>JAUMJK010000024.1:2942500-3542500 GCA_033558105.1 Coccyzus lansbergi | reverse complement strand
CAAGCCTAGAACTAAGATTCTTCTACACCTATTCCATTCACCCTTCCAAAAGCAAATTAAGGACTACTTCAAATGATTTGCCCGCTAACATTGTAAATTTGTTAACAGTTTGTATCAAACCAAACTTTGATGCTATGGGTTGAAACTGATTAGTTGATACAATGACCATCAACAGTTCTTCACACATATGATTTGCTTGTTACTCAGGGGCATAGTGCAGCTACTTCACTTATTTTTTTTTATTTATATGCTGAATGCTTACATGTTAAGAGACATCAAAAGGGTTAAGGGAGTATAAAACGGTACCAGAAAGCTTGAGTTACTCCACATAGATTGTTGCTATTCAGAGACAATAAACACTACACCACAGTCTTCAACTACCTGAAGAGACCCCTGGAGCACTGAGATCCTTCTCAGAGGTCCATGGTGGTACGACAAGTGGCAAGAGATGCAAGTAGCAAGAGATGAGAATTGCAAGAAGATTAACATCAATATGATATTAGGAAAGAAGTTTAACTATGAGGGTAATCCAATATTATAACAATTTACCCAAAGAGAAGTGTTTGCTCTTAGGAGATATTCAAAACTCAAGTGCACAAATCCTGAGCAAGCTGATATAAGTTGGTCCCATGGGCAGGCTGGACTATAAGACTTCGACAGGTCCCTTCCGACTCAAAATTGCTTTGATCCTGCAACACTTGCCTAATGCCTGTTTCACAGATCAGCTGATGATGGGAGGGATGGACTTCAGTAAAGCCTTTGACACAGTTTCTCACAGCATTCTGCTATGGAAACTGTCAGCCTCTGGCCTGGATAAGCACACACTCTCCTGGGTAGGAAACTGGCTGGATGGCCGGGCCCAGAGAGTGGTGGTAAATGGTATTAAATCCAGCCGGAGGTCAGTGACAAGTGGTGTTCCCCAGGGCTCAGTGCTAGGTCCAGTCCTGTTCAATGTCTTCATCAATGACCTGGATGAGGGCATTGAGGGTACCCTTAGCAAGTTTGCAGATGACACAAAGCTGTGTGCAAGTGTCGATCTGCTGGAGGGTAGGGAGGCTTTGCAAAGGGACCTAAACAGGCTGGACCGCTGGGCAGTGTCCAACGGCATGAGGTTTAACACAGCCAAATGCCGGGTCCTGCACTTGGGGCACAACAACCCTATGCAGAGCTACAGACTGGGAGAAGCCTGGCTGGAAAACTGTCAGGAGGAGAGGGACCTGGGGGTGTTGGTCGACAGCCGACTGAACATGAGCCAGCAGTGTGCCCAGGTGGTCAAGAAGGCCAATGGCATCCTGGCTTGTATCAGAAATGGTGTGACCAGCAGGTCCAGGGAGGTGATTCTCCCTCTGTATTCAGCACTGGTGAGGTCGCTCCTTGAATATTGTGTCCAGTTCTGGGCCCCTCACCACAAGAAGGATGTTGAGGCTCTGGAGCGAGTCCAGAGAAGAGCAATGAGGCTGGTGAAGGGGCTGGAGAACAGACCCTATGAGGAGCGGCTGAGAGAGCTGGGGTTGTTTAGCCTGGAGAAGAGGAGGCTGAGAGGAGACCTCATTACTCTCTACAAGTACCTGAAAGGAGGTTGTAGAGAGGAGGGAGCTGGCCTCTTCTCCCAAGTGACAGGGGACAGGACGAGAGGGAATGGCCTCAAGCTCCGCCAGGGGAGATTTAGGCTGGAGATTAGGAGGAGGTTTTTCACGCAGAGGGTCATTGGGCATTGGAATAGGCTGCCCAGGGAGGTGGTTGAGTCACCTTCCCTGGAGGTGTTTAAGACACGGGTGGATGAGGTCTTGAGGGACTTGGTTTAGTGTTGGATAGGAATGGTTGGACTAGAAGATCCGATGGGTCCCTTCCAACCTGGTTGTTCTGTGATTCTGTGATTCTGGATGGATGATGCAGCCCCTCATTTAAGCTGAAGTAGCATGCAAGTCTTTGTTCGAGAAAGTCTTACTGGTAAGAGAGCCTCTCAGGGGAACAGTAGCATACTGAGATTCAATATCTCTGTAGAAGCAACAAGAGCCAAGAACTTCATCACAGCTGTGCTTAGCTTCAAAAGGAGACACTAAAATAGAAGTTAGGATACCAAGGAGATGGCAGTAAGAAGGATTGGATCCTTACATATAGCACACAGATAAGTAAAAACACTGCCTGGTATGTCCATTTGCTAAGAAACACTTGAAAGAACAAAAGAAAACAAGAAGAACTAGGAGCCTACTTGAAACAAGAAGGCAGCCTTCACAAAGCTGAAGCAGTACACAAATGAACGTGGCCATGTAGAACTGTTAATTTATCACAGTAAGAGAAAAAGCAGACACCATCATATATTCCATCCCCTCTCTCCCCACCCCAGCCCATACTTTGCAAGAGGAAATACTTCTTTCTTCAAAATTCATGGAGAATGCATAGAAAGTACGAAAGTACAGAAGAATGATCACCTGGAAAACACACAGAAAACATTGATGTCTTTGCAACTGTCCTGTTTCTTTTGTAATCTTCACAGAAAACTGAAGTCTTAGACTTGCGGATTCCCAGGGTCTGTCTCAAGTCACAGAACAGAGAGGGGAACCAGGACCAAGGTACTACATCATGTTTTGATATGGTTTAAAAGACCAACATAATAACAGCACTATACAACTATTCACTTGAAAGAAAACTGAATGTACATTATTTTAGTACCAAAGACCAGAAAAGTGGCAAGCATGATGCAACTTTTAAGGGAACTTCAGGAAAGAACTCAACAATGAGCCCATGAGCTTTATGTTTCTTTCAAGCAAGTTAAGAGAAAAGAATACCACTGAATATTACATTGATTCGGAAGAATCAAAGAAACTTTTCCAGACAGAAGTCTTGTTCCATAGATCTAGTAGAATTCTCCAGAGGGAGCAGCAAGCACAGGAGTCATGTAGCTGATGCAGACTATGTGAATGCCCATTAGTCTTGCATCCAAACGCAATAAAAGCTTTCAAGGAAGTTAACTGGTCACACGTCCTTCCACGGACAGTAACTAGTCAAGGAGATAGTAAGTAGACAGTAAGAAGAACAGTCAGTTCTTACTCAGTGGAAGATGCTGGCCTATGCTGTTTCACAGATACCTGTGCCCTTTGTTATACCCCTTCATAAATGACCTCAAAGTCAGCTCATCTGTCATCATCATCACAACCATAAACGCTTGTGGAAGCACTAGACAACAAATTAGCAGACTAAACTCAGCTTCTGTAGGTGATACATATATGAAAATATGAACCAACAAGCTCTGAGTTCTTTATTGATGAAAGGGCAAGATAACAGAGTAACAGTATATGGTTTCATGACTTGGAGAGAATGAAGTGAACCCAAAATAGTACACTGCTGTAAAAAGTCTGTAGTGAATTCACAACTTCAGTCCTGTTTGAGGCTTTGCTTTGCTCTGCCTCCCATTCTCTCTCCCCCCACCTCTGCATTTGGAAGGAAAAAAAAAGGTCTGGAAATTTGTTCCCTTTTAATTCAATTTATCATTAGGAGTGTGTTACAGCCAAGCAATCTATGGGGCTTACAATCTGAAACAGTATAAATTATAAACTAGAGTGCAGCACAGAAACACACAGGGAACAACACTAGAATAATACTGGGGGGACCTGTAGGGTAGAAGATGCCAGATCCAACACAAACTCATTCAAACTCATTCACTTGTTCCCTGAACTATGCCCATGCCAGTTAGCATACTGATACAGTTAAGCAACCACAGACTACAAAGTTCAGTAATACAGCTTGTTCTCCATCTCAGTTTTACCTAGCAGCACTGATTCCATCCCTATATATCCACCCTGTTTTTAATATTCCCACACTCTGTTGGCTAGCTGCTTTTGGCTACAGCGCTCCCTTAAATCCAGAACAGAAATCAACCCTAGGCATAGCAATACTCCTGGCTTTCCCAATGCACCTGGAGTGGAAGAAACTCATCTCTGCTCTGGGAATCTTCCATTCCCCTACATTCATCTTTCTAGAAGGTACAATCTTTATTACACATAGAGCTCAGAAATTCCCTCTTGGCTTAATCAGCCGCCGCCACTTCCAACATGACCAAAAAGAATCTTGCAAGGACTCTTGAGAAGGGAAATCCTGCAGAGAAGCATCATCTCCCATGTCAAGATACTAAGCTAAAAAGAACTTCAATTTTAGCAAGCACAACCATCCTTAAGCGACCAGGATGTTGAATTTGCCACTGCCTACTGGCTGCACAACACAGCTCTTGATCACCTTCTCAATGGTTTGCTAGGAGGTGTCAAATCTTTGCTTACCTGAATGAAAGTAGCACCCTCTACAGCTGCCTTCAGGTCTGTACAGGTGCTAATGAGAGCCAGCTGCTGCTCCACACTCAAAGATCCTTTCAGGGATCCCGACTCCTCCAGCTCTTGCATTTGTTTGCTGACAGAAACAACATATGAAATTAAGTATTTTATCATTGTAAAGCCACCGGTATTTTCTTTTTAAAAGACTCTCAACAACTCAGTGGTACTATGCTATTTGCCATGCCAGTGCACATACTTAAAAAATACAAACGTTACTTTTAGTAATTTCTGTTTGCTCCCTTCATATTATAACACTTCTCTTCAGGCAGGGACAGCTCTAAGACCTACTCCTAGATGAAAGTTTGTCACCACATCAAACCTGTTTTCACTGGTGCAGGATCAGCAAGAGCTTTTCTACTTATTTAATAGAAAGATTAGTCCCTTTATAATATGTTTCATCTAGTTTTATAAAAAAACCCCCAGCCCCTTTGTTATGAAGTTTCCCTGCAGAAACACCATTTAACTGTATAAAAATAAATAAATACATTCCATGTAGTCAGGAGTCCTTCCTAAAAAAAACCCCTAGACCCCATATCGGTAATTATTACAAAGGAAGTGTGCGAAAATTCACGTAGTTAACTAAATCAAGTGGCCAGAGCTTGAAATGAATGTTCAAGTCCACATCATTGCTAAGGCTGGACATGATAGGAATTCTTTGATAGGAATGGTTGGACTAGAAGATCCGATGGGTCCCTTCCAACCTGGTTGTTCTATGATTCTATGATTCTATGCCACATTCTCAGAAAAAGCCTCTACAGTTCGAAACCCTTGAAAGATCAGAGCAGGCAAGCCACTTTCAAAACTGTTAAAAGAAACTTACAGGAAAAATTTCCACTGAAATTAAGTGGGATTAAACGATTTGATCATGATCAACTTAAAGCTCTTTGCTGTTGTCAATATGAGTGTTAAATCTCTCAGCTACCTCAAGTCAGAATTCCTCTGAGTCTTTGGTTATTATTCAGCAAAAATTGCTTTTCCTAAAGACAGAAATGAGCTAATGATTAGCAACAGAAAAAAAACCCTAAATAATCCTTTCTTCTCCTGACCAACTGAGTTCAGAAGCTCTGGGTTATTTTTGGATGCCCTTTTACAGGATAAATAAATTGTACTTGCCACTCAGTTGGAGAGTAAAAAAGGTGCAGCAAACAGAGAAGCTGTAAAACCTGGATATAGTTGGAGTTTTTGTACTGCACAAATCATGTAACTGCATATAGAAATAATCAGTGATCCACTGTGTGTTTCCTGAGTGACTGTGGCCCTGGGGCACACATGACAGCCTTCGTTGGGGGCTTTATGGTACAGTACAGGTTAAATAGGCAGAATACACCTCAGTACATCTGTTCAGGAACCAACATGTATCCAGACAGGAACTCTCTATTTATTTTTGTATTTGGAGATCTCAGAGGAGATGGGACCCCATATGTTTGTCACAATCTACAGCCATCAGCGGCAGACACCATCCTTAGTCCTTACAAAGGGCAGTTTAGAAGCCACCAGACTGGGATGCCAACCCCAGACTGTGTCCTGCAGCAGCATTGCCTCACCCCCGACCAGTGACACTCCTGCATCCAGCTTTACATCAGCAGTCCTGAACAAATGAGATAGAGAGCAACTGGACTACAGCTCTCAGTTACTTCATGAAGTGGTAGGAGGCATCAACTAAATTTTTCAAGCAGCATTTTAAATTAATTGCAAAAGAAGAGGGACGTAGATGATTGCTTCTATCTTTTACCTCTCTCCATTCTTTCCAACCTATCTGCTGTGCAATGCCTGATAATGCACTCTCACTTTGTCAAATCAGCCATTTATTTAGAGCTCATTCCTGTCAACAAGTATTAAGTCCTTAAATCAAATAAAAATATTTTCTTCCTCCTTCAGATTTCCTAAATGAGTTGGATTCATCTCACCTACTCTGTCTATGTGCACATCCGAGAAAATCATCTTCAGCTCTCTTTTAGAGAACGGAGAAATAAGTGTTCCAGGTGAATTTGTCTGATCCTTTTTAGGCATCCAAGTGAGTAATTCATCTTATCTTATGATGGAAGCATCTATTTCACCCCAAAGAAAATAGCTAAGAATGAAACATTTAGAGCACAATATTCCAAAGCTAAAAATGAAAGTTTGCAGGGATTTATTTAGAAAACAATTGAGTTCCTACTGAACTCTACAGAAGAAAGTCAAAACTCAGATTCACTGGGTCCTCAGATCTCTAGCTTGAGCTGACTCACTAAACCTACCATTAACTTCCAAACAAGCAGAATTTTACTTCAGCATTCATGTGGCTGTGTTGTGTCCAAAAAAATACAGTAAACACAGGCTCTACCACTTTTATCGCAGCTTTATTAAGAGATAATAAATATCTGCTGCTCTGCAACTTACTATGATGACCTGTCTTCCACTCAAAGTAGAGGAAAAGAGAATACTTGTTTCCCAGCAAACAAAACTGCTTCCTAATTCAGCCACTCTCCATGATATTTGAAAATCCATGGCAATCAGGAGAAGTTCCTGGTGACTGGAAAAAGGATGACATTGTGCCCAATTTTAAAAAGGGTAGAAAAGACAACCCTAGGAACTACCAACCTGTCAGCCTCACTTCTGTGTGTTGGAAGATCATGGAACAGATCCTCCTAGAAGTTGTGCTAAAGAACGCGGAGGACACAGAGGTAACAGCAGCCAGCACGGCTTCACCAGGGGCAAATCTTGTATGACCAACTTAGTGGTTTTCAATAATGGGGTAACCACATCAGTGGACATAAGAAAACCCATGGATGCGACCTATGTGGACTTCTTTACAGCCTTTGATACAATCCCCAACAACATCCTCCTCTCTAAATTGGAGAGATATGGATTTGATGGGTAGATGGTTTGGTACATAAGAAACTACTTGGATGGTCATATTCAGAGAGTAGTGGTCAATGGCTCAAAGTCCAGATGGAGATCTGAGTAGTGTCCCTCAGGGGTTCATACGGGAACCAGTGCTGTTTAGAATCTTCATCGATGATACTGACAGCGAGACCAAGTTCACTCTCAGCAAGTTCGCAGATGACACCAAGCTGAGCGGTGCAGTTGCCACATAAGAAGGATGGGATGTCATCCAGAGGGACTTGGACAGGCTGGAGAAGTGGGGCTGTGAAAACCTCATGAGGTTCAACAGGGCCAAGTCTAGGGTCCTACACCTAGGTTGGGGCAATCCCCAATTTAAATATAGTATGGGGGATGATATGATTGAGAGCTGCTCTGCAGAGAAGGACGTGGGGGTGCTGGTGCTCGACACGAGCTGGTAGTGTGCACTCACAGCCCAGAAGACCAAACATATCCTGGGCTGCATCAAAAGAAGTGTGGCGAGCAGGTCAAGGGAATGGATTCTGACCCTCTATTCCTCTCTTGTGAGACCTCATCTGGAGTATTGTGTCCAGTTCTGGAATCCTCAACATAAGAAGGAGATGGAATTGTTGAAATGGGTCCAGAGGAGGGCTACAAAGATGATTAGAGGGCTTGAGCACCTCCCATATGAGGACAGGATGAAAGAGTTTGGTTTGTGCAGCCTGGAGAAGAGAAGACTCTGAGGAGACCTTACAGTAACCTTCCAGTACCTGAAGGGGGCTACAAGAAAGCTGGGGAAGGACTGCTTACAAAGGCTTGTAATGACAGGATAAGGGACAATGGGTATAAACTGGAGAGGGGCAGATTTAGACTAGGTATAAGGAGGAATTTCTTCACTATGAGAGTGGGGAGGCACTGGCACAGGTTGCCCAGGGAAGCTGTGGTTGCCCCACGCCTGGAGGTGTTCAAGGCTAGGTTAGATGGGGCCTTGGGCAGCCTGGTCTGGTGGGACACGTCCCTGCCCTCGTCAAGGGGGTTTGGAACTGGATGATCTTTAATGTCCCTTCCAACCCAAACTATTCTATGATTCTCTGTCTGAAGCTGGTAAAGATAACAGTACACCTTCTAAACTGGAATATGCACCCATTTTTTGAACTGGGAAGAATAAATCTCAACAACAACAAAAAAGCACATGCATGTGCACACACTATGCTAACTCATACAAACATTAATTTTTTCCTCTTCAATGAGCTGCTTCAACAATTAACTCCAGATAATAATTTCTGTGCTGCAAGTTCTAACACTTCGTCTTCATTTTTGTCAGAGCTGATCATGGACAATGATTTTTGACACTTAGGAAGAGCACGCCTGGGTAAACAGCAAGGCATTGCATTCTGTTTACATTGGACAAGACATTTGAAAAGGTTCAATTCATTCTTAGCTAGAAAATGAAGCCAAGAGTCATACTTCAGACACTGCTCGGGTCTGTCCTGTTTACTTCCCTGAAGTCCCTTAGACTTGGCACCAAAATTAGTATTCCTACCACTCTATGCAATCCAAAACTGATGAAAAGAGTTCCATTAATAGCTTTCTGCCTCTTTTCTGAAATATGTATTTAGGCTCAAAAGACCCAGATTTGTCCTACCCAAAGCTAAACTGACCAGAACTTCTTTTCTGGCAAGTTTTGTTTCAAACCATTTCAAGAAAGTAGGAAGGGGTTGGGTGGAGGAGAGAAAAAAGCAAGAAAAAAGTGCTCAAACACTTCCCCCCCAGGCAGCATCATAGAAACAAGCAAGAAATCCATCAAGTTTCTGGATGAGTTTCCCTATTTGCAACAGTGGAAACAAACAGATGACTGAAAAGTACAGTCTTCTGACTTGGAGCAATCTGCATGGTAAAGAATAGGAGACAGGAAGTTTTGGCTCCATTTTTGAAGCTGCTGGGGCACACCACAGCTTGCCAGGTGGGAGTTCCATTCAAGACTTATGACCTCCAGCACTAAAGCTGCCAGTTCTTTATGAGTAAACAAACAGGTGTACCTAAACCAGAGTCTCCAAACTTCTTACTTCTTCATATCTTGTGAGGTGATATGGTAAGTTACTGATCACAGAACCACCTAGCTTGGAAAAGACCATTAAAATTACAGAATGCAACCTGCCAAGACGACCACTAAACTGTGTCCTTCAGTGTCACATCTACACATCTTTTAAATATCTCTAGGGATGGCAACAAAACCACTTCCCCAGGCAGCCTGTTCAAATGTTTGACAATCTTATCAGTGAAGAGGATTTTCCTAACAGCCAAACTAAACCTCTCTTGGCACAACTTGAAGCCATTTCCGCTAATTCAAAAGGTCTCAACTATCCATTCATTAGTTCATTTCTCAGGTGCACTTGCATAAATCCAGCATGCTCCTCTTGCACACATCGATATACTGCCTTTAAAAGGACAAAAAAAATATTTTAAGAGACCACAAAAAATAATTTCTTCCTTTGAAGAAGAGGGTGAAGATTTTGTTCACTGTCAGTGCAATATGACACTAGTCTCATCCTCCCTGGTCTCCTCAAACTCCACTTCATGACTGGTAACTGAGGGATTAAAAAAAGCTTCAATGACAGACTAAGAGATCTGATTTTTATTTTTCTTCCAAGAGTTTTTATATAAGTTTGCAGCACCAGTCTCCTGTTCTATGCCTTTCCTCCTCTGCCAGCGATGACCATCCCCATCATTTCTGCTTCTTTGTCATAAGTCATTCAACCTTATATTGTGCATGAAGAACATTATTTCTTAATTAACCTGTAAAACAACCATCTTCACACTTTGCAATTTAAAGCTGGATGGATTTTTCTTCCTACACAAGTTTTCCTGTTAACATCACCAATCTTCATGACAGCCATTTATTTGTTAGTATAGTTATTTAAAGCCTGGAATAGGAAATACAATTTGCACATTACTAGAATTTTGAATTTTGGGTTTCCCTCCCATGAAATTTTTTTTTGTCTCCACTCCACCAAGACACTCACCCTCTTCACTAAGACATTCTGGCTGCTTTGTTCCATAAATTAAGTTTATGCTTTCCAAATGCTAAACCCTCTATATTCCCCTGGGGTATTAAATTACCCACACTTTTTGAAGCAAATGAAGGGAACTTCCTCCAGTATTTATGATAAAGCACAACCAGACCAATTTGTACACACAGCAGTGCACCACTGACCTCTGCTGGATGACTTCCTATTCAAAGCAGTCAAGACTTCAAGGTGACCATCCCTGAGGATGACCACAGACCAAGATCATCACAGCCACATCCACAGGACACATACAGGACTTCACTTTGCAAATAGAGTGTGTGCACAGTTTGAAGAGTTTGACTAACACCTGTATGGTCTTTGAAGAGTGAAGACTTGACACCCATAAGAAAATATTACTTCCTTTCAGAGTCCACATTTTGCCTACCTCCAGTTTTACTGTTGTACCCAACTGCCCAAGTTAACACTACTCTGAGAACTGAGCCAATATTTGCTTCAAGATAAGGTATCCAATCTATAGCACTGTTCCTGATCACATAAACTGCCTGGGATGCTCATGGTTACAAACCTTATTCTAAAAGTATTTATTTACAGAAGGAACTTGCAAGTGATGCTAATTCTTAACTTGTCTCTTTCACACCCCCGCTGCCTTCCCTTCATCGACAGCTTCTATAGGGCAGTCATGCTATCTGCACACAGCACTGAAACAAGATTAAAGACCACATAATCACAAACTTACTGCTGAAAAGCAGCCAGGAGAAGGGAAAGGAAAAGAAGACAACGCCAATGTTATCATTCAGAAGTTCAGCCAACCATCACTGCCCAAAGACTAGGACCATTAATTGGTCACGACATCAGACTGCTATGTAGTGCTCTCTGATACATGAAAGGGTAGCTGATACGTGAAAGGGGAGCTGGGTGAAAAAACCCATCACCACCCCCTTACCCCTACCCTGAGACAACAGATCAAGCAGGCAACTAATGGGGCCTTAGGAAGTCTCCAGTCAAGCTTCCATCTGCAGCAGAGCTACTGCTAACAAGAGACAAAGTTAGTCTTCACTTGGTGTAGCCAAGCCTTGAAAGCCTTCAGGGATGGAAATTTCACCAGCTTTTTGACAACCTGCTACTTCTGCAGGCCAAGTAAATATCAACACCATAACCGTTCTCAAAACACAGTCTCTGTAATTAAAAAAAAACCAGTCTTATTTAAATCGTATATTCTAGCAGTCACGGAGATTGGCTGCTAAACAGAAGTGAAGCAAGAAGATAACATTTCCCTTTGAAGGTATTTAGGTGTTTTCTGCTACAGGTAGAACCTCTGGAGAGGCAGAATCTATTCCCTTCCAAAACCTACTAATACATTCTCTAGTTAGTTCTGCACATGAAGCAGCTTCCCCTAGCTAGTTAATTAAACTTTGTAGGGAGCACACAATGGAAAAAGTAAAATCAAATACAGGTTTTAGAACAAGCTTGATGTGCCAGTGTCAGGTACTCAAGATTAAAAAATACTTTGTTAAGAACTGTCTAGCTAGAAGGTGTCCCCTCAAAGGGGATACAAAAAACTATAGGGTAAGACCCAATCCAAGCTGCATTTTGCCTTTGATATAGATAGTGTGTTAATACAATACAGCAATACAGACAAGTGGAAGAGGCAGCCAGCTTGGGAGAAGTATCAAACCACACAGCCATGGAACATGTCATGAGCTATAAAAAGATTGTAAAGCCTGTACCAGTGTACTACTTATGCTACAAAACCAATCCAGTAAGCTGCTCCCCTTTTATACAAACACAGCATAAGGGGGCACCAGAGAGCAAGAAGTCACATGCATCCAAACATCTCTTCTAGAGACCAGTCTCCCAGTACGAGAAAGATGATGAGCTTGAGCCTTTCAAAACTTTAGCTATAATGAAGCCTTTGGCACAGATATGGTTACTTCACTGGCCTTGCAACCAGGCACTTCATTATGAGTTCCAGATCCCCATTCACAACAGTACACAGCTCTTAAAATATTTCTCTGCACTTGGCTAGCAGTGTGTGCGTAGAAGGGTAATGCTAATTTTTCCTAGCCCCAGCATCTTATTTCTTACAGCAATTGTGCTCCTATAGCACAAAAAAATAGTTAAGGTTGCTTAGTGCAATACTGCATTTTGTACAAACACCAACACAAACTATGGTTAAATTAATACATAATGAAGAGAGGAGATGCAATATTCTGAATTCAAGAGTACTTGTTTCCAACTCTTTAAAGGTCTAACATCTCTGAACCATGCAGAAGAGCAAACTACAGTCAGATAAAGCTGACATACAAGTAATCCTCACTGAACAGCCTCACTTTTGAGTTGAGATGCAGCACACACAACATTCATAGAATGGTTTGAGATGCAAGTGACCTTAAAGATTATTTAATTCCTACCCCCTGCCATGGGCAGGGACACCTCCCACCAGACCAGACTGCCCAAGGCCCCATCCAACCTGGCCTTGAACACCTCCAGGGATGGGGCAGCCACAGTTTCTCTGGGCAAACTGTGCCAGTGCCTCCCCACTGACATTATGACAAAGTTCTTTACGTCTACTCCAAATCTTCCTCTCCCCAATTTATAGTCATTCCTCCTCGTCCTATCACTACAAGCCTTGTAAAAAGTCCCTCCCCAGCTTTCTTGTAGCCCCTTTCAAGTACTGAAAGGTGTCCTAGGAGCATTCTCTTCTCCAGGCTGAACAACACCAACTCCCTCAGCCTGTCCTCATATGGCAGGTGCTCCAACCCCCTGACCATCTTCATGGTCCTTCTCTGGACCTGTTCCAACAGTTCCATATCCTTCTTAAGCTGAGGATTCCAAAACTGGTCACAATACATTAGCATCATATATCAATTTTCAGAAGGCAGAGCTCTACTGAAGTCCATTCTGGAAGAAAAGAACATACTACAGCATTTCTGCACCATACTTTTTAGAATTAATTACTTTTAGCAATAGAGTACTACATGTTCTCATTATTTTAAAGTTATTCAATCTTATTCAAACCAGAATTACACTGACTCAGAAGAAAATATGCAGGATATGAAAAATTTCATTTTCCAAGGCGGGTTATTATAGCGTGTATTCAGTAGGCTAAGTGTGGCATAAAGCTGTTCAGTAGTTTCTTTCTTCAGCAGAAGAAAAGGTTGTTCCATTACAGCAGGCACTGGTTAATAATGCCACTGGTACACCTAGTTCAACCCAAAGCACGGTCATTCTGTGTGTCGGGGCACTGGCTGCCAAGTGCCCAGCAACAGGCAGGTAGGCAGTAAACCCCACGAACCACATAGAATAACCAGGTTGGAGGAGACCCACCGGGTCATTGAGTCCAACCATTCCTATCAAATACTAAACCATGCCTCTCAGCACCTCATCCACCCGTCCCTTAAACACCTCCAGGGAAGGTGACTCCACCACCTCCCTGGGCAGCCTGTTCCAGTGTTCAATGACCTTTTCTGTGAAACACATTTTGCCTGTGTCTGGTCTACTGATCCTTTGACAACACAAGAGGTACTTCCACTTGTTTCAGTGGATCCAAATTCCACAACTGAATCTTATTTTTCACCCATAACCAAGTGTTTTGGATAATTGTACAGAATACATTTCAGATTTCCCATACAGAGACATACAGGTCTCTCATGATCATTCCAGACTCATCTAGTCCTCTTGCAGGACTACAAACCTCTGTTGCTCACCTACTGTTGTGCAAGAATTGAATTCATTAGTTAATCAACCCCAAGATGCCCTTTTATATGTTTCAAATAACAAGTTAACAAGTCTACGTACTAAAAGTCACCCAGATAAAAGAGTTAATTAATAAGTATCTGGCAAAGGATTATCATCTCCTTTAAGAAGTAAGTAAAATTTTTACTGTTTACTACTTAAATTGCCCTTTTCTACTGTTTAGAAAAGGGAAACTACAAACAGTTCTCTGGACACTCCCGTTTCTCCTTAATCTGTAGAGTACTTCCATACACTAAAAGATTGCAGACTGCAAATTACAGAATCATAGAATGGTTTGTGCTGGAAGGGACATTAAAGATCATCCAGTTCCAACCCCCCTGCCACAGGCAGGGACACCTCCCACCAGACCAGGCTGCCGAAGGCCCCATCCAACCTGGCCATGAACACTTCCAGGGATGTGGCAGCCACAACTTCCCTGGGGAACCTGTACCAGTGCCTCACAGCCCTCAATGTGAAGAATTTCTTCCTAATATCTAAACCAAATCTTCCCCCTCCCAATCTCCCCCTCATCCTATCACAATATACCCTTGTAAAAAGTTCCTCCCCGGCTTTCTTGTAGCCCCTTCACGTACTGGAACGTTGCTATAAGATCTCCTTGGAGCTTTCTCTTCTGCAGGCTGAGCAACCCCAGCTCTCTCAGCCTGTCCTCATATGGGAGGTGCGTCAGACCTCTGTCCATCTTCGTGGCCTTCTATGGACCACATCCAACTATTCCATATCATTCTTATGATTAGGATTTCAGAACTGGACACAATGTTCCACATGGGGTCTTACTAGAGCAGAGGAGGAGAATCACCTCCCTTGATTTGCTGGTCACGCTTTTTTTGTTGCGGCCCAGGATATGGTTGGCTTTCTGGGCTGTAAGTGCACACTGCTGGTTCACGTTGAGCTTTCCATCAGTCAGCACCCCCCAAGCCCTTATTCACAGACTACACTGACAAACACTTTTCAATACTAAAACAGAATACCCTAAAAGATTCTCTAAAAGTATTAGCCATTTGAGGAGGAAAAGGAAAGCAAATCCCAGTAAGCCCATAGAACCAGCCACTAGCCGGCTTTGTCAGTACCTACACAAGCTCCAATCCTCCACCAAGTATTATATCAGCAATTCAAAGGGATTTAGAGCAGGTTGTGTGCCATGAAGTTGGTGCAAACAAATTCATGTTTGACAGTATTTTGATAGATACAACCATTAAATACTGGTTGAAGAAACTGCATAGCTTGTGCTCTTATCACAAAAATTCAATAGTCCTGCAACTACATTTTTTTCAGCTAGGATGTTCAGAACAGCGAAGTTACAGAAGTTAATTGTAAGTTAAGAACACCTCATGTAAACGGCAAAGCTTGCCTTGAACTCCTGTGGGGCAGCAAATGCAGACACAGGACAGTACAGACACAACTAAACAGCACTCTATATTATTACACATGACAATTTATGCTTCACTTTTCCAAGCTGAAAATCTTGGAAGGTTAAAGTCCTCATTCTGCTATTAGTAAAACAAACAAAAAAAAATCAGGGGTGAGTGCTGTCTTTGGTAATATAAGCTGTGAAACTGCCCCCTTCACAATAATCCAGAATTTCATGATGTCTACATTATGACAGCAATTCCAAAAAAGAAACACATGACTACCATCTCCATGGAAGGAGAGGTTTGGGGAAAGGAAGGGTGGATGGAAGGATGGAAGGATGAGAGGGAGGGAGAGAGGGAGAATAGGAATTAGATTTCACCCTTCTTCCATTATCAAGCCTTTTTTTAGCAAATCTCACCAGATATTACATACTGTTCAACTTCTAAAATCCAACAACTAAACTGACCTACAAAAGGTTCCTGAAGTCACTCCTCCTTGCTGTAAGGGAGCCTTTCCTTGTTACAGAAAGCAAGCAGGATGCAACACATCATGACACTTCTTAAGGTGTAGCTTAAATCCGCATACCAGCTGACATATTTCATTCCAATGCATCATGAAGGAAAGGCTGATGCATTTAGATTGATGTTGATCATGAAGCAACACTAAATGCCGATACAGCAACAGAAGGTTGCACACTGAAACACTCTACAAAGGCACTTTCTCCCCTAGAGGCATACAAAACTCTTCCCAGGACCAGCAAGAAGAGGGTGAACAGGATCAACTAGACCCTTTTACACAAGAACTAAGAACTGAACAAAACAATTAAGGAGCCCGATTCAGAACAAACAAAAGGGAACAGGTCTTCATGCAGCAAGCAGTAAACCTGCAGTACACAAGTCCTTTGACAAGAAGGCCACAAATGCATTTACACAGGTTCCAGGGAATGTTAGAAAAATACCTGGAAAAAATCTAGTTAGAGTTACTGAATATATAAGAGAATTCTAGGCACTGAAAGCTGGGGGAGGGAACAGACAGGCAGGACTTGAACTTGTAGCTGTTATATACCAAAAGCATGAGGTTTTGGCCACAGTGCAACAGAGCAACAGAGAAAAGGGCTGGAGTACTGTTGGTATCAACAGGGGTGATTGCTCTTGTGTTTACAGTCTCAAATTTGCTCTTTTTAAAGAAGCCTCTACCATAATTCATCAGTAGTTGCATCATTAGTGGAATTAAAAATCTGTTCTTCTAGGACTCAAAAAATACTAGTTTAAGAATTTAAAACATTCTAGTTATACTAATAACTGCAGCAGGGCTCCCCAGTAATGCATACTAACCAACTTCCATTTTCAAAGTCTTCGTTGTCTTTCTATGCAAAGACTTCTATATTCATGTACTTTAAGCTTAGCCTTAAGATGATTTAATCATAGGAAACATGGTTTCAAGAATTTGGATCTAAACTTAAGCTCTTAAATAATTTCTTAAGAATTAAAGTGCTCTTCATAAGTGTCATTGAGAGATTTGGGAACACACTTCTTGTGATCTTAACAGGACCTGTACTTCTAAGTTAAAGCCTTCTTCCAAGCTTAAAATCTATATTCCCTTAAATACTAAGATGTGGCTGTTGATTCATAACAGAAATCCCAGTTTCATTACAATTCCAGTCATTTCAAATGACCTACCGAATGTTTTCCAGTGCACTTGTTAGCTGTTGTTGTGCAATATCATAAAGTTTCACTTTGAAGCCTCCAGCAGCAAATACCATGGCCCAGCTGCGACCAATGAGTCCACTGAAAAGAAAATAAAAATCAGCCAATTAATAAAGAAGCATTTATTTGGGGAACAGGGTCTGACAAGCATTGTAAAAGGGAAAACAGAGCCTGGATTCCTCAATATTTGATGAAAGGGCTCGTTACACATTCACAGAAAACAAATCTCTCTAATAAAGAAGCTAGCTGTGCAGCAGCTTCTCCAGGAGCTGGGGGAAAGATAATGAGGAAGTAAAAGACAAAAAAAGGTCAGCAGAATTCAAAACAATAGCAACCACTACTTTGGGACACTGGACTCAAGTATCCAGAGTTTTCTCAGCTGCACTCTTAACCTGGAGCTGGTACCTGGAATTACATGAAATAGTTTTTGGTTTGTTTTTAATTCTACCACTCCTCTGCTCAGCTTATAGTCTGAAAACAGACACCCGCCCTTTAGTCCAAGAGTTCAGGATCCTGATTCAGAGGTGATTAGAAAACCTAAGGCCCAAAGTCATGAGTCTTCTATAATCCAGGAAGTATCATAAGCATGTGAAAAAAGAAAAGAAAAAAAAAAAAAAAACAAGGAAAAAGCTATGAGTCTGATACTACTTTTCTACCTAATGACCTCTAGCACTACCCTCATTTTTAGATGAAGCACTCCACCATACTGGAAGCATGCAGGAACACTCTGTCTGCACTTTTTGGTGGTCACATTACTGAGAAATATATAGAAGAAACTTGCAGTAACTAAAAAATTTATCACTTCTCTTAAAGCAATGCAGGTTTTGACTTAATTAGATTTATAGCAGGCAATGGCCTTTTCAAACAGAAGCACTGAGGAACAGCATAGTAAGCTTAAACAATCAGAGACCAAACAAAAAATTACCTAAAATATTAAAAAAAAATCCATCTCAAATGCAAGAACAGAACTCCAAACCCATGACTGTTACAATGGAAGGTCTGAGAGTTACATGCATTTCCTGTCATTTTTGAGATCACTGTATTTTTAGCATTAAACTTCAGCAACTTCCAGCAACTGGAAAATGCAAGGCTCTTAAGGCATCAGTAGAGGATTAAAAGCAGTGTAAAAATCAGAGATAAAGTTATAGGGCAGATAAGAAAAAATAGGAAGAGAAAACAGGAACAAGTTCAGCCTTTGACTTAAATACGAAAAGAAAAGGACCAAAACAGGAAGTTTCAGGAAGCAGCAGGGATCGGTAGAAACAATTCGGACAAAATAAAAGAAAGAAAAAACAAGAGTGAAACTTTGCAGTTAGCATTAAGCAGACTGTAAGTCTCACTCAAAGCTTACCATTTAAACCAAAAACCACACACAACTTCACCGTCGTAAACCCAGACCTCAAAAGTTCTCAGGCAAAGTACAGAACAAGCAAATTTATGGAAAAGCTAAGGTATGGGTCAAGGTTTGTCAGCTACTATAGCCTCCTGGGTAACTAGTGTTTCTAAAACAAAAGTATTTGGATCACTTAAAAAAGCATATCCAAGCTACAAGTATCTTTATATATTGACAACACCTCTTTCATACTGTACTTTTAAATTAAGCTTCCTTAAATCAGTGTTTGACCAAAAGAACTCTTTTTATCTTTTATTTCAATACAGGCTTTTATGATTGAGGGATTTGTTTTCCTTTTAAACTACAGAATGTACAGAGCAAGTCCAGCCCTCTCGACCCTTCGCACACCTGTGGTGAATGAGAGCTTTCTGAGCACCACCAGTAAGAACCAACTCCGTCACCATCACACACCAACACCAAGACACGTGTCCCAAGACCTAAAGTGGTGTCACTGATAAAGTTTGTTGCAGCCTGCACTTTCAGCACCATGTTAGAGTGGCAAGAAAGGAGCTGTTACTGTCTGACAGATTTCTTCTCTCCCCACCAGATTACTGTTCAAATAAAGAACTTCAGTTTTAGCTCGAGAAGAGGATGAAGCAATGCATTCCCATGCAAATCAGAAACACTGCCGTATCTCATGGTAAGGATGCTTTATCACAGGAACGCCCAAAAGAAACTCAAGAGCTTCTTGACGTAGTCGACAAACAGGATCCTAAAGCTGTGCTCAGATTTCTCCACTCCTCTCGTACTTAAGACACACAAAACATTGCAACGACTGACTTTGAGAAGAGATGCTGTGGTCATTTGTTTTGGGTTCATTGCATTTGGAGTATTACAGAATCACAGCATCACTAGGTGCGAAAAAACCCACAGGATCATTGAGTCCAACCATTCCTACCTATCACTAAACCATGTCCCTCAGCACCTCATCCATCCGTGCCTTAAACACCTCCAGGGAAGGTGAATCAACCACCTCCCTGGGCAGCCTGTTCCAATGTCCAATGACCCTTTGCGTGAAAAACTTCCTCCTGATGTCTAGCCTAAATCTCCCCTGGCAGAGCTTGAGGCCATTCCCTCTTGTCCTGTCCCCTGTCACTCCTTTCAGGTACTTGTAGAGAGCAATGAGATCTCCCCTCAGCCTCCTCTTCTCCAGGCTAAACAACCCCAGCTCTCTCAGCCATTCTTCATAAGGCCTGTTCTCCAGCCCCTTCAACAGCTTCCTTGCTCTTCTCTGGACTCGCTCCAGAGCCTCAACATCCTTCTTGTGGTGAGAGGTCCAGAACTGAACACAGGATTCAAGGAGTGGCCTCACCAGTGCCGAGTACAGAGGAAGAATAACCTCCCTGGACCTGCTGGTCACATCGTTTCTGATACAAGCCAGGATGCCATTGGCCTTCTTGGCCACTTGGGCACACTACTGGCTCATGTTCAGTCGGCTGTCGACCAACACCCCCAGGTCCTTCTCCTCCAGGCAGCTTTCTAGACAGACTTCTCCCAGTCTGTAGCTCTGCATAGGGTTGTTGTGCCCCAAGCGCAGGACCTGGCACTTGGCCTTGTTAAACCTCATGCCGTTGGACTCAGCCCAGCGATCCAGCCTGTTCAGATCCCTTTGGAGCCTCCCGACCCTCCAGCAGATCCTCGCTTCCACTCGGACTGAAGCAAAGACACTCTCTAAAGAGCCAAGCAGGTGCATTCCACTAGGAATCCCAACATTCCAGAAGCAGGAGCAGGACCCCACAGCCAGCCAGCCCCCCTCGCAGTGCCCCCCCTGCCCAGCCCGGACCCCACACGCCGAACCCCCCGGGCTCAGCCCTGGTTGCGGCATCCCCAACATGCAAGGGTGGAGAGAGGTGCGACCACCCCAGCCGGAGCTGCCACCACCCGGTCCCCGTCCCACAAGCGGGGATGCAGCCCCTTTACCTGCCAATAATCACGACGGTCTCCATGCCTGCGGGGCCGGGATGGCGATGATCCGCCCCCTCCGCCGTCCTGCCCGCCCCCCCGAGGCACGGGCAGCCCCATTGGCTCCAGCTCCGAGCGCTCCCATTGGCTCCCGCCTCCCTCCCCCTGCCTCTCCTGACGCTTAATTCATTAAGAAAGGCCTTATTCTCTGTTAGAATATTTCAGAAGCACAGAATCACCAGGTTGGAAAGGACCCACTGGATCATCGAGTCCAACCATTCCCATCAATCACCAGCCCATGTCCCCCAGCCCCTCGTCCACCTGTCCCTTAAACCCCTCCAGGGAAGGTGAATCAACCACCTCCCTGGGCAGCCCCTGACACTACCCAATCACCCTTTCCGTGAAATACTTTTTCCTAATGTCCAGCCTGACCCTCCCCTGGCAGAGCTTGAGGCCATTCCCTCTCGCCCAGCTCCCTCAGTCTATTTTCTTTGCTGTCCCTCAGTTTTTTACAAAAGCTTTAAAATTGTGCAAAAATAAAGCATTGCAACGCCCACAAATTTTCTTAGGCTGCTCTACAACATCTGCTGCATTGCTCCTTTTTTCCCTAGTTCCATATCCTGGAATTAGGAAAATTCCACGTACTTATTCCAACTCATCTGCTTCTTGCTCTGTAATCGTGCGGGATGCTCCTGGAACATGTTAACTTTTATTTCTTTAAATAGTTCCTTGTTGTCAAAGAAAATATGACTGTACTCTTAATATAGCTGAGAAATGCTTGCGAGTTTTCTTGTGTTTCTGTCCTTCTGGAATAAAAACTAAATTCAAAAAGAATACATTTCTTTCTGGAATAAATATTTCATAGTCACTGACAATGTTCGATGAACCTTTGTTTGGGTATGAGTTGAACATTTCTCTGGCTATCATTTGTTCTAGTTTCCAAGGAAAAAATAAAATTAAAGACTGACATAATCACTTTGTCTACCTGCCTCCCTCGCCAGAACTTTCCTAATTCAAATCACATTCAACAATGAGACAGGTATCTATCTCATAAGTATAAATCCCTAGAAGGCTTCATGAAGACCACTCAATGGTCTTCATGGACACAAAATAGCATCTCCTTGACTTTTCAACATTAAGAGGTCCAGAGGAGGGCTACAAAGATAAGCAGAGGGCTGGAGGAGTTGGGGATGTGCAGCCTGGAGAAGGCTCTGAGGAGATCTTATAGTGACCTGCCAGTACCTGAAAAGGCTACAAGAAAGCTGGGGAGGGACTGTTTACAAAGACTTGTAGTGATAGAACTAGGGGCAATGGGTATAAACTGGAGAGGGGCAGATTTAGACTAGACATAAGGAAGAATTTCTTCACCATGAGAGTGGTGAGGTACTGGCACAGGTTGCCACAGGCACTGGCACTGTGGCTGCCCCATCCCTGGAGGTGTTCAAGGCCAGGTTGGATGGGGCCTTGGGCAGCCTGGTCTGGTGGGAGGTGTCCCTGCCCATGACAGGGGGGTTGGTACTGGATGATTTTAAGGTCCCTTCCAACCTAAACTATTCTACGATTCTATGATTCAATGATGCTATGATTCTATGACTTGTGTTGGAAGCTGCAAAGTTGACCTCTCCATGCTTTCAGTCTCTTTCTATTGAGCATGCTCCTCTGATGCCCACATGAAGAGCTGAGATCCCCTACTGACTGTAGAGAGGAGGTGGGTTTACTGCAGGGCAGGAGCAGGATGGTATAATTGTGTAATGAACAAGGGGAAATAACTAGGAGGTGGAATATGAATGACCTGTGTATCTCCCCTTGCATAAAATAAAGGAATTGCACGCTTCTAAAATGTAGTGTACCCTAGCCTGAAGTTTTGGCACAGAATGAAAGCAGAGGCATAGTTCACACTTGTTAAGTATGAGATTGGTTTAATACATTACTTGCTCTCCAGAACAACCAGAAAGTACATTTATTTTGTAATGGACTATGGTACGTTGCTACTGTGATCCTAATGATTCAGAAAACATAATGCCTTAAAATGATAGATTTACTTTAGTAAATTTTTTCCTGTTCTGTAGAGTTCTAACTAATAGTTTGCATACTGCAACTAGTGTTCATATTAAATTTTGCTACAATTAAAACTGTAATTTTTATTATTGCTAGTAGTTTGTCAAGTTAATTCAGGCAGTCTTTCACAGTTCAAATGGTCCAATGCAAGTACTGCCGATATCGGTAAAATTCTGATTCTTAAAGAAGCTGTGTGTAGGAATCAGGAAGTAAATGGATGAACAGAATTTATTTCATTTACTAGACAGATACACTGCCTCCTTACCACAGTCCCTTCTCTCCATTGCTGGAGATAATTGGGCTGAAACATCAGCATAGGCTGGGTACCAGGATGCCAGGTCCCTGATGTGGACAAGTTGGGTAGCAGAGCTGGGGCTCTTGCCACAGGATGCACCTGCTGCTCTAGTAAATCAGAAAAATCTAAAAACTATGGGCTGAATTATATATGAGGAGTCACGGGCAGAAAGGGGTGGCTAGAAATGTTCATATATTTCCAGTGGCGAAGTTCATAATTTGTGGGAAGTAGTTCACCTGTTTTATTTTTTTCCCAGGTAAAGTCTGTTATTCTGCAAGATACCTGTATTCCAGGAACATCAGGTACAACGTTTCTCATGCTCAAAGGTCTCAAGTCTTAAGGTTTTGTGTGAAAGTGCCATGCATAGGACATGAACAGGTTAATGCAAGAAGCAATAAAGCCTTAATACTTCTTTACGTTATCTTTGTTTCTCTTGTGGGGCACTAGAATAGAAAGACCTTTCACTCATATCCTCTGTACTTTATCTCTTCAGAAAGGACTTTGAGGCTGAAAGGTGAGCAGCAGGAAGCCCTGACATTGCATAATGCTCACAAACCCTGATCATAAAAGGGGTGTTCTGATGAACACTCCGTACTATGGGACATGTGCTTGAGTGCAAGCTTTGACAGTTATGCAAGAACTTATTCCCTTTACAGTGACAGATTTGTTTTTCTCTCATGATAGCGAATCAGTAGCATAAAATACAGATATTCACCATAAAATGACAGCAGGTTGGCTTTAACCTTGGGAAAAGACACAAAGAAATTTAAACTATGTATGAGGATGGGAGACGTTTCTTCCAGTCTGAATTATTCTACGACCCCACAATCCTGAATTCCCGACTATGGAGAAGTTTGCTGATATTTTAGGTATCAATAGAATCATAGAATGACTAGGTTGAAAAAGACCTTTCAGATCATCAAGCCCAACTATACCTGTCCACTACTAAATTGTATCCCTAAGCACTTCATCTACCCCTCTTTTTTATGCTGAAAATGCCAGCAAATAAATTCTCCAAATCTCACTTTGGAGTTTTAAAAAGCAAGCATCCTTTATCAGGCCTCGGTGACACAAAGGAGTGATTTCCATCAATATTGTGCAGCAAGACAAGAGCTGAGGACAGAATACATATCCCACTTACATGCATATGGATAAATTTTCCCAGAAATTGTATGCAGATTTTATTACATTCTCAGGTCCAATTTTAATGTTATTTTGGAGCTTTGCAACAGTCAAAACACTTCTTAATCTGGAGCTGGTGCCAGCTCTGCCTGACTTGGCATTTGAGAAAGGGAAAGGCTGCAGAAGTGACACAGAAGAAGACACATCTGTTAAGCACAAATCATACTTCATACAAGACATTATCATCTCCAAAGAATAAACAGTGTCTGGAAAAACACTGTCTAAAAGAAAACATGCTCTCAGAGGAAGAAAACATGCTATCAGAGGGATATTCTGTCTAACTTTCAAAGAACACAATTACTTAGATGGAACTTTACTTTAGCTTAAATAAAAAAATATTCCACTTTTTATAATAGTAACTACTTCTTGTTTCACTATTGGTGCCGCAAAAAGCCAAACTCATTATCAATGCCAATTTGATTATTAAGTAGGTATTCCTTTAATAAATGGCGCCAGAGTACACATGGGGTAATTCACCTAATGTGTCCAATTACTGAGACGATTACACAACTTTTATACTGATTAAACATATATATTCATATAGATTCTGGGAAATACTGGTTAAATATTTCCATTGTTTTTGAACTTATTATGAACTTATTGTCATAGTGTATCATCCACTCTTGTATGCACTTCACAGTTTCTTTATGCCTTCAGAAACCTCTGGTGGTCTTTACATTATCTCCTTTATCATTGTGTCCTCTGGGTGAGGTCAGGTCTGCCCTTTCTTCCCTGCTGTGGGACTTCCTTTCAACAGAATCATAGAATCGTTGAATCATAGAATGGTTTGGGTTGGAAGGGACCTAAAAATATCATCTAGTTTCAACCCCCATGACATGGGCAGGGACACCTCCCACCAGACCAGGCTGCCCAAGGCCCCATCCAACCTGGTCTTGAACACCTCCAGCTTCCCTAGACAACCTGTGCCAGTGCCTCACCACTCTCATGGTGAACAAATTCTTCCTTATGTCTAGTCTAAATCTGCCCCTCTCCAGTTTATATCCATTGCCCCTAGTTCTATCACTACAAGTCTTTGTAAACAGTCCCTCCCCAGCTTTCTTGTAGCCCCCTTCAGGTACTGGAAGGTCACTGTAAGGTCTCCTAGGAGCTTTCTCTTCTCCAGGCTGAACTGTCCAACTGTCTCAGTCTGTCCTCGCAATTATAATTGATGAGGATATTAAAGAGCACCAGTCCCAGTATAGACACCAGAGGGACACTACTTGTCACAGATCTCCATCTGGATATCAAGCCGTTGACCACTACTCTCTGAATTTCATTTGTTCATTGTTTCGACTAGGAAGCAATCTAAACTCCTGTTACAATCACATTCTTTCTAACTGTAATCTGGCCAAGATTTTATTCTTACTATTCTTATTATTGTTTAAACTAATTTAGTCCTGTAATGTAATGACTTATTCCTTCCTTCACTATGATTCTGTGATTCCACAATTACATGATCTAGGATCTATGATCCCAGAATTCCACAACCTATTATCGGCCATTTATGATTCCATGATCTCATGATCTCATGATCTATGAGTGCATGATCTGTTATCTGCGGTTCCATGAACTATATACGATTCCATGATCTCATTATTCCACTATCTGTTATCTATGTTTCCATTACCTATGATCCCACAATCTATTATCTACAATTCCATGATTCCATGAACCCGTGATCTATGTTTCCATGATCTAGGATCTATGATCACATGGTCACTGGACCACTGGGCTGAGTCCAATGGCATGAGGTTTAACAAGGACAAATGCTGGGTCCTGCACTTGGGGCACAACAATCCTATGCAGAGCTACAGACTGGGATAAGTCTGTCTAGAAAGCTGCCTGGAGGACAAAGACCTGGGGGTGTTGGTTGACAACCGACTGAACATGAGCCAGTAGTGTGCCCAGGTGGCCAAGGCCAATGGCATCTTGGCTTGTATCACAAATGGCATGATCAGCAGGTCCAGGGAGGTCCCTCTGTACTCAGCACTGGTGAGACTGCTCCTTGAATTCTGTGTTCAGTTCTGGGCCCCTCACCACAAGAAGGATGTTTAGGCTCTGGAGCGAGTCCAGAGAAGAGTGATGGAGCTGGTGAAGGGTCTGGAGAACAGGCCTTATGAGGAACGGCTGAGAGAGCTGGGGTTGTTTAACCTGGAGAAGAGGAGGCTGAGAGGAGACCTCATTGCTCTCTACAACTACCTGAAAAGAGGTTGTAGAGAGGAGGGAGCTGGGCTCTCCTCCCAAGTGACAGGGGACAGGACAAGAGGGAATGACCTCAAGCTCCGCCAGGGGAGATTTAGGCTAGACAACAGGAGGAAGTTTTTCATGGAAAGGGTCATTGGGCATTGGAACAGGCTGCCCAAGTAGGTGGTTGATTCCTTGGAGATGTTTAAGGCACAGGTGGATGAGGTGCTGAGGGACATGGTGTAGTGTTTGATAGGAATGGTTGGACTCGATGATCCAGTGGGTCTCTTCCAACCTGGTGATTCTGATGCTATGGTTCCACACTTATATTATCTATGATCTGTGATTCCATGATCTATGATTCCATGTGCTATTTAGTATGACCTATGATCACGATTCCATGCTCTATTATCTATATACAGTGCTACAGACTAGGAGACATCTGTCTAGAAAGCTGCTTGGAAGATAGGGACCTGGGGGTGTTGGTTGACAGCAACTGAACATGAGCCAGCAGTGTGCCCAGGTGGCCAAGAAGGCCAATGGCCTATGACCTATGATTCCGTGGTCTATGATCTATGATTCAATGACTCCGCGAGCTATGATCCTACGACCCATGACCTCTGCCTGCCGTTTGCCCCGGGAGCATCCGCTCTGCGCATACCCTGCCCGCCATGGGGCAGCGGCTTCGGCCGCCGCTCTGCGCATGCGCCGCGCCCCCGACCGCCCGCGCTGCCTTCGGGGACCACATCCGCCTGTGTCTCCATGGCGACGCGGCCGCCGGGGCCCCGCGCAGCAGCATTATTATCATCGCCATCATCATCATCATCATCATCATCGCCGCTGCCCCATGCTCCGAGTTGGAACTGAGTAAACAGGGAAAATAAAGGCGAGCTTCGGCTTCGGGGGCTGCGCGGCCCGGAGGAGGCTCCAGCGCGGCGCATCCCGCGGCGGCGCCTGCATCCCTCGTGATCCACGAAATCGAGTGATCCTCCCCGAGATCTTTAGGCAAACAAGCAGCAAGGTAAAGGGAGACCCGCTCAGCGTCCTCCGAGGGAAGCACCGCGGGGCGAGCGCGCCCAAGGGTGTGTGACGGTGATGCAAGGAGTAGTCGGTGTTACAAGAAGTGGGGCGCTTTGGATTGAAGCTGAAGGAAAGTTTAATCTAACTAACAGTATTTTATAAAAGTTAGACAGAATGTCCTTATGATAGCATGTCTGTTTTTCAAGCACTGTTGTTCAGACATTGTTTGTTCTTTAGAGGTAATAGTATCTTGTGTGAGTTATGGTTTGTGCTCCACAGATGACAGAATCATAGAACAACCAGGTTGGAAAAGACCCATCGGATCATTGAGTCCAACCATTCCGATCAAACACTAAACCATGTCCCTCAGGACCTCATCTACCCGTGCCTTAAACACCTCCAGGGAAGGTGACTTAACCACCTCGCTGGGCAGCCTATTCCAATGCCCAATGACCCTTTCTGTGAAAAACCTCCTCCTAATCTCTAACCTAAATCTCCCCTGGCAGAGCTTGAGGCCATTCTCTCTTGTTCTGTCCCCTGTCACTTGGGAGAAGACATCAGCTCCCTCCTCTCTACAACCTCTTTTCAGGTAGTTGTAGAGAGCAATGAGGTCTCCTCTCAGCCTGCTCTTCTCCAGACTAAACACCCCCAACTCTCTCAGCCACTCCTCATAAAGCCTGTTTTCCAGCCCCTTCACCAGCTTCGTTACTCTTCTCTGGACTCGCTCCAGAGATGTGTCTTCTTCGGTAATGACCGTGATCCAAGAAGTAGTTTTGATAGTAGAATATCATAATATATTATTGTACAATATATTATTATATGTATTATCATATATTAGTATTATAGTAGAATAATTTGATTTAAGCTAAAATAGACTTAAGTTTCATCAGACTAATTGGGCTTTTTTGAAAGTTAATCATAATGACCCTCTGATAGCATGGGGTTTTATTTTTTTTTTTTTCTGGGCACTGTTTATTCTTTGAAAATTATAACATCTTGTGTGAAGTATGATCTGTGCTGAACAGATGTGTCTTCCTCTATAATCATCTCTCTTTGTGGTCTTCCCTCATCTCAAATGCAATGTCAAGCAGAGAGCTGGAGCTAGGTCCAAATTAGTGAGGATTTCAACTGTTGTGGATTTTTTAATAACATTAAAATCGGGTCTTAGAAAGTAATAGAATCTGAATGAGATTTCTGGGATAATTTAGCCATATACATGTAAGTGGGAAATGTATTCTGTCCCTGGCTCTTGTCTCACTGCACATAATTTATGGAGATGACTCCCTCACGTTGTCCAGGCCTGATAAAGGATGCTTGCTTTTTAAAACTCCAGAATGAACCTTAGAGAGTTTACTTGCTGGCATTTTCGGTATCAATGTAAGTCATTGGAACCAAGACTGCTTTAATTCCAGTTTCAAAATCCCACAAGTATTTAAATGGTAAAATTTTACACGTAATGTTTTGTATAGAGAATAGCTGTGGCTGTCTTGGTAAAAGGCTAGAGATGAAGGGAGGGAGGAAGATTTGAAGCTTAGAGGGATATCTTTTATTAGACTGACTATTATGGTTTTATCTAATAAAGGCAAACTTTAGAATGTGAGACAATTATCCTAAATCTGAATTATCTGAGAATGTAAAGGTATCATTCTAAAAGTAATATAATTACTTGATATGATCATTTACTTTTCATGACTCAGATCTTTTTGTATGACTGATATAAATACCTAACAAAACCTAATGGTGCCGTTTAATACTGTTCATAGGTGAACCCTGCTTTTTTTATGACTAATCACAGCTTATTTTTTGTTTCCAAGGCAGCAATTAGAAAATAAAATTAAATTTTATCTCTTTTGAACTTGAAACATTATTCCTATCTATGCTTTACGTTTTTAAAGAGAAATATAAACTCACTGAGGTAAATATTTGATGTCCTCATTGTCTTACAGAAAGATGATGGAAAATGTGCATCTGGCTACTGAGGCTGATGAAGATGATCTTTATTCTGGCTACAATGACTATAATCCCACGTTTGACACAGAGGTAAAAATATTTGCCATTTCCCACTTTTCCCATACATAAGATTTAACTCCTAAGTACATGATAAGAACATGTAGGTACAGTAATAGGCAAATGTGCTACTGCTTTGAAATGAAATTTTATTTATTTAGCAAGAAATACATAGTTTCATCTAGGTACCTTTTAAAAGTTATTTCTTTAATAGTTTTTCTATTCCAACAAATTACTTATGTGCATTTCACAGCATATCTAAAATGCTGCAATAGTTAGAATTTATGAAGTGTAAAATCCTAGTTATTTGAAGGCCGTATTCACAGTCAGGCACGTTCAAGGTGGTGTTTCTCCACCAGTGTGTGGCAGCAAGTTTTCTGACAAAACAGGCTGCTTATTGGTCAAGAGATCTTTAATCTCTTACTGTGCTGCAGCTGAAAGAGATAACAGTAGAGTGGAGGTCTGCAGGTCTCCATGAAATCAGTGGAGCATCTGCAATGACTTATTTTAACACTGTAGGCCGTGTTCTGATAACTGCAAGTGTAGTAGAATTGGAATAAAAGTTTATTTAGTCCAATCCAACCTGCCCTACTGAAAGCAGGACCCATGTTGAAAGACTTAGCATCCTGTGTGAAATCCCAGTGCTGAATTCATGGGAGTTAGAACATGAACTGGGAGATATGAGATATCTGAGGATGTGATTGAGAGCTGCCCTGCAGAGAAGGACTTGGGGGTGCTGGCTGATGAGAAGCTCAACATGAGCCGGCAACATGCACTCACAGCCCAGAAGGCCAAACATATCCTGGGCTGCATCAAAAGAAATGTAGCCAGCAGGTCAAGGGAGGGGATGCTGCCCCTGTGTTCCTCCTCATCTGGAGTTTTGTGTCTAGTTCTGGAATCCTTAGTGTAAGAAGGATACAGAGGAGGGCTATAAAGATGATCAGAGGGCTGGAGCACTTCCCATACAACGACAGGCTGAAAGAGTTGGAATTATTCAGCCTGGAGAAGAGAAAGCTCCGAGATCTTATAGTGACTTCCAGTACCTGAAGGGGGCTACAAGAAAGCTGGCAAGGAACTGTTTACAAAGGCTTGTAGTGATAGGATGAGGGGCAGTGGGTATAAACTGGAGAGGGGCAGATTTAGACTAGGTATAAGGAGGAATTTCTTCACTATGAGAGCGGTGAGGCACTGGCACAGGTTGCCCAGGGAAGCTGTGGCTGCTGCATCCCTGGAGGTGTTCAAGACCAGGTTGGATGGGGCCTTGGGCAGCCTGGTCTGGTGGGAGGTGTCCCTGCTCATGTCAGGAGATTGGAACTACATGATCTTTAAGAACCCTTACAGCCCAAACTACATTATGATTATATGATCTTAGTATTGACATGACAAGCATTAATGTTAAAATTTAGAAATAGCGTTAGTAGTAAGCTTTTGGAGGGAAATTAAATTTCATGTTATATTTTATCACTGAAGCTCTACTTCCTCGGTGTGTTTTTATGTTTCAGAGAATAATGATTTTTTACATTTTCTAATCTGAAATACCAAGAAAAGATAGACCAAATAATATAATCAGTATTTATTGTCAGTAAAACCTGTCATTCAGTTAATTCCAGGTCATGTTTTTTTGGAAGAAGAGTTGTTTTTTAAGCTGTCTGCTTTGGGTAGTTCTACGGTTCTGGAGTTGTGGCTTTTGGTGTTGTGGTTTTAAAAGGGTTGATGTTTTTATTTTATCTTTTGTAGGACTTAGAAAATGATGTAGCTTTTCAACAGGCAGCAAGAACAAGTCATGGTAGAAGAGTCCTTGTGAGTACCTTCAAAAATACATTCCAATAGTGTAGTCCTTCTCTAAAGCCCTAGGGCTAATTTTGGCACTGATACAAACTTATCTTGGGAATCTCTTATCTTGTCTACTAATGACATGAAGATAGAGACTTTAGTTATTTATATGAAAAAGTAAAAAATGAGCAGAGCACGAGCTCCATTAAGTTCTGGAGCTAAGCTAGACCAAACAGGTAACGTTAGCTGAAAAATGTGTATTCTTGTTTAAAAGTGAGATATAACCTTGTTGAAAGAGCAAATTGAAATCCTATCTTCTAATATACATGTCAACCTTGTAATTATATGTCAAAACCAGTAATTCCATGTATAGAATATTAAAGTCAATTCAGAAATCCTTTCAGAAAATAGGATTTAGAAAACCATGTGCTATTGTTTTGATTTTTTGTTCCTTATAAATTTTCTTGCTTCCATTTAACTGTGACTCAATCTTACATCAGTTTTCAAAAACTTTAAAAGTACGTACTGTATATTTAAAGAAGAGCTGAAACAGTTTGATTAATGTTATTACTTTGCCAGAATAACCTGGTTCTATAAGAATACTTTCTCTCACAGTTGAAGCATTGTTTCTATGAAGTCGCTGTAGAAACTATATAGAAAGATTAATAATTAATATGTATGTTTGTTATTTGGCCGGGTGCTATGTTTTTGGTTTGTGTATTGTTTGTTTTTTTCTACCCAGGCGACAGCCAAAATTCCTAGTACACCAGCTTCAAGACCTTTAGCTACTGGCTTTGGGGTAAGTTTTGTTGTATTATTAATGAAAATGAGATATTAGCCAAAAAATAACTTTACCATTTAATCCCTTGCACAAGAGAGCTCTTTCTTTCTGAGTGTTTCCTTCCATTGATCTGCATGTATTCATTACTTTCAATTAATTCGCAACTCCGCACTTAGTCAAGGCAGTTCTCCCAAACCATACTGTGATTCAGCTTCTGTACTGCATAAGGCTGTAGATTCCAAAAGATTAACCAGATTTTCTTGCAGGGGGGAATTGTATGAGGTTTTTGTGTTTATGAAAGTTTTTTTGGACATTAAGGTGAAACTCAATCTTAAATACAGGCTTTGAAATGAAGTTTAATCAGAAAAAAATTGTTATATTCTTTAGTATACTTAACCTATTGTAACTCTTAAATAACTAACACTTTAACCTGGTTTGTTATGGAAACAAATTATGCGTTAGCAATATATCCACTGTCCCTTTTTCTCAATAAATTTCAAACCTGTTAGCCAGTCTCAGTCAAATTTGAGAAGGCAATGCTCTTAGGGGTAACATTTCTGTAACCTTCACGACAAATAAAGAAGGGACAATTTCAAGAACATCTTAATTCTGTTTCATCATTGAAATACAACCTCTGGTCTGAACTTTCTGTTACCTGCTCTGGATATATTCCTTTTGGGACTGCCTTCTCTTAGAGGTCGTATCTGCAGATGTTTAGACTTCCTGAGATGTTTCTCTAGAGTTAGAAATCTCGTAAGCATTGTCCAAGCCATGGTACTACCTGGTTCGCTCTGAAGGTTTGCTTTATCTGCACCACACTCCGTGTTAATGTAGATTCAGCCTTAGCAGAATAAATAAAAACCCGTCATGATGTGTGAGGGATAGTGGGTAAAATAGTAAAACATAAACCTCTGAGTAGGAATCAGGGGAGTGCTTTTTCATGACATAAAGCCCTTTATTTTTGTCTGTTTGTATTGTGTGTTTGTGGCATTTACCACTAAATATTTCATATTTAGTTCTTTACATTCTTAACACTTCTGCAGAAGGACAGCATGCAGCATTTCAGCTGATGGAAAAGATATCCATTGGCAGTTTCAAAGTATATCTGTATTTATTGTAGAATAAATTTTCATGAGAGTATGACTTAAGAGATTAATACAGGGGCATATTTCATCAGCTTTCCTCAGAATCTTACTGAAGAGTCTATATAAATTACTTGTTCAGTTTAAAGAGAGTCATTTGAACAGTTTGAGAACAGAAATACTGCTGTCTCAGATAAATTTTTCTGTTTATTTTTTTTTTCAATGTCTGATAGAAATATCCAAATATGTGAGAAACAGTATTGTGAATTTGTGTTAACTGAAATGTTCAGTGTCTTGAAGTTGATGTTTATGTTGCGTATGAATAGCATAAATGGGAATTGTGCTATGAACTCATATGAGACTTACATTAAATTAACTCTTAAAACTCAGTGTTAAGAGGACTGTACATAAACTTTACAGGCTTCTCATGCTTTGTGAATGTTACTATTTAACAATTTACTTATTTTTTGTAGTCAAAGGCAACTTTAACTTCATCTATGGGAAGGCCAATGACAGGAGCCATACAGGTAAAAGTTTCAATATTTACATTTTATGTTGATTTGGAGTGATGAAGTTTTCTGTCAAGTGTTTGGGTTTGATGCAAGTATTTAAATGTTCATTGAAATAATACAAATTACTACACTATTTCAATTTGTCTTTTTTTGAAAACAGTGCTATCGAAAAGCATGAGGGTTGTGATGAGTATTTTATTTGAGCACAGGATTAGAAGAAATACCAGCGTAGTGCTTTTTAGCACTATTGACATGCAATGAATATTTTTTTCATTGAAATAGAAAGGAGGTGGACTCTGGTTTTCATGTTTTTCCTTTGTGCTTATGCAGAATATGCTGGAGTTTGCCAGTGACTTTCCCAACACCACTCTTAAGTATATTGACTTAATGTTAAGTTTAACTACAGCCACTGTAGTCTTTTGTGTCAGCCAGGGTGGGGAAAAAAGAATTTTCAGGAAGCATCAAGAGTAGGGCTACTCCCTAAGTGAAGGCAAGCCAGGAGTCTAGAGGGAGACTCTAGACATGGCGAGTAGTGCAGGGGCCCCACCAACTAGGACCCAGTCCCACAACACCTGAACAAGGCAAGTAGAATCCACCCAGAAATGATGGCCAGGTCCAACCAAAAGTCCAGAACGTAAGGCAATATAATACTGACGAGGCAGGTCCAAGGTCAAGCCAAAAAGCTGGTGCATAGGCGAGGGTTAGGGCAAGACTAAGATCAGTCCAGGAGGTCAGTCCACAGGTTGAAATCTGGACCAAGGGGCTCTGTGGTCAGGCATAGCTGTGGCTGATGTGGAAACCAGTGATCTTCCAATAAAGCTCAGGCAGACACTGAGGGACCAAGGTTGAGCTTGGGCCTCTGAGTAGGGCTTGTGGCTGGAGACCTCAGGTGAGGCTGGTCAGGGCCATTGAGGTTTAATTAATGCACTCAGTGTCCTGACAGGAAAGTTGAATAAGCTGACATGGAGTGAGATCAGACTTCCTTGTGTTGGGAAGCTTTGACTGATGAGTTACAAATACAAAAAAATTCTAGCTTGTTTGTGCCTCTTTTGGTATAGATCAAGTAAAATATTCTGATCCATTACCTCATAGGATTCTCTTTATTGTCAATAGAACTGTAAAAGGCAACTGTGTTCTGAACCAGTATGACAGTGAGCTACGGCACATTACTGATCGTATGACCAACAATTCTTAAGAATTCTTTAAAAATAATAGATGCTTGAAATTGAGTATTCAGTATAAAACATAAAGTAGTAAGTGTTCCTTTGTCGCTCATAGGTTCCTGATAGTGTTTGCTTCTCTACCCTATAGACAGTTATGATATATAATATTTGAGAAATAAAAACATTTTAAAAATAATTCAGTTTACTGAGCTAGTAACAACTGATATTTAAAGGTTTTGTAATATGGAACTGATGCCTGTAGTGTTCACAGTCCATTTTTTAGGAACATTATTTTAATATGTCCTTTTTCTTTTTTAAGGATGGGGTTGCTCGACCAATGACTGCAGTGCAGGCTGCAGGTTACACTAAGGCAGCTGTGAGAGGTACGGTTTGTAGAAATCCCCAGTTGCCAGAGAGAGATGTTATTTTACTATTTTCAGTACTGTGTTAATTTTGCAGGTTCTTTGTTTGATCCTCTTGGCCAAGCAAGAGGTCCTGCACCACCTCTGGAAATGAAAAATTCAGACAGGTTTGTTCAGTTTTGCATTAAATTATTTCAAAGTATTAACAGCATGAAAAAAATAGCTAAGGGTGTTGTGTGACAAGCAAGGAACACCAGGATTGATGCAGTTCTCTGGGAAGAACTTGGGTAATTTGCCTGCTGTTTTTCCCTACTCACACTGACCTTAGGTAGAATTGTGCTTGTGAAAGATTTGCAGGCTGGTGTGGATGCTGGAGGAGTTCACTCAGAACAAGCCTTTGTGTTTTTCAGTACAAAAATTTGTATCCCTCAAATGTAGCTACATAGGAATTGGGAATCCTACTGAAACATCTGATTATTTAACTGAGGAAAAATTCTAGATGAATAACAACTTTTTATTAAAATCTGTATTTGAAAGCTATCCTTTAAAGTTCTCTGTGCTAATACAGGTTAAATTAATTGCTCTTGACACGGTATTTCATTTCACTAGATGTTTCATTTGAAAGTTTTACTAACCTATCTGTTTGTTCTTTCATTACTGCTCCTGAAAAAAATTGAGTCCATAAGATTTGCACTTGTAAGAGGATTTATGTTTTCTTAGGTCCTTGTTCTCAAAAATATGAATGTATTACCTTTGCAGAATCTTCTCTGGGCATAATTTCACTTTATATTTTCTTAGATGGGAAAACGAGTTAGTTGTGACAATTGATGCATCACTGTATGGTATTATTGAAAATATACCGTCTAAAAGCTTAATGTTTGCAGTTACATTAGTAGTGTTAATTGTTTTTATTGTCATTTGTATTGTAGTTCAGAAGAGAAGATTAGGCAGCTGGAAAAAAAAGTGAATGAACTGGTTGAAGAAAGCTGCATTGCCAACAGCTGTGGAGACTTGACACTGGTAATTTTTCTGGATTGTGCTTCACTTATGCTTTTATGTGAAGAAAAATTTGTGTAGATAGGTATTTAAAACTGACGTGGGTTCAAACATTTCAAATTATTAAAATTATCTTAATTCTAACTTTGTTATGACTCTTCTAATCCCATAATAACTTTTATTACAAAAAAAAGAAAGTTGGAGCTGTAGTTCTTGTGTATTTATTTGTTAAGATTTCAGTGTTATGAAAACTCCCTTCCCTGGTACTCCATTGGCCTCTTCAAATGGGTCTGATCATTACGCATACTGGCACAGAATTTCCCAGTCTGACCTGTGTATTTTATGAGAATGGGCGTCCCTTCTTTAATACCAGGCTTGTAATTGGCATCTTTGCAGCTTTTTATCCTCAGGTGTGTAAAGATCTTGTCTGAGTGATGTTCTACTTCCTTGGTGTTGCTTGAGCTTTTTGGATAATGTGAGTTTCATCCAGGACTCTTATCTCTCTCAAGCCTCTTCCACAGTACCCTTCCATGTCAGGGGCTGTTTGGAGTGATAGAATATGGTAGACACTATTGCTTTTGTTTCACTGTGCGGGGTAGCATCAGGATGAACTGTTTCATCTTATTTCAGTCCTTCAGACAAGGGGACCTTCCAAGCTAAGCACACCCTAAAGTGCAAACACTAGAATTCTTCCTAGGACAGTTAGCCTTGGATTCCAGAGTATCAAAATAGTTTCTAACACTTCCTTCTTGGTATCAGTCTTATGTTTTATTCCATATGCTCTGGACTAGCCAGCTCCAGCTCCTAAAGTACTGGAGGCAGAGTAGGCTTAAATATTAGAAGTAGTGAGATACATTGGGTTCTTGGGGATGCAGACTTCCTTTACACTCATCCATTGCCCTCTCAAATTGCTGCCATCTGATCCATAAGAGAGAAAAAACCCCTCTAGAGCTGTGAGAAATGATGTTTCTTGCTCAGTCATCTCAGCCGCAAATTTTTTTCATGTAGGACTGTATTTTGAGGAGGTATAGTTAGAATACAAGAGTAGCTAAAGCATCTTTCCTGAGCGACTTAATACTGTTGGATTGAGATGCTAGGCCAGATGGCCTTTGGTTTCATCAAAATTTATGTATTTTGGAGAACGAGAGCTCCAAAATTTGTTACAGAGATTGCAAAGAGCATTTAGTGGTGGTTCCATAGTGTAGTGGTTATCACGTCTGCTTTACACGCAGAAGGTCCTGGGTTCGAGCCCCAGTGGAACCAGCATCACATTCCTTGGTTTTGGGCTTGATGATCTTGAAGGTCTTTTCCAACCTAGTGTTTCTATAATTCTGTGGTCTGAACCTTGTTAGAAATTGAGGAAAAAAGTAATATTTGCCCACTGTACACAGGGTCTGCCCCTGTGGATCAGTCTTATAAATCGTTGATGTGGTTTTGGCTGAGGCTAGCTAGTGTTTTTCTAAACAGTTTCAGCCTGGAGAAGAAGCTCCAACGAGCTCTTATAGCGACCTTCCAGTACCCCAGGGGGGCCTACAATAAAGCTGGGGAGGGGCTGTTCACAAAGGCTTGTAGTGATAGGACGAGGGGCAGTGGGTATAAACTGGAGAGGAGGAGATTTAGACTAGATATAAGGAAGAATTTCTTCACCATGAGGGTCGTGAGGCACAGGCACAGGTTGCCCAGGGAAGTTGTGGCTGCCTCATAATAACTGTGGATAAGGAACTGTTTCCATAAGCAGTTTGAATGTTTTAGATCCATTTTAGAGGGTATGAAGGCAGTTAGTGGTAAATAACAGGCTCTATCCCAATTTATTTACATCTAGTATGGATGTAATTAGTAAACTGTTTAGGCAAGTTCGCACTTCTAATAAGTGTTTTCTTTTTGTCTGATACAAAGGAATATTTTTCAGTCCACAGTGTGATTCAGACAATTTCAAATGTCTCTTTAGGTCTTGTGAAACATGGTGGATACAACATCATTTAATCTTACCTCAGCTATCTTAATGTAGGGGTAGAGTTAGCTGCAGTTTGGATCTATTAAGAAGCAGCATGCAGTCCATCTTTTAATAGGTCATCTTTGTTCAGAATCATTGTCTTTGCGTTGAGGTCTAGAACTGATTCAACTCTCAGGGGCCACAGAGGACCCAGTGACCGTGAGGGCTTTCTTCTTGAAGGGACTTCATATTATTCAGTGCTTTCCACACATGGCGAAGGCCTCGTTAGCTCTTTTATACAAGGTGATATTGTGTGCATATGTCATGCTTCCTGTCAGAGTATGTATGTTACCCTTACCTGAAAGGAGGTTGTAGTGAGGTGGATGCAGGTCTCTTCTCCCAAGTGACAGGCAGTAGGACAAGAGAAAATGGCCTCCAGTTGCACCAAGCGAGGTTCAGATTAGACATCAGGAAAAATTTCTTCACCAAAAGGGTTCTCAGGTACTGGCACAGGCTACCCAGGGAGGTGGTTAAGTCATCATCTCTGGAGGTATTTAAAAGATTAAGTGCTCAGGGGTATGGTATTGGACAGATATTATTGGACTCAATGATCTCAAAGGTATTTTCCAATCAAACGATTCTGTGATCTCATCTGTATGTGACAGATATCTTAAGTAGTAAGCCTTTAGCTGCATGTTTCAGGCCTCTTGTACATGAGATATTTCATCTTACAGTGGCAGGGTCTGCCCTCTGATTGTAGAGAAACACAGAATCATAGAATCACCGGGTTGGAAGAGACCCACTGGATCATCAAGTCCAACCATTCCCATCAATCACCGACCCATGTCACTCAGCACCTCGTCCACCCATGTCTTAAACCCCTCCAGGGAAGGTGACTAAACCCCCTCCCTGGGCAGCCTCTACCAGTGCCCACTGACCCTTTCTGTGAAAAATTTTTTCTTAATGTCCAGCCTAAACCTCTCTGGAGGAGGTTGAGGCCATTCCCACTCATCCTGTCCCCTGTCCCTTGGGAGAAGAGCCCAGCTGCCTCCTTTCTACAACCTCCTTTCAGGCAGAAAAAGAGCATTTCCAGTCTGTGCAGACTGTGTCCATGCAATAATGGCAAGGGAAGAACGTCTAGCATTTAGTTAGGAAACATACTTGGTTTGAGGTTTGTGGAACTAGTACAGTGAGAGTCTACTTTTGTCAATGTTTTTGTCTCCTGTAGTGTAAATGTTTTCAAATACAGAATAGAACCTTTACCCTTTTAGATATTACTGGAAGATTTCAATTGTCTTGAGGACTGTCTTTCAGGATGGGTAACATCACATATCTTCTTGCTTACTACAAAGAAGTATTGTATCTATTGCTTTTGAGAAAAGAGCTGTCTCAGCTCTCTGAATGCATTCTTGTTTTTCTGGTCAAAAGGCCCGGTACATACCTTTCTCCAGCTGGTGCAACAATTCCAGTGATTCATGGACCCTCAAATTACGATGAGATTGAAAATTGATTGTCTTGACCTGTAGCCTTCCTTGCACAAAGGGTCTTGACACCATTCTGCAGAAGATTGTCAAAATAATAATTTTGGAGTTACTGAAATTGTGAACAGACATGTGAAATACCTCTAGTGGATAGATAAAACAGGGAAGCAATTTGCCAGCATCCAGAACTAGTCAGGTTATGTGTACATTATACACTTATGTAACGTGTGGTTACTTCCTGTTTTCAGTTTCTTCCTTCCAACACCTTCCTGCGCTGGGTTTCTGCAACTAAGGAAACATGCCAGGCTTAAATTTGCCCTGTTTTCTTTTTCTATTTTTTTTAAAAACATTTAAATGCATTTCCTTTGTTCAGTGCAAACAGAATAATCTTCTAGAGTGGTAACTGTCTATGGCATTTTATGTGTGTGGGACTATATTTCCCTAAAATTATACAGCTAAGCAGACAGACAAACTGTATGTCTGCTCATTGCTAATTAACACCTTTCTGTGTGTTATATTGCTAATTTTCAGGTATTGGAAACAGTCTTTACATATAAAGAAAATGAACATGAACGCATTAATTTCATACTTGTTTGGATTGCATTTTTACCATCTTGGGTTAGTAATATTCAAGGCATTGCTAAATTCTAATAATTTATTTAAGGCTCTTGAAAAAGCAAAAGAGGCTGGAAGGAGGGAAAGACTGTTGGTGAGACAACGCGAACAAACTGCTATTTCAGAAAACTTCAACTCAGAACTCACTTACTCAGTAAGTGCATAGAAATCTTTGGTGAGTGAAAGGTGAATGACTCCCTGAAGTTAGAAACATAGCGTTGGATTGCAAAGATCCATTTATATCACTGAGTCTGTTCCTTTGCAGTCTCAAGTACCAGAGAAATAACATAGGCAACGTCAAGTGAAGGGTGCCCATATATTCCAGCTACATACTCATATACAAAACATTCGTATCAAAATATAACAGATGTAAACCCTGTACTTCAAAAATAAATAGCCTAGATAATATAACACGCCAAGAGAAGAAAACAGGAGAGATCAGAGACTGCCTTTAACTTGAACCATAAAATGACAGCCAGTGTATTACATGAAATAGGATACGTTAATATTCCTTAATCTTAAAGCAGATTTATATTCTGGTTTTCAAGTTAATAGCACACTTCTTTTAAAAGAAGAATGTATATTTATACATACATATTAATATGTGTATATACAACGTATATAAAAATACTTCAGAGGAATTTAAAGTTGTACTCCAGGTAGTGCTGTAGGGAAAATTATTAACAATGAATACATTGAGTTAGGCAGACCTGGTAATTTACTTTAAAGTGAAGGTCAGAGTAAAGCTGGGGAAAAAAGTGGAGGTGTTTTACCTGACACCAGCAGAACCTGACTTTTGAAGTAGCAGTTTGGAAAAATTCTCTCTTCTTAAACTGAGTGTCTGCAGGTAGTAGGACAGTTTTCCACATTTTTGGAATCAGAATTTATGCAGTTTCTGAGAATTATCTTGTATGAATGTTTATTAATACTCCTGAATTACAACATTGTGCTTAGTTAGGTCTGAGGTCCTCTTAGGGTAAATTTTAATGGTGGTTATTTAAGTACAAAAATAAAATAATTACCTAGAATAAGTAGAATTGAAACTTCTTTTCTCTGTGTGAATGTACAAGAACAAAGGAGCATTAAAGATGGGAGGCATGAAACTGGTAAAAGCAATACTTTGGAAGCAAATTAATTTGGAATGGTCAGTTATGATTTCAGGTTTTATTGTTGAAAGAAAAAAGTTTTTTTTCTTTTACCTATAATTCAGTTTCTTCTATAGGTTCTTTTCAATCTGGCCAGTCAGTATGCTGCTAACGAAATGTATGCCGAAGCACTGAATATTTACCAAGTTATAGTGAAGGATAAGATATTTAGCAATGGAGGTAGGTTACATTCCGAAGTGGATTAAAACTGGTAGTCAGGCATTCAAAATAAGTACTTAATCCACGTGGTGTTTACTGATGGAGATCTCAGCCCTCCTGTCTGCCGATCAGAGTGAATGGTAGATACTCATAATCTCTGTCTTAATGTGATTTGACTTCCCAGCTCATGAAGTCTTTTCTTTTTATAGATTAAACTAAACAGAAAGCGAGATATATCATTTTCTTATGCAGCTTGCGCTGTCTTGTCTACTTTAATACTAATTTTTTTTCTCTTTTGACTCAGCTTTCCTCTTCTAAAGTATTTTGCACATCTTTGAGGCTTTTTCATTCTTCTTTTCTGAGAGATGCGTATTTGGATAGTCAAAATCAGAAAACATCTTGTGTTCATTGTTATTTTCTACATTTCATTACTATTTCGTCTCCTGAGTGAAAATTCACAGAAGGCTGTTTTGTGTAGTGCTTCTTTAGAGGGCCACTGGTACACTGCAATGACAAGTGTGTTACGTAGTTGTTCTACCCTGTCACTTTGAAATAATTTTAAAATGTTATAACTGTGCTTTAAAAGCCTGCGACTCATTGACTTCTTTTGACAGGCAGACTGAAGGTGAATATGGGGAATATATATTTAAAGCAACGTAACTATTCTAAAGCTATCAAATTCTACCGTATGGCTCTAGACCAGATACCTAGTGCCCACAAAGAGATGAGGTGAGTTTCTTCTACTTGTCATGGTTCTGAAATATAAATTTTGCATACAGTGTGATTTGATAGTTAAAAATAGATTGTAATCCTTTTTTCTATACTTAGGATTAAAATAATGCAGAATATTGGAGTTGCATTTATTAAAACTGGCCAATATGCTGATGCCATTTCATCATTTGAACATATAATGAGCACATCCCCAAACTTGAAGGCAGGCTTCAACTTGATCCTGTGTTACTTTGCTATTGGAAATGGTGAGCAAATGAAAAAAGCCTTCCAAAAACTGATTGCCGTCCCCTTGGAAGTGGATTATGATGACAAATACATTTCATCAAATGTAAGTTTGAACAAAATAAGTTGTGTATTCACATGATAAATCAAGAGAAAGGAGAAACATAAAATGCTTGAACTATACTGAATGTGTAAATCTATGTGTACTTATGTGTCTGAAGTAACTGACTTTTTTTAACCAGTATGAACTTAGCGTGGCAGTGCTGCTCAGAAATGTAAAGTTGGGAACATTCAAGTCCATTTTTCTTCAAAAGACATGATGTACATAAAATCCGCACCACATGATTGTCTTCATAACAATTTTGTTGAAATTTGTCTGGGCTTGCTTATGTAGCTCACCTACTGCTTTGCCTCCTTTATGTATGTAAAATTTTAATAAAATATTTGCAAGATAAAGGGAGCAAAGCAATAAGTGAATTAATGAAAGTTATCTCAAATGACTGCTAATAAAGTTTATAATATTGTAGTGTTAATTTACAAAAGAAAGTTTTGGTAAGGTTTATCGCTTCTTGTTTTAGTTTATTAGGCTTTGTAAAGAAGACTTCCTTGTGCTACAGCACTCGATACTAAAGAGAGGAAAAAGTAATTGGTAGCTTTTTTGATAGCTCTTACAAAGATTCTCTGTAGAAAGATCAAGGCAAGCCTTCTATGGTCTTTTCACAGTCTTTTTTTAGTGCTGCAAAGCTTCTGTCTTCAGTTCTATAGATCACAAATTAATTAGTCTTCAAACTGTTTGCAAATCAAGAGTAGCAATTGCTTCCTACTAACCTCACATAAGCAAATACTAGTACAGGAAGCATATATCTTTTTATATTTATTGATAAACATGTTTATAATTTCTAATATGGCTTTTTAATATAGAATTAAGATATAATTTCTCATTTTAGAAATTGTGTAACAGTAAGGGTCATTAAACACTTGAAGTAATTGAAGAGTACATAATCATTCATCGGAAGAAAAGCTTTAGACTAGTTCTTTCTAAGGATAGGCATGCTATAGTTTTAACAGTCAGTCCAATTTCTGTATTTTGTTACAAGGTGATTGGAAGAAAGGTCATAAAGTTTCTTTCTAGTCTTTATTTTGTATGACTCTGTTAGCTATTCCAAATAAATGAGGAAGGGGTGGCTACCTAACATACCTGCATTTGTTCTTTTTGAATCAATGGAGATGTGTGATAGAAACCACAAGATGATCAAGTGAGTTATTGTAATGAGATGACAGCGTGAATACTCATCTGCTGAATACCACTGCAGTTCAGCAAATGCTTAAGCATGCTCTTATTTTTAAGTATGTGAATATTCTCGCTGTGATTTGCAGCCTTCCCTGTCTGATACACATATTAACTACACCCATTAACAACCCTAATGCGGGCTGTGACCACAGACATGAGCAGAAAAACAGGATTAAAATAGTTGTAATGCACAATTTCAGACTTTGAAAAATATTCTAAACTAAAGCTAGCTTTGTGAAATGTTAAAAGTAAAAAACTGACATTATAGGCTATGTAGTTTGCATTAGTTTATGTTTACAGTCATATCGTCTATAAAATAACTAACATGCGTTTATACTGGCATAATTTGCAGTTGTTTTGTCCCCTTTCAGGATGATCCACATACAAATCTACTGATTGAAGCCATTAAAAATGACAGCTTAAGACAAATAGAACATGAGAGGTAATGGTGGAGTCTATTCTTTCTTGACTGTGGTGCCCTGGATTTTAGCTTCTGAAAGTATTGTCAGTCTTCTCACGTGGCTACAGCTGTTGTTGTAAACATGTTCTTAGAATTCTTGGGAAAGAACACTCTTGGAAGAACCGGTTGGATCACTCAGTTTAGTGTACTGCAGTGGAATAAAATATCCCAAATGCTAAAGGTTACACTGCAGCATTGCTTTTTTTTTTTCCAAAATACAATTACACTCCACAGTGAAATGAAACAGAAAACAGAGATTTATCAAGATACAGAGCAGCAGCAGGGTACTGGTTAGGTTGACTTCCAAGATTGTCTTGAGTGCAGGAGAGAGATGGTTTATTTCTTGTATATGTGTTTTTAAAACGGTGACATGTTTGTGTGTTGGGTTTTTCCCTTAGGAAATCCATGGCAGAGCAATACATCATGACAGCTGCTAAACTCATTGCACCAGCGATCGAGACATCTTTTGCAGTGGGCTATGACTGGTAAGAGCCAAGCAGAGCTTCTTTTTGTCTAAACTACATGCCAATCTCTCATGCTGGTTATGAAACCAGATTCACAAACTTAAACAAGCTTGGAAACAGTTTGTTGCACATCCCAAACGTAGTGTCCTGGCTATTTTCAATTTGCCTCCATAGTGGTCTGGAGAAAAACAAAAGAAAGGATAAGAATCTAATCTGCGTTAAAAATTAATTTCATCGTATCATCACCACTCAGCTATTAGTTATACATTCTGAGCTGTTCTGTATTAGCACAAAACCTGCTTCTTAAAGTTCAATTGGATTTGAAAATTCAAGAACTTTAAAATCCTCAGTAGACTAATGCTGTACAGAAGGCAAGGACTGCAGCTCTTTACTTCAAGTTTGAAGGTAGCACAGGGAGGATTTGAGGTGCCTAGGATGTTTTTGTTACTTTATGAAGTCATGATATAAAACACTGGAATCTAAACATTATTAGAAACATTTGTTTGTGCTTCCTTTGTAAGTGTAATATTTATGAATGTAAATTTGATCTGTTGTTTCTTAAACATTCACACAATTATATACAGTGATAGGATGCTGATACTGTTTACCATTTTGATTTTTCTGTCAACTTAACTTTTCAATATACAGCTTAGCTTTTGCTTTCTGTGATGATTTCTGCAATGGACTACTCTTCCCTTTATAGGAATTGTGTCTATTTTATTTTGTTTTAATGACAGTTTAAAAATAGTTTTAAAACTTATATAACTTTAAAAAAAAATTTTAACTAGTTTTGAATTTTCTATTATAAGGACTTACATTTTTAGTATTTTTAATAACTTTATTGGAAAAAACATGTACACAAATGAGTGCTGAGTGTCTGCAGCTGCAACATTACTAACAGATATGCCTAGTGTTTGGGAAGTGAATGGTGTTTGATGGGAAAAAAATAACTTTGTTTGGTTTTTTTGGCCAGTTATGGTTATATTCAAGTTTTGTAGATCCTATAATTATAACTTACTAATAAAGATGCTTATACTAACATGTAATAATCTCTCACACAGGCATGTTTAGTCTGCTAGAGTCCACAAGGTGGTGTTTGAAGGTTTAATAATCTTTATAGTCCTATAATTTCACTGGTTTTGCCATTCAGACTTACCAGAATTTAAACACTATTTATGAAAATCAACTTGTGTTTTATCACTTGTTAGCATGAGAAAGTCAGATTTGGCTGGTTTGTATCCTGTGGTTTTCTTCAAGAAAACTGGAAAAGGTTGTCAGATATTCAGTTTTCTTAGTGCTATTGACAATATCAGTGTCATGAATTAAAATACATGTATTTGTTCTGGCTAACCAAACAATTTCTGATGAGACACATGGGATTGTTTTCCATATATCAGGACAGATTTACTCTTCTTCTAAGCTGAGGTACTCAAACCCAGTGAGAAAGTGTAACCAGTAACAGCTTGGTTTTCCAAATACCACACTTTGCTGTGAGTCCTTTGAGTATCAAGTGTGCTTTTAATGCAGTTTATTTTATTTCTAGAAATAAAGTGGGGACAAAGAATCTTTGGATTTTGTAACTTCTTACTTAAAATGTGTCACAGTCTTGGGACTATTCTGTCATATTCCATAAGGAACAGCTGGATAGTTGGATCTGATTGTGTTTTATGGTTAACAGTAGCAGCTGAAAAATGGTTTTTTGACCCTTTATTACCGATGTCTTTGCAGAAATTGTTGTTATTTTCAATATACTTCTTCTCCAACATCAAAAAGCATTTCTGTACTTTATATGGACACTTTCTGTCTATGCCAACCCAATAACAGCAGCAAGCAGTCTGCTAAATAAAACTTTTGTTGGCAAATTAGCCAACTATTAGAAGAAAAGAAGACATTCCACCAGTTAGAAAAAGTAGAGGGGATGAAAGAAGCATCTCAAAAAAGTTGTTTGTCCAGCCTGCTTAATTCCAGACAGTTTAAAAGAACAGTATCTGCATACAATAAATAGAGGTCTCACTTCAAATGATTAGGCAGTTTTAAAGTACATCACATTAAACGTTATAAGGTGATGTCTGTGAGTGAACATCTGAGCTGTCTGCTGTGCTCAGTTCTGCCCTTGTTTTGCAGAAGACTGTAAGCCAAAAGTAACTGTAGGCTGATCAGAAATCGCTTATTATTATGACTTTATTGTTATGTAGCTCAGGGGTACAATCTGCAGTGCAGACTTTGCTCAGTAAGTTGGTTTATGGGTTTGCTAATACATGTAATGGGAGATAAGGCCTGAAAAATCAGCTGATAGAACATATCCAAAGAAAATGATTTGAAAAACAATATCTGACATCAGTGATGGAATATAACATTATATTTAGGCAGCTGACTGAAAAAAGTAAGAGCAGAGGTACTATTATTAAGGTAAGTTATGGGAATAAAATGTTTTTTCAGATATTTTTAATCAAAGTGCTTTTTTTCCCTGTGTAGAGACAACACATTTTGGAAAAAAAGTATATAACTTAGTGACATTTACACAGTAGCATTTTGTTTATCTTTATGCCTTTCTTTATGTTGCAGGTGTGTTGAAGTAGTAAAAGCTTCCCACTATGTAGAGTTAGCCAATGACCTAGAAATAAATAAAGCCACTATGTACTTGAGGGAGCAGGAATTTAACCAGGTATAGTAAATGTCTCCATTACTACTTGCTAGTATTCTATTGGCAAAGATATCTTTTCTTAGCCACAGCATATTTTTCAGCAAGGGAAAGAATGATTTATGCCAATATTATATTGATGCTACTCAGTAAAATAATTTTATAAGAACACTGAAAGAGATGAGTTTTATGTAAATGAAATTTTTGTCACAGAAGTTACAGCAAATGAAGTTCACTTCAAATTTAAAAGATCTAAACATAGTTAAGTTTGCTGTGTGCCTAAGCTGTTATTACAGTTAATGGAACTGTAGTCAGTGTAGTCCAAAGGGCTTTGAAACCATGTTGCTAACTGCTGATCAACGTGGAGGTGTTTTCATTAGTATGAGCTGGATCTCTCTCTCTCAGTTAGGTTGACTATAGTACAAAAATATACACTTTGTATGTGTCGTTATTGTTCTGGTGTTCTGACTGTTCCCTGTGCATTCCCTAAAATACTATAATCTGACCTTGAACTTTCGTCAGCCCTCCAATCCTTCCATAGAACCATAGAACCATAGAACAACCAGGTTGGAAGAGACCCATCGGATCATCGAGTCCAACCATCGGACTGGGGCTACTGGGATGGACTTGGGGGGCCCGGAACTTGCAGCCCTTTTAGTGCTTAGGAGAAAAATCAATCGAAGCCAAAGCCAAGAGCCACCTCGATGGGTTGGGGAGGGATGGAGGGGGATCCAGCAGCTCTGGAGACCCCAACCCCACCCCAACCACCAGCCTTCCATTCACATACAAACTGAAATTAATTTAAGAAATTTCTAAGGATCTTGGTCAGTTCTGCATCTCTTATGTCTTATCCATATCTAGAGGGCGTAGAGGGCTAGGGTTCCTGAAAAAACGATACAGGAGTTTAAACCACAACAGACTTAAGGAGGAAGGTCATAGAAAATACACAGGATTGGTATGTCCAAGTAAAAGTGTAGCTCATTGCTGAAAATTCATTAAATGGCAGAAGTTCAGAGGATACATCTAGCAAAATCTTTGTGATTTTCCATTTTTTATCATGCATATTATTACATGTTCCCTTTTCATTGTTTTGTTGTATTTTTAAATACACATGTGAAATAAGTTTTGGCAGTGTTGAAATTATTTGTGTGTGTTTATGTAGCTATAATCTCTTTCTGCGATTGACCATCCAGTCAATAGTTAGATGACTTTATGAATTTTATACCTAACTGCCTTCTTGGTAAAAATCATCAGCAATCTCTTGCTAATAACTGCAGTAGGCAGTTAAATGTAGCTTTGCTTTTATAGGCATATCAATTCCAGTGTAGGTGTATAAATTAATACTGCAACTTATCACGGTTAAGGTTTTGGTTTTATGCAAATGAATGTGCATCTTTTTATAATTTTTTATTTTAAGAAAAATGCATTTCTTTGCTCTTCATCAAATTTCAGAGGTTGTGGGACAATTTATAATATGAAGTTTTCGTAGAAATTGTCATGTGTCATTTTCTTGTCTGTGAAAAAAGGTTTGGTTTGAAATGTCAACAGCTGGAAAACAGCTTCATCTGAACAAAAGGAAACTCAGATAATCATAGAATGGTTTGGGTTGGAAGAGACCTTAAAGATCATCCAGTTCCAACTCCCCTGCCATGGGCAGGGGCACCTAACACTAAGGCTGCTCAAGGCTCTGTCTAACCTGTCCTTGAAGGTTCTGACAGGATTTTGCTGTTTGAACATCTGACAGCATTTGCTCAACTTCCTTCTAACGTGCACTGTTTGGTACATTCAATGACAGAAATGCTGAATAAGAAGGAATATAGCAACCCCCAAGTGTGCACGAGTGGCAAGATGTATGAGAGAAAATGAATTCTGTCATCTTCTAAGGTCCTTCATCTTCCCATAGCTTGGAGAGATGCAAACAGGGACATGTGCTTAATTCTAACCATTTTTTCTTCTCATCTTTAATCTTTTCTGGTTTCCTGAGCAGCTTTTGCTTCTCCTATCCTGTGCTCTTCTCCTTCCCTGTAGATCTAGCAAAGGAGCTAATGCTTTATTATACTGCATGTCTGACAGCTTTTCTGACATGAGGAAACAATTTGAGAGTTTGGAAAACTTTGGGCAAATCTAGTAGCTTTTTGAGGGTGAGAGTGTTACAGTTAGGTAGTCACTCACGTGATCTCAATAATTTTCTATAGTGGTGATATTTTTTTTTGCGATTTCCTGTTAGTATCCAATATAGGTTAAAAAAACCCCAGTTCTCAGAGGTAAAATGATATCCAGAGGTTGCTGGAAATTAAGAGTTAAGTGGAGATGCTCTTTTTATTTTGATTATGTGCCTGCACTGGCACTACTTCATAGTGGAGTCAGACTGCAGAACATCCAAGATTGCAGAGTCTTTTTATTCTGACAAATTGCATCTTCCAGTAATATTCATCCTGTCTGTCTGTTGTTCATATACTTACTAACTCACCACCTGCTCAACACACCTTTGGCTGGAGAACCAGAATGGAAACTTTGTAAATGCTCAGTTTAAAGGCTGAACCTTTTATTGTGTTTCAAAAAAGAAGAACTGAATTAGATTTATGCTGTAACTATGAGAGGCTAAACTCTGTGCTCATCATAATGAATATGTTATTTTAAAACAGTCCTAGTAAAAATAAAACTCAGAGTGGAAATTACCATAGTATGTCTAGATTGTATTTTATTAATGAGGGGGGTTGTGTATTAGAGATTTTGAATGTTTTCTTAATTTCAAAGAAAATCTTTGAAATTTAAATTAAAACCAAAATTCTGCAGGTTAGAAGTGCAACTGCTTTACATCTCTGGCAGACCCTACTGGGGTCAAACAAGCTGCTTTGAAGATTAGGTTGGATATTAGGAAAACTTATCTTTCTGAACAAGTGGTGAAGCATTGAAACAGGCTGCACAGGGAAGTGGTGGAGTCATCGTACCTGGAGGTGATAAAAAAGTGTGTAGATGTGGTGCTTTAGGACATGGTTTACTAGGCACACTGGTGTTGGGCTGATGGTTGGACTTGGTGATCATTGAGGTCTCTTCCAGTCTCAGTGATTCTGCAAGTTTAACTTCTATAAGCAAATAATTTAAGTACATTGGAAACATGTCACAAAGAATAATTCAGACAATTCAAGTAATTGTTTTGATTAAAAAGTTAATTAGAACTATAAACATTTAGCTGGTACTGTGAGAGCATTTCTGCTTTGTGAGGACAAGAGTATTGCTGTGGATTTTCATCGCAGGGCTTGTAATAGGGCTGGAATGGTTCAAAAGACCTGCAACATAATTTACCAGTAAGTTAACAGGTTTCAGAGTCATATTAACTTTTTATTGTGTGTAAAAAAGAGGTTACTCCCACTTTGACTTTATCATCAAAGGTGCCATTTAGCAGTAAAAGTGCAGGTAAACAGATCGGCTACAGTGGGAAATGGTTTTTCAGAGGAATGGCTTTGAACTATGAAGCTCCAAACTCACTAAACATTAATTTGATTGTAAGAAAGAAACAGCTTCTACTTGATCAAGCCTTTGCTTAAGAGTAGAACATCTCACATATAGTAATGTTACATTTGTACATCTGTGGGACCATTCCCTCTTGAAGGAAGTCACAAATATATATAAAAGTTTAAAACTATCATAAAGTCTTACATTTCAGGGACCACAAAATCTGAATCCTAACTTTTGAAGTGCTTTTTTTAATTGAAATTGGATTGTTTCTGTAGAAAATTTTCTGTTAGTAGGAGAATATTATCATCTTCGGTAGTTTGTAGTTTGTAGGTAGAATGTAGTTGACTGTATCAATGAAGGAAATCTAGCTCTATAAACTTTGTCATTTACACATCGTAAGTACAGTCATGTTTTTTGTCTAAAGTCACTGTAAAACAGTATGTATGACAGTTAATTAAATTTTGTTTCCTTGATGTTTGTTTTGGCATTCCACATACAGTGTCATGCATTCACTTTCATACGTAAACAGCAGCTGATGGGTTTCATGTGAAGAAATAAGGAAACTTTTGATTTACTCGTGTTGATGGCTAAACTGAGATTGCCACATCTGTGTTGTTGTAGATGACAGAACTGGGATCACTGTGATATTCTGACAACTTTTATAGTTAATACAAATATTAAGTGTATAGACACCAGATTGGCTTAACAATTTAGTCTACCATTACAATGTTATCACATAGTCAAATGGGTGGAAAAAAAAGTGCCTTTTATTTCAAAGTTTCTTTAATAATTTACTAGCTATACATTTGTGTGTTTAATGTCCATAAAATTCTTTATTTTGAAGTTGGAGGCACTGGCACAGGTTGACCAGAGAAACTGTGGCTGTCCCATCCCTAAAGGTGTTCAAGGCCAGGTTGGATGAAGCTTTGAGCAACCTGATCCAGTGGGAGATGCCCCTGCCCATTGCAGGGATTAGAACTGGGTGATCTTTCAGGTCCCTTCTAACCCAAAGCAAACATGAAAAAAAATCTTCTGGCTTCAGTTTTTGTATTTTAGTACTTCCTAAACTTACACAGGTGTCATTATCTTATTACACAAAGCAAGTGCAAGCTGAAATCCAATTCCAGTCTTGTGGGGTTTTTATGCACTATGTACTTTTTTACCTTTTTAGTAAGAGTTTCAATGTCAGTCCTTTTGTCTTCACTTAAAGAAATGGAAAAATAGGTGTGAGAAATTTAATTAGCTGGCTAGATTAAAAGCAAATAATATAAACTTGTGGTTTATATGTATAGAATTGTCAGATATCTGTGGACTTTTGGTAGAATACATAATCTTAATTTTGAAGCAGTAATAAATAGCCAATACTATTGAAATTTTGTGACCAAGATTAATATTATCTATAATAGTGATATGTCTGTATGTACATGCTTCCAAGGGTATGTTACAAGCTCTTAGTAATTACTCTGTGTGTGAAAATATGAATTGTTAGTTTTAGCTGTTTGTTACTGGGAAGGTTTATCAATGCTTTCTGAAAATATTTTGGTATCAGTTTGCTTCTGTGGGAAATAAGTTGTTTACAAATTACTTACAGGCACTGGAGACTTTAAAAATGTTCGAAAAAAAGGATAGCAGAATGAAGAGTGCAGCTGCAACCAACCTCTCATTCCTTTATTATTTGGTAAGTGTTTGCTTCAACAAAACTGGTTAAAAAATGCACTTTATGTAGCAACTTCTGTGTCTCAGTAGTAATTTTTATGTCTAAGTAATCTCTCTGAACAACAAGAAACTGCACGTTAGTGGAGTTACTCTGGAACACCCGTTCTTGGCTGTAATTGAAGTTTGGAACGTGTCCTTTGTATCCTGTTGCTGGGAGAAGTGAGGCTGAACTTACAGAAGTATGCTTGCAGTGTGGTTTGTACTGGAGCTCAGCAGCTGAATTTAAAACTTGGGTACCGAAGACCCTGGCTAAATGTCAGGAACGTGTGAAATATGTAGCTTAGGCAGGTGTGTTTGTGGATGGAGTTTGTAGGGTATAGGGATTTATTTTTTGTTTCTCTAAAGAAATACCACTTTGTTACAGGAAACTTCCAGACCAAATAGGGTAGGGTGGCAAAACCCTGTCAAGTGTTTAGTTCTTTGAACCTTGAAAGAGATGATCTGCCTTATGCAAATGCAGAAGGAATATTTTAGGACTAAATGCTATTATTTTTTTCATCCTCAATCTTTTGAAATTCCAGTGTGCTCACTGTAAGAAGCCACAGCTGTGAGAAAATTGACTGACAAATGACTAATACAATGTTTGTTTTGATCATGTAGGAGAATGAATTGCCACAAGCAGCTAACTACGCAGATTTAGCTGTGAATTCTGATAGGTACAATCCAGCAGCTCTTACTAACAAAGGGAATACCCTTTTTGCAAGCGGAGACTATGAAAAATCAGCTGAGTTTTATAAGGAAGCTCTCAGGAATGATTCCTCATGCACTGAAGCACTTTATAATCTTGGTAAGCCAAAGGTCCTTCTGCAATTTAACTTTTGTCTAATGGTATCACTAGTGTTTCTGAGAATCTGGCTTTCAAAGTTTTCCTGTAGAAATATATACTAATTATTATCACTTTATTCAGTAATTTCTGTAATAGCACGATATCAATTTGTACTGCCTATCCTGCAAAAAAATACTGGTATTAGCAGCATGAACCAGTAATTGCAGATTATTAAGTCACTTTGAAAATAAAGATATCGTCTGTCTACCAAAAATACAGCTCCTTTTGTATTGTTAAACTATCAGAACCATTGCCCTCTAAAAGCTCTCCTTTCCCCTCATTCATCATGTTAAAATGTGAGATTAATATGTTCTTGGTCTTTGATTAGGTTTGTGTTCCTTGGGTTTATTGGTTTGGTAAGTCATACTAGCTGGTGAAAATAATAAGCATGGCTCTCAAGAATAGTGTGTGTCAATGTCAAGGCAGGTACACTGATTCTTAGTACTTCGTTCTTATTTCAATTTTCTTGGTTATTCCATCATTTAATATACTGAAGTCATGCTCTTTCTCATTGCATTAATACTGTAACTTTTACGTTTTAGGTTTAACATACAAGAAGATAAACAGAATAGATGAAGCTTTGGATTGTTTTCTGAAACTCCATGCAATCCTTCGAAACAGTGCTCAAGTCCTTTACCAGATAGCAAACCTGTATCTTTTTCTGGATTGTGATAAGGGATGATGGTTTTAGTAAAATCCTTTCATTTGAAATACGTGTTTCAATCATGACACAATGACTTAGAAATTTACTGTAGAGTGCACTATAATTAGTATTACTGCATAGATTCATTAAAACAACAGCCGAATTATAGCCTTCTTGGACATTTTCAGTGAAGCAAGTAGAGAAATACATTAAGACTTTTGACATTGCAGGAAATGTAAATGTGTTCAGTATTAAAGTGTGTCCTGGAATACTTAAAATGCTGCCAGTTTTATTATGAAAATAATGCAGCAGTTGTAAGCGCAATTGAGTAAAACCTATAAGAAAAAAATAATATCATTAATGAAAGAGAAGTTCCATTCTGAAAGCTATTTTTTGATTAGTTGGTGTATGTGTAAGAAAATAGTCTCCTAGCAGTGCAAAAGCTTAGCAGATTGAAAAGTTGAGAAGGGTAGGGTTGGCTTTGCACTTCACTGATAATATTTTACACTGTGAATTTCTTAAGCAGTGCTTCTGAGGATGTGCAAATCATAATGTGTCCGTTCCTCCTCCAAGGTAGAACACATTCCCATTGCTGTAGAAATAGAGAAAGTAATAAAAATATATTTTAGTCTATAAAATAAGTAAGCTCTAAAAATACAAAAAGGCTATGATAGCCCCTTTACAACAACATAAATGGCCCTACAACTCCCAGCTCCCATTGGGGGAAGAATTTCTCTGCTTTACTGCTGTGTAAAACTGCTTTCCACCAACATGCACAAGCTTTTTCCATGAAGCACAGGGTGCAGCAGAACCTGAAGAAACATATTGGACAGTAGCTCCAGCTCATGTTGCTGCAGAGGTTTGATCAGAGCACACTGCGGGACTACTTGCAGCTAAAGCTGCCTCTGTTCTCTAGCCCAGTGTCTGCACTTTGCTTCTTAGACGTACAGCAGAAAATGTTACGGCAGGCAAGAGTCTCTTCTTGAGGAGAGTAGTATTACCTCGTAACTTGGTTTAGTACAAAATAATATAATACCAAAAACCGAGTCGTAAAGGCTACAGATAAATTGCCTGGTTCTCACGCTTCATTCTTATAAGTGAGGAAGTCCAAAGTAAAATTAGTAACAGAGAGAGTGGGGAACTGAGCCCAAAGTTCTATTGAGCCCAACATGGTTTTAAGGTGAGAGAGCAGCCAAAGCCTCAGTATTTCGTCAATATAATAAAAATACTTTCTGGTACAAATGAATTATGAAAACAATGTGGAAAAAAAAATCCCAATGTATCTCCACAATACAGAGACCAGGGTATCTGTGCAGCGTATGGATTGCATTATGTAAAGTAGTAGGACTTCTGAGTAAATCAAAATACCAGTCCTTGACTGAAGAAAACTCAGATATGAGATCATGGATGATCCCAATCAAGCCATAGAGTGGCTCCTGCAGTTGATCAGCGTAGTACCAACTGATCCACACGTACTTGCAAAGCTGGGGAAATTATATCATAATGAAGGTGATAAATCCCAAGCTTTTCATTATTACTATGAGGTACTTGCTCTTTATTGCTTTTTCAGTGCATTTAGACTAGACATAGGGAGGAATTTCTTCACTGTGAGGGCAGTCAGGCACTGGCACAGATTGTCCAGGGAAGTTGTGGCTGGCCCATCCCTGCAGGTGTTCAAGGCCAGGTTGGATGGGGCCTTGGGCAGCCTGGTCTGGTGGGAGGTGTCCCTGCCCATGGCAAGGAGGTTGGAACTGTATGATCTTTGAGGTCCCTTCCAACCCAAACTATTCTATGATTCTATGATTTGTAATAATTAAGTAAAAAATTTGTCATAGTTTCCTGTCTCATTAAACATTTTAAAATGTCACCCAAAAGAAAAAGTTTTGGAGGAAAGTGAACAAAATCTAATTTTTGTAGTCAGATCCTAAGAACATGCATAGCCTGTGTTTCCACATGGTATTTGACCTCAGACTTGTTTTTCATATGGTCCTTGTTTATACTGATCCCTAAAAATTTTAATTTAAAACACAATCTGAGATGAAATGAAAAATGGATATAATAAACGTAATTGTAAAGGTGTGTAACATGACTGTCCTGATTGGAAGGTATATCTGTTTGATGATGGATATAGAGATATGTGTAAATAATGAGTTTACATGCATACATTTATCTTTTAATTTTAAAGCTGCACATTATATGTAGAGAGTTGCATCCTCTCTCATTCCAAACCACAGTGCTGCCTGTAGTCCATAGAGGTTCTCCTGTTTTGCAAACAGGAATATGCTGGGAAACTGCTTTCTGCAACCCGAGATGGGGGGGTTTTTTATATCTATGTGAAGCCAGGATAACAAAAGTCTGTGTTGCAATCTGAATACTAGTGAAGTTGTGTTTGATGATGATTTCCTTGCCTGTTCATTGGCATGTCTAAAAAGCCCGAACTGTTATTTATGTACATATGTATTTTATAGAAAGGAATGCTTTTAGGTGAGTTTTCCAGCAGACTGATTTGAGTGTGGGGTTGCACATGTATTAGTTAGCATTGTTTAATGTTTTAGGTAATTTATTCACATGTAGACGTGATCTGAGTAAACATTTTTGCTGTTGCAAACTAATTAATATTTGAAATAAGGCTGGATGGAAAATGTGACTGATTCTTCACAGGTAACTTCTAAAAAGCATTTTGTAATTAGAAAACTTGGCGTGCTTTTTTTCTCAGGATTACTTAGTATAGCACACTACTTCTATTCATATATTGCACATTTTTGGCATCTGGAGAATTAAACACTTGAGTAAGATATTCCAGAAGTAATATAAAGATGTTGTTTATCAGTAAAATTGTGTTTCTTTCACTTTTCCTATTTTGTCAGTCATATCGGTATTTCCCCTCAAACATTGAGGTCATTGAATGGCTTGGAGCCTATTACATTGACACCCAGTTTTGTGAGAAAGCCATTGAGTACTTTGAAAGAGCAGCACTTATCCTGTAAGTAATTATTATTTTATGCCTACTCAGGTATTTGTGAGTAGACATCTGTCAATATGCCTGGAGATAAATTAGTTGGATAACTTTAATACTAGCAGGGGATACAACTGTTAAGAATATTTGGGATATTATTTTCTCCACTTTCTGTTCAGTTACAGTGTGTTTTTCCTCTTGCTGTTCAATATCAATGTTAAGTAATATCCTCCATTGGGCCTAAGATAATATTAGGTATTAGAATCTCTTTTCTCTATCTTGTGCTATTAAACACAGCTATGAAGTGGGAAACAGTGGTCCTAAGCTACCAAGACCTCCTTCTCTGTGGCTTTGTGTGAAATTTACGTATTTTCTGTTATTTTATTATGCAGCAAGGATTTGTTGGTTTAGGTAAATGCATTTAGCAGTTCTTGATGCATTCCACTTCTCCCATAACTTCTGCTTCCATAGAAAGGCTACTACAAATAAGGTATAGAAGAAAGAAAAATGTGCAGCGCAATTGTTAGTGAAAATAAGTTGACAGATCAAATCAATCCTGATAGAGATATTTGAAACTTACCTAGTTTAGTTCAGCAACTTAATTGCTGGAATTGCCCGTTACTAGAATACAATGTGCTTTAAAAAGTATATAGGTGGTATATTTTATTTTAGATCGGAAAAGGAGCTTATCAGACAAGTAGTTAATAAAAATTTGGTCAAATTTTGATATGCAATCCAGAGTTCAAACAGAGTTTTAAAAGGCCATGGATATGGTCTTTTTATGTGGAAATAAATATTTGTCCATATTTTCTTGAAGAATTTTTTATCAATAGACCAACTAAAATTCATCCAGCTAAAATTCTTTCCAACAAGTGTGAATTTCTGTATTTTGGGAAACCACTCAAAAATCAAGCTAAGTGAAACTCAATTATTGCTCGTCATGTGATGATCTAAAATTTGATGTTCTTTTTGTTCTGTGAATCTGAATGATAGGTTTGAACAAGACGGCACGTGAACAAAAATTTGTACAATGGTATTCAAGGAAAAGATTATACTGTGAATAGGTTGTTAGAGATTCAGAAAAAATACAAATGTTGGTTTTGAAAGGGCTTGAGTTAGAGTAGACATTAATTATAGAAGAGAAAATCTGAGATTTAAATAAGGATTAATAGTTGAAACAAAAATAAAGAGAAAAACATAGACTTCACCAATATTGCAGTAAAGAAACAGGGATGTAGATTAGATAAAAATGCACAGGAAACAGTTCGCAGAAATCACAGTTCACAGATTTGTGAGTATCCTTTTCAGTAGAAATATTGGCCTCCTTAAAACTATGAGGTTGCATATGGTGACAGTCATGGTCTTATTAGAAACTTCGGAAGGAAACAGATGAAACAAAAAAGAACTATTTCATAGTCTTATTTTGCAATAACACAGCATTTTATGATTCATGTTGTATTCATTGCATGCATGGAGCATGAATTGACGTATTAATACTTACAAGTAATTGACATATGAATTTCTTCATTATTATTTGTAATAATGAAGCTATGTGTAGTACAGAGAAATTATTTCTTTATGGAATAAGATTGTTAATAATAGTTACTTGGCAGTTTATTTGGTATTAAAAATAGTCCAGACATGCTGGTTGATAAATATGAATGTATGGTTAGAAATTGCTACTAATTGTAAATAAAGTTGCATTTTAAAATTTCTTTTATCCAAGGCTAGCAATTTTAGTTTAACAATGTGTGGTATATTCAGTGTTTCAGTCACAATGAATACATTTTCAATGATATTCTAAGATAACATGTTAGACAATTAATTGAGAAACAGTTTTTCATTATTTTATGTTTTACCAGCATACACAAATGTATCATTAGGAAAAGGAGCTGTGCAGCTAATGCTGGCTGCTGACAATTTATTCTCTCAATGGCTTTCATACTGAAGTGGGTAATAAACTTCATTATGTGCCTGCTCGGTTGCCTTTATCGTTTGCAGGAGACACATTCAGTTGAAACTAAAAAAAAGATGGAGCAGGTGTTATTCATATGCTTGTTTGGCAGCTACCAGGCAAACAAATTATTTCGAGGTAAAAAATGGCCTGTGCTGTGACTGGAGTGAAAAACTGAAGAGAACAAGTACAAAACTATTCTGAATATGTTAGCATACAGTGCTTTGGGATATGCTACTGTGGAATTATAAGCCAAATGTGAGAAGCATTTTAGCTTTACAGAGAGTCCTCAAGCTGTTGACATGAAAATTTCTGAATTTTCACATTATCTTTATAAGGCTGAGGGAAGAGTCCATGCTCAAACATATGAAATATTTCTTTGACCATGTCTATCACCATCATGTGCCAAAAATAAGGACAAGTAGGTGGTAGGACATCAAGGTGATAATACAGAGAAGAAACCAGAGTTTGAAGCTGTAAGAGGAGAGTGTGATTCCTGGCAGGGATCCCTTGCATGTGCTTGGTACCCTGTTGGTGGAACTTACCCAGAATACAGTTTAGCGTTTTGTTCTCCCCCGCTGCATGGTTCTGTACCACAAAGATGAGTGGTTCATGTGTCATGTCTAATTTTGTGTGGCACACAGAATCGAGTGGGAGAAAGATTGTAATATAGGACTACAAATGAGCGACATCAAGGCCTGAACAGGGGAGCACGACACAGGGATAAACTGTTTGTGAGCTGAACAGCCTCAATTCTTCCTAGGAAGGCAATACAGTAGGTGAAAAATGTTGAGAGTAATATCATAGTAAGTCTTTGTGAATACTCTGCAGTTTATTTCGCTTGTTCATTGTTTGGCAGTGTGAATAATTTTCTTTTATTTATATATAGACCAACACAAGTGAAGTGGCAGCTGATGGTTGCCAGTTGCTACAGGAGAAGCGGTAAGTTCAATAACTTTTTTCAATTGCTTGGAGGTTTGTAACTTTTTTTTTTAAGTAGTTGGGTTTGTCCAACCTGGAGAAGAGAAGCCTGGAGAATCATAGAATCATCGTATAATTTGGGTTGGAAGGGACTTTACAGATCGTCCAGTTCCAACCCCCTGACATGGGCAGGGACACCTCCCACCAGACCAGGCTGCCCAAGACCACATCCAGATTGCCCGGAGAAGTTGTGGATGCCCCATCCCTGGAGGTGCTCAAGGCCAGGTTGGATGGGGCCTCGAGCAAAGTGAACTAGTAGAAAACAGGGCAGGGACACCTATGGCAGGGGGATTGGAGCTTGATGACCTTTAACAATCCCTTCGAGTCCCTTCCAACTCAAACTATTCCATGATTTGTTTTGTTTTCATTAATATTTTCTTTTTTTTTTTCTTTTGAGTTTTTCTACTTGATGTGAGTACTGGTCCCAAAATTTGTTGGAATATTCAGTTACATATAATTTTGGTATTGATTTTCTGTGTATGTATCATTAAACATGACTTTACTTTTAAGTCCAGTATGTGTGCCTGTACTGACTTATGCATGAAACACTTGTTGTCTTATTAATTAAGTAGAATAAAGAAGATAAATGGTCTGATAGAAGGTTTTTTAATGTAGTTATACTACTCTCTGATCTAACATAAGTAAATAGATTTTAAAGTTGTGTAATTCTCATGCCTTTTCTACAGCACGTAAAAGGGTTTTTTATATTAAAACAGTCTTTGCATTACACAAACAACAGACAGTCTCAGTGTGCTGTATTTTATTGCCAGGAATGTAATATGCCAATAAGCAAAATGGAAAAAGATTAATCTTTCTAGTGTTTTTCGTCACCTCAAATGCATTGAAGACTTGATGATGTAAATTATATTCTTTTTTGCTGCCCTAATTTGTTACTTTCCTTTGTGCTTCTTTTGAACTTTGCAGAACAAACTTCCGTAATAAATAAGTGCATTTTTTTTTTCACTCTGCTTGGTTATTTAATACAGCAGGGAAAAAAGAAACAGGACATATGGAAATCAGTGAATTTAAAACAGTCAGTACTACCCAAAACTAGACAGATTAACTGTTTTCCCAGCAAAGGAACGCAATGGTTTTGGCTGCTTTTTAGACCATTTATGATTCATTGGCAAATATCCCAGCTTATTGTGTTAACATGTAGCAGGTCAGTTCGATCTCTATCTTGCAGCAGGAAAATAAAAACAGTGGTATCTCAAACTTTTTGTCAAATATTCTATGGATATGAGGTTTTAGATTCACAGGGTCTGTCAGTCCTTTCCATAATAATCAAGCTAAGCGAAAACTGAAGGCAAAATTTTAAAGAATAATTAGCTCACTACGAGGTCCAGGCAAAGGAGAGACACAGTATTCTCATGGAAGGAAGAGTAGGCAGAACTCAGCTGTTACACATTTCTATTTGACCAATCCATACATTTGCAGCGTTAGATGAGCCCTGGTGTGCCAGGTAGAGCTTGTCTAGTAAGATATGGCATAGAACAATGAGGTCTTAGAGGCAGATCAAAAAAGGACAAAAATCAGGAAACTCTAAATTCTGTTATTTACAGATTGATTCAGACCTTTTGCAGTTGCTCTTATTTTTTACTATCAGTAATTAAAGACTGTTATATTTTTTTAATCAAATTTGATCATATAGTATGAAATGGTGTACTCAGACTAAAAAAATGAGGTGATGATAAACTTGCTTTCATCATGCATTCTTTTTTGTTTGAATGTGCAAATAGGACATGTTTGTTTTATTTGCAGGTAACTACCAGAAAGCTCTAGAGAAATACAAAATCATCCACAGAAAATTCCCAGAGAACGTTGAATGTAAGTTGTTTCATTGAGCAGTACAACTATTAGGGGAAATTTTGTTACACTGATTATGTGTGTTAGTTATTGTATGATATAAGTATTTTTCATGTTAAAATATTTTAATGAACTAACATGTTTACTCATGCTAATGCTGCATATTTTCTGTGCCAGCATTAAAGGATGATTTAAGAAATACTAGGGTAATGGTGAAGAAGAGAGATGAAAATGAATATTAACTGTAGTGAATTAGTTGAGTTCTTTCTCATACATCCTTTCTAAATTTTGTGACATATGGTAAGAAAGATTAACATGAAATATATATATTTACTTGTAGTCATTGCTAGTTGAAATCCCTGCTGTAAGTTTCTAGATATGATAAAATCTTACTCCAAGGTTTTACAAAAGCCAAGCGTATCCGAGAGTCATGTAGAGGTCAGATTTTTGTTGTTGTTGGTCAACAAGTCGCTAGAAAATCTGTAGAGAATGTCACACTAAACTACAGGAAACATAACTTTGAAGAGAAATACATTTTGCAGCATTAGACCTGAACTCTAAATGAAAAAGCCCTCTAGAAAAGAGAGATTGGCACTGACTGTGCAAACATCGTTTTATGCAGCACACTGTACCTGACTAATTCCAAAATACGAGGTTCTTGCCAACAAGCTCAGGCTTTTAAATGCTATATGGAAAGAACAATCACTGTGTTTTAAAATATAATTATATAATTTTGCTTTCACAAATGTGCTGCTTTTCTAAATAGGAATCATACAGTTCTGTTTTACAAGAGAAATTCAGTGTAACGACTCCTCAAAGTTACAGTCAAAATGTCGCGTTCATATTGGTCACATATTTCAGAAGAATAGAGTACCTAGTAAACCTTTTAGAATTCTGACATTTTTCTGATTGTAGTTTCTACAAATTATGTAATGGAGGCAGGAGTTAGACAAGACAGTTGGACTGATTTAAAAGTTTGCTGCTGCTGAAACAATGCTGCTTCACTTGTCCTTCCCTGGCCATGGTTTTCCTTATGCTTATTCTGATGCTTATCTCATCCCTCAGTGAACAAGTTCAGCTCCCTAAACCGGCATAAGACAAACAGCAGAGAAATAAAATCATGTATTTGCTAAATCAGTCAGAAGGGTAATGGATCATGTCAAACTTGTCTCTTTCTCAGGGGCAGTTCTCTCAATAAACACAGAGAAATAGCAACAATATTTTCAGAGTTCAGAGAAGTTTTGTAGAGTTTTTTGGTTCCATCATACAAATATTTGTTTGGGTTTTTATTTTTCATTCTGTAAATACTAATCTTTAAAAAATCAACCACAACAACAGATAAACCCAAACTATTCTGATTCACTTGGCATTTGTAGAGTTGTTTTCAACAAAACACTCCTGACGGTGGCTCCTCAGTAATAACTTATCACAATTATTACGCTTTCCTGTTTCTGAAGTGTTTTGCAAATGTGAAGAGTCCTGAGCCAGGTAAGCAAGTGTGTCTTGTGCCTTCCACATGTATAAATGGCACTTGCACTGTCCGTGGATATAGGCACTGCCTCACAGAAAATGTTGAATTATTTGCAACTTATCACAACTTGCATAGCAATACTGGACTAGAGTCACCTTGTATTTCCAGCTGTTTGCCTTGTTTTCCGTTCTGTACATATAGTTCTGTTAGGTACATTTGAAGCACTTGAACCTGCTTGTCAACCCACGTGTTTTTTCACCCATGTTTTGCTTATTCAATTAGGCCTCCGGTTTTTAGTTCGCCTTTGCACAGATATAGGGCTGAAGGAAGGCCAGGAATATGTGACAAAGCTCAAGAAGGTGGAAAAGTTAAAAGAAATAAAGGAGCAGGTAAGCTTGTTTCTTTCTATGATTACATAGTATCACTATGTACATAGATTAAGGTAAAATACTGTTTATGATACTTCAAGGTAAAATGTTTATTAACTCCCTGGTTTAGAGAGGTTTCTGTTTTGCAGGGTTTGGGATCTTAGTTTTAAATTACTGATTAGCCTTGTATCTGTCTGAATGGTTTTCGAGCACTGGATTTTCTGTGATCTTAAAAACTAGTGAAAGATGGATTATGTGCATGTGATGGGAATGCTGGAGCCACCCACATAATTCAGCGTCTCTGGAATGTTGTCTTTCCTACTTATTTGCCAGACTGCATGAAGTGTGTTTATGAGCCAAGGAATAATGCAATTATATGGACAGAAGGGGAGTCTAAGAATTTCTCCATGTACTACAACTCCTTTTAGCTATATACAAAGATGCAACATTGACAAATAATGTAGGTAGAAGTAAATTATCCATGTTAGCACCAATTTTTAAACTGAAAAAATTATGCGTGGTAAAGGTACAAGATCATAACTTGTGTCCTGTTCAGAGGAGTGAGTGTGTGTGTGTGCACACGTGTATTATTTTCCTGCCCTTCCTGTGATAAAGTACAATTTTTAGATTAAAATCAGCTTCTTGTTTGCAAAGTATTATCCAGGCTACTCAGCTGCAAAGTGTTTAATCTTGCTCTTTCCATTCAGTGGATTACCTCAAATCTACATAGTCATACTAGGATACATTAAGTCTTAATTAATTTACGCTGCTCCTAGAAACACTTCCTGGTTCCCTTTTGATATCAGATAATGTGTAAATGCATCCTTAGTTGCTTTACTTTTCCTTCAATTCCAGATAGTCTGAGTATGCACACGTATGCTGGGACATTTTAAAAACGCGACACAAAAAGGGAATCATTGATCAAATTATTCCAAATTTATGCTACAACTTTCCTTTTGGGAGATAGTTGAAGTATATTGGTTTGGATTCTCAGTAAATGGACAAAAGAAAGCAGTCCCAAAATGTCCTAGGGTTAATATTACTCCACGTTTCCCCTATAATGGAACCAGTAAGCAAAACAGATGGTGAGATGTAACGTTACTGTTCTGCAAAACTCATAACTATAAGAGATCTCCCTGAAGTGTGCTAAACAGGCTTTGCTTAGTTGCTAGGGAATATCAGTTCAATATCAGTGATACACAGAGTTCTTCACAATAACTTCCAGTGCGTTACTCTGCAAAGCTCAGACATGAAACCAGTTAAAACTGGATTATTTTATAGTTGGCAAGATAGAGGACTCTGGAAACAGAAAAGTTTATTTATTTCTTTGCATAGAGTTCCAGCATTTTTTACACTAAAGATGTTGATTATGCACCATCGATCTGCAAATGTTGAGGATTCTAAGGAAAACATTTTTTCCTTTCAGAAAGTTAATTTTTTAATATATGAATAAAATAAAATACAAGTTACCTGTTTGTTTCATGTTCGAAGTCTGAACTTTGCAAAACAAATTTCTGTGCTTTCTGGTGGTGAAGAAGCTACCAATAAGATATTTAAAATATTAAATAGGCTAAATTATTTAAGATTTTAGTAACAGGAATTACATTTGTTATGTTGTTTTTTTTTTCATTCTGACTACATTATGTTAAGAGTTTTCATTGAATTGTACCTCAGTGACAGAGATATCAATGGAATCCAGGACAGATGGGTGGGAGCACAAGTTATTGCATAGTTGGTTTAGACTGTTCAGACTTCAATAGTGACCACAATTCAGCCATGGAAAGCTTGCTCTCTGTTTTACATTCAAATATTCCTCTTTAAGAGCCTGATGACCATCCTGTCATAAAACTAACCTTGCAAAGCAGAATCATAGAATGATCTGGGTTGGAAGGGACCTTTGAAGATCATCTAGTCCAAGTCCCCTGCCATGGGCAGAGACATCTTTCCCCGTCCAACCTGACCTTGGAATACTTCCAATGATGGGCCATCACCCACCTCTCTGGGCAACCTGTTCTAGTTTCTCACCACCCTCATGATGAAATTGGCTTTCCTTATGTCCAGTCTAAGTCTATCCTCTTCCAGCTTAAAATCGTCGCCACTTGTCCTGTCACTATAGGCCTTAGTCTGCCTCATCTTTACTGAAGGCTCTCTGCAAGTATTACGAAGCCACAATAATGTCTCCCCAGAGCCTTCTCCAAGCTGAAGAACCCCAACTTTCTCAGCCTTTCCTCATAGCAGAGCTGCTCCAGCCCCTGGATCAATTCTGTGGCTCTTCCTCTGGACCCGCTCCAACAGGTTCGTGTCTGTCTTGTACTGGGGACCCTAGATCTGGATGCAGTACCCCAGGTGGGGTCACAAGAGAGCAGAGTAGAGGGGAGAATCGGGTATCTATGCTGGTACTTCTGATCAAAACAAGCTTTAAGGCAGATCTGCCTAAACACTTTCCTATAGCATTGTTTTAAGACCCGAAAGAATAACAAACCAGAACAACTTCCCAAACCTAACACCACACACACCCTTAAACCACCACCACCACCAACAAGGGTGAAACAAATTTCTAGTTAGATCTTTCAACTTCGTTCCTGCAGGTCGACCCATGCCTCCAACCTGTCTGAGTAAGCTCAGTGAGTTTCTGAATGGCAGAAAAATCCTGCTACTGTGGTTCCTGGTGTTATTCATTCTCTTGAGAAACTATGAAGCCCCGTCGGTTGCTTTCTGCTATTCCTTGCACCTCCTTGTCATGGGGAGACATGGTCCCATCTCCCTCTTCAGGCTCTCTTGTCTCCCACACCCTGAAATCTCCCAATTTCAGTGTCTCCTAAGGAAAGGAACAAATTTTTCTGCCCCACCAAGGACCCAGTTTTCTTAAAAATCAACACCATGATGAATGTAAAAAGAAACAAAGACACTAAGGAAATAAAGAAGTTACAGAACACATTGCGGTTTGGTATCCTGTATTAGAAGTTGAGTACCTTTCTGTGACAGAATCTTAACATCAGAGCTGTTTTGCAAACCATAGCCCTGCAGTTCCTGTTTGTTGCTGGTATTACATCTGGTTGCCCATCCCCTAGTTTGGAGTTTGCTTGGTTGGTTTCTCTGTGTGTGGTTTTTTAGTTTTATGTCTACCATCTGGCTTTGGAAATTACGAGATTTTTTTTGTCCTAATTCCTCCAGTCATCCATGAGTGCATGTAGTTATAAACCATACTTTCAGGTTCTAAAATTATTAAATCTTAATATTTCACTGCCAGTGTTTCCAATAGAAACCCTGGTTTCAGTTAGCAATACCAGATACAGTTCAATTCTTGCTCCCAATTTTAGACTAACCCATAATTTCTCAGTTGCACCCAGTAAAGAGAAAATAGATAAGTGGTGGTGTAATGTACTTGCATCTCAAAGCCTGCATGCAGACTTTGTCCTTCTGTAGAAATTTATCAAAATTTGCTATTCTGGTATTGTTTTTCCAGAATAAGTATATCCACATGGAATTTATACCAAAATAAATATCCTGGAGTACTCAAATATGGACAATTTGTTAAATACTTCCAGCCAAGAATCTAGAAACATCTGTGGGGTTCATTCCTTGCAGAAACTTTTCTCCCTGCCTCTCACAGCACTGGATTTTCACTGAAACCTTCATATGTTGGTGGGTTGGGGTTTTTTTGGTTTTTTTTTTTTTTACTGCATTAATCTTTGTTTTTCACATTTCATTTTTTTAAAAAGAACAGGTAATAGTGTAAAAGTTCACACAACCTCCTTTGCACTGATGTATATGCAGCTTACTATTTATTTCTGTTAAGTGAGCTTAATGACTGAAACTCAGGGACTGATGGGGTGTGGTGTGAAGCAGTGATGATAGATGCAAACACTGGGGAGGACTTAACTGCCTTCACCTTCAGGCATCTACATTTGGACTAATCATCCTAAATTTCTTTTGCAGTCGTGGGAGAGAAATAGGCATCTTTAGAATGGAAATCAATGGACGTAGCTTAAAGGTCTGCTTAGAAACTTAGATGACTTAGAAACTACTCATTTGGAACATTACAGGTATTAGTCGTATGCATAAGCTGTAGAGCTTCTATAATATTTTGGGAGTAAAGTCCTAGGATGTAAATACCATGAGGGCACTATCATATAGGGATTGCTCCCTCTGGCTAGAAGCTTCCATTAGCAGATTTGTTGCCTGTCGCTCAACATTTGGAGAGTCTGAACAGGCTTCCTGAAGGACTGATATATGCTCCTTCACTGGACTGTGAAAAGGATATTTAATCCAGAATTCAGAGAACATACTTGAGGATTTCCCAATATAAATAAAAAGTATGAGAAATTCTGGTCCCCAGTAGGATTGTGCCAAGACTGTTTTCATGCTAAGCTCACTGTCTGACTCCTGTGAGTTTTTTTGGGTTCTTACTTTTTCTGTTGGCATGAATCTTGGAAGTTCTTTCACTTCTTCTGTGTCATTGAACTTTGCCAGACTCTATTATATATTTCTGTTAAAAAATGAGTGAAGAAGCTACACTAGTTGACCTGAATACATGACTAGGAAGTGCACATGTGTTTTAATCAGATCCTGAATTTGTATTTTGAAATGAGATGCAGAGATTACTTTATTAAGAGCTGAGTGCTTTAAACATCAAGTTTTTATACCAACCCATCAGAAAGTCCCATACCAAGATGGACCTTTTTGTAATTGACAAGACACATGCATGAGAAATTTTGTATTTTGCCAGGAGAAGCCAAGTCAGCCACGTGATACAGAGGCATTGCTTTGATAAACTGTTAACATTTTCAAATAACTCTAAAAAAAAATACAGCTGGAAGATGTTTATGGTACCTTCCTCAGTGTGAGAGCGCTGACTTTTTAAACACAGCTTTAAAGTATTTACCTTCACCTTTATCTTGCATTTAACACTCAACAGCCAATTAAATTTTGCTGTACAGTGCTGTGCCAAGTATTCAAAATTTAAGATCTATGGGGTGAATAGTTCTTTTTATAGATTTCCTTACTTCCCCCCACCTTTGAATCTTTACAATAATAAAATGCTTGTGGGATTTACAAGATGTTAATGGGCAAAGGCCACTTTGAACCTGTGCGAGAAGGGCTATGTTGCCTGTTTTTTCAGCTGTACTTTACAAAGGTACATCTGAACTATTTTTATGTACATTCCTTGTATAAATTTTATCTGAAGAGAAATAATTCATTGAGCTATTCTGTTTGAATTTCATAGAACTCGTTTTATGTAAACATTGGATTTAACATACATTTTAACAATTTTGTGCATTGAAAAAGCCCAAAGTTTATTAGTTATAGTATAGTAAGCTTAGTTTAATGTTGCTCTCCTGTTTTATTAATAAGGTAAGTTACATTTTCAATAGCTATCTCTAATGTAAGTTACTAAATGGGGGTTTTGTTCTGTTTTTTTCACTGTTTTCCAGCGCATTAAATCTGGCAGAGATGGCAGTGCACGTAGCCGCGGAGAAGGAAGTGCTGGTGCTGGTAAGTACTTAATGCCTCTGCTTTAAATTTCAGGTATATCAGGAACCTAAAGAAAATAGATTTTCCTAAGGTGTTTGTAAAACCTCCTTACATTCTGAAATGCACACAAATATATACTGAATAATATGCCAGTACTTCACAAATTTTGTTTCATGCTTTTTAATTATCTCATTGCTGTCTGAAACTTCAGTTGGTATAGGGGCCTGGATTTGGTCTAGGATTTGTGCTTTGTATATGGATCTTAGTGTATTTCTAAACCTAAATTTCCACTTGTTTTTAATTTTGTGGACTTGAACATTTTTATTTCATTAACTTGGAACTTGAACGTTTTTATGCCATTAACTTTGGAATATTTACCCTAAAGAATCATTTATTATAACAGAACAAAACATGTAAGCCATGAAGAAGAGGAATTAATGTCTTTATTTGACATGGATAAAAGGGAATTTTGTGCCCAACATTTAGTCTAATACATTAGGTGTTCATTACAAGCTCAAGAGGCGGTTTTGTGCAACCAGCTCTGTAGTACAGATGTCTTCTCCTTATTATCTTTGAGCTCCTTCTTCCCCTTTCCCCAGTGTAGTGGAATTGAAGTACTAGTCTTCCACAGAGGAAAGCCTACTCTCTCACCACTAAGTCTGTCTGCTCTTATAGATTTATGATGCTGACTTTCATAAATGTAAAACTCTGGCAGTATAAGTCTGGAAACTGGCCTGCTTTGTCTTTTCTGCACTAGGTAGTCTACATGTTGCAGATCTAATGATTTTTCCCTCCCGTTATTAAATCCATGAAATGTCCATAATGTTAAACCTGACTGTTCCCTGCTGTGGCTCTGAGGAAACGAGCAGACTTCAGGCTACTTCAGCTGCCTGGCAGAAAAATCCGTTTTGACCCAAATGGGAAATGGTTTCTTTGTATTCTGTGTTTGGTTTATCTTACTGTCAGTGGGCCTCATAAAAAGATATCCCCTATAAATTCTTGCCTCTCTTCTCTTCCCTTTACAGAGAAATAATTTATGGATTTTTTTTTTTTCCTATTTGGTAATCTTATTTCTCCACCTACACAGCAGATGCTTTCCTTCATGTATCCAATTCTGTAGAGTCATGGAAAGTCATGGAAATTGTATAATCTTAAAACAACCTTTAAATGCTGTTACATTTCTGGAGACTGCTCTCCTGAGCAGATTATTATGGTTAATAATCAGTGTTTGATGCTTGAGCGAGATCTCGTTCCTTTTTCAGCTCAGTGGTTTCACTAGAGAAGATTTTAAATCATTTCTTGATGTACAGAAAAAATATCTTTCACCTAGTATTGAATTTTACCTTTTCTGGGCCTCAGGCCAAAGTAATTCTTGAGATGAAATTCCTCCTTTTGGTAAAAGAGAGGAATGGAAACGTTTCTGGATTCTCCTTTGTTACATAAGCCCAGTGACCTAGTGGCCAGTCAGAGATGCCAGCAAGATAACAGTGAGAGACAACATCTGTCCCTGTTTTCTGTCATGAAGTGGAGATCGGCTTTGGCATGTGGTAAATAGAAATGAAGAGCAGCACTGGGACCAGGCAAGGGCAAAACATTGCATCAAGCATACAGGCAAATGTCACAAAGGGTCTTCTGAATTTTGTAATTATCCCTACCCTCGTTAGTGAAAAATGGACATGTTATGCAGAGAGCATGAGTCATTAATTTAGGAAAAGAGGTTATAAATATTGACCAAGTTGGAAAGATGCTAAGACAACATCAATCCCACAAACTACCATTTTGTCATTATTTCTTTTAAAGACAGAAATAGCTGTTGAAAATTGTCTTCTTTAAAAAAAAAAAATCCCTTCCTCTCCCCAATGAAATTGAACTTGCGAGGAACTTCATCTGCAAGGTCTGGTAATTCCAATTCTTTCCCTCCATAGCCAGAGGAGAAGAGCAATAATCATGGGAGAAGAGCAAATGCAGATATTTAGGGTGCTAACGTAAATAGGACGAGAGATTAAGCAGGATCGAGTTGACCTTGAATTTGCGCTATCAATAATTATTAGATTGTTGCACAAGATATTATGTCAAATTCATGAAAGAATGGAAACAAACAGTTTGGGAACAAGTCTGTCTAAAAGCATGTTTGGGAACAAGTCTCTTTTAGACAAATTCAGTGCTAAAGATCCAACCTTTCTGGAAATGACTCAGCAAACGAGCACAGGTATAAAGAAGGCTCTGTGTTGAGCATGGAATTAACTTTCTACTTGAATTCCTAATTAAAACTTGTGAGCTGTACTAATTGTATGTATTTTTAGGAGTGAAAGATGGCACACATTTTTTAACTAGTAATATTGTCTCTGGGGAACTCTTATCAGTGAAGAAGCTGCATGCTTGCAGCAGCAGATGTTAAGGACTATGTTGTAGTTTGTGTACCTTTTACTGAGAATAATAGAGAAAAAGCCAAAGACCCAAACATTGTTTTGTCCAGTGTTAGGCATTATACACTTGGGTTATGAGTCTGTATTTTGCAGTGCAAGAAATTTCTCTATGTGGCCCGTGTGAAGACACACATGAAATATAAACATGAGTTATTTTCTTTCAGAGTCATAGTACACTTTTGATAAATTAATGGCTTCAAAATTTAAAAAAATAATCCAAACATTTATATACATTTTAAGATTAATCTTTTCTGGTGGTGTTGCCAAGATGTAAAGGGATCAATTTCCTACACTGTACTAAGGATTTGCCATCAACACGGAACCCAGTGAAGCATGGAATCCTCCTTAGTAGTACTTACTAGCTGAATTAAAGTACTTACTAGCCTAAATGAAGTGTGTGTGCATTCCAGATATTTCAGGTATGATACCTGTTTTCTTTCTTTCCTCTTACCAGCTCCCTGTCCCCATATTTACTGGCATTCTGAACAGATATTTTTTCCCCAAGTATTTTTTCCCAATATAGTTATTTATTTTACAAATATTTATAGTTTAGGCTTCATTGCTTTAGGAGATATGATCTAAAATTACTTTTAAAGACAGACATAAGAGGGAATAGAACTAAGTTCAACAGGGTCTGTACTTGATAGAACATCTCCTACTTTGCGAATATAAATTAAAACAGAAGTAGCATGAGATGCACCAAAGCATGATTTGAAGAATACTATTGTGTATGTGTGAATGGTAGACAGAATGGAAAAACAGACCATGAAAAAAGCCATCTTCATCAGGATCAGTTACCCTGCCCTTGTCTTGTCAGAAATATAAGCATTAAATCTAAAATGTCTATCCAAAATCAAACACATTTGTTCACTCGTACTATAAAAAGTGAAATTTTCTTCTCACAAATATTAAGTTTATGATTTTCAGTCTTTTTGCTTCATATTGGAAGCAGATGACATTGCTACATTCCCTTAAAATTCTTTTTCATTAAAAAAAGGTGGAAAAAAAATCCAAAACAAACCCCCAAAACCTTAAAAACCTGAAGGGACCTTACAGTAGGTCTGTATTCTCAAAGATTTCTTTTTCAATATACTTTTCTTTTTTTCGTACTTGCTTTTTTATCTCACAGAGATGTGCTACTAACATCCAAGATTTGGAAGTTAGGGCATTGTGGTTTTTACTGCCCTAAGAGATTTTTACTGTGCAATAGTATAAAGCCTTTCATACATAAAATATGTCTTTAAGGAATACATTACCATAATAGTGTTTGCTTGGTCTCTGCATTTGCTCTGCTCTCTGAATGGGAGGTTTTGTACTGGATGAGAGGGGAGTTTTGTGCTGGCTGAGAGGAGCCATGCAGTCTCAGACAGGAGCCCAGAGAGGCAGTGAAAGATGAAAGGCTGAGCACTTTGCATTCTCCTTGATACCTGAGCCTGTCCAGATGAGTTTGGGAAGGAAATTGCACAAAAAAAATTTATGTATCTTTTCCCTTTTCATAGAATCATAGAATCACTAGGTTGGAAAGGACCAGCTGGATCATCGAACCTAACCATTCCCATTCTTTTCACCTGTGATGATGCCAGTGGCAAAATGGGTTTGTCCATCCCAAACATCCCATATTAGAACACCCTTTACCATCACGCAGGGATCTCCTCATATAATACGCAAGTTCATGTTGATGGTAAGGTAATAAGTAGCTCAAGTACTCTTCACTGTGATTAAGGCAAAAAATTCTTGTGTTATCCTGCAGCCAGGACTTCATGATCACTTATGTTTTCTAGATTTTATGTGCCTGATGATGCCTTATTAATTACAGATTGTGGTGGGATGGTTCCACTGGTTGTGGGTACAGAAAAACCTCAAACCTTTCCTTTTATAAACCAACAGGAAAAACATTTGAGTGAAGAGAACATCTTAATCTGTCTTCTGCATCTGAATTTGCCCTAAGGAGGTAGCTTAACTGACACACCAGAAACAATTTTTGTTCAACAGAATTTCAAAAGAAAAAAAAAAAGAGTTAAAAATTGGATCTGCTTCCCATGGTATTTCTCAGTTTTAGTAGAATACTCTGCCTGCTATGCTGAGCTTAATCTTTTCTTTGGTCAAACCAAACCCTCTCTTCTCTAAAGATGGTGTCTTCATCCCAGATACAAAAGATGCACAGAGCTGCATTTAAGCACATTCTGGATTTAGTGAAGCATCTGCAGTCTTTGAAAACATGAGCCCACAATGCACTTTGTTATTTAAATACTTTACAAAGGAGGTAGATTACCAAATCATGTTGCGCTTTGCTACCTTCTTCCTGATGATTAAAACAGTACTAACAACTCTAATTTATGTTATTTGTGTTACTGAAAGAACTCTTGAAGCAGTAATCTCATCACTGTAATTGCAACTAGTGAGAGTCCTTTAAAAAGTAACACATAAAATCCGTTATTTTATACTTGAAGTGATAAACACATAGGTATCTTCTTAAGTAGGAATTACCAGACCGTAAAGATTTAAAATCATTTTTGCTAGGTGTCACTGCTTAAAATGGGATTATTCCAAAATAGGTCTAACCTTACAGAATGGTGTTTCATTCCGTATTCTGCCTTAAAAAATGAACTATTTCTAGAAATAGGTTTTATACTTTTGATTCTTTTTTAAAACTGTATGTAGAAGATTTACATCAAATTAGTTCTTGCATGGAAACTGAAGAAACCTGAATGAACAGAACATTTTATGCAATAATTTAATTATTAATTATCCTAAATATAATGTTATGGGCATGACTTCTAAAAAAAATGAGAGGAAGGAATGCACTGTAGCAGATAAAGACTGTAAACTGTATTATTTATACACATAGCTGCCATTTAATGCTATTGTGCACAAACTGAGGGGAAGATAATGTCATCATGATAATCCCAGTCATGTAATCATTTTACAGAGTAAATATATGCATAAAACAGATTTTGAAAATATATTGAGCATCTCTAACAGTTCCTGTTAGTTTTTCAACTGAAATCTAGAGCTGTGGTCCTGCAGTCAGTTTATGTATCTGTGTCCACATTGAAAACTCAGAAAAAGTACACCAGGACCAGCTTCCACACCAGCTGCAGTAATAACATACCTTTTAAATGAAGGTACAATACATGAATAGATAATGAGCAAGTATTAATTGCAGTGAGAGTTTTCTGGGATACAGAGAAAGCAGTTTAGTTCAGCACTGATCTTCCATTATTCAAAAACTTTCTTTAGTGAGGAGCTTGTGTTTGTACAGCTACTAGGGTAACGCAGATATAATTCATGTGCGGTTTGAGAAACGTCTACCTGTAGGCACAGAATCACAATGTTGGAAAAGACCCACAGGATCATCGAGTCCAACCATAATTGCACAGTCCTTGGGTTGCAAGTGCAATCGTTAAGACTCAAAGCTGTAGTATTAGTAGAGAAAAAACTCCACATGAAAAGCCTTTCATCCAGAGTTATTTTTTTGTCCTTTGTCTCAATGTTACCTTTGTCTTTTTCTGTGTGTTACTTCCTCTAAAGTTAGTTTCATTCCCGTAATCCAAAAGCTGGTATGCATACAAAATATTTGGCTAAATTATGTACATATTCTAAATAAAAATATATATATTATTTATCTGTAAATAGAATAAATCATTAAAAATCATTTCAACATGAGATTTAAACTTCTGGCAGATCCCATTATTTGGTCAGCAGAATTTCTATTACCTGCCATACTGGCAGTGAAATCCTGTATCCCATGGCAGAGTGACAAGAAAAGCCCTACCTAAATGGCTCAACAGCTAGGACATTCTCCCTGAAAGACAGAAATGTGGGTTTGAACTCCCACAGGTGAAGGAAGGCATTGAAGCCAGACCTCTCGCTCCCTGAGCTACTGTCTGACATCTATTTAGAATCATAGAGTGGTTTGAGTTGGAAGGGACCTTAAAGATGATCCAGTTCCAACCCCTCTGCCACGGGCAAGGACACCTCCCACCAGACCAGGCTGCCCAAGGCCCCATCCAGACTGACCTTGAACACCCCCAGGGATGGGGCAGCCACAGCTTCTCTGGGCAGCCTGTGCCAGTGCCTCACCATCCTCATGGTGAAGAAATTCTTCCTTATATTTAGTGTAAATCTGATCCTCTCCAATTTATAGCCATTATGTGAGGTGTCAATCACCTCTTTTTCTCTTCTAGATCCACTTTAAAATGAAAAGTGCTTTTCTTCCACGTTTTTAGGAATGTTGGGACCATTATGCAGTCCTTGGAGACATGATGTGATTTTGCATATTAGCTTAATTTACACTAATTGTTGGCTGATACCAAAAGAGATAGTAATGTTCCCTTCATTCTTGCTGTAGATACAGTAGTCACATGGGATAAGGTGACCTGCATTACTTTGCTGATCTGCTCAAGAAGAAGTGTTTACTGCATTAGTTTTAGACATATCAGCAATCTGCTTCAGTGCAGCCTGCTTGCCAGTCTCAGCATTTGGGGTGGATGCCATGCGGAGCAGACTAGGCAGCACGTTCCTTTCTGTGGTGAGGTGGGGCAAGGTTGGTCAGTTCAAAGTAAACAAAAGGTGGAATTCATACCTCAGTTTGTTACAGATGCAGAAATTTCACTGAGGCTCAAGGGAAGACTGAAAAGGTTCTTGGAGAAGAAATCCATGAATCCATTATTAAATATGAGACATCGCTTCCTTCCCCAAGCATATGCTTGATTGCAGATTGTTGCAGGCTATGCAGATAGGCAGATTGTTGGAGGCTAGGAAGTTTTTCTTGGAGAGCTGCTGTATATGCTTGCTGTACTTTTGATGCTCTTCCCTAAGGATCTCATTGTTCTTTTGTATGGACAATAAGGCAGTTTTGATTTTTAAGCTAATCTAGTAAGGCATCCATATGTTCTTCTTGCTTAAGTGTTAAGAGGACACTATCCCCATAGATACTTAACTCTTCATAGTTATATCCAGGGTGCATTTTTTCAAGTTGGGATACACTGATCCAATAACTTGCTGCTTCTGGAAGGAACAATCCATGGCCACCTGAACACTTCTTTTTCTCGCCGTTCCTGGTCATATGTTCTTGCTGCTTCCCTTGCACTGTTTCTAACAGTAATGTAACCCTTTGGTGAGCTGGTTCAGTTTATTAAACTAGTCATAAATAATGTGATTTGGCGAGTGAATTAAGTCTGAAGCTGAAAAGGTGACATCTGCATGAAAGGCTTAACAGCCCTTACAGTTCCATCAGTTCATAAACTGAAAGGGGAGTTTAGGCACCAGGGTTGAATGCTGAACATCCTGAAGGCATCGTGCTGCTCTGGATGGCCATTTGGGGGAAGTCGATCATAGCAATAAGTTTATCTTGGATATTTTGTTTTGTCTCCCATTGTTTTTTTTTTCTTTTGGTTAACATCTAATCCTTCAGCTTCACCTGGTAGTATCACTAAAACTCACATGTATTCCTCCTTCACAGCTGAAAACCTTTGATATGCCATCTTCTTCCTCTTTTATTTTCACTACACTGAGTTCATGCTTCCTGTAATCAACCAATTAGACCTATGGAGTTTCTCTGACTAATTCAGCCTTCTCCTAGTCTGTTTTCTGTAATCATGCCTATATGTAGTCATATGTAATGCTGTAATCATTCCTATCTTTGCATCTCTTTACTGTTTCTTCCAGCTTTATTCATCACCCTGTAAATTGGTTTTCCTTCCACTCCTATTCTTCTCTGAACTATCTTCTCTAAACTGTTTCCATTCACTCCATCTCTGAAGCCTGGCACTCACCTCCTTGCTGCGCTGGCCTGGCCAGAGCACACTGGAATCAAGAGACAACCCTCAGATGATTTCACAGCCCTTTGTTGGGTGCCCTGAGCCAAACCCATTGATTTCTTCCAGTTTCTTCAAATCCTTCATTAAGCTACCACTTCTTCCATGGAACCTGTTGGTCAGAATTGATCTAAGGGAGGGTGGTGTACATTAAAGTAGATTTTCAGTACTTTGAATTTTCAACCATAATCTATATCTTTTAAACCTATTAAGTGTTTGACATGTGGCTGCATGTATCAGGTCTTTTCTGGAGCAGAGACATTGTCTTCCAGTTCAGGGCTGGGTAGATTGAATCTGCCATAGTATTTACAAAGAAATAAATGTTTGTCATCTTTGTGGAAGATTTCCTTTCTTCAAATAGTAACTATTTATGAAAAGAACATTTATAGTAAACAAGACAATGGAAATGTGTCACCAAGTCCAGAGTCGTAATTGTTTGCTGAGCGAAAACCATTTTTCCTCCTTACAGATGGAGGACTTTTAATAACAGCATTGTTTGATGTTGTAAACAAGCATGCTTGGGTTTTGCTGCTTGGTTTGCCTTGTAAACATACCAAGCCAACCTTTTTCTCCTAGGAGAAAGACAATTGCATAAAAATATGTTGCAACAGATGAAATTGAAAGCTTGCTGTGAGTGTGAAAAAGAGATTCAGAGGCGAACAGAATATTTAAAGTGTCGGGAATACTGCTGTGGCAAGAGAATGTTAATGTGACGTTGTCTGGGCTCCAGGCAGCCCTTGGAGCTGACACATTCCTTGGGGCCCCGCAGCAAACTCAGCTGCCAGCACAGTGTTTACAGCAAGAGGCAGGGCCAGGATGGTCAGTATACACGAACAGTGCCCGCCTGCCAGGCAGGCAGCACATGCCGTACATACTCGTTAAATTAAAAGCAAAGTTAGTGTTGTATTTAACCTTGAGAGCATTCAACAGGTGGATCATACCAGTCTAGGAGTAAGCACACAGACATATGAAATGTCCATATACATTGTGACACCGTTTATATTTACCATGCTTATTTTAACTCCAAAATGTGTCTGTAATTTATAAGTAACTGAAATGTCTGCATTTGAAGCAGAAATACTTTAATGTGTTTATGCTGAAGTAAAATAAATAAGGCTTGTGTGTGTGTGTGTATGTGTATATATATATTTATATATATAATTTTTTTATTTCTCACACACATGTGGACACAGTGTCTGTTGTGTTTTAATCACCACTAATACAAATGAGTACTGTATCCATCATGAAAAGACGGTTTCATCCAAATCTTGTTTGACAGATAGTAGCTGAATTTATGTTGTTCTTGTGTCATGATTTCACAGAACATAACAGAATGTTATTTGTCTTCAACTTTTCTTTTTTTCCCCCCAGAGAGTGGTGGCACCAAAGGGGAAAGACTGAGTGCCAAACTAAAAGCTTTGCCTGGAACAAATGAACCCTATGAAAGTAGCAGCAATAAAGAAATAGGCAAGTGGGCATCTCACACCTTCTTACTTTTCTGGCCCTGAAAGAGAGGGGGAGATGGAAAAAATAAGTTCTTGGAAGAGGATGTACAGACAATTTTCACCATGAAATAAATGTGAAGAAAGGCTTAATTTCATTGTTCAGAGTTCACTATAAAGTAATGTTAAAGATTAAAAATGTGACCCATGTGAATGTTTCTTCCTTTTGATATCTATCTCTCTGCTGCATCTTTTAGCTCTTCTTCTGCAGTTCTTCACTAAGACTGAATTTCTAAGGGTTTTAAAATCCCAAAGCCATGTGGAATGTGTTACTTCCTAAAACACCCTTCCCTTAACCAAGCCATTGGTCTTCCTGTTCCATGCACTTTTCCAAAGTCTTTTTCTAGCTTAATGACTGTAATAAAATAAAAGAAAAAAAAATTTAAAAAAGAAGGGGAAAAAAAAACCCTTGCATTGCTGGCACTCAGGTACTTTGCTCTCATGCCGAGCCTCACTTCCCAAATGTTTTATCTTGTTCTGCTTTGGTGTTCATACGCTCTTTCTAGTCTGCATTTCAAAGGCACCTTCCAGATGTGCAATGCTATACCCCACTGTTGTGTTTGTATATGTTTGAAACCAAGCTAAAATTACTTTCAGGTAACTGTTTCGAATGTATTTATTTAAACCCTAGATGCCTCCTACATAGATCCACTTGGCCCACAAGCAGAAAGACCAAAAACTGCAGCAAGAAAAAGAGCTGAGGAAGATGACTTTGCTGATGAAGAACTGGGAGAGGATTTGCTTCCAGAATAGCATATAGTCTGCTCATAATTTTTTTTCCTTTTAAAAGATTTAGCAGAAAAAAATCATCCATGATTATATTTGTACTGCATTTTTGATACAATATTTGTGAAATATTTTGCATATCTACTATAAAATGGATTACATGGATTTGAAGTTTCAGTGTCTTTTATAATTGATAATTTTACCTGTTACTGCAAAATACCTCAAAGTTTGAGAGACCCATTTCCCTCATGCAAAGCCAGAGCCTACCTAAGGCCTGTGAATCGACTTTCTGAAGATGTTGGGTATGACTTTGGTCAGCTTTAAGGGCTCAGTTCTGCAAAGCATTTAATACTGAAGAATGAGTCTTCATTATTTTAGTCTGTGCTTAGCCAAGCTAGAACCAGTTTGTAGTCTTGTGGCAATCCCTGGGTATTTTTGCAATTATAAAGATGGGGTTTTTTTATTTCAAATGGTCAGAGTGGGTAGGATTTCAATATCATTTGTTCAGAATTGCTAATCAGATTTCAGCTTTTGAATCTTACATGTGGATTGTGTGGCCAGCAGGTCAAAGGAGGTGATTCTGCCCCTCTACTCTTGTGAGACCCCACCTGGAGTATCCTGTCCAGTTCTAGAATCCTCAACATAAGAAGAATATGAAGCTGTTGGAATGACTTGTCTGTGTTCATGCTTCCTCATGAAGCATGAAGGGTCCAGAGAAGGGCTGCGAAGATGGTGAGAGCGCTGGAGCATCTTCCATATGAGGACAGGCTGAGAGAGTTGGGGCTGTTCAGCCTGGAGAAGAGAAAGCTTTGAGGAGACCTTAGAGCAACCTTCCAGTACCTGAAAGGGACTACGAGAAAGCTGTGGAGGGACTTTTTACAAGGTCATGAGGTGATAGGGCGAGGGTGGATGGCTTTAAATTGGGAGGGGGAAGACTCAGATTAGACATTAGGAAGGAATTCTTCATGCTGAGGGTGGTGAGGCACTGACACGGGTTGCCCAGGGAAGCTGTGGATGACCCTTCTCTGGAAGGGTTCAGGGCCATGTTGGATGGGGCCTTGGGCAGCCTGGTCTGGTGGGAGGTGTCCTACCCATGTCAGGGGGGTTGGAACTGGGTGATCTGTAAGATGCTGAATTTATTGATTGAAATTTTATCATATGTTGCATCAAATCCAGGACAGACTTTTTATTACTAAAGGTTTTTTTCCAATATTTCACTATATAGATATCTTAACTCCCCTCAGATTCTAAGGAAATGATACATCAAAGTCAATGACAATGGTACCTTAATTATATCTTAGTAACTTCTAAAGGAAGAACCTAAGTTTTGCCAAGGTCTGTAAGTCATATTTTTATGATTCCAATGCCTCTGGGGTAGACCATACCAGAAGAGCACTTACGTGTAGCACTCTTTCAATCCCCATGTTCTGGAATCTCATTTGCTGCCCTTGTGGGATTCTTATTCTCTGAATCAATGAGATTGCTAATCAGGGAGATGATGCAGCTAATGGACAGAATTAGAATGTTGTTTAGATGAGACTCATTTCACTGGAAATTCTACAGATGTTGTTGATGAGATGCGAGAGAACCCCAGCTCATCTCCATCCTACAGATGTGGATGAGACCTGAGGGAACTGCAGCTCATCTCAGTGGAAGGGACCTGAGGGAATCCCAGCTCTTCTCAACAGAAAGGATTTGAGGGAAGTCATCTCTGTGCCATCAGTGTTGTGGAAGGAACCTGAGGAAATCCCATCTCATCACCATCTTACAGATGTTGTGGAAGAGACCCAAGGGAAACCCATCTCATATGCAGGGAAGGGACCTGAGGAAACCTCAGCTCATCTTCTTGGAAGGGACCTGAGAAAACCCCAGCTCATCTTCATGGAAGGGACCTGAGGAAATCCCATCTCATCTCAAAAGAAGGGACATGAGGGAACCCCATCGCTTCTCTGTGCCATGGATGTGGTGGAATGGACCCAAGGAAAACCCTTCTCATCTTCAGGGTCCTGAGGAAACCCATTGTCATGTACATGGAAGAAACCCGAGGAATCCCATGTCATGTCCATGGAAGAGACCTGAGGAAATCCCATCTCATCTCAAAAGAAGGGACATGAGGGAACCCCGTCTCTTCTCTGTGCCATGGATGTTGCGGAATGGACCCAAGGAAAACCCTTCTCATCTCTAGGGACCTGAGGAAAACCATTGTCATGTACATGGAAGGAACCCGAGGAATCCCATGTCATCTCCACAGAAGGCACTGAGGGAACTCCATGTCATCTCCATGGAAGGGACCTGAGGAAACCCCATCTCATGTCTACTGAAGGGACCTTATGGAATCTCATTTCATCTCCGTGGAAGGGACCTGAGGAAACCCCATCTCATATCTACTGAAGGGACCTGATGGAATCTCGTTTCATCTCCGTGGAAGGGACCTGGGGAAACCCCATCTGATGTCTATTGAAGGGACCTGATGGAATCTCATGTCATCTCCACGGAAGGGACTGAGGGAACTCCGTGTCATCTCCGTGGAAGGGACCTGAGGAAACCCCATCTCATGTCTACTGAAGGGACCTGATGGAATCTCATTTCACCTCCCCTGAAGGGACCTGAGGGAACCCCACCTCCTCTCCCGTGACGGGACCCTTGGCCCCCGCGGCGGATGCCCCTGGCCGGTCCCCTCCCAGCGCCCCCTCCCTTCGTCAGCTCCCGCCGGCGGAGCCTCCCCGTGGCGTGCGGGGCGGGGGCTCGGCGGAGCTCCGAGGGGGGCTCGTCCCGGGGCTGCGTGTCCGGGATGCCGGCGGCGTGGTTGCCGGCGCGGGCGGCGCTGGCGGCGCTGCTGTGCTCGGCGCTGCTGCCGCCGCCGCGCGGAGCCGCCCGCGGAGCCTCCTCCAAGCGGGGTCGGAGCTGCGGGGAGCGCCCCGAGGAGCTGCTGGAGCAGCTGTACGGGCGGCTGGCGGCCGGCATGCTCGGCGCCTTCCAGCACACCCTGCAGCCAGAGCCGCCCGGCCGACAGCGCCACCGCGGCTGCCCCGCGGGCACCAGGGCGCGGGGACCCGTCAACCTGCGCAGCGCCTCGCCTTGGGCTTACAGGTGACACGGAGCCACACGGGGGGCGGGCGGGGACAGGGGTGCTGCGGGACAGGATGGGACAGGGGAGCGGGGAGGCCTTGAGGGGACAGGGGGACGGGGAAGGCTTGAGGGGACGTGGAGTCAGGGAGGGCTGGGGGGACAGGGAGAGGCGAGGGGACAGGGGGACAGTGGGAACTGAGGGGACAGGGAGGACGAGCGGAAAGGAGGGGATGAGGGTTCTGAGGGGACAGTGGGAACTGAGGGGACAGGGAGGACGAGGGGAAAGGAGGGGACGAGGGGGCTGAGGGAACAGGGGGACAGTGGGAACTGAGGGTACAGGGAGGACGAGGGGAAAGGAGGGGACGAGGGGGCTGAGGGAACAGGGGGACAGGGAGGACGAGGGGAAAGGAGGGGACGAGGGGGCTGAGGGGACAGGGGGACAGTGGGAACTGAGGGGACAGGGAGGACGAGGGGAAAGGAGGGGACGAGGGGGCTGAGGGAACAGGGGGACAGGGAGGACGAGGGGACAGGGAGGGCGGGGGCGGACAGTGGGAACTGAGGGGACAGGAAAGGCTGGGGGGACAGAGGAGAACAGGGGGTGCTGAGGGGACAGTGGGAACTGAGGGGACAGGGGGACAAGGAGGGCTGGGGGGACAGGGGAGAACAGGGGGTGCTGAGGGCACAGGGAGGACTGGGGTGCAGGAGGGAACAGAGGGCTGAGGGGACAGGGAGGACATGGGGACAGGGTGATGGAGGTTGCTGAGGGGATATTGGGGGTTTTGGGGGCTGGGGGGACAGGGAGGATAGGGGGACAGGAGGGACTGAGGGGTTAGGGGTTCAGGGAGGGCTAAGAGGACAGGGAGGGCTGAGGGGAGAAGGAGGGACACGGGACAAAGAGGGACAGGGGGCTGGTGGCAGAGACAGAGAGGTCAGTGACAGGGTGGTGGATGGAGCAATGGCACCAGAGAATCGTAGAATTGTGGAACCACAGAATTATAGAATGAGAGAATCATAGAGTCGTAGAATCATAGACTGATGGAATCATAGAATTATAGAATGATAAAATAATAGAGTTATAGAATCATGGAATTGCAGAATCAGAATTATGGAATCACAGAATTGTAGAACTGCTAGGGTGGAAAAGACCTTTGAGATTATCAAGTCCAACTGTACCTGTCTGCTACTAAACCATATGCCTGAGTACTTCAGCTTTTAAATACCTCTAGAGATGGGGACCCATCCACCTCCCTGGGCAGCTTCTGCCAGTGCCCAATAACCCCTTCTGTGAAGTCATTTTTCCAAATGTCCAATCTGAACCTCCACTGATGCAGCTTGAGGCCATTTCCTCTCGTCCTAATACCTGTAACTTGGCAGAAGAGACCAGCACTAGCCTTTCAGGTAGTTGCAGGCAGTGATCAGGTCTCCCTTCAGCCTCCTGTTCTCAAGGCTAAACAACCCCAGCTCCCTCAGCAACTCCTCGTAAAGTTTTTTTTCTCCATCCCCTTCACCAGCTTCGTTGCTCTTCTCTGGACTCGCTCCAGAGCCACAACATGCTTCTTGTAGTGAGGGGCCCAGAACTGAACACAGGATTCAAGGTGCAGCCTCACCAGCACCAAGTACAGAGACACAATCTTCTCCCTGGTCCTGCTGGCCATGCTGTTTCTGGATCAGACTAAGATGCTAATGACCTTCTTGGCCACCTTCTTCACACCCTGGTAGAAAAGTGTGAAGTAGACATTTAAATAAGGACATATAATGTAAATATGTAAAAAACCCAAGACCTGTATGAGGAGTAAGGCTAATGGGCAGAAAGAGAAATGAGCAATGAATGAGGTGGAGCAAGCTGTGAGATGGGAGATCAGGCACCCACCCACCCCCAGGAGCAGACTGCCCCTCATAAAGTCACTCCAGCAATGGTCATACATGAAGTTCACTCCACTGAGAGGACTCTTGGCAAGGGACCCTCACCAGGAAGGCCCTTCCTGACTTTGGAGTGGCCCCTAAGAGGCTCGGATGCTTTCCCTAACTCCAGACACTGTGATGGTGTCTAAAATACATCAGAGTACAGTGTGTGTTCTTATTAGGTACCAGCAGAGCCATATAGTCACTTACCCTGCTACAAACACTCCCAAGGGCTTGCTGTCCAGTTTGCTGGAGGGTCCAGTTTGCTGTAGGAGCACAGGCAAGGAATGAGGATTTTGATTTTCTGTATCCATGTTTTCAAATGAGGCTTTGCAAACCTCCACCTTCCCTGAGGTGGAACAGGGTGTGACGGAGTATTTTTAAGGGGGCACAAAAATAAGTAAGTAAAGGAAATCTGTTGTTAGGCTGCTAATGAACAAAACAAGGATCTGCATTGCTGTAGGGAGCTCTGGAAAAGCTTGGAAAACACTGATCTGGAATATTAAACCCAGCACATGATTACATTCTCACTATAAAGTCTCCTGGTGACAGAACTGGCTTTTCTGTTTTCACGTTTCTGTAAAGATATGGCAGAGATCAGGAAGCTAAAACACACACAAACTGAAAAGGAACTGACTTTCTTGCTACTTTCTGTGCGTGGTCCTTCATACATACCTTGATGCCATTACTGTGTATGCAGAAAACTGAAATATCTCCTTGTTAGTGATCTCCAAGAAACATTTATTTTGTCGCATGGGTTTTGCCAGCTTTCAGTTTAAGAAGTAATCCTACTGAGAGAAAGATGGTTTATTTGCTCAATAAGCCTTTCATAAACGAAGTATTTTTAGACATGGTATTTTTAGTAATTCATTTTCTGTAAGCAGACTGAGGATTTTTGAAGCTACCTAAGTGTGTGAAAAGCAAGTATGATGAATGGATCACCATTAGGCTCAGGTATTTTTTATGTTGGTTTTGACAAATACTAGTGCTATCAGAAAACTTTTCCTCATCTGAAAACAGTGACTTCTATGCTCACATCTCGTTAGACAGATATTTATTTTCAGTTGGAGCCCATATAGAAAAACTTCTTAAGAACTGGCTGCTATTCAGGGCCTGGCTTACAAAAAATTTATTAAAAAGCTGTAAATCTGCTGTACTTTTTATCAAGATGTTTTCAAGCAGACCACTAACCATTCACACTAAATAACTCGATGACATCTCCAAACTAAAAATTAAAAAAGATAGTGAAAAAAGAAAAGTATTACACTGTCTAAGGCAAAATCTAAAATTGTATTTAGGAGTGAAACAGTTTCTGTAGGTTACAGAGGCCTGAGTAGTCTATGTAGTTAACACATCTCATTTACAGCTTTTTTCCCTCAGTCCCAGTTTTACACTACGCATGCAATGAGACAACAACAGAGACTGCAAGATGTATAATGAAATTGTAAAATACAGAATTGGTTAATATGAACAGCAAAGTGCATTTGCTATTACAGCCTGATATTTCATAGATTTTGAAGCCAGACAAAAGCATGAAGATCTGGTCTGTTCTGTGTTGTTCATAGAATCACCAGGTTGGAAAATGCCCACTGGATCATTGAGTCCAACCTTTCCTATCAAACAGTAAACCATGTACCTCAGGACCTCATCTACCCGTCCCTTAAACACCTCCAGGGAAGGTGACTCAACCACCTCCCTGGGCAGCCTGTTCCAGTGCCCAATGGCCCTTTCCGTGAATTTTTTTTTCCTAATGTCCAGCCTGAAACTCCCCTGGCAGAGCTTGAGGCCATTGTTCTCCTAGATACTCTGGAGGCAAGCTCCCAAATCCCGTTAGGACTAGGGTGTATCTTTGAAAAGAACATGCAACTCCCCCTTAAAGATTACACCTAATGGCACATCTTGCAGATATTTACCTAGTTCCACTTACACAATCCCAATAATTTCTTCTCCATGGTAGGGTGTTATTGTTGAAAATTGGATAATGCTGTCTCCTGTAACACAGAACTTTCTTGACAAACCTGCTTTTATTTCATTCTTTTAATCTTTCTTTATGAGTTGCTCTCTTTCTCTCATCTTGCGAGATTCATTGCTATTTCCCGAACTGCCTTTGAATTCCTAGAGTTGTTGTAGCAGTTAATGCCCAGAACTGAATTCACTGTATGTCTACCCCTCTTGCACATCCCGGCAGGACACCCCTCAAAGCATGAATGTGACTAGTTGAAACTTGAATTAAGATTCCTGCCCTGTTTCAGTGTGGTTTACAAACATCTTTCTCTCCAACTTCTTTTCTGCCGCTGAAGAGTTATAGTGCAAATGATTTCTGCTCTGTACACAAAGGATCTTTTTCCTTTTTGATCTGCATTTTAGTATCTGAACTATCGCGTGCTGTTTCTCTGTCTTCATTGGTGTTGTAGCAGTTCCCATTGTTACCATCTGCAGATTTCATTATTGTACTCTTTATAGTCCCCATTCCAGGTCATTAATAATAAAGATATTAATTCTGTCTCTACTTAACCTTCTCTACATATCTCCCTGGTCACCTGTTCCCAGCTGTTTAACACTACTTCTTTTAATTCTGCTGCTCACACAACCCTTCAGTTTAAGTCAAATGAATTTTTTTCTTATCAGTATTTGAGAGAAAGAATCAAATACTTAGAGAACTGTGTTTAACATTCACCCTACTGCATGGCATCTACGTAGATTTTTTATTCTATTTAGTGTGGAAGAATTAGGTTTAATTGGCTCAAATTGTAGATTATCCTCATGGGGCTTCTTTCCTTGCCTTTGTTCTGTGATTACTATTTATTTTCTATTATTTGGTCTTCAATTTGATTATACAAAAATCAAGACTTACCTCATTTTTGGCTTGCTACAACCCAGAGATACAGGAGTTGCACTTGGATTGCACTACAGATCCATCTGGTCCACAATCCTGCTGCTGACAGCAACCAGCAGTTGGTGCTTGAGGCAAAAGTTCAGGCAAGAATATTAGTTCATCTGCCTGATACTGAAATTCCATCCTGATGGTCACAGGAGATCAGTATATAACTCAGGGCACAAAGTTTAATCGGCCAAGTTGCTCTTCATCCTGCAGAGCTGTAAAGAGAGAGCAGAGTTGAGTCAGTTGAGTGGAATGAAATCTTGAGCACACTGGATTTGCCTAGCATTGGAAGTTGGTCTAAGAATTACCTATTTTTTTTTTTTAAACAACCAGAGCCAGCAGCAGAAACTCTGCTATGAAGTCATGAGGCTGTAAAAATCATCACGCTGACTATATGCCAGTTTGTGAGATCTATCCAGGAGCTGCTTGTCCTTTTTAGTACTATTATATGGGCAGTCGATGAAGTCTAGAAAGCCTGTTGTACAAGTGTTGTGATTCACAGCTGCATCACAGGAATTGATGCTACAGGTTGTTTTACCACCTTGGGATCCCTGGTGACAGCACAGGATGGGTGCTGCTGGTTAAAATGTGTAGAAGCCGCATGCATGGTGGATCTTTACCAATGCAAGCGCAGCTCCAGAGATGCACACCCAGGTTGCCCTTGGACAAGCGCTTTAAAAAGGGGATTAATTTTAAACATGTGCCTAAGTGCACATTAAGCCTGGGGTAACGGTTTAAAAATCTGGTCCTACTGAAGTTAACAGGTACAGGTAGTGTTGATTTGCAGTTCCACTCATGGTGGTGCAGAGCACAGGTACCATTCATTCATCAGCTGCATACATTAGCTCTATTTTTATTCCCAGTTATCTTAAGGTTATAATAGCATTCACAGCTCCTTGATAGGAGTACATTCAGAGTTTTCTACAAACACACTTCTATGTGAATTTAGCAAAAAAATAATTTATGCCTATTCAAGAAGTTATTCCTGTTTCTGAATTTCCAAATCTCATGTCTTCTCTGCCTGTCTCTGCTCTGGAGTCTGATCCTGCATTTATCAATGGATTGAGAATTGACTTTAGAGCCTTGTTTTTGCAAAGGCTGAGATTGCTTTTTTGTTTTCCTTTGTATCCAAGCAAATTGTTACTGTTGGAAAAGCACTAAAGCACTTTTTACAGTCTATGTAGAGGTAATGATTTCTATGGAAGATTCTTCATTGCTATAAATTGGTTGGACTCGATGATCCGATGGGTCCCTTCCAACCTGGTTGTTCTATGATTCTATGATTCTAAATTCACAGTAAGGTGAGATAAACAGCAAAATTTCTCAGCAACTTTTCCTGTACTGAGTCCCTAGGAATCATTGTTCAGTAAAAGAGAGATGGAAATTTTATTATCTGATTATTTAACTTTTTATTGATCTGACAGGGAAATCCCACATTAACTATTCCCTCTCTCAAACATTGTGCATCTTGTTTATTCTGTATTTCAAAAAACAGTTTTGTTTAATAAGCATCCTTGGTTTGGTGCTCATTTACACAAAAACTTCATAAAAGCAATACAGGCAAGTCTGTCCTTACTGGTAAAAGTCAAGCTTGTCTGTGATTCTTTTCAAAAAGTCATATAAGAGGGGTTTTCGTTAGAATCAACCTCCAGTGATTTTCAAGAACCTTATCTAAGACATTTTCCACCGTGAGGGTGGTGAGGCAGTGGCACAGGCTGCCTAGGGAAGCTGTGGCTGCCCCATTCCTGGAGGTGTTCAAGGCCAGGTAGGATGGGCCCTTGGGCAGCCTGGTCTGCTGGGAGGTGTCCCTGCCCATAGCAGAAGGGTTGGAACTGGATGATCTTTGAGGTCCCTTCCAACCTAAACAACCAATCATGATTCTATGATTTTATGATTTAGCATTAACATGTAGCACAGTGTGCCTATCCAAAAGATACAGCCAAGGGAAAGAACACAAGGGGACACAGAACTGATGTCCTTTTTATTTCAGTACATGTTTGTCCAACTCTTCAGAGAAATAACTGTTAGCACTGGGCTATTTTGTGCAAGCTCTGTTTTTACTGCCTGTATATAAACAAACTACGCATAATGTGAACAAAGGAACACCTGCCAGAGAGAAGTAAATGGCTTGCCAAGAAGGGAAAAAAAAAAAGTTGGTAGCTCTTAATCCTGTAAGTATTTCAGAATGCAAAGTAAAGGGATGATGATCTGCTTATTAAACTCCTGATAACATCCAGCTGTTAGCCGGGTGCTAACAGTGGATTTCTAAGAGAGCTGTGTCTGCCTCCCCAAACACAGCATCTGACCAACTGGGTTTAAAAGCTTGGAAACTATGAAGTGATAATATTATTAAAAATACTACACATGGAAGTTGCTGCACAGGACAAGACAGGTTAAGTCTTTGCAGGAGTTTTACTTCTGAGAGAAACTTTTCTCTTGAGTTTCCAGGCTTAGTACATAAACGGCAGGAAGTCTGTTTTTCACTAGGAGCTCTCAAAACACTCGTAGAGTTATAAGGAAAAGCAGCCTAGAACTAGTCACACTTCATTAGCAGTTCCAGTTCAGCACAAACCTGCTGCTTGTTCCAGCAGATGAAAACACAGCAGCCTGGTGTAGCTCACTGCTCCTGCTGTTTGTAAATCAGGAGCGCTGGCCAAGCAGAGGTAGCCTGCATTCCAGTAACTGGAGTTCACAGGACAAGGGCAGCCTTTATTGAAATGGCTCGTCTGCACAAGTGGCCACAGCAAATGACACAAGGGTGCAGGGGACGCTTGGGTGCCAGTGGCAAGCTGCACTTCGAATCAGAGAATCATCAAATTGTTTGGGCTGGAATGGACTTTAAAGATCATGCAGTTCCAACCCTCCTGCCATGGGCAGGGACATGTCCCGCTGGATCAGATTGTTCAAAGTCCCATCAAGCCTTTCCTTGGACACATTCAGCGATGGGGCATCCATGACTTCTCTGGGCAACCTGTGCCAGTGCCTCACCACCCTCACAGTGAAAACTTCTTAATATTTAATCTAAATCTCCTCTCATTCAGCTTAAAATAGTTCCCACTTGTCCTATCGCTGCACTCCCTAATAAAGAACCTCTCCCCAGCTTTTTTGTTAGGCCCCGTTTAAGTACTGGAAGGTTGCTATAAGGATATAGCCACTTGTTTGGTTCTCCATCACTCTTCCCAGCTGCTTCTGTTGTGTCCACACCAGTTAGGTGCATCTTCAAGGCCAGGTTGGATGGGGCCTTGGGCAGCCTGGTCTGGTGGGAGGTGTCCCTGCCCATGGCAGGGGGGTTGGAACTGGATGATCTTGGAGGTCCTTTCCAACTCAAACCACTCTATGATTCTGTGATCTTTCACTCCTTACAGGAAGGAGTCAGTGCAAACTTGGAGTATGTGTTTTGTCAATTTAATTGACGAGATCAAAGATGTTTACCCTGTTCTAGGAGGAGACATGAAAAAAAATGACTTGAAGTGCTTGGAGTAATGGAAATGCATCAAACTACAGCAGCTGAAGCTGTGGTCATTACATGTGCAGAATGATTATGTTCAATACAAGAAAACAGAGGAAGCAAGTGACATAATCACGTTTATAGAGCTAGGTTAATGGTGTTTGTTAGCAGTTCAGACCCAAATCGATCTGTGTTTCCCAGAAAGATGAAAATGAGGCTGTAACTATATGGCCTTTCTTTGGATCCTCTTAGATTCCTGCCAGTCCTCACATGATGATTAGAGATATTTACAGCAAACTTAAAAATACAAGAGATTTTTCCACGGAAAGGAGAAAGCCACACCATCCTTCAAAAAAACCCCTCATTTATGCCTGACTTTTTCAGCAGGGAAGCTTGTTGTAGACCATGATTCCATTTGCATACAGAAGCATGTTCATGCTTTCCACTGATATCATAAACCAGGTGCCAGAAATAATACAGTAGAGGAAATAACAATGACTTGCGTTTAACAATCCACCACTGAAATTATTCACACTAGAGTTTGAAATGGGAATGCATCATGGGAGAAAAGCCTGTATGCCACTTTTTTCCCTTCTCCTGGCTACCAGGAATTTTATTTCACGTTAGTGTGAGATCCTGTGACATGAAGGTATTTCCTGAGGAAGAGAATCAAGTATAAGGAGAACAGAGAAGCTTTACAGAAAGCACCTGAAACATCACTGATGGTTGGTTATGAGAGAACTGGTCAGATTTTCCTGAGAGGAAAATGAATTCCTTAAAAAGACAAAGAATCCAGATTATATGACCATTGGGAAAAAAAAAAGAAGTCTTGTTTTCTTTGGTGATGGAATAATCAAGTTGGTGTTTGGCTAAAGCTGTGGTTCCAGATTTGTTTTAACCTGATAAACTAATGTTGCTTCTCCTGAGAACACTGGCTTGTTTGTGTAGGTCTCTGCATGCATGTATCCCACTGGCTGAAGAATCAAAATCCAGCTTTTGATGAGGTGGCTTTTTAAGCTGAGAGAGTTGATTGTACAGACTAGAGAGGAGAAGGCTCTGGAGAGACCTTAGAGCAGCCTTCCACGACCTGCACAAAAGCTGGGGAGGGGCTTTTTATCAGGGAGTGCAGGGATATGATGAGAGGGAATGGGTTTAAGGTGAAAGAGAGGAGACTGAGATTAAATATTAGCAAGAAATCTTTCCTGTGAGGTTGGTGAGAGACCATAGTATCACATCTTTGTTCCTGTGTCCAACAACATCCAGAAAAGAACATTGGATCTTGGATTTTATTGGTCCAAGATAGGGAGGTAATAAGCAAAAAGAAAGGGTCAAACAACAAACTGTAAGACAACAAAAAATAGAGGCTATACTGTTGAAGCTTTGGGGCAATGCTTTATTTCAAAATGTAGCAGGAGAAGGCAGAAAAAACACTAACTTGGCAGTTTATCTCAGTGTGGACATGCAAATATTACCCTGGTTAGAGGAAGTGGCAGTGCAGGTGAATTGAGAAAGAGTTCTGCTTTCAAGAGGAAGGCACCTTTATAACACCAAGTATACTAGGGAGCAAAAAGCATTCCAGAAATATTAGTACAATTTAATTCTATTTAAGTTATAACATTTTAAAACATCATTTCATAGCTTCAACAATGATGATAATAATAATGTTAACAAAGATCTGTACCTTTTTATTTAAGAACTCAAGGCAGGTCAACGGTTTGGAAATGCCCAAGTGCCCTTTTTAATCCTCTGTTTTCCCATTCAGTCCACAATGCAAAATTTATTTTGCTTAAACCCGTGAGTCTCAGATTTCAGAAATCCATTCACTTCATACTTCAGTCCACGCTGTATGACCTGATCAGTTCTATACGTTGTTCATGTTTCTTCTTCATACTTGCAAATAAGAAGCCAGACACCAACAGCTACAGCTATTTTTCTTGGCAAAGAAAACAAAAATATGAAACAACTGTTTCCAGTCAAATCACATTAATATTTTCCAGATGACTGTTTTCAGAGATACTAATGAATCTTTATTATTTGCTTCCCTCTAGAATTTCCTATGATCCCACAAGATATCCTAAATACATTCCTGAAGCGTACTGTCTGTGCAAAGGCTGCCTAATGGGGATCTTTGGCGAGGAGAATTTTCACTTCCGCAGCACCCCAGTGTACATGCCCACAGTCATCCTCCGTCGCACGTCATCATGTGCTGGGGGCCGCTATGTCTACACGGAAGACTACGTCACTATCCCAGTGGGCTGCACTTGCGTACCTGAGCATGAAAAAGAGGCTGGAAGTGTAAATTCTAGCATAGATAAGCAAGAAATGAAGTTGCTGGTAAGCCAGAACAAGCCGTCATCAGAATGAAGAAAATATATAGAGTCACATTACAGCTTTGGTTTCGTATCATCATCTCACCATTTCAAGAAACTGCGCCACAGTAGCAAACACACTGTCTTACTCTCTTTTTCTACTTACAGTTATTTCAGTTATAAGACGGAAGGTTTTGTCTAGTCACTCACATCATTAGAGATGACATTTTGTGTTCAGAACTGCTTTAGTTCAAGTAAGTACTTGTTGCAAGTTCCAAAGTAGCTTTTTTTTTTCCCTTAAAGCAGAACATTTTATCCTTGCTTATTCATGGTAAATTTTATATGATGCAGCTGTAAGACATGCTAGCTGTTGTTATAGCAAACTACTGGTTGTAGATGTTTTTAAGGAATCTCTTATACTCTGCTTTTAAATACTTATATATAAAGATCACATTCCTGGCATATGTGTGCCAAATCAGCAGGTAAAAGGATTATTTCTTAGCCTGGGAGGCTGTTCCTTTATACTGTGTATCTCAACTCCAAGCAATGTTCTTGGCTGTTACATCTTTGGCTTTTTATATATTTCAGCAAGGAAACCTGTGCTGAGTTTGAGTAATTCATGAAACAATATTCTATGTTTGCTATTTTTGAACTTGCCAAATTGCTAACGGCACAAAAGTGTGGAGAAAAAGCACACTAGAATATTGTGAAACTGCAATAGACTTTTCTGATGTGGACTAAGTCTAATTACACAGAAAATACCAATTAGAAATACACAGCTTGGGTCCCAAGAATCCTGCAATAGATTTAATTCATCGTTAACTGCTTAACTGTTTCTTGTGACAAAACTGTATTCTGTACAGTTGAAAGGCCAAAACTTTTGTCACGTTAGGAGAGGAGATTCCCCATTGAAAATAAGAATAAAGAATAGGCTTCATCTCAGGTACACTGAACATGAGTAAACAGGCTAGGTCTTAACTTCTAGATGCTACAGAAGTGAGTCTCTGCCAGTCCAAACTTGTTAAATCCATCTGATTTATACAATTAGTGTTACTCATTTTTTGCTATGCTACACATGGCAATCACCAGCAAATGATACTAATCTGCCGAGGAGCAGCCTTCCCTTTTTGCAGCTTGCAGGGTCTTGGTGGCAAGCTCTAACCAGAAACCTTGGGTACACAAACCCCTGCATTTCCAGACCAAGAGGCTGAAGGCTGACTCAGTCTAGTGAATGGGAATCAGGAATAACCAGGTGTACTTTGGACAATCGTAACTTCTCAGAGGGACACAATCACCAACGCTGATAAACCTCTGAATGCACAGCCTAGAATGTCTTATACAGCTGAAGACTCATGACTGCAGTATCATTACAAAAAAAGAGTAAACACCATATGTATTCGCTACATCGAGAATCTCAAAAGTTTTCTTAATCCATGGCAGAGAGAATCCCAGTGCTAAGCAAACACATGCTCCTTTGGAGTGTCATTGGATGACAAATGGAAAGACTATGAACTAAGCAAAATGAAAAGTTACATGGAGACTGAAAATTATACAACAACTCCTTGTCTTCGTGTGTAATTATTGACTGTACTGTTTATGACTCAGTCTAGTATAACAGTATTTTTATAGTGCAATCTGTATAGCTTCTTTAAAAGCCTAAAACATCTTTAGGAATTGCAGAAACCAATAAAAGATTCCATCAAAATGTCAGATTGAAGTTCATAACTGCGTTTCTTGTGCAGATGCTTTTCTACAATTCTACTTGTCTTTAGATCTAGTGTTTCTTCAAATAGTGATGCTTCTATCTCAAGGGAGCTCTCATAGGAGAGTTCAAAGAAGGTCATGAAATGTTTATACTACTCGGAGAACAACTACTTGCCTAGCTGCTGCCAGCAATTAAAGGTAGTTACCAATTCCCCGGAGAAGGTAAATACTTGCAGCAATTACATCCACTTCGCCTTCCTCCTAATGTGGAAGAACTTCTCACCCTCTGAGAAGAGGGAAATGATAATCAAAGACAGAGAGGCTTGAAAGGACAGCCAACCCACGAAACTGGAGAAACTGCATTAGATGACACATCAGCAGTCTAACCTCTCGTTATTTAACTGTGGGGTTTTTCTCCACCTGCACACTTCAGACAGTGAAGTTGGAATTTCAAGCTCCACAGCATAGAAAGCAAAGTCTTCCCATTAAAAGGCAGTTAAAAAAAGCAAACAACAGCAAAATGTGCCAAACCACACAGCCCTTAACATTTAGTAAATACCAAAAAGGGCTACCAGCTAAAGCTCCAGCTAAACACTGCCCCACAGCAAAACTCATCTGTCTGCCTACACACTTTTGTTATAGGAATGTGTCTGCAACAAATTAGTTACTAGAGCACAAACACTAGTATTGGTGGATTGCACAAATACAGGCTGAGTAGAGAGCAGCCCTGATAAGGACTTGGGGTATTGGTTCATGAAGTCAACAAAACCTAGCAGTGTGTGCTCACAGCCCAGAAATCCAACCATATCTTAGGCTGATTAAAAAATGTGGCCAGCAGGTTGAGGGAGAAGATTTTCCCCCCTCTACTCCACTCTTGTGAAACCTCACCTGGAGGACTGCACTCAACTCTGGGGCCCCCAACACAAGAAAGACATGGACCTCTTGGAGCAAGTCCAGACAGGGCCACAAAGATGATCAGAAGGCTGGAGCACATCTCCTATGAAGACAGGCTGAGAGAGATGGGGCTGCTCAGCCTAGAGAAGGGCCTCCAAGTGACACCTTATATCAGCCTTCAAGTACCTAAAGACTGCCTACAGGAAAGCTGGGGAGGGAGTTTTTCCAGGGGCATGTAGTGATACAACAAGGGGGGACAGTTTTAATCTGCAAGAAGGTAGATTTACTTTAGATATGATGAAGAAATTTTACACTATGAGCATGGTGAGGCACTGGCACAGTGCCAAAGAAGCTGTGTATGCCCTCTCCCTGGAGGTGTTCAAGACCAGGTTGGATGGGGCTTTGAACAACTTGATTAGTGGAAAGTGTCCCTGCCCATGACAGAAGGGCTGAAACTGGATGATCTTTTAAGTCCCTTCCAACCCCAATCATTCTATGATGTTGGAAAAAAAACAAGTATCACCTTTTTTTGCAACTCTCCTGTCCTGCAGGCATAAATGATGCAGTCATTTTTTTTTAAGTTTCTCAAGTAACTACAGCACATTCTGGGAATTCCTGGGAGTTCCAGGCTAAGATCAGGTAAACAGAACTTAATCAGTTTCACCAGTCCAGAAAACCAGATGCTTTAGCTTATGTTTAGCTATATGGGAATTGGATGACTGAAAGAAATGTACTAGAGAACAGCAAAACCTCAGTGGATCAATTGATATTTGTTGGCAACAAACAGCCTGTTCCAATGCTGAACCACGCTTTCAGTAAACAATATTTTCCTAATATTCAATCTAAACTGTCCCTGGTGCAACCTGAGGCCATTTCCTCTCATCCTATGACTTGTTACTTGGGAGAAGAGACCAACACCTGCCTCCCTACAACCTCCTTTGAGATAATTGTAGATTGTTCTGTAACAAGTGCAGAAGCTTCAATGGTTACAAGTAACTTCATGTTATCATACTCAGGAGCCCATTCTCCTTTTTTTAATCCTCACCCTCTTCTGTGCCAGACTTTCTCGCTGAGCCAGTCTGCTTCCTGATCCAGCCTTCCACTTAGATGTCTCTTAAAAGCCATGTTTATGTTTTAGCAACTGTTTCATAACCATTTGTTAGTGAACAACTGTTTGTTAACACTTAACATCAAGAACTGTTAGCTACGTAAACATTTGTTAACCTTCAAAATATCCTTCCATGTATAAACCCTCTCCACATTACTCATGTGGAAAAGGCTGAGTATCAAATGTAGCTTGCGTTTGCTTGGATTTTTTTTTTTTTTAAGACATCATTACATCCTGGATTTATATCAGTTTCATTTTAACTGTGGTGTGACATTTTCCAGCTTCTAGCCCTCTGGGTACAGCTGCTGCAGCCTTGTCTTTCATTTGCATGGGGGGAGGGAAGGTTCCTTAGAGTTGCTTCAAGGCTCACAAACTGTTGACACAAGGCAGACATGAAATGCCTGATTGAACCAAGTCCAGGCCCAGTAAATGCAAACAATTCAAAGTCGAATCTATCTGGCAGCTGCGGCTGATTTGAGAAAATTTTTGTTGTGCCAGGAAAAACCTTTTCCTTCAATGAGGTCGTCCCTGGAATACATTAGGAGCCACAAAACAATATCCTTGGTGAAGAGATTATTTTCTTCTCTGTACTATCACTTAAGATAGGTTGGAAAATTCATATCATGCCGAAGGGCTGAGAAAAGTCTGAGATGCTAGTTTTGGGTTAGTCACCAGTCGTTACATGAAGATGTTTGTCTGAGCAGGAGGAAGCCTATGGCTGCAAGTAAACGTGAAATAGCTGGGGGCAAGGGGAACAGGGAAAAAGGCTCTGATGTGCTCAGAGAGTATAAACACTCATTAATCTTGCTGGGATTATGGAACAGCCATAAACATGTGGAATACCACACATCAGGGAGGTCTAGTCAGTCCTACAATTTGCCAAGTAGCGGCATGAGCTACCACTCACATTTGCTGTACTCCAAGCTAAGGAGCCTGCAGAACATGAGTAGAACTGGAGCATCAGCACAGCTCTGACACTGGGCTGCTACAGCCGGAACCCAGGCACCCCATTCTCCACCTCACTGCAACCTCCAAATAACCAAGGAAGAGTGACAAAACCAACCAGCAGTTATTTTCCACCTAGAATAGCATCATTAAGGTTGGAAAAGGCCTATAAGATCAAGTTCAGTTCCCACTGTGCCCACTAAACCATGTCCTGAAGTGCCACATCCATATGGTTTTTTAACATGTCTAGGGATGGAGGCTCCACCAATCCCCTGGGCAGCCCATTCCAATGCTTCACCACATTTTCAGTAAAGAATATTTTCCTAATACTTAATCTAAACCTCCCCTGGCACAACCTGAGGCCATTTCCTCTCATCCTATGACTTGTTACTTGGGAGAAGAGACCAACACCTGCCTCACTACAACCTCTTTTAAGGTAGTTTTAGACTGTGTAGTGAAGCAGTTGTAAACTGGACCCATTGCTCTGGTACAGATGGTCACGGGCAGAGGGGTCAAAGGCCATCGTGCAGTATAGAGACAGGCTAACTGTGCAACACTGAACTGAGAGCAACACCTTTTTTAAAGGAAAGCACAGGTTAGATCTTAACAGAAGTAGTACCTGGGACTCATTTACATATAAATGTTTCATTTGTCATCTGGGGGAGAGATGCCAACAGCCTGTGATTTGTTCCGTTCCACCTACAGCCATCAGCCTGTGCACAAGACCCCCTGTCTCCTCTGCCAAGTGTCACATTCATACCAACAGCAGGGCACTGAGACGTCCCGCTGCTGCACAGAGCCCGTTACTGCAGCCAAGAGGTTGTCGCACATCTGCCTCCACACTCCTAAATGGCACTGGAAAAGCAGCATGGAGATAATACTTCACCACAGCCTCTTCCTGTAGGAAGTCCATCCACAATAAAGCAAGCCAATCACTACTTGACACAGAAGGTTTTTTTTTCATAATCCTATTACAGAAAAAGAAGGGTTTTGCTGTTATGTAATATTTCTTAAAGTTAATGCAATGGCACAAAGTACTTATTCACTACAAATTTTTGTGACTTGCAGCTTTCTCAGAAATAACAGCTACTTCCTTGGAAACAAACATGGCAAAACCAGTTTTCCTGTTATCACTGGTGAAGGGTATGAATGGCACTAGTCAAGCTCTGCTTGGATGGCTGCCTGTGCTCACCAGGCTTTTAAAAGTGAAGCCACTGGACAACAGGCTCCTCTGTTGAGTGCATCTACACAGATTTACATGTTCCCTCATAATCTGCATCTTTACAGTGTCTCTTTTCAAAGTCATCTCACATACACGTGAGAAAAGACAGTAGTTATTTTCTTGATGAACCGAATCCCTTGGAACAACAGAGTGGTGTAGTTTTATCTCTTTAAGAAAGATCTCTGAAGCTAGCAAAGATACCTTAATTCTTACACAGAGAGCCCAACAACACACATTTACAAAAACAAAGACAACTGAAGGAATTAATAGCAAAGCAGCAACACTGGCAAAGCTTGTGTTTGAACAGCACGTTCCAAGTTAGGGGGTGGCAGGGCAAGAACATCACAGCTTCTAGCAGTCATACCTGTCCCACTCGAAGTCTCTATGTAGCTAAGAATAACGTTTCAGTAGTTAATTGTCTCCATCTGCTTGGTGTGCAAGACATTGAGGTAATAAATATAAAAGAGTTTACAATTGTGAAGCACGGATTTATGCTAGTCATGAAATTCAGGAACACTACACAGTGGACAGAGGAAGAAGCAGCAGATATAAAATGGGAAAAGCCTTAGGAAGCGAACAGATCTCTTGGGAATTGGGGAAGAGAGTAACAGGGGCTTGAATGGGTAGTTATGAACCACCGTTGTGTCCATCTCAGGACGCATTGAGAGAGGTTTATATTCAATCTACATTGTTCCTGCTCTTTTGTTTACGCCACTAGATGGGAAAACCTGCATCCAAACAGCAGAAATACAGAGGAACAGGCATATTATCTCTACCTTATTAGAATTATTGTCTCACAAGTCCAGGGAGGTGGTTGACTTGCCTTCCCCGGAGGTTTTTAAGGTGTGGGTGGACGAGGTTTGAGGGGCATGGTTTAGAGATTGGTGGGAATGGTTGGACTCGATGATCCGGGGTGTCTCTTCCAACCTGGTGATTCTATGATTAAGTTTATCCCCACTGCAAAATACATTTGTTAATACTTCATTTTAGTTAGGTGCTTGATATTGTAGATGCAACTTTTGTTAGCCTTTAACACAATCCCAATCCATAAACAGACAAGCACTTATATTTTGTATAGTATATTTAGAGCTGATAAAACTCTTCAGTGTCTTGGAATTTATGACCCAGCTTTCACACAAAAATACAGTGATTTGATCTGACTAATGTACAGGATTCGTAGTGAAAGTGATGCTCTCTCTGATGGGGAAATCTTTGCTGACTTTTTTAAGGAGACATCGCAAAATAAACGCGCTGTTCTTCTGCAAATAGTCATTCTACAACTTATATTTTCTGTAGTACAACATACATACAGACACAAGTTTCTGTGGTAAGTGATGACAAAATAGATGTTATCTTTTACAAAAAGAAAGTCTCCGTGACAAGGCTTTAGAGTAAAAGTGAAACAACAATCACAAGTTTTTAAAAAGTCAGCCTGGCAGCAATAGTGGACAGTAGGCCTTCTCTTAATTGGCAACTGGTAGGTAGTTCTGATTATTATTAAAAGCAACCAGAGAGCCTCCCCCGAAGGAGACCTATTTTCTCTTCTAGGTAGCCTTCATTAAAACATCAGCCTGCTGGATAATGACTCTGAAAACACATGACAACAAGCATCTCTCAATCCTTTTACTAAGGGAACGTCTCTCAAGACTGAAAGGAGACCACTATCCATGCTCTTTGAACCATCCACTGGCTACCAAGTCATCAGTTCTGATACAATAATCATTTTGATGCCCGTGAGGCAAGCAACCAGCTAAAATCACTTCATGGAGGTCACTGAAGGGGCCCTGAATGATAAAAAACTACCTATTAGAATGAAATTCTTAACAGAGAAATTCCCATTATCCAGCACCTGCTTTGTTTGGTCCCCATTTACCAGATAAAGATATAAAACACAATAACTGCAAATCTTATACAGTTAAAAGAGAGACATTATCACACCACACTGATGAAAGCTAGCCCAGAAAAACAGTGCTTGGAGCTGAATATTTCAGCATTGAGAAATGTGGAGTCACTGATAAAAACCAGAAAGGAGCTTGACTGAAAAAGCTGTAGATCTTATGAGAATCAGTCCAGTGCAGAAGCGTAGTTCACATAGCATCGAAATTCATTGGCTAAATTTCTTGAGTGTTTTGGAATAAACTTGCATATCTTCACACCAAGATGCTTTGCTGCCAGTTCCTCCATGATTGCACCTGCAGGAAAAATAATTGTTATTCAATGAGAAAAACAGTTATAGAATGTTAGGGCTTCTTCAGTAGCTCCTCCTAAACGCATATACATAGAGTCTGCTTTTTTTTTAAGGCTTAAAGCAGCTACACTATTGTCCCTCATTAACAACTGAATTTACTGGGAACTTGAAAATAAACCTGAAACAATGGAAGATGCCCCAAGGAAGGAAACATTTGACAGGTTTCATGAGAAAAGGTAGAGAGTAAGATCAGTGCCCCTTCATCTACAGAAAACAAATCTGAATTCTTTTTGCTGCATTCCAAAGAAAATACGTAGTAGGAAGCCATGGGAAAAGCAAACAGATTATATATACTCTTCTACTTAAATCAACTGCAGTGTGATATTTATAGCTACACACTGAGAAATCACTTCTTAAGCTCTACTTCTCATTCTTTGTAAACTGAAGGACCACCTATACATTTCAGAGGAAAAACAATCCGAGAACCATCCTTGTGCATTTGCAATGAAACAAAGAAATAGGCTTTCTATGGCCATATATTAATTTTTCTTATTTGCCTGCTTGGTTGACCTTCCTCCAATTGCATGCACAGAGAGTTTTTGTCCTTGGTTTACTGGATTAACATTTACTGGATGTCTTATAATATGATTACAGTTTAAGAAACGGTTTAAGGTAGATATTCATAGCTTCATAAGCCAGCAAGTACATCTTCACAAGGAAGGATCTGCAAGTACCGCTGGCAAGTCTTCCAGTTTCACTGCTCTTATCACTATTTTTTTAATTCCTCCTGATGTATTTCAGTGCTGAAAAGCTCCTTCCTTGAATCACAGCAGCAGAATACCTTCACATTACAATCATTCACATTACAATGTCTCTGTTTACTAGTAAGGACAGGTAATATGAAAAAAATATTGACTTTTTTTGTTTTTCTTCTCAAAACTCAGCTAAAATCGTCCCACTTTACAAAACAAAAACCACTCCAACCTATTCGTCCTTCTTTTGACTTAGCTCACCTTAGATACTAGGTAGTACATGGCAGCTGAAAGCCTGCAGCTACTGGTGTGTTTAGAAAAATCACAAATCCATAAGGTTACTTAATAAGGCATTAACAATAAGTTAATGCTTGTCATACTCAGAATTCAATCACTGCAATTGTAAAGAGTGGCCATTTTACGAGGAAAAAATAATTCTCAAACTTTGCAGGATGATCTTACAGTTCTTCAAACATTTAGTAGAACACGTGAAAAAAGTACTTTTAACTACTAAAACCCACATGCCTTCAGTTTAAAATAAATATTGAACTAAAGTATTCCAAGGAAAAGCTTAGCATACATACTCCTCCCAGAATTAATGATAAATTAGTATTGAGTTAGTATTTTTCTCACTTGTGCAAGTCTATCTTTTGGGAGAAAAAGATGGTTAATGATGACCTAATATTTTAATTAATTATACCTGTGCAAAGCAGGATCTTTCCTTTTGTTAAGTATTTGATGGTCTCTGCAGTTTTTTGAAGACATTCCTCAGACAGATAGGGTGGATCTGCTATTACAATGTCAAAACTGTGTGGCAGGAGATTTTCAGGTAGGTTCAAAGGGTGATTGTAATCATAGAAAATAAATTCCTCTCCATATACAGAAAACCTTCTGTCGTACTCCAGTATACACACTGAAAAATCTTTACCATCCTGTTCTTTCAGTTTCTGGTACACACTTGGTGCACTAACACATGCTATCCTGGAAAAAAAAAGAGATAATAACTTAAAATATTAATTTAAAAGGCAAACAACAAGAAAAACCCTTCAGCAGCCCACGGATCTGCTTTGGGAAAACATTTTAAACACTAGTCCTAAAAATGTAAGCTATTCCTACTCCATTCTAAAAAGAATTACTTTGATAACAGATTTTTGAGGTATTAAAATCATTGTGTATTCAACTTCAGTGCTGCACAAAGACCTTAAGCTTTACTACAGAGAAAATCTTGTTGTGGAACAGCTAGGAAATATACTTGAAAACTACTTTAAATTAAATTAAAAACTACTCACAAGAAACAGGAAGAAAACCAAGTTTTCCCACCTGTTCTACAGAAACATTATGTGAAAACAGAGAAAAGAATTACAAGCCATTAATATACTCTGCGGCTCTTTGTATTCCTCCAAAAAAAAAAAAAAAGACGCCTAACAAACTTTTACAAGGCAGAGCCTACAACATTCAATGAAATGCTAACTGGTAAGATCAGTATGATCTTCACTAAACAAAGATGAAGTACAGTAAGTAATGCATTAAACTGCATGCTCTGTCTACAGAGAACAAATCAATATTTACAGAAAAGACACATTAAATCTACAACGCAATTATTAAAACCTACCTGCCACCTTTTCCGGCTGCCACAACTGCTTCCTTAGCCAGGCATGAGGCAGTTTCATCGCTGTACCAAAACTGGCTCAGTTGCTGAGAAAGATAATGCACAATTACAAACAACGTCAAATCTTCTGACTGTGCAGTTAAGTCTGGTGAGTCATATTTTAAGAAAATCAAACTGCATAGCAATTTTTCAGTTCACAAATGGTAAAGCTGGAAAGGTGACTATTTTCCCCAATAGCCTTTTTTACTGCTGTAATCCAGCAACAAGCAGCAGGCAGCTTACACTCTATTTCCAATGCATTTACTGCAGTGTCAGGAAAACCAAGTAATGCGAAATCACTGACAAGGTTAGTTCAAACTAATGTCCAGACGCACAATATTTAGATGCTCTTAAATTAAGTTACTTGAACAGAAGAAGGACAAGGAACTTGAGAATATAGAAGGAAATAAAGGATATAAGTACTAAATCAGAAGAGATCCGAGAAAGGGACAGTAAAAAAACAACAACCCAGAAACAAAGGAAGCAGCAGTCTGTCAGAATAAAAAAAAAAGTAGTAAGACAATCATCCACAAGTATAAAAAACAAAACACAGAAATAAATATGATGTGAAAGGAAGGATCACTCAATCATGTTACATGTTTTTTGTCTCAAACTCAGGGAAGAATTCTCACTACTTTCATATGCCAGGCTGAAGTTAAGATTTCCAGATGGAAATGCTTCTGTTGGCAGTTCTATTCCCTCTCTTCAAGTAACTTCACTTTGTAACCCCCACAAACATGGGGAACAGAAAGCCATACCCAGATTTAATATTAAAGTAAATATCCCTACAGTGTTACTATCCATCAATAGTTTGATTTTGGCACTCTAGGAACATGTGGAGTGTTCCCCTTTTTCATTTCATTCCATTATCCATACACAAAAGAAACCCGGTAAAGGTTACTCCTCTAACCGTGCTTCATTCACTGAAGTTTATTTCTTACCCAGTCTTCTTCTATTGAGCCAATGGAATATTGATTAAACCCCTGGGAGGTCTTAATGCCCTCTCTCTGCTGCTGTTCCAAATAGAACTCCTGGAGGGCAGCCAACGTATGGGATGAAAGCTGGGGAATGTCATCATCATCATCATCACCCATTTTTCTAGACGCCGACCAAAGAGGGGGGAAAAAAAATAATTAAGTTAACCCTTTTCAATGGTGAATGCTTTTAATAACAGCAAACTCTGCTGAGGCAAAACAACCTCCACCAATGCTGCAGCTTTAGTCTAACAGCTAATTAGGAAAACTGCCTAACAAGAGGAAAAAATATTTCCTCTATTTAGAGGCTCTTAAACCAGTAAGAGCCAGATTGGAAATACTATGACTCCAGAGAGAATTCAGGAAGAGCAGCAACACTGTTCCCTTTCTATACAACAGAGATTTGGCTTGTATTCTTACAGGGAAGTTGTCATTACAGTTCTTGATTTCCTGAATCTGTAGACTTTTGTATTGGCTTGCAGACAAAAAAAGTTTTAGTGGATTTGGCAAATGCTATAGAAATTATTCCCCCAAATAATTATAGCTACTAATCATTCCTTCCCATGTTTGAAAGTCACACAATTCTCACCCAAAATGAAGTAAACTACTATTCTAGGATCAGCACCACCTGGCTTTAAATTTCATGCCATAAAAAGATTCCTCTGAATGTCAGACATAGCTTCTCATGTTTTTTCTTCTTCCTATTCTCTGCATTGCAAGAAGATGTCCAGAATTCACGGTCTACTCCCCTTCCAGCCTCCTCTCCCCTCGCAAGGCTTCCAAGACATTTCTTAAAGCTCAGCTTCTGCCTCTCTGCTGAAATATGGTATCATTCACCTGTCACTCTGAGATAACTCATCAGTATCCACTAGAATACTTACTCTGCCATCCCACTGACTCAGTAGGGTGGGATAACAGTGAAGATAGTCTAGAGTATAATTTATTGACTTGCTGGCTTCTCAGGCTGGGTTGGCCACACAGGGAATTGTTCAAAGCCTAAAGACCCACCTGTATATTAGCTTCACTCAAGAGGAGAATTCTGGAGTCAAACTACCTTGTAAAAGCAAAATGGTTGATTTTTTCCCTATTTCTTTGTTGAATAAAACAGAAATCCTTTAAAATTATTTATATTACGACATTATGTATTGTTCAAAGTACTTACTATAAAAAAAAATGACTGCAAGTTCACATAGATAGTAGCTTCTAGCAACAGTGCCCTAACAATACCCAATGCTACAATCCATTTTAGGCCCTATACAATAACTTTTTTCATTAGGACAGATGTTAGAAGTTAAAAATCACTCATCTCGCAACTTTCTTTTTTATTCAGTCCATCATACATGTAGTAATCTGGTTTGCTATTAACCCCCAGGCAAGGGCATATCTATGCTTTGACTTTAGGAAACTCTGAAACAGATGTAAACTTGCAGTTCTTAAGTGAAAAGCTGAAACTTTGATCTTTATGTTCAGTGAGTCTATATAGGCATTTGAAAGGACTAAATCCAAGCCCATGAAACTAAATCCTCAGATAAAATTGCTGAAGTGATCACCCATTGCTTCAGTAGATAAAAAAAGGAATATAGCCACAGACATTTTGTTTCTATAAATATTATTTTCGTTGATTTTTTTACAGTTTTCAGTTTGTAAATAAAAGCTTTAGTAACCGAGCAGCAATTAACCGTGAGCCTGCAAGGAGAGGTAACTTGCTCAGAACATGTGATAGAAATATTATATATATCTATTAAGAACACCTTCAAGATATTTTTCTGAACATACCTATATTGTCTATGCTTACTAACTCAGGTCATCAGCGTGAAGACATTTTCATGCTCAAGAACCACATCAGAAAACTATTAAAGAAAGAGAGTTTATGTGAACAAGACTTGTAAATTCCTTTGGCTTAAAGAGAGCAGAATGTTCTGCTGTCTGAAAGCCCCTTTATACCCTTCCCAGAATGTTCACTGCTCTCATGTCCAGAAACACCCCTAAGTGTTTGGGAGGAGGATGGGAGAAATCCACTGTGCTTTTGGCACTTAGGAAGCTATTAACTCCCAAGGCCCCTGAAGATTTAGACTCCAGCTGGCCCACACGCTCTTGCCTCCTGCCCTGGCTCCCTCCAGGAGCAGCCGGTGCTCTGTCCTCCCACAACTGTCTGCAAGAACCACATGTGGGAATGGAGTTGGATTTTAGCAACGTCCTGGGATTCAGAGCACTCCTAGAAGACACAGTGCTGACACAGCCATAGCACCTACATTAAACGCTTAAGTTAATAGGAACACAAGGTTTAAAACTAGCAATGTGGCAAATCTTCTTTACTACTAATTCTCAGCTTAAGTGTTGCAATTGCACCTAAGTTTTGATAGGAATAGGAATTTGATAGGAATGGTTGGACTAGAAGATCCGAAGGGTCCCTTCCAACCTGGTTGTTCTATGATTCTATGATTCTAAGTGAAAGCAAACCAATAAAGAAATTGGATCTCAAAGAATAGCTCAAGAACGCTGTACCTAAAATTTTAAAAAAAATAAGACCAGTGTTGAAGTTAAAGTTCATCTAAAAGAAAGCAGGAAAAAGGGATGGAAGCCTCCCACAGATGCAGTGGAACACGATTAGGCAGGGTTGTATTCATAAGGTAAAATGGCAAATTTGAGTGCTAGTGGCCTCTAAGGCCAGATCTACTCAAAAAAATCCTTTACCTACCTGGAAAAGTGAGGTGACTACAACTACATTGTATGGTCCACAGCTCACACAGTGCACAGGTGACTCCTGACCTTGTTTATACAAGAATACTGTACCTACTTAACATTCATTTCCAGCTGTCAAATATGAAAATTTCTAGTTAGCCAAGTCCTTAAAAAGGAAGAAAATGACTCAACAAATTAAAAAGAACTATGGAAAAATTAACTCACTCAAAAATTCCTACAGTTTTTCCATAATTATGAAGTTATGATCAGCTGGAAAACTACTCTCTGAGATACAGAATGGCTTTTACGCCCCAATGTAGCTGTGAGCCCCTGTCCAGAAAAGCAAGGACCCCATCTGCCCTTGCACCATTGCTCATTCCATGAAGACAACGTGTAGATTGCTCCAGAGGTCAAATCCTTCTAGATCCACAACACTACTTGAGAGGAAGCTCCTCCACTGTGAGGGAGGGCAGGCAGGAGCTGGCATCCATATTTACAAAACCACCCCAAAAACTACTCTCGAACTGCTTCTTAAGAGCTTTTACACTGCACCAAAGGTGACTGGCTACAGTTTCTCTGCCAAAGAGACAATGTCAATCTAACTCTTGTTTGTAAGTCAAGCTTCCCATGCAACCTGGAAATACTGTTTGGTCAAAGTACAAGTAGGAGGAAATGATGCTGCTTTGCCGGTTTTCTTTTATGGTACCCTAAAGTTGTCAACTCTAATAAAATGCCCCTTAGCTAAAGGGAAAAAGGAAAGACTATTGAAAGGTCAAGGAACAGGAGAAATACAACTGGAAAGCTACCTTGTTCATCACTGAGGGGAGAAGGAAGAAGATGGTGTTAGTCCCGTTTATATTCTTACCAAGAATACAAAAAGTACATGTGCAACTTCAGAAAATACTTCATTCTAGAGTAACTTCAATTTAGTTGTCTGTGTTGTTCCCAAGCTGCCCAAGTCAGTATTTGACACAAACAGCTGATCACACAAGGTGTTTGCAACACATATCAAAAAAAGCTGGACAATGCTGCACCACTGTAATCAAAGCCACTGGGAAGGGCCTGCAACCACCTGCCTGGAGGTGAACAAGTCCTGCTCAAATGTTACTAAAAGGCTGGGTAAGGTCTCTTACTGCCCTTAGACCAGGGAGGCACTGCACTCTGCTCATTAACATACAGAATCATAGAATCACTAGGTTGGAAGAGACCCACCGGATCATCGAGTCCAACCATTCCTATCAAACAGTAAACCATGTCCCTCAGCACCTCGTCTAGCCGTGCATTAAACACCTCCAGGGAAGGGGAATCAACCACCTCCCTGGGCAGCCTGTTCCTAAGCCAAATGACCCTTATGCGTGAAAAACTTCCTCCTAATGTCTAGCCTAAATCTCCCCTGGTGGAGCTTGAGGCCATTCCCTCTTGTCCTGTCCCCTGTCACTTGGGAGAAGAGCCCAGCTCCCTCCTCTCTACAACCTTCCTTCAGGTAGTTGTAGAGAGTAATGAGGTCTCCTCTCAGCCTCCTCTTTTCCAGGCTAAATGCCCCCAGCTCTCTCAGCCGTTCCTCTTAAGGCCTGTTCTCCAGCCCCTTCACCAGCTTTGTTGCTCTTCTCTGGACTCACTCCAGAGCCTCAACATCCTTCAACATCCATATACAGGGATCCAAATCCTGCATACCCAGACAACGATCAGAGGGGCCAAACTAACCCACACAGAGGTGCTGAGGGAGTCTCTCCCAACCACTGTAGAAGCGCAGAAAAAGAAAGGAGCTCCCTGACTGGAAACAGTTTTTCAGGTCTTTAAATCCTAAAAAAAAGAGTTCATAGAATCATAGAAGCACCAGGTTGGAAGAGACCCACCAGATCATAAAGTCCAACCATTCCCATCAATCACTAACCCATGTCCTTTAGCACCTCATCCACCTGGCCCTTAAACCCCTCCAGGGAAGATGACTCAACCCCCTCCCTGGGCAGCCTCTGCCACCGCCCAATCACCCTTTCCATGAAATATTTTTAACTGCTGTCCAGCCTAACCCTCCCCTGGTGGAGCTTGAGGCCATTCCCTCTCGTCCTGTCCCCTGTCCCTTGGGAGAAAAGCCCAGCTCCCTCCTCTCCACAACCTCAAGTATTTCCATATTCTCAATTGTCAATGATTTAACAAGATACGAGTATCGTCAAATGCGCTTTCGCAGGAATGACAGGACAAGGTGCATGAAACACATCTTTCTAAAGTAATTTAGACAAATGAATCCTGATGGTCTAGCCAGAAGAAGCTGAAAAATGCCAGGCCATACCTACATCTGTTTTGTAGAGCCTTCTAACACAAATAAAAACTTCTCAAATATCTGAGAGGTCATCCGCAAGCACAGGCAGGTAGCTCATTCCTCCGCAGTCAGCTGTGAAAAACTCAAAACCTCAAGGTTTTTTGGTCCAGGTGCCATGAAACTGAACGGCCTCCAAACAGGATGGCCAAGCCAGGAGACATCAGAAAAGCAGAACTGACAAACCTGCACAAAACCCCGAAGTGGTTTTCTTACGTACTAATGCTTTTGTGGAGTAGGGAAAGGCAGGACAGCACAGGATTTGTGAACCAGGAGCAGCTCACTGGCCATCGATCAAAGAATATCTTCTTTTCAGGATTAAATCTGGAGAACTTTTTGTTCATGCCCACGGAAAATGGTTAAAGAGGAAAGCTGTACTAGTTGAGATCAAGCATTGATACTGATCATTCTGTCCAGAAGGGCTGATAATGAGAATTTTTTTATCTTGAAGGCAGCCAAAACCCACTCTTCAGAAGTAATGGGATAAGGCAAATATATACGATGCCTCCACATTCTACAATCTCTCAGACTTTAACCATTTTCCACTATTGATTCTGCATATGAAGTGATTCATTCTGTGAATACAGTTCTTTTAGAGACACTTGTCCTGTCTCCCTGAAATTCGCATGCAGTTTTTTTAACCCATAATGTCAGCTGTTAAGAAGTTTTACTTTATGAGTAACTGTTGCTGTGAACAATGTGTTACTGTGAACATGGCTACTAGCTTCAAAAATACTTTGTGTATCAGAAAAGAAAGCAAATGATACAAACCTTACACTCTCTACATTATCACATATTTCACCTACACCTTCAGTCATGCCCCTTCCCTCACTCCACAAGTTGGATCTTAACACACTTCTCTGACTGGCAGACAAAAGTCTTTCCATGCATTTGCTTAACCTTGTAAAATGCTTCTAATATACTTTTTTTTTTATTGAAGACACTGGAGCTATACACAGTACCTAAGATATAGTTGATCACACACTTATATTGTGGTTTTTTTATGTTTTCTGATACAGTACATCCCCTTTCCTAAAAAAATAATATTTGATATGACTTTCTGGCTGCTATCAAACTCTTGATACAATGGGTTCGGAGAATCACATACCATAATCCTGAAATCTCCTGACTGGGTGGAAACAGTTTCTGATGAGAATACGATTAAATAGAATTTATGAAGAAATTTAGAAGAATCATAGAATCATAGAACAACCAGGTTGGAAGAGACCCATCGGATCATCGAGTCCAACCACTCCTATCAAACACTAAACCATGACCCTCAGGACCTCATCCACCCGTGCCTTAAACACCTCCAGGGAAGGTGAATCAACCACCTCCCTGGGCAGCCTCTGCCAGTGCCCAATGACCCTTTCCATGAAAAATTTCCTCCTAATCTCTAGCCTAAATCTCCCCTGGCGGAGATGGAGGCCATTCCCTCTCGTCCTGTCCCCTGTCACTTGGGAGAAGAGCCCAGCTCCCTCCTCTCTACAACCTCCTTTCAGGTAGTTGTAGAGAGTAATGAGGTCTCCTCTCAGCCTCCTCTTCTCCAGGCTAAACAACCCCAGCTCTCTCAGCCGCTCCTCACAGAATCTGCCAAGAGCTCGAAGACACCAGCACAGACAGAACAAAATTGCAGCAGACATGGTCTCTTCGTCTCAACACAGAGCAGGGAAAACACTAAAACTAGAGAAGGTTCAAGGCTTTATTTTGCAAATAACTACCTCTTCTTGCTTTGAACACAGCCATGGGCTTCACAAATACTTTGCACGTCAGAAGAGAAAACAAAACCAGGTCCTTATACCCTCCCCACGCCATCCGAGCTGCACAAGGGCGGGGAAGTTCCCCGTGCGGCCTGGGAACACGCCGCCGAACAGCGGAGACGCTCGGCCACCCTCTCTTCGGCGCCATCTGCTCCTTCGCCCCCCACTCCCCGCCCCCCAAGGCCCGCGGACAGCGCAGGCACCGGCCCCTACGCAGCGCCGCCGCGGCAGGACACCGGGGGGGACCGGCAACAACACCACCCGCACCGAGCCGGACCCAGCACTGCCTCTCGCCCACTCACCCGCCAGCAGATCCCTCCGCGGAACGCTCCAAACGCCGCGCCAAGCACGCCCCCTGCTGGGGAAGCTGCGGAAGGGAGGGGCGGTGACCGCAGCGGCGGTTCCTCATTGGCTACAGGGAAGGGGGCGTGATCAAAAGCTGCTCTCCCATTGGCTGTTTGGGCGGGGCCAGGCGCTGCTTTTCAATTGGCTGTGACGGGCGGCCTTCCCTTCCGTCCTGCCCTCCCATTGGGGCACTATAGACGTAGGCGGGGAATAGGGCGCCGCTCCCCATTAGAAGATTGGGGCGTGGCCACATGAGGCCACGCCTTTTCACTGTCTCCCTGCTCTTTCTCATTGGCTGCTGCGGGCGGGGGCGGAGCCAGACTGTGCACACCCTCCTCTCCTGCTCTGTTAATGACCCCCAACGGTTTGTGCCTCATGGGATGAAACTGCAGGGCAAGGCAGGGGATTTCGCCCCTGTGTTCCTCTCTTGTGAGACCTCATCTGGAGTATTGTGTCCCGTTCTGGAAGCATAAGAAGGATATGGAGCTGTTGGAACGGGTCCAGAGAAGGGCTACAAGGATTATCAGGGGGCTGGAACACCTCTCATATGAGGATAGGCTGAGAGAGTTGGGCTTGTTCAGCCTGGAGAAGTCTCAGAGGAAACCCTAGATTGACCTTCCAGTACGTGAAGGGGCTGAAAGAAACTTGAGGAGGGACTGTTCACAAAAGCTTGTAGTGATAGGACAAGGGGCAGATTTAGACAAGATGTAAGGAAGAAATTCTTAACGTTGAGGGTGGTGAGGCACTGGCACAGGTTGCCCAGGAAAGCTGTGGCTGCACCATCCCTGGAGATGTTCAAGGCCAGGGACGACAGGGCTTTGAACAACCTGATGCAGTGGGAGGTGGCCCTGTCCACGGCAGAGGGTTTTGGAACTTGATGATTTTTAAGGTCCCTACCATCTCAAAAATCCTATGATTCTATGAACGTATTGAATACGAGGCCAAACTGATAGGGTGGTTAAAAGGGCAAACCTAAATATCCAAAGAAACCAAGAACAGTGGAAGGAAGGGTCTAGATAAGGGGAGGGGAATGACGGGGTTGATGAGGTGGGAGATGTGAACAAAGACTGGAGATTTGCTTGGCTAATTGGAAGCGAGGAGGTTTCTCACTGTCTTTATCAGGGAGGGCAGCGATAAGATGAAGGGTAATGGCTTTATGCTGAAAGAGAGGAGATCTAGGTTAGACATTAGGAAGAAACTTACTTGTGAGGGTGGGGAGGCACTGGGAGAGGTTGCCCAGAGAATTTACGGATACTCCACCCCTGGAGATGTACAAGGCCAAATTGGATGAGGCTTTGAGCAACCTGATCAAAGTGGAAGGTGTTGCTGCCAATGGCAGGGGAAGGGGACTGGATGATCTTTCAGGTCCCTTCCAGCCAAATCATTGTGTGCTTCTATGTCATAAAATCGCAGGAACTGTGCAGAGAGCCACTGCCGCAAGATTCTACAGCACTGCCACCCAGTGGGTTCCAAGAGTGAGGAAACGAGCAAAAGTTCAATTATTCAGTTGAATACAGAAGTCCTAGGGTGTACCTCAAGCTGTACATCCATAGTTATGTTTAACTTAGAAACAACAGGAGTTAAATAGCAGGGATTCAAAAGCCACGAACTCCCCAGACTATTGTTCTTGATGTGGCTTTTCTGTCCAGTTCTCCATTTGAATTAAATATTACAGAGTTCAAACAAGCTCCCTTTCTTGCATACAGACAGCAACTGAGCTGCCTCTTCGTTTAAAAAGACAGCAAGTTTTAAAGTACATTCCTTGTTTCAGTTACTTTTGTCTTTTTCTTTGGGCACAGAAACCTTTTGTGTCCCCATTTCTCATGTTGGGCAGCTACAATGCATTTGTCTGGCACTTCTTGATCATCTCACACTGCCCCAAACAGAAACTTAAGAAACTTAACTTCCTTGCTGCTTGTTTTGTTTCATTCCTTCTCTGTAAAGTCTGGTCTCACCTGAAAATTTGTACAAAGCATTTTCATAGCATTATCTTTCTCTTCTCCTGTAAACCAACACATAGAAGGTAGCCTATCAGATTATTAATAATTAACACAGCAGCAGACTCCTCATGTTCTCCAGATTCCTGTCAGCAATGAGTTAAATTCCTGTTTTACCTACAACCTCTTGAATCCTAATCTGCTGCAACACTGCAGCAGCTGAACAGAAAGTCCCAGGCTCAGCACTGAAAGCAGAGCAGAATTATTTCCTTGGAAGACAGAAACACTAAATTCTGATAAAATATTTTTCCAGTCCAATTTTGTAGGCAGCAGAAAATAAAATTTTTTTGTCAATGCAGGATGTGGGGACAAGATGATTTTTCCTTTAGATCCCTCCTTCACATCCCTTCAGATTGGGTGTTGAGGCTCTGGAGCAAGTCCTGAGAAGAGCAACGAGGCTGGTGAAGGGGCTGGAGAAGAGGCCTTAAGAGGAACGTCTGAGAGAGCTGGGGTTGTTTAGCCTGGAAAAGAGGAGGCTGAGAGGAGACCTTATTGCTCTCTATAACTACCTGAAAGGAGGTTGTGGAGAGGAGGGAGCTGGCCTCTTCTCCCAAGTGACAGGGGACAGGAGAAGAGGGAATGGCCTCCATCTCCGCCAGGGGAGATTTAGGCTAGAGATTAGGAGGAAGTTTTTCATGGAAAGGGTCATTGGGCATTGGAATAGGCTGCCCAGGGAGGTGGTTGATTCACCTTCCCTGGAGGTGTTTAAGGCATGGGTGGATGAGGTCCTCATGGTTTAGTGTTTGATAGGAATGGTTGGACTTGGTGATCCGATGGGTCTCTTCCAACTTGGTGATTCTATGATTCTTTCTATTTCACTCTCTTCTCCATTTCGAAACTAGGCTTTGCGTGACAATAGAGGACTACAGGCTTTTCAGTTTGATTTTAAGTTAATTCCATGTTTGTAAAGCATTTTAAGTGCAGGTCAGATACATCACAGCTTCCCAAGCCCTCGAGTCCCATGGTAGGACAGACTATCAGTCAGCCTCTTAAAAGCTTGCACTTACTCTCCGAGTTCAAATACATTAGTTAGATCTCATCTTCAGACAGTTTATGGACTCCCAACTCTTTTTTATATTGGCAATGCAAATCCTAGAAATATTACAGTGGTACATGATCAATGATATGTTTTGCAAGGCTCTGTGGATCCCTTGGAAATAATTCAGCAACCGCAAAGGTTAAGTTGCAGTCTTCAGACTGAAAACAGCTCTAGTTGAGTGACCACTTAATGCCACCTAGCGGTGTTGACGTTTTAAATGGATTTTAGAAGTAATAAAAATAATAATCCACCCAGAAAACAGAATTAACAGTATCTATACCTTTGTACATTTTAATATCCCTGTTGATTTCATGCCATATCACCCTCAATTATGCTGTTCTCTCCAAAATGCCCCGAGATACAGGTTAACATACAAACGATGGAATTTTCTGGCCAGAGCTTTCTCGTGGTCAATTTTGCTCCCCCCTGCTGCCCTCCCCAGGTGTAATCACTCTGCCATCACAAGAAGCAGGAAGGAAAATATATAAAATATATTTAGCAAAACCAGTAAAATTAAAGTGGAACAGAAAACGCAGTCAAGTAGCAAACATTATGTACAGCAGCAGATTTTACAGTTTCTCCTCCACATACCTCTGCACTTATTTCATACGCACTTTTCAAGGAGAAGGAAGAAAATAGAAAGAAGCTAGTGTTAAGAAAGAAAACATTTTTTTCCTGAACAGTAAATGGGGTTTATCACTGTTTTTCCGCTTTTGAAACTCCAATTCAGACTATATATATCTCTCTCTAAGAAAAATAAGAGGAGGATACCATTTTCTCAGTCTCTGGAGTAAAATTACACTGTCCTTCCTTTACAGACTATACTGGTATCTTAAGTAGTTACTTACAGGATCTAGACATTATCTGGCCATCTTAAGAGATGTAGGTAACAAACATTTTAACCATGATACAAAACAGGTATCCGATTTTTCCAGCTTTCCTGAGGCTGAGTGAATTGTTTAAATACATGTGCGCTTATAAAAATCCATGATACAGTACATTTTTAACAGTAGTTTGTTAAGAAATCATGAAAGTGCATAACAGCCTAAAAGCAGGCAAAAAGTACTTCAGTCTCTCCTTAAAGTGGCAGAAGAATGTAAGCCTTCCCCAGAGTAGTGTTGATCTTGTGTGAGGACATCAGTGATCTTCCTAAAGACTCCACAGTGTGGTGGCAGGGGGTTGGCTTTGGGTGTTTTTTTCTGAGTTACAACAATCGTTTGAATGAACAGAAGACAATTAGAAGCATCAGTGCAGCTCTAAAATTAAAGCAAATGTCCTGACGACTTACGAAACCGAGTTTTATGAATGAGGCTTTCAAGTCCAACACTTGTGTTGGAGCCTAGCGATGACTTTTCATTCAGTGAACACCAAACATAGACTGGAAGCAGTTCAAATATGCCACAAACCCAAACTGCATCATCCAAAGCAATAAGTTAAAGCAAATCAAGCATTCACATCTTCGCAACCACCAACAATAGGCCATACACAGAGGGGAAGAAAAAGGAAGGTACATCATACCCAAAAGCTCTGCCTTACTCAAACTTGCAAAGGCAACACAGTGACAGAAGAGTCAAATCTGGTCACGTCCAATAGGTGTTGGGGTGAAAATACTTGTTCCGGGAGATTCAAATATAGATGGGAGAAAAAATAGTAATGAGTCACAAAGTCACAGTGGGTAACATCAGTGTTCTCTTCAGAGATGTGGATGTCTGGAATGTTTCCCAAAATAGAGCATATTTTATTATTTAATTACCAAAACTCATACAAACAGTAGCACATTTCATACAATTCCAAAACAGCATTTCCTCTTTTCCCCAAAAAAGCACTGATGAAATGTCAGGCTTTTACTAATCTTTGTCAGGAAGACACAGTTACCGAGTTGGGGGGTAACACTTATTATGGATTTCTTTTTCTTCTTACGCATTAGCTTGAGTTGTTTTCTCCACAAAAGGTTGCAAAACTTTTTATTTTGTTCTCTTCTTCCAGTTCATGTACAACCTCCTCCTCAGTTGAATGACCAAATTCCACTTGGAAGGTTAAGCGTTCCTACTTTTCTGCTTATAACACATGGCAGGTCAGTGAAGGGGAAAAACCCACCACCAACTCCACCACTCACAACTGCAGCAAATGTAAATTCATAAAAGGCAGAATTGATGGGTTGTGTGTACATTTAGACAAACAAGTGTGAATAAGGGCTTTGTACCCAAATCATTCAAGTTTATTCCAGACCTCATATGAAGCTAAAGCAGAATAGTTCCCTTTTCTACATTAAAGGCTCTTGGATATGCTGCTGCTGTTAATCTTACTGGCTGCTTCCAGGGATTTGCTCCGATTACCTTAATGTTTCTATCCTTTACCAAAACACTCAGTGAACTAAACCATACCAATATGAAGACATAATCGCAATAATTGTACTTCTGGAATCAGTGGAATTCTAGTGATACATTACAGCCAAGACATTTAACAAGCTGTGTCATTACCGTAGTTGTCGCATAGTTTTACTTTCAGGATTTGTAGTTTCCCCCCACCTCACCTTTTTTTTTTTTCCTCAAGAAAAAGTGAGGGGAACAATAGAAAAAAGCTTTAGTTTATCCAAATTGTATTGTGTATCATCGGAAATTGCTGAACTTTTCTGATATACATGAAGCAACATGCTATTGGATGTCACATGGGCTTATAAATTTATGGGATTGTAAGCTTGGAGAACATTTCTGCACCAGGTATCATCAGAAACTGTTTAAAATTAAACCTACATGAAAAGAATTCAAAACCTAGGAGTTACTATTCCTTCTGGGTAAGCAACACCACCAGTTAACTGTCACCTGAAAAGTTATCAATACACTTTTGTCTGGAGAACTAGGGAAAAGATTCATGTTATTATAGATTCACAGTCACATCTGGTAACTGTAGCCCAGTGTGAAGTACTTCTCTCACACATCTAATACCATTTTTTTTTTTCTTAAGTGCCAATGTAAATTAAAGCTACCCTATGGATTTTAACCGAACTACTGTACATTCACAGTAGTCAAAAAGCACAATGTGTAGCCTGAGGTTTCATAATGCTCTATTTTTGTTTCTACTATAATAACTATAACAAATGCTACTTTCAGGGATTCAACACAGGTGAGATTTTAGAAAAATATGAAACAAGAATGCACACAAATCAAACACGGCCAAAACAAAATAATAAAAGTCTTTAGTGGAAAACAATTTTATCCTCCTCCTGCTTATGGATCTTAGAAATACACAAAACGTTCATTTCAAAATTGAAAATCCAGTTGTGATAAGGCTTGATTACACAGCCATTTCCCAAGTCTTATTGCAACAGATGGTGAAATATTTCTATGCAACTTCGTATCTTCAACTGTACAGGTAAAACAATACTTGAAATCAACTAGCACTTCAATCCCTGCATTTGTAATATATAAACTCAACACAGTACCAAATTATACATTTATAATATTTACACACTTGACCAAGAGCAGTACCAGCATTTATTGCCTTCAAACTGCATGTTCATTGCATGGAGGTTCCTTATTTTGCACAAAGGGAACAAATAAAAGAGGACAATACTCCTAATTATAAACTCCAGAATGGTTCAACAGGAGATTGAAATGTGCTGGGAAATGCTATTAGAAAGTATTTTCTAAATTTCAAGTATCAAGTTGTAGTAGATTGGAAAAAATCACATGGGTAGTATCTTTTCCTTGAGGTTAGAAGGGTCTTCCAACTGTTTTATAAGAATGGCTTAAAAAGACAGGATGAGCAGGACAGGGAAAGAGAAGAAATGGAAAAGCAGAATCTACTTTAATTTGCTGAGAAGAAAGGGAAGCCAGGGTTTACTTATTTCTCAGTTGCTAGGGGCCCAAGAAATCTGGTTTTGAAAAATGTGTTTTGTAAGACAGATGAGAGCTTAAAGCTCTAGCACAAATCACACTTCATTATTTGCTTCATAATTCATACTAGAAAGCATTAATCTAATTTACTGCAAAGAGGGCAAACCTACTTATATTAATAGCAAATTTACAGGGGGGAAACAGGGCTGGATCTTTAAAATTTGAATTGTTATTGTTAGGCTTTGGTTATACTGAGCGACTGGAACAGGTATAGGAGAAGCGAGTGGTGTTTGTTCCTTGAAACAAAATGTAAAAAACCCAACTCAAACTAAAACCCCTACCACTACAAGTGGCACTTGTCACAAGTGGAGGCGCCAAAGCCTGAATAATTAGCAACTGTCCTCTCACTGTGGACCAGAACTGAGGCACACTGGTGGAGAATCTTATTTAAGAAGCCACCGTCTCAACAGGCTGTAATTGAATCAAGTACAATTTACAGCAAGCATTACTGTACCGCAGTAGGCCAGTCTTGGGGGAAACTGCACCACCGGTGCCTCTACTGGGCTTTAAAATTATGAAAAACTGTTTCCATTACAGTAAATCTTACACCTCACAAACCTAAAATTAACATATTTAATATTTACATAACATCTCAGATCCTCAAGGCATTTTTTTAGGCATAAGCTAACCCTCACAACATTCCTGTGAGGGAGGAAGGCATCATCGTTGTTTTAACAATGACACAGTTCTAATGACTTGCCAATGGCCACAGAGGATCCAGTGGAAAAACTGATACAAAACTAGAGGAGCCTGGCTCCTACTCCTGCGCTTATATTCATCAAGCTACTTCCATAAAAACCCACCCTTTCTTATGCAATTATTTAACCAAATCTGAAGTTACTAGAAGCTTTCTACAAGAGAAATGCTGCAACTTGTATTTTTCAATAGCTTTACAGATCACAAATTAGAATTTGCTTTACCTTTTAAAGAATTTTAAATGACTGACTGCTCTGAGCAAGCTTATTTTCTAGAACTACATGGCTTAGATATAAAAGGGATTTACCCAAGTAAACACTGAGGCTTTAGTGAGTGCTACGCACCGTCAAAGAGATTACTCTAATTCAAACCCCTCTCTTTCAACTATTAGGATTTGGACATGCTGAGAAAACAAGTTTCTCGTTCCTGAGGAAAACTGTGAGCCCTTGATCACTAAACAGTGAAACACAAACCTCTGGGCAATAAGTAGCATATTCCGATGGTAATTCAGTGAAGATAATTAAGGCAAATATGCACGTGTAAGTGGATTTCATGTTGGACTCATCCACTTCTCCCTGTTCACACGTCTGTGCTTCCAGGAAGGTCTTGAATTTCATGATACAACTACAAGGCCATGTCTGCCAGCTCTGAAAAATTTATGTTGAACGGTAAATTATTTATGCCGGCAACAGACAGGCAATTACAATGGGGAAGGAGTTGACAAAATGGGAAATAAGCTACTTGATTTCTAATCTCAGAATGAAAACATTGAAGCAATCATCTGTTTTAGCAAAAAAAGTCTAAACAAATGTATTTGTTACAATTCTATCACGCAGCATTTGTAATTCAGCTTGAGCTGCTTTTTTCCCTCTTCAAAAAACAGTTGCATTTTTAAAACCATTATTCACTTTGCACACTGAATGAAAAAAATTGATGCAGTGATGCTATAGAAATTTCAGAACACTTACATGGAGCCAACTCTAAATGTTCACTGAAGATGGTCTTTCTTATGGACCTGAATGAGGTTTTGCCTCTAGATTTACAGTAACTGTACATGTGGAAGATTGCTGAAGAATATAATTTCTTTTTTGTTTTTTTTTTCTCTTTAAGGAGATAGAGAAGCCAAACTAAGTTTAGGTAGAAGGAGCCACCTAGCCACCAGGAGCATGAATTAAACTTATTTCCAAATCCTTTTGCAACAATTTCATGGATGTCACTAAGCAGAGACATCTTAATATTTGCTGTAAAAGAAACTTAAAATGGCATGGAAAGATGCCCGTTGAATATATGAGAATGGAATCAAAATAAAGAAACAAGAAAGGAAGAATGTTGTCTAGCATTAACATCAAGCAAGAAAATTACAAAAACAACCTTACTAGGACAGTTTCCCTCTAACATTTAATATCAATTTTAAGTGAAGGGCAAAAGGAAGTTTTAAGCAACATTCAAAACCAGTCTGTGAATGTGTTCGTACTTTAGGAAGTCTCGATAGTCAAAAGATTCTGTGTGTCTCTACTTGTTACAACACAATGGGCCTGATAAAAAAAGTAACAGGTATGGACATTACTTTGTCCTGAATATTACAACTCAGTTTGTGTTTCCATTCATTTATCACAATATGCAAGAGGATTTTTGCATATTTTGAAGTTAATAAATAGTTTTAAATAGTGAGCCAGCTTTCGGATTAAGATAATTATAGTGACAGAGCTAGTTATAAAAGAAATGGTGACAGAGTATATCAGTTATTCAGTCAGATCCAAAAAATTTGAAGGTATTTGCTATGATCTTTTCGAAGACTTTGTCCTCAATACTTGACATTGCATACATCATGACAAACCAGAGGCTCCTGCTGCCACTTATGCTCCTAGGTTTTAATGCCCTTCATCTGAAAAAAATGAGGTTTCAGAGCTGCTGCCCCATCCAATGTACAAACTTGGAGAAACTCCAGAAGCAGTTTCAAAAACACAGCAAAATCCAGGTACGTTAAAAAAAATAATCAGCCACTAGAAGAATTCAAAACCAGAAGGATCTGCCAGGACCACCTTTTGTGCAAGTGCACAGACAGGATGACTTTTAAAGAAAAGCACTAGAGTTTCAAGAAAAAAATAAGAATAATACCCCTGTTCTAAAATACTCCACAAATTATCTTAGAAATAAACTAATCGGGAAGGTACGTTATCTAACAAAGTTTTATGGTCATTTTTTAATATGTAAATCTGCCCTATCCCAGTTCTCACATAAATTAAGAGTATAATAAAGAGATGGCATTTTTGGCCTTGTGAATCCATGCTGGAAACAGGTATGAGTTTAACTAAATAATAAAAAAAAAGCCTCAGCTCACTTATAGCACAGTATTACAGATTTACGTCTCTTAAAAATTCTGCCTACTGTGAAAATTTTGAGATGAACAGCATAGAGCTGCAAACGATGCTATAATACATAGCCGTGTAAAGGTGTAGGACTGCACATTTAATATAAAATTTGAAAACATATGGGATATTTCTACAGCATAATCTAGTAGATGTCTTGAAAAGGGCCCATTTCTGCCTCCACAAGTTTCCACAGAAATCAACTTTACTATACACAGTTTTCTCTGGCTCCTGACTGGAGAAAAATTAGATCTTGCTTTTGTATTCATGTCCTGGTGTCCCTTTTTGGTCTGCTATACTCAGGGCACTATATTCTGATGTCTTAAAGTGCTGATATATCAAGAACCAAGCAAGAGCAGCTGGGAGGGCTCTGCCCAAGTGGAGCTAGATTCAGCAAAACCAAGAATCCCCACAGCACTACACATCCCAATTACATTTTTTGATTCAAACAAATATGGCCCTTGAGCAAAAGGGTTTGATGGCCTTGTTCTAGCCCAATTGTTTCAGCTAATGCCCCAAATTTAAAAAAATCTGCCCGTAATGTACAGCTTTTGAGTTGTTATTGCTTAAGCAAACAGTTCAGTGTAGAAATACATTGCAGTCGGTGCAACTCGGGTGTGATTCAAAACAGATACTGAAAGTAAAACTACACCTGAACCTTGTGTTAGACACTCATTCCAAAATGACACATCAACATGAAGGGCTGCAACAGGTATACAGCAGCTTAATGCCAACACCCTAAACCAACTCTGAAAAATCTTGCCTTAAATTTCTCATCTAAAGTATGTGAGCCTTTTTTTTTCTTCCCTCCTTTTTAAATTAAGGCAATGAAATGGCTACAGCTCCTGAAATTCATTTTAGGGGAACAAAAATATACACCTTTCCCCCTACCCCCGAACTTCAGGCAGCAAAACACAATGTAAAAACCTGCATTCCATTAACCATGCAATGTCAGGTTGATGTAGAAAAACAGAACTAAACACAAGTTAAAATACCATTTGGTTTTTCTTTCCCATTGGAACACAAGCTCAAACTTTAAGAGAGGAAAAATAAAGCTTAAGATCAGCTAAACTGGTTAGAGCTTTATATGTATCTGCATCACATTCTAACATCATTTTGCGTAGAAATCTGGACATTTACCTGGCCACTCATTTAAAACCAGTGCAGGGGAAAGGCACTGCATTTATTTTTCATTGTGCCCATATCCATTTGCACACATATGAAAAAAAAAAAAAAAAAATCAAATTTTGTCTTCATTCTCTCCCACACACAAGTATGACAGATTGCAGCTAACACATTATAGCAGAAGCTGATTCAAAGTTGACCTCTCCTGTTCCACTGTGTTATGTTCAAATTTCCAGGCTCTCTAGTATCTGAGATGGCTGCAAAGAACCCAGAGACAGGTACAAGATTTAGTCAGCATTCAGCATTTCTCAGTGCATTTTGCAGAAAGGGTCTAAATTAGGCATAGAGTTTTGTTGTTTATTTTACACAGAGAAGTCCACCAACATTTGCCATAAATTCTTCTAAACTCTTTAAGAAGGCCATCTTCTGCTTACGGTCCAGTGTAGGAGGAGTGCTGCTTGCAGTAAGCTTGTTGAAGGCATCTGCTAACCGCTGGTAAATTACTGGATCTTGTTGAGTTGATAGCAATGTTTCAACTAGCTCCGAATATTCGGCCTGTTAAATAAGCAAAAATCTCATTAACTTACAAAATACACAGTATATACGACTTCTCTCTTGTCAGGACAAAATCCAAAATCAAGGCTGCACCAGTACCTCTCCACCTGTTATTCAGTTTCTCTATCAACCACACCAGAAGTAACCATGGACCTGCAGCCTTTCACCTGCCTCTAAAACCAGATAAAGCCTTTCAGTAAGACCAGGTTTTTTAGAACCATAGAACAACCGCTAAGTTGTAAGGCTAAAGAAGTCCTCAGAGCCAGGCACCATGCTTTGCAGCACAGAGTAGGAAGAAAGCTTTCAGATCCACTCTTCAAAGTGCCTTCTGGCTCTTATTCTGTATTGGCTTATTCCTACAGCCACACTGCTCTTTCTTCATGCCTGCCCCACATTCGTGCTATACGAACCATCTCCTGCAGGTTTTCCCTTTTCTAAATTCCCTTCTCTGGGACAGAGAGCTTTGATTCCTTTTGACGAGTTTCCTGCTGACCCTCATACTTACTTGGGCAGAAACAGAAGACAAAGAATCATAGAATCATAGAATCACCAGGTTGGAAGAGACCCACCAGATCATTGAGTCCAACCATTCCTATCAAACACTAAACCATGACCCTCAGGACCTCATCCACCTGTGCCTTAAATATCTCCAGATATGGTGACTCAACCATCTTTCTGTGCAGCCCCTACCAGTGCCCACTGGCCCTTTCTGTGAATTTTTTTTTCCTAATGTCCAGCCTACATCTCCCCTGGTGGAGCTTGAGGCCATTCCCTCTTGTCCTGTCCCCTGTCACTTGGGAGAAGAGGACAGCTCCCTCCGCTCTACAACCTTCCTTCAGGTTGTTGTAGAGAGCAATGAGGTCTCCTCTCAGCCTCCTCTTCTCCAGGCTAAACACCCCCAGCTCGCTCAGCTGCTCCTCATAGGGCCTGTTCTCCAGCCCCTTCACCAGCTTTGTTGCTCTTCTCTAAACTCACTCCAAAGCCTCAACATCCTTCTTGTGGTGAGGGGCCCAGAACTGAACTGAACACAGGATTCAAGGAGTGGTCTCACTGGTGCAGAGTACAGAGAGAGAATAACCTCCCTGGTCACGCCATTTCAGATACAAGCCAAGATGCCATTGGCCTTCTTGGCCACCTGGGCACTCTGCTAGCTCATGTTCAGTTGGCTGTCAACCAACACCCCCAGGTCCTCCTCCAAGCAGCTTTCTAGACAGACTTCTCCTAGTCTGTAGCTCTGCATAGGGTTGTTGTGCCCCAAGTGCAGGACCCGGCATTTGGCCGCGTTAAACCTCATGCCATTGGACTCAGCCCAGCGGTCCAGCCTGTTTAGATCCCTTTGCAGAGCCTCCCTACCCTCCAGCAGATAGACACTTCCACACAGCTTAGTGTCGTCTGCAAACTTGCTAAGGGAGCACTCGATGTCTTCATCCAGGTCATTGATGAAGACATTGAAGAGGGCTGGACCCAGCACTGAGCACTGGGGAACCCCACTTGTAACTGGCCTCCAGCTGGATTTAACACCATTTACCACCACTCTCTGGGCCCAGACATCCAACCAGTTTCCCACATCATTGTGGGAGCTTGTGCAAATCACCAAAACCAAGCAAGTAGCAGACTAAGCCATTTTCAAGCAACTTGATGAAGTTTCCAGATCAGACTTAGGAGAGATTATTCAAGCAAATGTCAGGGAGACAGCCACGTAGGTGTGAGTTTGTATTTGCTGCTCTAGGAAGAGCTAGTCAGGGCTGTGGTAACGTAATGGCAGCCTTGCTATGATGCCCATGAAATAGTGGATTTCAGGATCCTGAGGACAGCAAGGAAACAGGGAAGCCAAGTATAGACCTTGGACATTATGAGAACAGAATTCAGCTTATTCAGGAGACTAGTGGGTGGGATCCTGTGGGAGAGAGCTCTGAAGATCAAAGGAGCTAGAAGACCAGACAAGTCTTTAAGGACAGTCCCTTTAGAGCACAAGAACAGCCTGTCCAGATACCAAAGAAAACAACAGTGGTCAGGACACTGGCCCAGCTAAGCAGGGAGGCCAGTGCAAGGAGGACATGTGCAGGAGACAGAAACAGGGACAGCTACAAAGAAAGAAAACAGAAACATTTTCCGGACAAGAATAATGACAGAAAATCAAAGTTGAGTTAAAGCTGATTCTGGTGACATCAAGGACAACAAAAGCAGCCTCTACCAGTACATTAACAGTAAGGGAACTATCCCCCTCCTCCTTGAAAAGAGGATCGTCTCGGGGATTTCTTGAAAAATCTTAGTGCACGCAAGCTCTTAAGATCTGACCGAATCCATCATCCAAGGGTTCCAAAAGCTGACTCATGTAATTACAGGATTGGTTTCTTCAATCTTTCAACAACAAAATCATGAAGCAAGTACTCCCGGAAGTTATCTATGGGCATGTGAAAGAGATTAAGAATAGACAGCATGGATTTAGCAAGGTTATATCACACTTTACCAGTCTGACAATCTTCTGTGATGAAATGAATACATCTGTGGATGAACAGAAAACAGTGGATGCCTGATGTTAGCAAGTCTTTAGCAATCTTGCACAGAATCCTTGTAACCAAGCTGAGATTTTATTGTCTGTATGGGTGAACTATTATGTGAGTGGGAACACACTTGTATCATCAGCCTCTAAAGCACTCTGGTTAATGACTCATGGTTCATCTTCTGCCTGGAACCTGGTTCCAAGTGGCATCAAGATCTCATCTGAGCCTTCTCCTATTACAGTCAGTGACCTGGAGGAGGAGAGGAAATGCTTTCTCCTAGAGTCTGTGGATGAAACCAAACTGGGGAGTGCTGCCATTGCTTTCAAGAGTATGATCGATATTCAGACACCGAATCAGGCTGGCTGGAGGAATGAACTGACAGGAACCTCCTGAAATTCAACAAGGACAAATGCAAAGCTGCGCAGTTGAAACACACTAATGCCCTGCAACTATACAGACTGGGAACTGACAGGCTGGGCAGCAGTTCTGCTGAATAAAGGACCTGAAGGTGCATCTTGGTGAGCAACAGGCTAACCAAGTCAGCAGTGTGCCTTGCCAGCAATGAACACTAGCAGCATACTGGGCTGTATTTATTACTAGTCTTTACAAAGCACTGGTTAGATTAGATGCTGAATGCCATGCCCAGATTTGGAATCCTTAACACACGAAGGATGTTGATGTTGAATGAATTCAGCGGTGGGCCACTGAGATTACCTGGCAGGTTCCGAAAGTGCATTAATTATAATTATAATAAAGCATTCAACAGGCTGGTCAGAGAGTCTTTGGCATATCCATCTTGGAAGTTTTCAAGACAGGTGGAAAAAGTCCTGAGAACCTGATCCAAACTCAGTGTTGACTCCACTTTGAGCAAGAGGGTTGACTACAGACCTCTTCCTAAGGGCCCCTTCTAGCCTGATCGATTCTATGATTTGCCAGACACACAGTAACTAAGCACTCTCCTTTAACAATAACTGGTTTTCAGGGTCTAAGTGTCTAAATGCCATACCTGATGCAAACACACTAATGTGTAGAATGCTTCACCTGCTGCAGTTGTCATTTCTGTATTGTGCTTCTGTAGTACCAGCATGTCAAAGACCATCTGAAATAAAAAAACAGGAGTAGTAACGGAAGGAAGACCTTAACTTTCTATTATATTTTACCAATATTTGCTACTGAACCTTATTTTCACTTCTGATAATAATAATGAACATACAATTACAAACATCCGAGTTGTTGGTTGTTTTGTTGTTTCTTTTTTTAAATTTTGGTATCAGTAATTGGAAAGTCAAGTGCTTTTAGAAGCCGATTCTTGGCTTAAAAGCACAAATTCAACCTCAGAGCACAGAAAACTGTTGTTGATTTATCCGTGTTCATCAGCGAGAAACAGTAGCTCTTATTTTTCTCCAAAAGTTGCATTTATGCTAGAGAAATAATAAAAGAAGTTTTTGCTCTTCCAGAATAAAACAAGGCACTTTTTCCTCAAGTTTTAGAGGCTCCTACAGCTCACAGAAAAACAAACAGGGAACAGAATAGTAAGAAGAGTATTATAATTTTTAAATGCAATTTTAGAGAAAAGGCAGAAAGCTATGTTAATATAGAAGAAATATAAAAGACAAATAGAATTATTTAAGGTGTTTTTCATTCTCTCAGCTTGGCTGATGTGTGTGTTTAGTAAGCAATCCCCAGAAATTTGAAAATCAGTTTGGTAAGAAAAGATGCCTTAAGGAAGAAAGAAGTCTTCACAAAATCAGAAGGCAAGCACACAAATTCCACAATTATTTTGTTCCCAGTTAGTAGGAACCTGTTTGCTACCAGGTCACTCCAAAATTCGATGAGATAGAGTGGATGGATCTAAAAGGAAAAGTACTAAATATGATCCTGGATTAAGAAAATGTGTAATTCATTGGGTACACTGAGTAAATGACAGCATTTTTTTCTAGTTCCCAACTATGCACTTCTTTTTTTTTTTCTATCTCTTGTTTTAGTACTTTACCAACTTCCAGTTCATGCAACTGTGGAAGATTTCTATTTCACACCTTTCACACTTTTCAGTTGGGTTCACTCTACAGCTCGTGTGCAGAGGATGGATAAATATAAACTGCTTTGTCAGAAGCTCAGGTCTTTTGTTGATTCACAATAAGTAACCTCTCCCACTCTGTGCCTCCATTCTCCTTTGTACTCTAGCCCAATGTCTCCAGTCCTTCGTGCTCTTTTTCTTAAACTGATTTTTTTTTTTAAGTAAACAGGCTGCTACTTACTGCATGTGTGACTATGATTAACCCAGTCAGATATGATCACTGTTTGGCCTCTTGATGCTACATGTATGCAACAAACCCATGTAGTGTAAAACACAGTTGTCTTACCTTAAGAAAGTGCCTTGTTGCTAGAAAAAGGGTTGAATCTGTTTCTTGTGCTTTTGCGCACTGTTCTGCTAATGGTGTTACAGCCTCCAGACAGAGCTGGCAAACCTCTGAACTCATTCTGATAATGAGCATTAAAGAATCAAAGTCATATTTCAATTATATTGCAGTAAAATTTCACAGTTGCGTCACTAAAAAACATAGATTAATTGCCTGTATGACCCAAGATTTTTTTTTTTTTTTTTTACTGTAAAGCTGGTAAGAAAAAACTTAAATTAAAAAAAATTAGAAAAAGGAGGAAAAAAAGAATTCCAGCCTTGTTGCCTTCTTTTATTAGCTACACGCCTTAAGGTAACATAATCCTCTCTGACATAATATTTTCAGAAAGAGTTCCTTATGGTCAAGCTCATCTGTTTCTGACACGTGCCACAGATTAGTGAAAATGGTGCTCCCATTAGGAGAGGGAGAGCCCATTGGCACCCTGACAGGAAATGCTCTGGAGCCAGCCCGGTAGAACAGCAGCAGTGTTTTGCATTACCAGCTGAGAAACTAATTCAGGAATGGCTTCGGGAAACCAGCTGAAGGCTTATGAAGTTACATGCTCTGAAATGAAGTAATGGAGGAGGCCGGAATGGCTGCCAGAAAAAACTTACATGCTAGACCACTTAAAGGCTGCATTCAAGCAACACAAGTCAAAGGAAATTCAGCTAGAATCTCACCAGACACTACAGCAAAACTCTCAATGACCTGAGAGGCAGTTGCAAATATATTATTATAGATACAGATATTACCAGGAAAGGAAAGAAGTAAACAAAAAAAGAATCATATTTTTAGTATGCCCTTATAAAAGCAACTCAGATTTTTAAATGCTCCCAAGCTCTATAAAGGATACGATGACATTCCTAACTCCAGTGAGTACATTAGGCTCTTAAAGAGGTCCTCTGGAAGCTGTGGAATTTTCTCAGGGAATATCTCACAGATGAAAGTGATTAATTTGTAATATTGATTACACAGGGATGGAAACTGTCAAAAGAAAGATAGGGTAGTTTTAGAATCACATTCTTATGACATAATTTCCACCTTAATAAAAGATAACAGTAGTAGACAACTTCAGAGTCATTAGAATGGCTACAGCTTTGCTAGCGAACACTGTGGTACAGTAAAAAAAGCTAAACAGTTCATGGTGGGAATCTTATCTGCTCAATACAAATTCAAGGAGTTTTACTTCAGATGCGAGCAAGCCTAGTCCTGTGGGGTTAGAAGCCTCAAGAGCATTTGGAGCACCAGAGAAGGGCTCCTAGGGTACATCTTTTGACTCAGTTTCATGTAAAATGGATGTAGCTCACACACTCTGCAAGCACAATCAGAAAAAGGATTCCACAAGCCACATTTCAGGAACCTGCTGACCTGCATGCTCACTTTAAGAAAAAAACTTTGTTTAGGTCCTTTAAATATACATTTTCTCAGCATACAATATTTCTTTTAAAACTGTACCTACAACTACCAAACAGTTATTTACGTTTTAAAAAGCCTAGAAAAGCCAACTTACAGAGGCAGAAGGCACATAGGACTGAATTCTAGGAATTCATTATGTAAAGCTTACGTGTTTTAGCAGCTATGTCTGAAGTCTGACAACATACTTACCTTCAGCAGATCCTGGGACATTAGAGGCAGAACTAGATTAACCCCATATAAGACAACATCTGCTGCTGATACAGATCTATTTGCCGCTTGCCCAGGCTCATGTCCTCTAAATACTTCATCTGTAGAAAAAACAAGAAATGTTTTGTATAAAAAGAGGATCAAACATGTTAAGGAAGAGGCCCATTTCTTTATAATAAAGATATTTTCTAAAACAGGACTATTCCCCTCTCCCCAAAACAAAACCATGAGGCACTGTTTTAAAATAGAAACTTAGTGAGTGGAGGCTGCCACATCATACTGTATTTATATTCATTAGGACTAAGCACTTCATAGCCACATGTACCAGATGGCATGCTAAAACAGAACACTTGAGATACTCTGAGGACTCCCTTCCATTTCAGAAGGTTGCATTTGTCTCTCGTGATAGCTGCTTCACGCCTGCATGCATAAACAGAGAGCAAAATATCACTGCCTTTTTACACTTTAGATAAATACTATATATTTACAGATGTTTATATGACCAATATCAAAGTAACCTAGGCAGATTCAGTTTGTTACTGAGCTTGGAGGTACTCAGAGCCAGGTTGGATTTGAGCAACCTGACGTAGTGGAAGGTGTCCCTGCTTGTGGTAGCAGGGGGTGGCACTGGATATGATCTTTAAAGTCCCTTCCAACTCAAACCATTTCATGATTCTATGATGTTTTCTGTGCAAATGGTATAGGACATGGTAAGATCCAAATCACTCAAGTGTATTTCAGCTTATTTAGAAGCAGTGAACACAGCTAAGCTAGGACTAGCAGATCATATTCAGAACTGCTGCAATTTTAAGTGGCAAATACACAGAAGAAAGCAACAGGCTGGGATACAAAAAAAGAACCCTTGCCTATAACCACATACTGTAAAGCATGTTCTGTGAATGAGGAATACAGAAGACCCTCAAACAACATCAATTTTAATGAGTTCAGAACTTTAGGAAAGTTGGATCTTGTACTAAGAATATATAAATCCATCTGCCCTCTTATGCTCATTTACCATCCCAACTTCTCTGTGGGTTTTTTGTTATGAAAATGTTGCTACCACATGTTTGGACATTCAGAATTCAAGCTGCTTCATACAGGTCCTGTTTATTTTTATGAGAGCACTAATAATTTCAGACATTAGAACACTGAACATATCTTCCTTTGATACTGGCACATTAAGCAGCAATTTCCATAACTCGATCTAATTAAGACTAAACTTCAGTTTTCACTTTACCTGGATTGAATGCATGCCCACAATAGTTTTTACATTTTAGAACACAAATTATGGTTCAGCAATTACCAATTTCTTCCTACCTGTATCACTGAAATCTATGAATTCTTTTGACAGAAGATTAGTGAGAAGCTCCATAATGAGGAGGAGATCCTGGTACTGATCTTCTTCCGCTGTAACATCTATCCGTTGTCGACCTAGATTATTCTTGGAATACACCTGGAGCAGAGTTAGGCAGGCCTCATACAAGTTCATAGCTTTGGCCTATAAAACAACATTAGATATTAAGAAAACTCTGATATGTTAAAAATGACACACTGTTTTAAGATGGCATTGCTTGGTTGATGATCCCTCAATCATTTACTTTGTTATATAACCACTTATTCTATCAACTGCACCAAATCATCAAGGAAATAGCCACCTTAAACAGAAAGAATGCTTACAGCCAAGTATTGATATGTCACCAGTTGAAACAGCAGAATATAACTTTTATAAATTCCTCAATATTAACAAAAAAAAAAAAAGTCAGGAGTGGCTTAGGTCAGGCTGACACATCTCACTAATCTCATAAATCAGATTAGCAACAAAATCCCTTGAGGACTCTCTTCAGTTACCAAAGTTTGGAGCCGTAGTACACTGTGCATCCCCCGTTTGGAATAGGCAGGAACTCTTCTAGATGCAAGAGCAAAGTTAGCCTGCAGTGCAAAGATATAAGTGTCCTGCACTGACTCACATTACCTGTTAACTATCTATTAATGCCTTGTTTAGGACCATGACAGCATCTCTATGGTATGCACCTGTCACATAAAACAGTGCTGCAATTCTCCTGGATCAGCCTACAGAGAAGTCTCATATACCTAAGAAAAGCATTCAACATGGTCTGCACGGTTTTGCCACCCAGGCATAGAGTTAGTGGTTAAGTTTATTGGTCTAGATGTCCTGCTTTTCATATTTGCAAGCAGATGTTTTTAATCAAAAGAATTCTTCTACCAGTTAAGACCATGTAGCGTTTCTTTCTCAAGAGAATCAAAGAACCACTACACAGTTTAAGGAACAGCACTGTATACACATATATATATGTGTGCGCACACACACACACACACAGGTTCTTCCCCTCCTTCCCCTTCTGGATGTATTTACCTCTCCAAGATAGCAAATTTGTTTATGTGCAACTTCAACAAAGACTTCTATTATGAGATTAACAGTCTCTGGTGTATTTTTGTATACTTCCATTAATCCAATGCAATTATTAAGGAAGTCCATTAGGAAATTGAAGAGAATCGCTACATTATCAATCTGGGTAGCCTCCGCAATGCCACAGAGCGCTTCTAACGTAGCAGTGATTTCCTGTTTCACTTCTTCCTCCTGACAGATCTGCTGGAAGTTTTCTTGGTTTATCACATTCAAGAATCTCTGCTGAAGTGGCTGAAGAACCTTGAAATATTTTAGAAAAACCGTTAAGACAAGCATACTATTATATGAGATGCGAGGTTTAAGTAATTTGTCAAGCTCATGGGTTGCTTTTGGCAGAGCAGTACAAGAACCAACCACTTTCAAATTCCAATGGCTCAGTTATGCTAACATCTATCCCATTAACGTAAGCTGAAGTGGTAGTGATTAGTGATTCTCATTATCCATCATCACCTGCAGGTTGATTTCCAATTGAGCACCTCCATAAATATTTTGTTATTTTGTAGTGTTTAAACAAGTGACAATGACTTTCTCTGGCCCTTGGTGTTTTATTCTCTTCCAAATTCAGAATTAGAACTAAAAATAGTTAAAATTAATCAATTAAAGCATTAATTAAATCCATGCTCCCAATTATCTTTGTCATATTATGATTCTTTATAGGACAATTTCTTTTGTTATCAGCTGCCTTTGGAAACAATTGACAAATTTCCATAAAAATAGTGAAGCATTTTTCCCAATTAATTCCACTGCATTATAGTCTTATCTTTGATCACTAATTTCATAGCTTTGCTAATAAAAGCAAATTCCTCTCAGAAGGCCAATGCTTCACAAACTCATGCAGTGCTTCCTGATCACAGTTCACCTACTTTCTAGCACCAGCCTTTCTGGTATTGAATATCTGAGATAGGGCACAAAAAGCTGGTCAAGGTTCTTCATTACATTCCACGTGAGCTTTTTACTTACTGTCATTATCATTAAGTGAATAACTGAATAATTCATAACACCACCAAGTTAAAATAAAAGGAAGACATGACATAGTTCCAAGGGAAATTCTTAACCTTTTATAATAATCTCTTTCAAGCATACTGCTACACTGGCCGCTTCACAAATTTTCCAGGCAATTACTAGTTGTTTCTGTTTACGTTGTGATGTTTTAAACACAATTTTTAGCAGCTCACGGGTGCCATAAAACTATTGACCTTCAAAGAGATAATAAATTTAGAAAATTATCAATATCAGATATTCAAAATCAAAAGATTCTATACAAGTTGATCTTGCGTTACCATAAAATTCCCTAAACTTGTTTGTACAGCTTGCTAAAATGGACCTTATAGAAGTATCAAAATAGCTTACCTCTGTCCAGTATTGCTGCTTTGTTTCCGTGTCCATATGAGCAAAACCTCCTAAAACTAAAGCTTTCATTAGTGTTCTTTGCACAGAACTGGACAAATAGTGAAGAGGAGGGCTTCGCCTTGCAAATTGTTTAGCTAAATTCCACCAGTTTTCACACTGAATAACTAAGTTTGCCCTAAAAGAGGGAAAAACAGTTTAATTAAAGAAAAGACTTCACAAAATTGTATGAACAGAGCATATTGCGTTACTAGCAGTTGCCAGATTTTTTTTTTGACTCCCTTATTCTAAGGCTAAATTGCCTTTTGACTTTCAGCTTATTAATTCCTCACCTCTAAGATTTCTTAAGTATATACTCTGAAAATAGCTCTATCCATATAGGAGAAAAGCAGGGAAGTGCTTTAGTTTTACACACATACACACACAGAGTTAAAGGACATATTGCATGGATTAAAAGCTTAGTCTCATTATGTCATGATAAAGAAGCAGTTTATTCCAAACTAGCTCCTGTGGGTTTTAATTTTTTTTTAATGAAAGAAAATTTCTCAAGTGTTTAAATCCTCAAGCTTCAGGAAAGTCTTTCAGCAGACTGTGAATGCATGATTGCATGTAAAATCACATGCCAATTGACAAAAGTAAAACATTCAAGAATTTCGTGCTTCACAGCTTGTAATTCCAAAAAAACCCTTTGAAATTTGTCTGAATCCACCAAATCCTCGATATGTTTTAATTTATGTTTACAAAACATATTTTAGATTGGCTTAGCCAGCATCTGGACTCTTAATCTGGAAGAACTTATTCAACAAAAATAAACAACAATGCAAAAATCCTTGCAATAAGAGTGAAGACCAGGAGAGTTTTTCTTTCCCACTGTTTAAGAGTGAGGCACAAAGGTAAGGGAAGGAGAGTGCACTTCTAAACAGTAATAAAAATTAGGTTATGTTTTGTCAAATATAGGTCTCACTCCTCACTTTGTCAGATAGTTGGGGTTTTTTTTCCATTAATAGAACATTACTAAAATAATTTGAATTACAGAGACATGAATGTGAAGTGCCCTATATCTGGATTACTTTGGCCCAAAAAATTTAAAGGAAGCAAAAGAAGTTTTTTGACTTCCAGAGGTATAGCAACTTACCGCTCTCTCCTTTCCACTAATGTTACTAGCAGTTGTACAGTATCATTTGCAAGGTCCTGCTCTGAACTCCATACTGCCAGGTTACTGATCACTTTTTCTAAAAGGTAACCCACAATCCACTGGGAACCCTCTGTATCAGCACCAAATGCTGTACTAAATGGCAGACTTATCTATAAGAAAAGCATTAAAATGAGTGAGTTTTACAGAAGCCAGAACCCCAAAGTGTACGGTAATCATTGTCAGCAAATCTTTTCAGGCTGTCACTTCTTCCCTACTTAAAATACACAAATGTTACACAGACAAAGGCAAAGAACACCTGTAATAAAAAAAAATCTTTGCCAAATTTGTTTTGCAATTTTAAGCACAACACCTAAAACAAAGAAAAGTTTCAACCTCATTACAAAATCAAGTTTTGGTATGTCTAGTTCTTAATGCCAATTAAAGTACAAAAGCTTTAAAAATTAAATGAAAGATCCCAAAATCATCTCCCAAAAGTGTTTCCATGCCTCAAAGTTCAGTGATAAAAATTATGAGAAATAAACTTAGTGATTGATCTAGATCAGATCTTGCAAACACTTACTTTCATCACTTTTTTCTGCATCTGCTTTCTGCAGATTGTTCCTTCAATCTAGGGCTCTTTTAGGAAAAGATGTCCCATTCTGATCCTGGCACATTAAAATATCCTTCCTTGAAATTGCCTGCTCTCTTGTCTTTAAATAAAGTTTCTCAAGAGTGAAATCCAAGGATTTTGTAATATTTGTGCAGGTGCTCCTTGTCTGCACACCACTAACATTTCTGACCTTAAAGCTCGTGATATATACATGACTAAACATAAGGTTTCAAATAGGTTTCAATCATTTTCACATGTGAACACAAACTAAATGTCTGGATTTCCTATATGCTCTATTTCCTTTGTTCACCTTGTTGCTCAGGTGGATCATCTCCTTACATGCTCTCCAATCCTTCCTCAAGTAGTACCTTTACACATTCATTCTTAGCTCTGCTGTAAGCACAAGCCAAATAATATGATTCCAAATCTTTAAAGCCTCTGGTATACCTATTTTTGTTAAAGAAGGGCCTCCTGAAGCGTTAGTATTCTTAGTTGCTTCAGTAGTGAAAATAAGGGGGAGGAAGTGGTGGCTTCTTTTTCAGAAGTTAGCCAACAAGATCTCTTCAGGATGAGTGACCTCTGTCAGCTGGTTGGATTACAGTTAGTTCGAGAAGCAAAATCAGGATCAAGGTCAAATAGTGATTAGTGCTATCCAAACACAAAAAGAAGTTGTCCTTTATGAAGAACGCACCACTGAAATCATGATATTTACAATGAGAATATATGAGAATGGGAAGAGGAGAGAAAACAGCATGACATTAGGTAGTGTATACTATCCCGTGATGGTGTTAAATATCTAATTCAGAATCATGACTAGGTTACTCGCTAAATCATCCATCAAGGGCAAGCATTGTATTAGAGATGAACTGTAAGATCTGATGGATAGTGAAAAGTAGCTTATGGGATTGCTGTAACCAGTGAGTTTCACTCACTATGCAGCCTGAGCGCACATACTATGGTATTCTGCTATGGCAATGACTACCAAAAAAAATCCCGTTTTTACCAAAATGTGCAAGAAGGGTATCCTAAATAACTTATATTTACAATTTAAAAACTGAAGACAACATCAATTTTCTATCTAATTTCAAAATAAAACACATAATATTAAAATAACACTAAAAAATGGTTTATCATTGCACTTTAAAATATCTACACTGACATCTGCATTCACGGGATAATAATATTGCTAATACTCACCAATTAATTAATAAAAGTTATATGCTTACCTGATCATACAGTTTTTCATCTACCAGGAGGTAAGTCTTTGCCCAACGCTTGAGGAACCACACAATGTCTTTGCCCATCTGAGGGCTCAGGAGGTGTGTGAGATTTGCCCTTATTGCTCTGGACTCTACTTCTGACACTCTCAAAATAGCAGATAACAACCTGCAGATATAAAATACAATGAGGATGCTAGGAGTAATTTTTGCAAAAGCAATGCGACAACTAAACACTTCAATTTTTCATGAAACATGACAGAAGGAACGGAATAACTTGAAGTAGTTCAACATTAGGTACATTGCTGCTAATGAAGATCGATTTTTTCTAGTCTCTTCAAGAAGAAAACCAAAAACATAACGTACGCAACTAAACATGGGTGAAGAACCTTTCATGTCAGTTAAAAGTGGACTGCAATCTTCTGAAAGTGTGAGGATTCAAACTGGAGGAGTCCGTTGTGAGCATCAGCCTTCTTGCAAAAAGAGAACATAAATCTCCTTGTCTGCTCATTTTATAGGCTAACTGTGAGAGGTGCATAAGTGACAATAATTCCTCCCTCGCTGAGGGCCAGTTTTGCTGCTCCTGGCAAGCCCAGCTGAATTAGAGAGTATATCATATATTATCTAAAGATTTTGACCTATAGACTTTTTAGCAAATTAAATAACTCTAAGGATCTTTAACAAATAGATTGAAGATTTTTTTTCAGCAGAGATATAAAAACATTTCTGGTTATTTCCAACACTTTGGCTTGTGCCCTCTGCTAAGACTATTAGGTCGATCTTGTCATTTCAGCCTTCCCATCCTGACTCATTCTTATCTGTTTTGATGCCTTACTCTCTTTTTTTCTTCTCAGTCTTTCTGTGGATAACCTTAAGTTGAAATACAATCTGTAATTACCTACCTTTCTTTACCCTAAAAACAAAAAAAGTCACTTAATCTTTTCTGTCTTTTCTTAATCTCTTTTACAGCACTGCCTTAATACATCTGTTATAAAATCATTCTTACAAATTAGTTGCCCTTACTTTAGTAGTTAAGAGATTTCTTTTCCAATGTTAAGTGTTTATATATTGCTTTTCCACTCTTCAAATTCACAGAAGGTCACTCATTCTCAGTTTTTTTTTTTCCACTGAAAAAGCACTGAACATACTTAATCGCATAAGATGCATCCTTACCTAATTACAGAATCAGTTCTGTTGTACCCTGGGATGGAAGAGGCCTTTTCTCCTGGAGATCCCAGAATCTGAAGTGTTGTATTGATGTCAACCTCAGCTGAATGTTTAATGGAATATTCCATTACTTCTGGAGGTATTAGCGGAGTCTCTCCCTGAGTATCATTAGCCAAGAGGTAGCCTTACATTAAAAAAAAGAAAGTGTGATCACAACCTTCTACCCTAGGTTAACTTATGGCTTTTTGATTAGAGAATCCATTGGCTTAACTACAGACATCATACCAGAATCAAATGTTTGCACAAAACCTGACACTGTCTAAATACATCTAAGTTAACCCTAGAATTCTTAAAGCTATTCAGTAGAGAAGAACTTAAAGTGACAAAAAAACAAGACTGGAAAAGAAATGACCAAACTGAAAGAGAGATAAGCTTTGCTTCATGTAAAAGTACTACAGTCAATTCAAGCATCAAGAGGGGTAAAAACATCCAAAACAACATTTGGTTGTAATTTTTTCTTCTTCTGTTATCTGACAAAAAAAGGCCTTGATCTTACACCTTCCCCATAGTCCATCTCATTTCGGACTTCCATTCTGCTAACATTTCAAATCTGTCAGAGGCTTACAGACACCAAGTAGGTGTGCTATAACAAAGGTTTTCATCCATAGCAACTGCAAATCAGGTAAAGCATGGGGTTTTACACAATAATCTGCATGGGGTTTTATACAAATAATTAATAATTCCAGCTTTAGTTGTAGTTTTCAACATCTGATCTCATAACCATCTGCGAGCTACACACTCCAGCCCACAGCGATGCAAAAACATTATAAACACATTCATGTCAACACCTGAGAGTGACGAAAACATCAGACGTTCAAGAAGATCCTACAAAGTATTTCATAAAGTATACAATTTTCCTAACAAAGTACAGACTGTCTTGGTAGTTATTATGTTTTGCAAATAGATGTAGTAGAGTTCCACTTAAGAATCAAAGCAAAAAAGGTTCTAAATTCAAGTTGCCTGAAACACAACAAAATGCCAGGACATGGATCATCAGCACTGAGACATTTTGGAACTTGATTCTTTGCCGCCACTGAGTAAAACCGTTATCCTGAGTGCATTTGATTCCCTTACATAGTCATGTACTGCAGACAATACAAGTGATATCATGAACAGACTACTTTCTTGAACAGATTGCCTGGCAACACATCTTGAATAAGTCCATACCAAAATTAGTTGTGGGAATTTCCAAAGGACATTACCTCATGTAAAGATTTCACACATCTTCTAAAGATAACATTCTTGTTACTCAAGGCAGATGAAAGTAAAACAAAGACTTTGTGAGCAATGTACAGAACATAGAAGCATCACAGGGGATAAAATTTACAGTCAATTAAGAGTAGTTGATATATAGCACTTCCTCCCATCCCCCGAGGTGTTCCAGTTAAAATAAGAATACCACAGTAAGTACTATTTAAAGCTGTTCACCAACCTGTGACTAAAATAAGCCAATGAATATCCTCATACAAGTCATCAAGCACTTTATTGTCAATTGAGCCTGATGCTGGTGAGGCAAGTAACTGCTGCTGATGTCTTTGCAACTGCCCATGGAGCCTTGTCACTCGGTCTTCTAATAAACTGTGGAAAAAAACCCAATAACTTCATTGTTTTTGAATGGTTTTGGAAAACCAGGCTTTTCAGACGTGATGGCTTTATTCATATGCAATACATGACTAATTTTCATTATACCTTGTGAGAAGAGGTATACAGTGTTCTGCAGCAATTCTCCCCAGCATGCCTACACTGGCCAACTGGTCACAGAACTGGTCTCTATCATCTTCCTGCAGTTCACTTATTTCTTCTTCTTCCCGAGAGGCCACACCATTGGCAGTCTTTGGTTATTTCAACAAAATTAGAAGCAACAAGTTAGTGTTATGCTTGTTCAATATTATCATCACCACAATTTTCTACATTACTTTGGCATTTTCTTTCAAAGTGTGTTGAACAGATGAAAAACAGACTCGTGCAGAAGAATTAAACAGGGGAATAAACACAGTTTCATATTGATTTAAAGATCAGCATTTCAACAAACTCATTAGCAAACTGTCACATTCAGTTAACTGTGCATTTGCCACTGTTTCCAATAGTGTTCTCACGTCAAATGATTCACTGTTTGTAAAAAAAGTCAAGGATAAGAGTTATGAAAATTGATATTTGTTATTAATAGGATAAGCATTGGCTAGACAATAACAAAACAGCTTCTTTATGCTACAAGGTAGATAAATCAGCTTTGTTGAACAACTACTGCTAGAAGTAAGATAAGTTCCTGAATGACACTGGCTCACAGAGATGCTCTGTAACTCCAGTGGTCAGAAGATTGCTGAAGTACATTTGAGTTTCAAATCACACACACAGTAGACCAAGAACCATTTTAAATACTGCAGCTGCCTTGCTTTCCCCTGTTCATTAGCCAAAGATATTGTTCTCAGTTACCTGATATCTTTCACAGATCATAAAATCGGTAGCATTTTTCATTATGAATGAAAATCATCTCCTTCGCTAAAGGTCTTCCCTAACCCACTGCTTCAGGGGAAAAAGCTTAAAAAAAGTAAATGCTGTAAACTCTAAAACAGAAGACTAACCATCAGCATCATTATCTCAGTTTTATTTCTTGCTGATGCAGAAGTCGCACTGTTTGGTTTCCCAAAGCTTATCTTGGCTGCATTTTAAATTACTAAAATAATGATCAGACCTTAATCCTTGAAGAGGTGAACTGAGATATGTAAAAACTAAGTGTCAGTGTTAGAAATGTTTCCTTAAAATCTTGAACACTCAAATTTTACACAAAAGTAAAATACAAGTAACAGGGAAAGCTATCAGTCTACTTTGTTCCTATAAAAGCTCTAGAAAACTGAATCCACACAAAACTCCTTGCCCAAAGTGCTTTTTTTTAACCCATCTTTTCTTTATGTAAACCAGTTAAACACATTCTCTTGGCAGCTTCAAAGCTGCAGCTGTTTACTGAAGGATGAGCCTCTGCTCTCAAAGCAGAGACTGAAAGTTCCTGTTACTGCTTTGATATTGAACAAAAAGCATTCTGAAACACCAGCTGTGGCTTTTAGAGGGTTACCCATGGGATAAATGACTTATCTCACAGAATGACATGAATTAACCTGTGTATACAAGTTATGTCAAGATCGCCTGATATGAAGTCAAAGTTCTCTTGTGAAATATTTCTCTCTGGTTTGGCACTGTTATATATTGAGACAGAATTAAGTTTTATATGGTACTTTTCAGAATTAGGCACCTTGGAGACTTTTGCACAGCATCAAATTAAAGAGAGATTTTTACAAGGTTATTGAATTGAATCTATTCAATAATTAATGCAACATCTACATCCAACTTTGCCTGAGATTCTATTTTACTAAGATCCAGGCTCCTGGCAAAGAGACTCATCTGCTTTTTTTTTTTCCCCTCAATGGTTCAAGAGATACTTGAGGTACTTCTAGATTTTCTCCAGAACAGTCACTACAAAAATTCAACTGGGAACCCATTTTATCCAAAAGAACCAGATAATATTGCAAGTTTCCTCTAGTCTGAGCATAGTCACTATACATTTTTTTCCAGATATTTAGGCATGTCGATTATACTCCAAAACAAATTTTGAAGATAATGTATAGGAAATAACAACTGTACTAAAGGTTTCCAATTTCACTGGGGATTTTAACTAGGAGGCTAATCCAGAGAAGAATGGTCAAAAGCTTAGTCACTGCATCTGTGGGAAGAACAGCAAGATGAATGTTGATTTGAGTAACAAGTTAATTTTTTTAAAGTGATTTCCAACTTTGTGTTCCTTGTTTTTCTCTTCAGAATGAGAGAAACAGACTAGAAAACAACCAGAGTAACAAATACAGTAAATTTTTCATCTCTGAAGTCACAAATAGTAGTTCTCCCTTGAGCTACATAGTACGGTACACAGCAAAAGACGTGGGCTAGTTTCTATAGATCATCAAAAACTATTAGAATGAGGACTTACCAAATTCCTTGTACCATCAGGAGCAGCTAGATGGCACTGAATGTAGGAATTAAAGACCTGAACAGCATGTTGGGTAAAGAAACCTTTATGGAAATGTTTGTCATCTTGTACCAAAGTCAGCCAAGATTCCAGCAACTTGTCATATGCTTCCATGTACACCATGTCATCTTTGTCAAGCTGCAAGAGATTGAAAAAAACAAAACAAAAATCCTATTCCTAAAATGAACTAGAGGAACATACTTATAATGATTATTTAAGAGATGTTCTCCTATTGTTGAAACAATTAAAAAACCCTCAGTCACAAAAACCACGTAAGAAGAAAATCAAGAAAATATCAGAATGAAGTGCAACAGCACATCAAAATGGTCTGTGCAGCTGTTATGCTCACTAGGCTTTATAGTTAAATGCTCTGACGTTTTTTGACCTCTTCATCTGACGTTCAAAACCAGAGGAGCTTAAATTAAGCTTTTAATGCGTAATTACCTAAATATGGGAGCTTTTACCCCAAAAATGCCAAGCATCTCAATTCTTCTTTGTAACAACAAAGAACTGAGTCATTTCTTTTTAATTAAATAGACAAATCTAGAACATGTGCACATACAAACTTGTAAGTATTCCATTATTTCTGAAATACGGAAAAAAGTTGATGATTCTCTAATGCAGAGGAAATGCTTGTAAGACTGCAGGTATTCAAGAAACCTTACTACAGGTAGCCAGGTTTAATGATAATACACAACTCATTCTATGAACAAACAAACAAAAAAAGGCAGAATTCTACAGACTAAGCCCACATTTCCATCTGCTTAGTGCATTTTAGCTGATGCTTCGTGGTTTTAGTTATGCGTGTTTCTATGTAGCACACAAGCTACAAAAGGAAATAACATATCTGAAAAACAAAAGTTACAGGCAAACTAAAGACAAGAAGTAGTAAAGCGGCTATTTGTTTTTAGAATAAAATTATTTATAATGTACCTATCAGCTTTTTAATTTGATGCAAAAATTGAACTTTAGTAAATATACCCAACTTCAAATACCTTAAAGGAGACTGTACATACAAACATGCTGCTAAAGCAGAACATTTCTTTCCTCTAAGAAGTCTTAAGTTTTAAGCACGGGATCACTCACAAAAGTTATTTTGAGATAGCAGAGCTTAGTAAAATGATTCCTTGATGAAACAGAGATATTAAGCCCTTAAGCATACTCCAGACAGAAGAATTCCTGACTTTCAGTGAAATTATAAACACAGCTGGATGAACAGGCAAGGCAAAGAAAACACCGGCTGGATGGCTGATTATGAGGGAAAATTGATATCATGTTGGAAGAATTTCAAGACAACTTCACAGCATCATTTTATAACTGTGAAGTGGTGATTTGTACAGAAGTTAAAATGTGGGACACAGTGACGTCAAAACAAAAGCTGAAGTTAAGCCACGCATTTAGGATGGACACCACAACATGTCTGTAAAACCTGGCTAAAGAACATTAATTCATAGACAGTCATTCAACCCCAAAATATTTTGATGTGTGTAATATATTTACATAAAACTTTTGATAATTTCTAAAAATTCAGAGCATAAACCAATAAATCTTTGAATGAACAGCAAAAGAACTCAAATGTATCCCAACCATTCAATTGAGGAGGTAATACAGAAGTTAGTACCACAAAGATACTTTATAGTATTTTCACAGAGATGCTCGGATGAATAAGAATCCCTATAAAGTATGTGCCTGAATAGGGTCAAATTCAGAACAATCTCTCCCATCGCGTATTTTTAAAAATATCATGTAATAGGAAATGTATATTAAAATTAATTTTGAGAAAAAGATGCCTTTGGTATAATTTCTATTTCACTTTTCAGCCAACATATTGTTCATACTCTTCGCCAACTCAGGTGAACTAATTGATTTCTACTACTGCGTAAGAACTGAGTGTTGAGCAAGGCAAAGTACAGTTGTGGACAAGCGTCTTCCCTCAGACTTAGTGCTATTAAAGGAAGAGATTATTGATCCAACTTGCACCACAAATTAGCCCCTGGCACTGCTGAAGCTTACTCCCCTCCACCAGCATATCTCCCCAACCTCAACAGGCAGGTTAATGTAGAACACCATTTGAAGATGATGTTTGGGGATTGTGGGGTTTCCACCACCTTGGCCGAAAATCAGTATTAGCTGCACTGAAGTGGTTTCCATATTATGGTTCAAGACATCCCAATTTTGACAGTTTCCAAAACAGGTCTCCAGCTAAGTAGATTCCTTGTGCCTGGTGGAGTTTCTGCAATGTTCACATAAGACATTCTGCTGGCATATGAAGTGGCAGAAATATGGGGAAAACAGTTTTTCTGACCAACAAAGCTTAAGGAGCAGGGTTGCCTGCATCCTACTGAACTTCAGATTTCTGGTTGGTTCCAGGAAAATTATCAGAGGATTCTACTGAGCTCAATACACATGTAATTTTATCTATCAAAATCTCAATTGCAGGCAGCACATGAACTCAAAGAAGTCGTCACTCCAAGCAGGTTAAGTAAGAAGTTTGGGGAACAAATTAACCATGGTTGCAACATTGATAAGCCAAAATATTGCTTTCAGGAATGTGAAGTAGTATTTCTACAGGCACAGCAAGCAGTATCATTATGAATTAAGTCAGCAATAACTTAAAAGTCACAGGAGCATCCCTTACTGCTGACACACCATTAAAGAATTTTTTTGAAGGCCCATCACCACAGAATTCTGTATCGTCTTAGAAATCAAAGAAAATGCATGAAGTTGAGACACCTGTAAGAGCTACGGCAGAAAAGAAGAGGTGAAAGGTAATGGTTCTCTTTCCACATAATGATTTAAAGGTTCTAGGACAGTGAGAAAAGTCTGTCTTTAAAAAAAAAAAACTCACATTCTTTTTGAGGTTGCTGAATCTAAGAACATTTAAGTTTAGTACTGAAAAGATTTTCTTCAACAAAAACTATGGGATTATATAAGTGTGGGCAGCCACAGTTTACCAGGTAGAACTGGCCAGTCATTTTGAAAACAAGCTTTGTACTAGACAGTGGTATACAAGCTACTGTGAGATTTTGCTGAGAGATGAAGTGTTTTGAATAGTATTAAGTTGAGCGTTGTTTTCATTAAACACAGTTGCACATTCTAGCTCTCAAGTAACAAGATGTTAATTGAGGAAACAACATCCCTTTAGTCCCTTTAATTCAAATGATTGGTGTCTATGACTCTCTTGAATCTTTTCCTTAAAGGCTTCAAGAGTATTTTTAAATGTGTCCGTGAGCACCAGAACATCTGTTCACTGTTCTGCTAGAAAAATCACAGGACAACTTTTAACCAATAAAGTTTGGAAAGTAGCTGTATTTCAGATTCTAAATTTAACCACCAATTAAGACATGAATATGTTAGAAAGTTTAAGGGAGCACTGGTTCAAATGTAATACATTTTAACCTTGCGGCAAATATATGATCTAATGTTCCGCAACGAATGCAAATTAATCCACCCAGGATCTATGGTAAGGAAATTGCCCATCAACTTGAACTAAATACTTCTACAATTATTTCCAAACTCTTAATTAAACCCTGTCAAAGCAAAACTGGTAAAAAAAATCACACTTTTAAACAATGATGAGGAAATATTTGCTAATATCTTAGCAGTTTCATTCTAAATCAATAGCTACTGCATAGAACTAGCTCAAGTAAAAGATTATTCACCTTAGTTATTAGGGGCTTTCTTCCTTAAATCAGGTCTCCTTAGAAATTTTTACTCTTAATACAATTTTTAGAAGCAGAAGACTTAGATTATCCCAACTGTTCTTTAACATTACAACCAAAGTCTTTCAAACAAACAATGAAAACAGATCTTAATGGCTACATGTGGTTGAAACACAAGTCCCTGACTCAGAACTCTTGACAGCAGTTAAGTTTCAATCTGTCCATATGTTCATGTAGTCATTTTAAGCTTTCAGGACTGTAGCTCACTCATTATCCATAATAGTTTTCAGAGAAGTCCTACAAAGCCAAGTCAGCTATATTTAAAAATTGCAGTAATTTAAAATTAATCCATTATTTTAAAAATGAAAATACTAGGGAGGTGCTTTAGATCGAAACGAAGTCCGAAAGATGCTCACAGTGTGCTATTATGCTCATTATATTGTTTGCAACAAGAAGAAAATCCTCTCAGGTGTGGTTTCAGAAATATCTAGAAGAAAACCACATTGTTGAATGCACAACAGTTATCAGTAAAACAGCCAGATTATCATGTCACTTATGCTTGTCGCAAGTAGAAACAAAAAACACTATCTACTATTTGAGAGCAGCTACTTACCACTTCTTCCAAGGCAGCGCTTCTTCCAAAAGAACAAGTGAGGTGTGCAAGGCAGTTAACAAATGATGAGAAAAGTTCATTTGGAATGGCCGTTAAAATGTTGCGAGGAAATACATTTATCAGATTGCTGATAATACTGGAAATTCCCACTGCTTCAGAGTCTTCTATTTCAATTCTACAGACAGAAACAGCAGTTACGGGTTTTGCCATTAAGAGAAATGCTAGAAGTGAATTGATTTTTGATATATTTTGCATCAACAAATGTAATTTGTATTAGTAAAGATTCACCTATTTTAAATTGCCTTTTTGTAGTTTCAGTAAAACAGCAGTAAGCACAAATTATATCCAGAAATAAGCAAGTCATACCAGTTCTCCACACAGACATGCCACACGCTAAAGGTTAAAAGATGCCATCTAAATTTAGAGAGCAAGCATACATACCCATTGATAGTATTCAGTAATCCCTCAATGAAGTGTGCCAGGTAATCAACTTGTGAGCCTTCATCGGGAAAGACTGGCCCGTGCAAAGACGCGAGCTGTGCCAGACACTGTAAGGAATCTTGGGCCATATCTGTATCTTCTCTGATTTTTCGATGCACCTTTCAGGAAGTGAGATAGTTAATAACACACAGAAAATAGGTTGTTCTTACAACAGTCACATGGCTCCCAACCTAAAAGAGCACACACCAAAAAAAGCTGACTACCACTTCAATTCAGTCTGAAATGCAAGGGTTTCTGTAACTCTCTAAACCCACAATAAGTGTTGAGATCCTGACTTAGCTCACAAAGTCACAAGCCTTGAATTAACTCACTGAAACTAAGATTTAGTTAAGTCTCACCTACATGTTGAAAATTGAACTGTCTACTGAATGTTATCTCTTAAAGAGAGAAACAGATGCCAGGCAGTCAGACATACTGCTCCTTCTAAAAACAGCAATAATGACAGTCATCTCTATTATGCTAACTATGCCTAGGCTATGGAGTCTTGCTAAAGTTAGTCAACAAGTTCAATCAAGATTATAGAGATGCTTCTTTAGCAGAAGTAAACACTGAAGACATACAAAAATGAATGCATCACTTCCTTGGCAACACCCTTACATTATACAAGGCCATCAGTAATCTTACCGCATTTCCGTGAACTGTTACATCATCATTACTTCTGCTGGGGAGACTAGATTCAAATCTGAATATTTCAGTTATCATATTCTCACACACTTATTTTAATTGTCAAATATGGAATTGAAGAGTTGTTAGGCTCATGCCTCCTATTTTTTCACATACAATTTACTGAATGAATAAATAAATTCACTGAAGTTATTTAATTCAATGAATAAATATAGCTGATTCTCCCAGAAGCAAGTTTAAATTATATTATTTCAACAATGGTATATGTAAAAGCAGAGTTAAAAGACTAACCACTTCCCTAGGGTGCTATAGTTGCAACTTCATCCAATTCATAACTAGCTGGATTAGCTGCACAGTTAATCTCTGAAAGATCAAACTGGCAGGAGAAACAAACCCAACAACAGAAATACTCCTCCTAATATACATCCCACACCGGGCTGAGTTTAGAACCAAAGGCTCTTACTTTAGCATGGCAGTTTGGCCAACTTTTGCAAGGTTATTACAATTACTCACATCAGATAAATGAATATACGTTACTGCCATTCATTTATGTTACTTCATATAGCAAACTAATGCTACATGCCTTAACCGTTGCAAATCAGGAATCTAAAACCAAAACTGACAGCAGACTGCCCCGACTCACATTCATTAAAAAAAAAAAAACCATCAAGCATAGGCAGGCTTTAGTTACTTTTAAGTAAAATGCAAATGAATTAAAACAATTCTACATGTTATTCAAAACATTCTCATGATGAATAAGCAATTTTAAACCAATCAAAGAAACAGATAAGTAACAGTGATAACTTCACATTATTAAACAAGGAAGGGTTAATATGTAAGCCAAAAAGTTATCTGCATGTGGAGATTCACAGCTGACAGCAGCAACTGTCTGGATAGTCTAGACAGCTGTTGGGATTGTGTGTAGCTGCTAAGAGTTCTGTCAGTGATTTTTTTCCTCCTTTTCAAAACTGCTGGAACAGATAAACTTGAAGTAAAAAAAAAAATAAATAAAATGTCATTTATCAAAAAATCCTATAAAGTAAGGACATGGATACGTGTATCAGAAAACTCTCCAGCAGCACTGAAAAGTTCCATTCACCTTGTTTACCAACAAGTTAGGAGCACATCATTTCTCTGCTTCGCAAAAATGAAAATAGCCTGAGAGTGTTGAATTCTCAGCTCCCACAAGACGTAACATAAGATAAAACAGCACAGTAATTTACAAGCCAATATACGTAACTCCTTGCTGAGCAAAGGCTACAAACTCCTCAACCCAACACTAATAGAAATAAAACAATATTAATTTTAGTTTGGATATAATGTGGGAATATTTTTAAGCTATAGAAATTGAATATTATGCTCCTCTATCCCAACTCTACCTCTTAACTTAATCTATTAAAATTTGTTTGGATTTGTACTGAAGAAAGAGATACAGAATTTTGTATGCTGAAACTGGCTAGAAAACGGCAATCACAACTTATTTTCAGCTGTTTCATGCAAATGATTTAAGATAGGCAAACACGTACTGTTGGTTTGATCTTTTTTGAGTCATTACACCTTATCTGAAAGACATTCTAGTCCTGCTCACCATGCATGATTCTATTTGATGAATACACATCCAGAAGTACTAAATGTATAAAAGTTTCGGTAAATATACACCTTTTATTTTGTTAATGGTCATTGGTTTAAGGTGATTTATAGACAAAATACATATTCAGTTAACCTAGGAAAAATACAATCCTTTTGTTTGCTTTGATAAGCAACCTGAAGGTAACAGAATCAGTCCTACCTGATGCAAAAGGAAGAGCCCAGCAATACAGTTTTAGAGCAGGAAGGAGCTGCTTTCCCTGTTGTCTGGACTATGAAAGTTGAAGAAAGAAACTTACTGTAAAGAAAAGCTCCATAACTCTGCTGTCCAGGAGGGTCTCGCGCCAGGATTCTGTTGGCTTTAGCATCACATTTTGTGAGGATTCAAACATAGCTATATAATGTCTGCCCAGTTATCTGGTGTCAAGGTCAACAATAACATTCCTACTTGGCTTTAAAAAAATCCTAGATACAACAGGATCCATTCAGAAAGAATGTAATGGAAACAAACTTTAAGCCTCTTCACATACACAGCATAATTCATGCATGAGGCCAAGGAATAAAAGGTATTAAGTATTGAAAAAAAGAATGCTTCAGGAATGTTAGATAACAGTTTGATCATAATTATGAGACATACCATAGTGATACGATCACTTTGATAACCAGGGTGTCTAATGTGACACAGCGAGAAGGGAAAAAAGCAACCGCAATTAACAGGTGTTAAAATTTATGCAAAATAGGAAATAATTTTCTAAAAAATTTTCCTGGCAGCTTTTAAAAAGGGCTTATGATAGCTAAAGATAGCTCATGGAAATCTGGATCCCATTTTTCTAAATAGCAAAATATGCGTCACAGAACGCAGATATGTTAGCCCCACACTAATCTACGTTTTTAATCGCACCGCGAAGAACAAAAGCAGAAGGCACCACAAGGCATCGTCATATTACATGTGTTTATAAGGGACATGCATGAAAAACATGAAGCCATGGTTTTGTTGCACTCCTCTTACCATGTGTTTTGTCATAACTTATTTTACAAAATTCTGCAAGTGCTTTAGTACAGAAAAAATAGAGACAGGAGCAAAAATATTTAAACAAGCAAGTTACATTCTGTGTCAGTCTAATCACGCAGAGGCTTTAATCAAAGACTTTTGAACATGCTTCTTTCTGTGACACCCTTTAACCCAAGTAGCAATAAAACCACTCTAACTCAGCAACTGATGTTTTCATTTGCCTTTTTTAAACCCTTCATCATCCTCTCTGATCCCTTTCAAGCCCAACCACCAGAATAAATAACAGCACGCTCGGCTGCATGTAATTTACTTATTGGTAATGAAATGTATTAACTCTTGTAATGTAAGTCATCAGGTATGACGAAAACATGTATCAAAAGGTATTTGTGTGTCTAGAAGAAAATAAATTTCACAATGCTACTATTCAAGAAAGCAGAACCCTCAACTTCTGACAGGTTTTTTTAAGAGAACAATACATGAAGCAAACGTGTAGCTGTGAAGGGTTGTGGCACAAGGTCAGATACACAATTTTAGTTTACACTTGTCTTCCAAGTTCTGCTAAAACCCCAAATTGCTATAAACACCATGCAGAACTCTGTTCCAAAAAAGCGACTTTTTCCACAGCACAGTACCAGGTGGATCTTCACTGGTGGTACATGCTTAGAATTGCTGTCACCATATTATAATGTATAAGAACCACCAGGGATTTTCATACTGGTGCAAAACAAAACTAGATCCATCATTTTCAAAATTATCAACATATGTTGAACCATAACAGATCTAAATTATTTTAGATGGGCAAAACCTAAAATCACAGAATTGTCTATTTTACTTCCATCTGAAATACAGATGTCATATACCAAATCAAAAACGCTTTGGTTCACCCACACGAGCTTGAAATTAACACATGCCAGCTTTCTTTATCTGGAGAAATATTACAAATAAGAATAATTTTACTTGTCAAATTAAGCTATGCTTTTTTCTTCTTCATTTTGAATGTTTTAGAAAAAGCAGTACTTGAAGTTTGTTTATTGACAAGAGTGTCCTTTGCTCTAACTCTCCAAGAAATGATTGGCTTGGAAACACATTCATGTCAGAAGATGATCACAGATACATTATCAATCTCCGAAAAACGTATTTCCTCTTGACTATGTTTAGTCTACGGATGGAACCAGCTATGTAACACTTTTCACGTGGAATGGAAGAAGGGCTAGTTTGCTATCACTATTTTAACAAGGGTCAGTATTTAGCTATCCTGTTATTTTTAGTACTGTTTCTCATGCTAATGGACTGATGACATATCTGACAATACCAGATTTGTGGGTAAAATATCGGTTCACTGAAAAAATCATGCCCACACCTTCCATGGAGATCTTGCACCCGCTTTCTATGACGTACCAGTTGTATGCACACATTAGCATAAGTTGGTTGTGGAGATGCTTGCTACTGTGAAATACCTCAACTTATTCCGTGCTATGGTTCAGCCTTACTAGCAGCAGCCTAGTTATTCCATACCTGAAAAAAAACCAGGACTAAATGACCTAGTATACAGGTTTACACAGGACAAATGCAGTCTTCATCAATAAAAATTTACTTCTCAATACTTATGAGGGAATAAAAAGTACAAGACTAGCACTTACTTTTTTGTAAGCACTCAAGCTATAACACATACCTTCTGTGATCTTTGATAAGCAAAGATCAGTCTACCGCAACATCCTGCAGGATATGAGAGGGTTTTTTGTTTGGTTTTTTTCAAATGAAAAACAATTGTAAACCACTTCTGGTAACAAACAGAAATGTTTATAACTTTACCAAGCCTGCTGAAGAATGAGTAACTCATTAGAGTTCACTTAGACTGACAAGGAAATCCAAGCCAAACAGCTACCAGAAGCACAGCAACTTCTCACCTGGTCTCCAAGATTTAGGACACTGATTCCTACAGAGAATTTCTGCTTGAGTCAGAACAGATTATCAAATGACATGCACCAAGCTCTATTGAAAAGCATAAAAATATAACTAGAAGCCTTTGTGTATAATGAGGCTCATATGATGACTAATTAGTGCCTGTAGATGAAGACCATGTTTACAACAGATTTCCTTTTATCTTTGCCTACATTTTTGTATGTAGCTCTATGCTTGCTTTTATTTCATGAGCTGGAAAAGTAGAAGTAATCTTTTTGAAATGATGCATTTGTAATTTTAAAATTGTAATTAGCAAAAAAAAAAGTTAATAATAAAAAAGTTTAATATGCTTCTTGGAGGCATACATTAAAAAAAATATAAAATAAACAGATGTGTAGCTTTCCTCCCACTCTTTGCCTCTGTCCCAGGAAGGGAATGACGGGTGAAGACAAGTATCAAAATATTTCCTATCCTAAAGGCAGCCACAAGGGATTATAACATTTCACTTCAGGACTTCCTCCAAATTCCAGTATCCAAGAATGGATCCCACAGATTTTCTCCTAAGAGAGACAAGGGCTGACCTTCCACAAAGCAGTAAAATTAGGAACTCAAAAAATCAAAGCTGAGATTTCTTCTTACCAGACCCTGATGTGCAAATTTGCCCACAGGAGCAAAGAACTCTGAAGTGGAGGGAAAACTCCTGAAGTGCTAAGGACCAAATACGTTTCTTAAAAGTTCTTTCAATCACTTTGCTGTTGTCTGGAGCATTTCTGGAGAGCTTTGTGTCAGACTTCAAACTTACATTTTACAAATAAAAACTGCATTAGAATGCTAACAGCTAGGAAATCTGCCAGCCAGTATTATAGTGTGAACACAGTGATTATATTTGGCTTGCCAGCTACTCAGCCGAGCACACGGGATGAGTCTAGGAGTGACTGTCTGTTGCTTGCTGCCCCCTATGGAGAGATCTTTACAAACCTTTATGTATAAACGTATGCTCTCAGCAAATATATCCAGCATTCAGGAGAAGGAACATATGCTTAAATGTTTAATAATTAAACACAAGAATTCTTAACTGTCCTGCGAATGAAACAACTCCTTTGTGTTGGAGACACTGGACTCATTGCAGTAACAGGTGTAGGAAGCGTAGGAAGACCCAAGCTAATTTTAAAACTGGCTGGTTCCAGAGCCAGAACTGGTGTAGCCTTGCCAGAACCAAGTCTCATGTTGAGCACTCAAGCAGATTCTGCAGATCCTGCCACATTTTGCTGCTATGGTTAAACAGCTAATAGGATGCAAGCTAACCATTTCAAGCCTAACTTACATTAAAAGCACCTCTGCAGGAGTGACCGCCATACAGCTGCAGCTTAAGAGTCACACCTTTCTGCTGTGTACCAGCTCTCATCTCAGAAGCTGATGACAAAGCACTGCAGAACTGGAGTCTTAAAACCACAGCAGCAAGAAGGAAGAAGAGGAAAAAGCCTATATTTTATCAGTTCCCTTTCATAAAAGTCATTACTAGTCTCTTTTCCCATTCTGATATTAATACTCAAGATGCCTTTGTGTTGCAAACTGCTTTCAGAATTAATTCAGGAAAACTCAAATGATGAAACAGTATTTAAAGTTCAATATCAATACAAACATGTTTAGTGCAGTATGACCAAATTCAGAGGATTTGTCAGTCTTCTGGGGTTAGTCCACTAGAATTGGCTGCCAAGAACAGATAAATCCCAAAGTCAAGAAATGAGAAACATCTCTGGAAGTAAAAGAATAAAAATTATAATTACATCCCGACTCCACAGGACATGTTACGTATTCAATGTCAAAGCGCATCAAAGCCCAGCAACATTCAGCTCCTCAACTCATAGTGTACTAGGAGAGAGATTCTGGAAGGCACTCTTGTAAAGGAGAAGGCTATACCTCTTAGTACTAATCACCTGCATTTCCTTAATTAGTCAAAATTTATTTAAGAAAAGATGCAGCTAAAACTAGTTCCACTGTGGTAAATAATATTTAACAGTCCTGCAACATCACTGAAAAAAACCTGCAGAAGCCAACATGCCACAACAGACTGCCATGTGTGCAAAATAGGAATCCTGTGTTATTGTCATTTCCAGCAATACTGCTGAAAGACTCTGAAGCATTTCCAAACACCAGATGAATTGATGCCTTGAGGTAGCAGATAAAAGTAACCATAGGTGACTGACTGCCTTTGTGTTAGGCAATGAAATGGAAAAAACTGCACCTGACTGAAAAGAAGTCTTCTAGGTCATTGTGCCCTACCCTTCCTACTGCAGGCACTACCTCCCAAGACACTAAAAAAATGACTGAGGTCTCACTTAAAAGCAGGTAGGTCCCAGCCTCTCTTTGCTCCGACGAGATGGCTATTCCAGAAAATATCTTTATATCTGTTATAACAGGTCAATTTCACAGTGCAATACATAATAAATTATCCTGTAACAGCACAAGAACTCTTGAGAAGCTGTATGTTTAATTCTCACAACTTGAATCACTAAGTAATGTGGCTTTTGGTGATGATCCCTGCAGAGTTTATGCACATTTATGCCACTACCTTTTTTTGGAGATACAAGAATCTTGCTAAAGGTTATACACAAGTACTGTGGATTACTGTTGCTGTAGAGAATACCGAGTATCAAAACTATCTTGCCAGGGGAAATACCAACTAGAACAAAGGAAGATATATCTGCAGATACAATGGATCATTTTACTTCGAGTATTAAATTTATGCCCATTGCTTTGGCATATGTACTGTCAAGATTTAGAAAGAGGATACCAAAAGGATACCAACTGATCAATCAACACTGCAATTCTTACGTTCTTATGTAATGCGCTACCTATTTAGAAACCGCAGCCAAGTTTCACTGCCCTTGAGCTAACAATCAACAGTTACTTTTAAATTAGTCTTCTTAAGGAAGAGAGATTTATGCCACAATATAATCAACATGGTGCTGTAAATGCCAACATTTATTGAATCTTCGTCAGGCAAGACCTGCATTTCTCCAGGATGACTAAAGTCACCTCCAACTTCTGTGAAAACAGGTTGCTACACAGATGAAGAAGATCCAAGCTGGTGCTTTAATTTTTACAGCAAAATGAAACGTCAGTGATAGAGAGTAAGAAGATGGTATCAAGTAGAGCAAAAGTTACAAAACTTGTGGTGGTTCAGACCTGATCTCCAGAAGTAGCCAAAAATTACATTACAGCTATAGTATCTCAAGTAGGCCAAGTAGCAGAAAATACTGTTAACCCTGAACTGCAATATGACTTGCTTAGCTATTTCAATTAACACTTATTTACTAGTAACTATAGACTAAACCATTTCTTATATAGAGTTGTAAATGAAAGTTGGAACTCAAGGTTAGCTCCACACACCACTGTAAACCTTAGGCTAGGATAAAGTGCTCACTGAAGAACTAGAGCCTTCACTTTCAAACTATAACATCAGTACTTAGCACTACATCAGACACTTACAAAGAGCAAGACTAAAATTCAGAGGGAACTACCTCTGCCCTCCACTGAATAACACAAAAGCATTTCCTTGCTATTTAAGATGACAACTTAGAAAAAAAATGGTCACAATTATTTGAATTCTTACAAGTCCCAAATCCTCTCCTGAAAACCTTTGAGATTCAATAACTTAATTCCAGTCTCAGTCTTGTAGGCACACGCACTGAACTCCTCTCTAGACCCCAACTGAATCGCTTCAGCAATTAATAGGAATGGGATATTTTACTTTCAACCAGGGCACCTTCCATAAAGGCAACAGAACTGATATTCTGCTTTACAGATATGAAACAAGGCATATCCTGCTTCATAAAAATTTCACTTTTGCTGTTCACTGCATAATGAACAGAATCAAAGACACATATATATCACCTTCTGACTGTCAAATCACATAAGATTTGAACACAACAGCCAGAGGTACGTATAACTTGGTAGCATTTTCAAAAGGTTTTAATAAAAAGGTTTATAAACCAGTTTAAAAATTTGGCTCTTGGAAAGTCTGCTGAGCATCTTATCTTAAAGGCACTAGATATTAAAAGGCATTGCAATGCTCTACTACAAGTGCTGTCTTAATCCTGTATTAATTACAGAATGTGATTATTTCTATAATATTCTTCAAGCCTATTTTTTGGGTTAAGCATTTTCACATCCTTTTTCTATCCTCCACTTTCCTTCTCCACCATTCACTGGACTGCCGTAGACAAACACCACAAAGATATCAAAATGGAAGTAATGGCATCCATGTTTTGCCAAAATAGATGCTGTTTCTTCTCTGAGCTAGCAAATACTTTTTCATCAGGCCAATGGGAACATACATCTTCTAGTATATGTCCATACACTTTTATGGGGAGACAGCTGAGCAGGCACATTTCTATATGATAGGACATTTACCTGCACCCTCCTCTTCTCTGAGGGAGAGGATCAGGACAGATCAGGCCTCCACATAAAGATTCAGCCAAGCTTAGACCTCTTTATCATTTGGTTCTGCACTAAAGCAGCATATTACACTTTTCCTCTCCCCTGCTCCAACCAGGTAAATCATCAACCCATAGAGAGGAACTGCTCTGCTGAACTAGTTTTGCCTTTGATATAAAACACTAAAACCTCAGCGAAGAGCAACGGTACCTTCTGCACATAAGCATCTGTTAGCAAGCACAGCAGTGACAAAGAGCACTAATGGAAGAAAATAAGACTTATTTCATCCTTGAGTTATAAGTTCTACATTTTTCTCACCTCACAAAGACATGACTTATTATCCACAAGTGACTCAAGTCAGCTGAAATAAAGGGTCTGACATGAAAAGGATATAATTTGGAGGAAGGAAGTTCCAGCTTAAAACCTGATTGGCTAGTGCAAGATAACGCTGAAACACTGAAGACATCTGAGCATTGAGGTTTTCACGTCTGCTGAATTCCTGAAGTACCTCTACTGTGAGCATGAAGATCTGCCGCAGATCATCCTCCTATAGTCAGGATGAACACAATATATTAATAGAGTCTCCCAATCATTAAAATGTCTATTCAAGAGAAACTTTTTCAAGGAGAAAAGAATTTTCTGCATTCATCTTATTTTTCACTGAAATACAGAAAATATTCTGGAGGTTGTCAGTCCAGCCCCCCCAACTCTTCTGACAAAATCAATAGATTGTTTTTGTAAAGAATAATAAAAAAAATCTTCTCATAAATGCTAGTCATTAAGAGAGAAACTTAACAGTATGTTTAACAACTGGTGGAGGAGAGAGTTGGTCTTTGGCATGAAAAAAAGTTGGTGAGTTGTTCCACAACAGTCAGTTTAAAGCAATGCCTGCACAAAAACATCTCTGCCTTGCCAAACAATACATCTGAGACAACCGGACTAGACCATCTGCAATAATATTTTTAAATACATAGCTCTCCTTGGCTTTAAACCAAAGCTATATTTAAGACTATCATTGTTCCACAGAGTATTCGTTTTGTTTGCAATTGGTAGCCAAGGAATTAAAGAGTCCAGCCACATAAAGAGCTGTAGCTCTACATTCATAAAATGAGCAACAAGGGGTTGCAACTTTTGATACAAGTTTGTAAAACGTACGTTATCAACTTTCCTGAAACAGCCAGTATCTGCATTTATGAAATGCACCTGGCACAAAAAAGTACTTGCTTCTCCATGTTTAAATTTCAGAAAGACAGGTAGCATACATTGATACAGAACTAGTTTACCTGAAATATACGTTTACAGTTACCATGGAACTCCATGCTTAGTCCAATGTTGCTGGTTTTACTTGAACTTGAGAACTCACTCAACAACGCCGTTAAAATGGAACAGGCCAAAGTTTGCTATAAAAAAAAAAGAGGTGGGGGAATAATATAACTAAAAGACATCCAATAACATAATAACATTGTCCTTAAGTTATTTTGTTGGCATATTTCTATGACTATTACTTCTGTTTTTTCTAACACAAACTAGAACAACACAAGCTTTCAGCAGAACAGTTCCTTGGATGAACCATCTCTGGAATCACCCAGGCTCCATTCTTACGGAAAAATTCAAGTACATGACCAACAGAAAAAGCTAGAACCTATGATTATCATTATTAATTAGAAACAATCTTATTGCAATCCATTTCCCAGCCTTGCTATTTATTTTCTCTTCCTGCGCAGAGGGTTTTAAGTGTATTAGTTTCAGAGAAGATTCAATTTCCACTTACTTCTATTGATTTAAGAGCTCAGGTCACTCTTAAGTTTGTTTTGACCCTTCTTTGCATTTGCTAGACTTACCGTGTTGGTATTTGACCATGATTAAATTTATACCACCAAAAGTGACAAGAGACAGTCAAAACTACTTCCTGCAGTATACTATCTACTCCATCTATTCTGTCTCCCCCTACCCAAAAAAGGAGAGAAATATGAAAAAAAATCTGATGCTTCAAAGCTTTTGGATAGTTCCCTCCAAAGCATAACACCCACAAGTCTCAGAAATAACCTTCAAAACCACTCTATTAGAACAACGTCTCTGAACTGATATTTGAGAAAAAGGCACATTAATTTCAGAGAAACTGATCCATGAAGACTTTGGGTTTAAGTACTTTTTTAATTCTCAAAATTTAAGGTAAAGTAAATCAAATGCTTACCCTGAAACACAACTGAATAGTCAAATTTTCTTTATGAAACACTGCTCCAGCCTTTGTTGCTGGTTTTTGAAATAAAAAAGCACCTTTTTTCCTGATGCCAAAGTTCAGTAGCCATCATCACCAGTTTTCATGTATTTTGTTAAACTGATCATTACATACAAAGGGTAGCAAATATTGTCCAGCAGAGGTGCAAGAAGTACTTCAGAAATGTGCCATACGCTACTGTCATCAGCACAATAAGACCCCACATACCAATGAAAAGAAATCACTTCTTGTTAAAGAGATGTTCTTAACGAAAAATTTCAAAATTACTGGCTATCCTCCCAGACTGTTTGGAGCCAAGGTGCCAGGGATGGACAGAGGGATAGGAATTGTTAAAGGGTCACGCATGCCAGCGAGTGTCCAGGGGTTAAACAGAAATATGCACACTACCTCTGAACACCCGAAAGATTAAAGTGGAGATGATACTATTTATGCAAGCTCATACAACAGCTGAGACCAGTGCCATCCACCCACCAACTGCAACATCTTTGTTCAGAAATGCCTCTGAAGTCAGTACCTTGACCCTCCAGACAACTAGTTATCTTAGCCAGTATACACTGAATTAACATTCTTACTTGCTAAATAAGTCCCAGACAGATTGAACATCTTGGCTTTGTAATAGCACATGGGTTTTCTCTTATACTACACACTAAAGTTGTACAGTGGACTGGAATATTGCTGATTAGTTGCTAAATCCAAGCTTTCCCATTTTAAGGAAACAACTATTTATTTCAAGTGTACTACTTCTCATCTACAGTTACCACTGTCACACGTGATAAAAGCAAAATTCAGCCACTGAAAAACAACATTACAGTTTACTCCAAGAAAAGCAAAATTTTATCAGTTCTATACTAGACTTGGAAAAAGAAATAAGTAGTTCAAACATTTCAGCATTTCGCTTCCAATTTTCTGTGCAAGCTATTATCACCATAAGTATTTTTTATTTAGTAGAATTTCAGATTTGATGTAATATTAAAAAAAATAGCACAGGCTAACACTGAGTTTTAACAAAGCTCCAGATGAAAAGAATCTGGAGAAAAAACACACCAAAACCCTCCCATCATACCCAGGGCTGGCTCTAGATCAATGCTTCAGATAAGAATACATGTTTTTAAAGCGGTAATGCAAAGCTGCCAGCAAACCCTGCACAATTTCATTATGTGCCAGGAGATACAGAAGCCACACAAAGCTCTCTAAATGCTTTAGAACTCAGGCCTTTGTTTTATGTTTGAATTACTGACACACTGATATTTTTCAGCTCAGAGAAGCCATGGTGTAAGGGCACGATTAGTTAGAATTACAAGTCTGTACAGTTTGATGCTTTATAACATACCGTGATTACCATGTGGCATTAATGATTCCAACAGTACAACAGTTTGCCTAAAACTAAGCTGCTTCTGCTTTATTAAGCAAAGACCTTAACACCAAGCCACCATGGGACAAGTAGGGTAGTGATGCAGATGACCTATCACTTGCAGTCAGCTGCTGGTTAGTGGAAAATAAATCAGTAAATCCAAATGACAAGTAAGGAGCAATAGGAAATAATATTCGTTCCTACTGTGATTACAAATAATTAATATTAGCTGAAATACGAGACATTCTCCTTCCATTTTCTCCAGTTTGTTTATATAGTAAATAATAATTTATCCTTTCTGTTTGGACAGTAATGTGCTATTGCATGATAAAAGTTCATTCCAGATTTTTGTGTCCTTTTATCCTAATTTCAAGAAAAAAATTAAAAGGAAAGTTAACTTTAATGATTTACAATAAAGAATTCTCTTCAAACATGTACAAGAGCAATGGATGCAGCTTTTGTTGACTGAACCTTCTAAGAGTCTGATAAAGCAGCTTAAGCAGGGACCTGCCCCACTGATTTCAATAAGAGCCATTTCAGGTAGCTGAGATCAGCACCTGTGCGCAAGGAGAAGCATGACATTACCAGAGACATACATGCTTTATTCCCTCCAGCAGCCTAGCTCTCAGTGAACACCAGTACACATTGCATCCCTATGCTCTCCTCTCCCAGTCGAATTCCCAGCATCCTGCCAACTCCCTCACCTTGGTATTTTGATCCCTGGGGTGCAAATCCTGCCCCATTCCCTCACCATCCTACAGTGTAGTGTGCACTACGAGCACATCCATGCCCTCCTGTGACTCTCTGAATCTGCTCTTGCCCCTTGCATACATCAGGGATTTTAAGTACACCAGGATACCCAAGTTACCAGAGCAGGAGAAGACTAAGGATACGATGCTGGCCAGTAATTTAAAGTTTACTGCAACAACAGACTGAAAGGCGATTGCTTGAGATTGATTTCCTAGAAGGTAGGTGGCATCCCCCAGGATTAGATTACAGGCAAGAGCAGAGGAACAGATCAAGACACAGTCCTTGCAATTTCAAGCATTTGCAGATGGCTTCATAGAAAACCACACTGCTTCCCCAAACTGCCATAAGACTACAGGAATTTAGATAGATTGCCACTTTCAGCTGAATATCAACTAATTTGCATAAGAGAACCTGTGCCTTCCCCTCTACCAAAGTCCTCTGAATACAAAGTAATATTTCAAAAACTCTGGAACACAGTTCAAGTAAACTTTACTAAAAGTTAAATATTACTATATGAAAACTAACTCTCCTGAAGCTTAACTGCTAATATTTTGAAATGCATTTTTCTAATGTATGTATATGTTCGGTTTGAAGACACTTAAAAAGTACCCTAAACAAATGCAGGCTGTTAGAAGAAAGATTTAAAAACATCTGAAAATCAACATTAACTAAATACAAGCCAACAGAGTTGTGCTCTGATAAATAAAATCACTACCTCTTTCTTACACATAATAAAATTGAATGTGCTTATTACATGTAAAGTTCTAGGGCAGAAGGAGGTTTTTATTTCCTAGTGTGGGTTTTTTTCCAAGGTTTTTGCCATGCCACAGAAGAAATGAATAATATAACTTAACAATACCATACAGTAATAAGTAGAAAATGCACATGATTCTGGGCATCATATTAAAAGTCAGATCTGAATGCCTATTGTACAGTAATGTCACTGACTTCATACCAGTAAGAGTACACCTCTGAACCTAGTTTGACTCGCTCGCTAGCAATTTCACTAGTTCTGCCACAAGTACATACCCAAACAATAACTCTATCTAACAAAATAAAATACTTCTCTTGTTGAGAGCAGACAGCCTCTGAGAATAGCTTGGCACTGACCCCAGTTAGCTTTATTACCAGGAATAAACTTTATGAAAGATCGCTATACATAAAATAGAGCCTCAGCTGCTCAAACAGAAGATCAATGGGACTTGTGATAAGAGATTAACTTGGCAATCAGACACCCAGCAGTAAAGTTTTAGTTGTTTTCTTTTTAAATTACTCTAACAAAATAGACACTACAGAAAGAACAGACATGATTTTAGAAGTAAATAACATTTATACGTATTTCGTAAAACTCAGATACAGAAGGTAAATGCATCTTATTCCTCCAAATGGAATGTCCCCCATAACAAAAGCTAAAGCCATAATGTTTGAAGGGATTTCACACTTGTGCCTGGGCTGCCCATGGAATAAGTGAACTGCTTCATTTGAGGGTAGTTAGGTTACAAAGCATCTGAAATGAAGAAGAGTTCAAGAACAGCTTAGTTAAAAATGGACATGTGGTACACCAGCTCCAAGGCAAAAAAGCCAACTGACAAAGCAGAATGAACTACACCACCAGAAGTGTTTCCTCTGTTCTGAAATTCAGAGGAGAGATACAGCTAGGCTGTCAGAAGCTTGATTAAATAATTCATTTTACTGCAAAACCTAAATTATCAAGCATCCCCCATCTTCTGCAAGTGTCATTTATACCTGCAGAAAAGTGAATATATTTAAAAGAATAAAAGTCTCACCTGAACAGAGAAAATTATAACATCTAGCCTGTTACATCAAATCACTGCTGTCCTGAATTTATATTTAAAGGACTTTTTGTCTCCATCCATAGTATGTCAACTCTTGTTATCGAAACCAAAGGGAAGCTACAAGAAGCATTTAATAATATCCCTAAGCCAGTTGATTTTAACTTGCACGAGAACAAGATGAATCAAACAGTAAATTGCTGGAGGTAGAATTCGCTGTACTGCTCCAAGTGAGAATGCATCAAAAGCAATTTTACCAAATAATTTGTTTCAAGCAAGGCTTCCTTTTTAAAGGCAGTAGTATACTCCTTCCCTAACTTCCTTCGATAATCGCAGCTGTATTGGCTAACATTTTCAGAGAATCTAAAACCCCAAAATGTAAGCTGCAACTCCAAATGGAAAGGGTAACATGAAGGCCACAGGAACAAAAGAAACACGACTATGTAAAAAGAGTAACTGGGGCCAGTCCAGTTTTTCAACTTCCAAGTATTTCAGTGGATAACCCCAGAGCTGAAGTAGTAGTTCACATCGAAAGAAATCCAAAATACATTCCTAAGGAAGAAAAGTAAGGACCAGGAAGAACACACGGGATTTTATCTGTTTTTTCCATCCTAAATGAGCCAACTGGTGGAAAAAAAAAACTGTAAACCAGGAACAATACGATAGGAATAGGACCCACAGCTGCAGTTTTATGCTGTCAGCAGTAAGGGACTGGCTGGGCAGCACACCCCTTTCCTTCCATTCCCCCTCTGCCACCAGGCAAAAACAGACAAGCAGCACCAGGTTAACACATCATACCTACAGCAGCACAATGGGCAAGATCCTGCTTCCCTTCCTTGGGGGGAAACTGGTAAACCAAGCAAAGGAAACCCCCAGGGTTGACCTCAGAAAGAGAAACCCAATTCCTCTGTGAATAACGGGGGGCCATAGGAAGAGGATCTTATGGTATGTGAAGCATGCAGCCTTTGGCCAAAGAGAGAAGGGAAGTAGCAGCCTCAATTAATAATGGAAGAGGTCCAGGCAGAGTTTGCTGGAGGTTATGATGCAAAACATGCTTTTCTTTGATTCTCTGGGAACAGGTGAAGTTGTGAACCAGAAATCAGGAAGAGGTAGGGAAAAAAGTTAACTCATAAAAAAGTGAAGGTCTGAAAACCATTTATCTAGAGGTAACACATCCACTTCCAGGTTCTTGTCTTAAAGGCACCAGTTGAATCTTCACCTCTGCAGTAGTAACAGGAATCATAGAATCATAAGGTTGGAAGGGACCTTAAAGATTATCTAGTTCTAATCCCCCTGCCATGGGCAGCGACACCTCCCACTGCATGAGGTTGCTTAAGGAAGAATTTCTTCACACAGAGTAGAGAGGCACATGCACAGGTGGCCCAGGGAGGTCGTGGCTACCCCATCCCTGGAGGTGTTCAAGGCCAGGTTGGATGGGGCCTTAAGTCTAGTCTAAATCTGCCCTTCTCCAGCTTATACTCATTGCCCCTCATCCTATCACTACAAGCCTTCATGGACAGTCCCTCCCCAACTCTCTTGTAGCCCCTTCAGGTGCTGGAATTCGCTATAAGGTCTCTTCAGAGCCTTCTCTTCTCTAGGCTGAACAACCTCAACTCTCTCAGCCTGACCTGATATGGGATGTGCTCCAGCCCTCTGATCATCTTTGTAGCCCTCCTCTGGATCCATTCAAACAGTTCCATATCCTTCTTGTGTTGGGGAAGAAGAAACACAAGATATTTAATTAAATTGAAAATAATGAATAATAAGACTAGCCCTGCAGCTTGACTTCAGTATCACTCAGCCTTAAATACAGATCATTCTGGCAAGTGCTCTTTGTCAGGCACATGTTTCTTCTCCTCCACTTTTCCCAACCCTGGTTCTTCTTGCCTGCCTGATGCCAGATATGCACCACCTGTGTTACGTGGCTGTGCTTTACAGTAGATCTGCTTACAGGAAAAAAAAAATAAAAAAAAAAATGAGGAGGTAGAGGGCTGGTTGTGTTTGAGTGGACTCCCAGACAGGTACAGTTTATTACTGAACATAACTAGTTTAGTATTTGACAGGAATGGTTGGACTCGATGATCCAATGGGTCTTTTCTAACCTGGTGATTCTATGATAGATATTCAGAAGGGCAGCACCTCTGAGAGGGTGAGGGACTAAAGATGGAGCAGCTAGGGTCAAAAAGGTTCTTAATAGACATTTTTCCCCTCAAGTCTGTTTTATTTGTGTGTCATCACAGTAATAAAAGAAATACAGGTGCAACACATGGAAAGCCAGAATTTCTTACTTCCCAGCAAGTGTGAGCTCTACAGGTGATGGTTTCCACACCTGCACACCTCCTGAGACAACAGATTTGAAGAAATGAAGAGTTCTAGATGCCATACATAGAATGAGAGGCACGCATCTCCCCTCTGGATCTCACCTCCTCAGTTTCCAGTCGTGTCTTTGAAACTGTAGCTGAATTGCAAATGGTAATACTAGGAGCTATCAATTTCTAATATTAAAGTTATCAAGCAACTAAGCTGGAGTCTTGATGTATTGTACCTCCAGTAAAACAGACTCTCTTTCAAAACTATGATTTGAAAACTTTAAAAGGCATCCTAGTTAATACAACTAATAAAGACACACTCATGTCTTAAAGTTCTCTTATATTTCTATTACTGACTTTTGACTTCATATTCGGGGTAGTTCTTGGATCACCGAAGTTCCCAAACCAATCTTTAACATACTAACTTAGGCCTTAAGGGAGCACTTGTCAGCATGAAGGAAACTGCTCAAATATCCTGGTTTACCATCCATTTTTAATACTCAGCATGTTCACAGGACAAAGCAATAATTTTATTAGATCAGAAGATACAGCTTAGAGTGGTGGTGGTGAAAAAATATATACGTTTTTGTGGCAATGTAAAAGTCATGAGACCCTCTCCAACTCCTGCCCTACAACATGGGATCACAACAGCTAGCTAGACAGGGATTCAGAAGAAAAATTCCTTTTAAAGAACAGAAATGAAAACCATAAATGCTAAATAAATGTAACTATTTTCCTATTTAGCCCAACCATGAACTTTGGGAACTAGACAAACAGATTTACAGATTTTGAGAGAAGGAACTGTTGGGATCTCAGAGGTCTTCCAGTAAATCTTGACATGTCTTCTTGTATATACAGAAAAACTGAAGTTTCAGGTACAGAGCTTTATATAAGAATGCATTCTACTGTATGCATTGTAGATATTAAAACACAGCTTCTATTGCTTCCCAGTCCCATGTCAGGTCTACTAGTTACTGGACTCTTCTCATCAGCTTAGGAATCAAGGTGTGACCCTTATCCTAGTCCAGTTTTAAATAAAATCCATCCAATTGTGTTGACATGATTGTTTTGACAGTTTCTCCCCTTGGGAATCAGTCACCAGAGCTACCACAGTTCCTAACCTTCTGGCAAGGATGAAGGATAAATGAAATCCTTCAGCTATGCAGAATATTCTAACACAAAAAAAGAAGAGGCTAAGACGTTGAAGACTTTTATAGTTAGGAACACTTGGCCCACACAATTCTTCAAGATCTTGAAATCAGTGACAGAAAACATGTAATCAGCATTTTTAAGACTCACTCATGATACTGAGTCTACTGCCAGAAGCTCTGACCCCAAGGGCTGAGGATTTAGAAAAGAGACCCTGAAATTGCTATTAGAGAGAGATACAGACTCTCCTTTGTAAGCATGAAAGTGGTTTGTATCAATGTTACAGTATGAGCCACGAAAAACAAAACCAGGAACTCCAAAGCTAATCCTTGTCCTCTTAGAGGACTACTACCTGAACTCATTTATAAACTAAGAGCTCTCCAGTGAAGTACAGAAACACCTGTGACACTGCATGGCACTGTCCTGACAGCACAACTTGGATCTTGAAAGCAGTGCCACTCCCTCAGCTTCATACCGTACCCTGAAGCATCCTTCGCTTAGTCTCTATATGGCAGCAAGGCAGCTGCAGCTCTGTGGTTCCTTGAGGCCTGATGGGCACAACTGAAACTAGTAAAAACATTCACCACTATTTGAAAAGCTAAGTACATAATTGATGTATGGATTGTTCCATACAACCTTTCAAAGTTATTATATATTTAAACAAAAGGCATACCCCTGAAGCCACTTGGAGCTCAGTTGTGGCAGTACTGCACTAACACACAGTTTTATTAGTGTTTATTACTGTGCATGCCAACTCCTGGGTTACATGAAGCTGTGTCAAGACAGCAAAGTCTCAGAAGATTACAAAAAAAAAAAAACATTTTTATGAATGAGAACTATTTTACAATATAAAATACAAGAGTTGCTATGGTTGGAAAATACATCTAAAATAATCAAGCCCAACCATCAGCCCAACACTGCTCTGTATACTAAACCATGTTCCAAAATGCTACACATACGTGGCTTTTTAACATCACCGGGGATGGTGACTTCACGCTTCCCTGGGCAGCCTGTTCCAATGCTTTACCACTCTTATGGTAAAGAAATTTGTCCTAATATCCAGTCTAAGCCTCCTTTGGTGCAACTCCTGGCCATTTCTTCTTGTCCTATCTTTGTTACATGGGAATAGAGATGAGCACTCACCTCGCTACAACCTCCTTTTATGCAGCAGTAGAGAGTAGTAAGGTTGCCCCTTGGCCTCTTCTCCAGGCTAAACAAGCCCAGTTCCCTCAGCTGCTCCTCACAGGATGATATAAACTCCATATATTTATAAATATTTATATGGCTCAGTGCTAGGTCCAGTCCTGTTCAATGTCTTCATCAATGACCTAGATGAGGGCATTGAGGGTACCCTTAGCAAGTTTGCAGATGACACAAAGCTGTGTGCAAGTGTCGATCTGCTGGAGGGTAGGGAGGCTCTGCAAAGGGACCTAAACAGGCTGGACCGCTGGGCAGTGTCCAATGGCATGAGGTTTAACACGGTCAAATGCCGGGTCCTGCACTTGGGGCACAACAACCTTATGCAGAACTACAGACTGGGAGAAGCCTGGCTGGAAAACTGCCAGGAGGAGAGGGTGTTGGTCAACAGCCGACTGAACATGAGCCAGCAGTGTGCCCAGGTGGCCAAGAAGGCCAATGGCATCCTGGCTTGTATCAGAAATGGTGTGGTCAGCAGGTCCAGGTTGGTTATTCTCCCTCTGTACTCAGCACTGGTGAGGCCGCTCCTTGAATACTGTGTTCAGTTCTGGGCCCCTCACCACAAGAAGGACGTTGAGGCTCTGGAGCAAGTCCAGAGAAGAGCGACGAGGCTGGTGAAGGGGCTGGAGAACAGAACCTATGAGGAGCGGCTGAGAGAGCTGGGGTTGTTTAGCCTGGAGAAGAGGAGGCTGAGAGGAGACCTCATTACTCTCTACAACTACCTGAAAGGAAGTTGTCTAGAGAAGGGAGCTGGCCTCTTCTCCCAAGGGACAGGGGACAGGACAAGAGGGAATGGCCTCAAGCTCCGCCAGGGGAGATTTAGGCTAGAGATTAGGAGGAAGTTTTTCACAGAAAGGGTCATTGGGCATTGGAATAGGCTGCTCAGGGAGGTGGTTGATTCCCCTTCCCTGGAGGTGTTTAAGGCACGGGTGGATGAGGTATTGAGGGACTTGGTTGAGTGTTTGATAGGAATGGTTGGACTAGAAGATCCGATGGGTCCCTTCCAACCTGGTTGTTCTATGATTCTATGAAATTGGGAATATATATTTATAACGAGCCTGCCAAAGACTAACAAAGATACACTGTTCCATACAGAAAAGACATTCCAGCAGTATCACGTGTCATTTTTCACTAGTATGTTTTATGAGCACACTGAAACAGAAAAGGTCTTTATATAACTAAAAATGTTCTAAATACCCCTTCTCTGAGCATGAATACTTTGCAAAAATTATGGAGAAAGTACTTGTGAAGTGGGAAACCAAAGGGAACAAAGGGAAACCAAAAGCTTAGGCAAAACTTGGTCTCTGTGTGGTGACAGTGAGCGAAGCTTGGAAAAGGTGGGGAAGAACTGCCCCTTCCCCCAGGAAGAGCTCCTCTGCGACGCAGTCTGTCCTGCGGCAAGCCCAGAGTGATGTACTTACAGCTGGCAGGCTGGGGATATGTTGCGTTCAGTGTAGTGTCTCTGTATATTAGTGCATGCACAGAATACAACTGCAGAAGCTGGACTGCACAAGAGTTAGTTCAGAGAAGACTCAATATCCAGGTATCTATTTACTCCATTTTTGTGTCTTTATGGAAAGATCATACAGTAACCAGCATACAAAAAACTTGAAAAATCTCAGTTGTAACTCTATTTTAATAACAAGGCTATGCTTCCCAGAAAAAAAGGCACAAGCTTAACACTGTTCTCCTAAACAAATACCCATTGCTACCCAAATTACACACAACCAAAAAGCTGAAGTGTGCATCTTAAGCTGAGTAACAATGAAATTAATGTTTAGAAGTGTAATGAAAATTTCCATACCCTGGGGGAATATCACTTGTGTTCAGAGGTGATACACTATTTTTAGGACCATGACATGATCTGCAATTACTTATAGTACATTTTGATCAAATTTTCAGAGTTAAACAGTTGCTGCTCACATTAAATACAACTGCTGTTCGAAATGCTCAGCAATGTTAGGAGTCCATTCCCTCAAGGTTTGTTTTGTTTGAGAAAAGCTTCGGTTAAAAGTTTCAGCATGGAATCTATATAATCTTTGATTTGCATCTGGTAGGAGAAAAATCACCTCTCTTTAATCTCTAGTTACATGCCTCTATTATGACCTTTTCTAAACTTATCTCCTGGCATAGCACACGGAATTTCACTAAATGCATAGATAGATATTGGACACCTTGTTTCCACTTTGAGCTCAGTATGGAAGGTAACACCCCTAGTAGTATGACATTAAATCTAGAGTAAGTTTTGTATTTCCATTCCATGTTTTACTTCCTCACACCCCTTTCTCTCCACCTACCCTTCTCCCAGAGAACAGCAGAGACCTACGCCTCTTGCTGGGTAGCCTATTCCGACAGCTGAGCCACAGGAGGGAGGGTGCAGCACTGCACAGATGGAAGTGTAACAGCATGTAGCAAAACTTGCCAGCTAATGGAAAATATATTTTAGATCACCCTGTTTAACTAAGGAAACCCAGAGAAACAGAAAAAAAATCCCATCACATTAGTGACAATTAAAGCAGCTACTGAGAGAAACCTGTTTTTTAATATCTTGTATTTGTGCACCAAAGAAATACTACTGGATCCAAATCATTCTTATTCCAAAATCTCTTGCGTGGTAAAAGATGGCTTGAATAGTTATCGACTTGATTACTAATTTTTATTTTAAGAAGTACACAAGATTTTATAGACACTAAGTGTACTGTTCATGCTGCTGACACAGATGGTCTAAATTTTGAAGAAAAAAATACTTACCACAGTGGGGTTACCGCTGCTGATCAACTGGCTGACTTCATGAAAAATGCTTTTGCAGTCGATTGATTTGTCTAATGATCCCCGTTTCACTATCACCGCTACTGCTAATAGAATCTGCTCCCGAACGTACTTTTGAAGGCTGTAAACAACATTGCAAAAATATGTTTGCAGATAAGCTGACAGTTCTACAGAAGTCAACTGTTAAGAATGAAAGACAAATTATTGTTGAAATGGGCTTCACCGTTACCCTTGGGAAAAAAAAAGGATAACCCAGACATTATACAGAATACTTTTTCTATACTTACTTAGGCCTTTGTAAGACATAGGTTAGAAGGAATGTTCGCAGTGACTCGATGCTAGTTTTTTCCAATAGAATCCATTCTCTGACAACTGCTTCCATTATCGCTGTAGCAGCTTGAAAAAGGACATAGTCCACTTTACTAGTTTCTATGAGGAAAAACAAAGTAAATTTGAGTATCAGAAGACATACAGGTATTTAACTTGTATGTATTTAACAACAAAAAAAAGAAATTTACTATTGGTTTATCATTACATGGAATTTTGTTGGTAAGAAATCAGACAGAACTTACACCTCAAAAAGGAGGGGAAACTAATAACACAACATTATAAAAACTAATAACTGTCCAATATTCTCTGAGTTGGAGACTTGGGAAAAGAAGAGTTGGCTGTATAAGGAGACTGAGCAGAATTCAAACACATGAAAGCAAACAACCGTGGAATGAAATAAAATAAAAATGCCAGATTTAATTACAATACATGAAGACGTGATTAAGTTGCAGAAGATTCTTCTGTCAATTGCGTGTTTGCCTTTGGAACCAACAGTGCCTGAAATCATGTGCAGTTTATGGATTGTAATGAGAAGCAAGGACATTTGCACTCAAAGAAAACTTCTTTAATTATTACAACAAAAGTTCTACATATTGGTGTACATAAGGTTTTCTGGATTACGTTCAAGCTTCTGTATCCATCTTAAGGTAACAAAAATATAGCTTTCTAACAAAGCATAGGAATCTGTAGCCCTTGCTGTCTGAATATCGGATCACTTTGTATATACACACCATGAAGAAACTAGAAAAAGGTGGTATGGAAAAAGGTGATGGTTTGTGTGACTACAAAATATACTTAACAATTCACTGGAATTTGAATTTAATTCATATGACAATGGAAAGCTACCGAGAAGTTGTTGTTGTTGTTTTGCTTTTAAGAATTTTAACTTAGAAATAACAGGTAGTATCTCAGTGGCCAGTTTCAAAACATTTTGAGCTCTTTAAGAAACAGAAAGAACATTCAGAAAAGGTGTAGCCATTGAGTAGCAAAAGCATAAAGTATGAAACAGTAAAATAAAATTCCTGAACAAGAAGCAGAGTTTGAGCTATGGCAGGTGTCCTTCCAGGAGCAGAAAAACTGGGTTCATTCGAGAAAGCCTCATTAGGGGATAACAGGCTTTAAATGACTACAAAACAAGCTTTCTTCCCCTGATTACACACACACAAGTTCATAATATGGTTTTCCTTTATATGCAAGTTCTATATCCAAGATTGCAATCAGTTTGCTAAATGTTTTTAAGTAATTTAATGAGGCTCCAAATCTAAACTCTACATAGGTAAGTGTGTTTAAATCAAAACAAACCACCTTTAAATCTACTCAGTTTAATTTAGAAAACTAAGTAACCATTTAATCAAAAGATGAATGTGCATGTTTAACACGTGTAAAAGTGAGCCAGATTATTCCTGCATGGGAATTTTAAATCTCCCTTCTGTGTCTTTGGTTTTTCAAACTGTACGAAGCTCAGACAAAAAGAGAATGCTATTAAAAAACCAAAGAGGATAGAATTCCTCCTTTGCGTCAAGTACTGCAGATGTACAACTGCAATAATTAACAGCACAGACATCCAGCACTCAGTGTAAGTCTATAACTAAGCAAAGCACCATTATCCTCTACATTAAGTTACTAAAGAAGGACAGGACAAGTTTTGCCAGTATGTTTAAGACCTATAAGCTTACAACAGAAGAATGCAGAGCCTCATGGTTCCTGGATTCAAATCCAGGTTTCTAAAGAAATTATATGGTAGTGGCTGTTTCCCTTCATCCTTATGCTCCTCATGTATATTGCTCTGCCTGCATTGCTCTTCTTTCCACACACATCATCAACAACCTCAACTCCTCTCTCTACCTCCACTCCAGTTCCCACCTGGACCATTTCTTTTTATTTTTCCTGTTCCTTTTTAAATCCATATACTCTGACCCTCGGCTTCCTACTCACCCTCACCTGCACGTATCCCTTCAGTTCACTTGAACTCTTCTACCCATCATAAACAGATTGTTTCCCTTCCTGGTTCCTGATTTCATAATCCCTGCCTCTCCCTTCTCACCTCAAGTGTTAACAAGCTGTTCTTTCAGACCAGACTGTACAAACACTTGCTCACAAAGCACAAAGTTTTGGGTAAGGTCTCTCAGTTCCAGGTCTCAGGATCACAACTAACTACTGGAGAAACCTCTTCCAGGAAGAAAAAAAAAAGCTCCATGTGGAAACATGCTGGTTTCTCAATGGTAATAGCACATGAGCAGTTTAAGGATGTAGTATTTCTAGACATCTAAAAGGTGTTTAAAACAGGATCACATTACTTCCAACCAGCCACATTTCAGAAGGAAAAAAAATGAAAGTGTCTGCAGTCATTTCATCATTAATGCTAAATTGTATTCCCTTGTTTGAGAGCAAGAAGTAGTGATGTGTCCCTTAGCACAGATAATGCTACTAGGTATTTGTTTCATAAATTTCTATTATTTACTTCTAAATAGTGACAAATACATCACTTATGAGTCACCAAAGTGTTCTGCAAAGTTACTTAAGTACGCTTTTTTTGGTCACTTCAAATTCTCTAAAAATCAATATGAAAATAAAAACTATCGATTTTGCAGACCTGTAAAGCAAGAAGAATGTAGAAGACATTTTGGTTGGAGAATGGGTGTAGGAAAGGAACCACAGGCTGGTTAAATTATCAGAGGATAATTTAACAAAGTAGTCTTCAAGTCTTCTTGGAGAGGAGCAGATTTAGTCTAGACATTAGTAAGAATTTCTTCACCGTGAGGGTGGTGAGGCACTGGCACAGGTTTCCCAGGGAAGTTGTGACTGCCCCATCCCTGGAGGCGTTCAAGGCAAGGTTGGATAGGGCCTTGGGCAGCCTGGGTTGGTAGGAGATGTCCCTGCCCATGGCAGGGGGGTTGGAGCTGGATGATCTTTAAGTTCCTTTCCAACCCAAACTACTCTGATTCTATGAAGTTGCATACTGCAGACTATAAAGGTGCCAGAAACAAATCTGAAGGGCAGCAACAGGCTTCAGCCTCCCTCAAAAATGGCTCCTCATCAGAATCAGTTCCAGTTATAAAAATAGGTACACGCCTGACTTGACTTACTATAACTTACCCAAAATGTGTTTGCAAACGGCAAACGGCGATTTTGATTTTCTAAACGATAAGAATATGTGCTCGGCGTGTTGGCGTTGTTCATTATTGACCATGGAAGGTGGTGCCTGAAAGAAGAAAAGAAAAAAGTTATTCAACTAAAACCTCATCCCAATTATAAATACATATGAGTAATATCATGAACTTACAAATATTTGCCTCATTAAGCATCAAAATCAAGTGTCTCTGGGTAAAGCTGCCTGTCCTTTCAGTCATGGCCTCCTCTTACATACTACCATGTATTTATGTTGCATACACACAACTGCAAATAACTAGTCATCATGCAGAAAGTCAATAATTCTAAGTATTCTGTTCCTAACGACAATTCTGAAGAAAGAATGAAGTCACATCTGTGTTCAACACAACCGTTTTTCTACTCAAACCAGAAATATCATTGCACACCATGCTCGGTCATGGAAGAAAAAGCATTGTTTTTCCTCTAGTCCTACACTTGTTTTAAAATATTGAATTGTATAATACATTCAAGGGATTAAAAATCATAACTACGGATATGGTTTAAAATAAAGTACTGGCAGTAGCATACTACCCTCTAGTGTTTCGTATTAAAGTTGACATCTTAAAGACTAAGTGAGGGCTTGAATTTGAGAGAGAAGTTAGCATGTCCTGTTGTATCCCCATCGCACCTCCTGCTCCACTACTGCTGAAAACCAGTTCCATGGTAGTTTCTACCTGAAAATCAGCTATAGGTAAAACACAAAACTAAGCAGTAATCTGGATCATCACAAGGTGGGATATCACCTTTAGAGCTTAAATGAGAGCTAACCAGCTGTACTGCAGCCTCACCTCACTGAGCAATCCTGAGATCCCACCCTCTGCTGCTCCACAAGGTAAAAATAACCATGCAGAAAACATCAGCTGTTGACACAAACACTGCTCGCCCCTTTTGGTATTAATACTCTTCAATTTCTGTTATTTGGAATTTATCTGAACACACACATGGTATGAAATACGCTTACAGGGGCTTGACATCACAGGGCAGCATAAGCTGATGGAAGATGGGCATGTAGAAAGACTGCATAAAAAACCATGCCAAGGTGACCGAGGAGGTTATCAACTGCAGCTGAACTTCTAAACTCAACTCCTGACCCTGGCAATCTGAGAAGAACATATGCACCACCTATGCTTTGGATTTGATTTGTACCTGCTGCTTGAAGAAAAAAAAAAAAAAAGCACAAAACACAAGGTTGAAGAGAAATATTTTCCAGTATATAAAATGTGTCAGTTCTGATTTAATTCTTTTTCCCATGACAAAACACAGACAACAGAAGTTTCAAATATGACCTAATAACACCACAAATTAAAGCTGTTACTCCTCAATCTTTTCTTCAATAATCTGACTAAATGAAGCAAAAGAAAAGCACGTTGCTGACCCTTAGATCAAGAGGGACCTAATAAAGAGCTCTGCTGCTTCCTACACAGCATATTTCTGACACAACTTTCCAATGCAGATGATATGAATGCCTTGGGAAGGGGACAAAACAAAAGCAAGAGAAAGAGGATGCAAAAAAGCCCCATGAATGCAGAATAAATGCTCCATGCCTTCACAAAACTGCCCTGCTATGGTCGATTTGGTGCAGGATCTCCTTGAACAGCAATTTGAACATATACAAGACAGCTCAACCTTACCAGCTGAGGGGACAAGTCAGTGTTTGTCCATGCCCCCTTCTGGGTAGGTGGCATCTCGTGTTAGGTTGTGCACATGTGTAGATGGCAGATGTCTTCAGTTCAAGCCTGTCTACCATGTGTTTGGAGCATGTCTCAGGAGTGTCTCAGGGTCTAAGTCACCAGGCTCCACATACATGCTTGCACAGAAAAGCTTTCAGATATTTTCAAGCACCATGCACTGCTGAACTGACATGAAAGTGACCTCCGTGGCAGTACCCAGACACTGAGCTTCAGCAAATCCAACCCAATGCTGAAACCCAAACTTTTCATAGAACGATAAAGGTTGGGAAAGACCTCCAAGATGATCAAGTCCAACCATCAACCCACCACCACCATACCTACTAAACTGTGGCCTGAAGCACCATGGCTACATACTTTTTGAACACCTCCAGGGATGGTGACTCCAACACTTCCCTGGGCAGCTTCTTCCAATGCTTCACCACTCTTAGTAAAGAAATTTTTCCTAATATCCAACCTACACCTTCCGTAGCACAACTTGAGGCCATTTCCTCTTGTCCTATCACTTGATACTTGGGAGAAGAGACCAGCACCTGCCTGACTCTAGCCTCCTGGAGAGAACACTAAGGTTGCCCCTCAGCCTCCTCTGCTCCAGACTATACAGCTCCAATTCCCTCAGCCACTCCCCATTAACCCTGTACTCCAGACCCTTCCCCAGCTCCAGCAGTTCATGTCCTTCTTGGACCAAGGGACCCAAAACTGAGCTCAGGATTCGAGGTGCAACCTCACTAGCACCGCATAGAGGAGCACAATCCCTTCCCTACTTCTGCTGGCCATGCTTTTTCTGATACAAGTCAAGATGCTACCGGCAAATTTAAACTTGTAAAGAAGCAGCCTCATTGACTCTTCTGTGATAAAAACCCTGTTCTCCTGCACACAGCCAGCCATCAGCAGGAGCTGTTGCCAATCTCTCCGGCTTTCTGCAGCCTGAAGGACAGTGCTTCTCTTTGTGGACTCCAACAGAGTCAGCTGCACTGAATGTCAGAAGGCTATCTGGAGCAGGTTATCAAAAATGCAGGAATGCAGCAACAAACTGACATGTACTTCAGCCATTGCTATCGCAAATAAACCAAATCAACCAAACAAAAATAGCAGTCCCTGCTTTTCACCCCACTGTATGAGCAAGCATTTCTACAAATGCACGCAGAACCAGATGGGAGACGTAACCACCAAAAAGCATCCCATCAAAGGCGAGTTATTTCCATCTGGATCAGTCTCCCAGCCTGGCTGACCTTAAGCCAGCACTGAAATCTGTGTCAGCACAGTACAGGACATAACAGCTGGCGAGAGGTTGCTTTTTTAGCATCGATTACCATTTTACAAAGTGCTTTTTATCTACAGCCTCTGTTGCTGAGCAACGCCTTAGGAATACTCTGAAGTTTCAAGGAACACACAGCTTTGTTCAATGAAATTTTGAGAACCAGGAATTTAATTTCTTGAGACAAATGACTTTAATAACTCTCTGATACAAAAAAGTGAGATCCCACTCCTCTCCTGCTCTCACCTGCACAGTCTTGTCACCTCCTTGCATTACCTGTCTATCAACTAGGCCATCAAAATAAATGGAGAGGAGAAGGTTGCACAAGGGCAATCAACACTTCGGTTACATAAAAAAAATATCAAAAAGTGAGACAAGGGTCAGATCCAGTTCAACAATGAGGAGAAAAGGAGCGGAATGACACTGCCCTTTCATCAGTTCTAACCTTGCGGGTCACAGCTCAGCAGTCCTGCAAAGCCTCACTAATTACAGTCAAGTTAGAAGTAAGCCTTTGGGTGTAGGCGACAAAGGATAATACTTGACAAGTCTGGGGTCATTTCTATTCACATTCTTAAAGTAAGAAGAGTAAATGAAGGCCTACCTGACCTTGAACTGATTTTGCATTAACAAAGCATATTTGAGTTTGTCATATAGAAATTACTATTTTCAGTGTTCTGTAATATTTATGAGCACTTTCAGAGTTAGCAGCAGCAAATTACAGCACTATTAAAAAAGACAAAATTAAAGTTTTATGGAAAACATCCCCTTATGCTTACAATAACTAGAAAAAGAAACCTATGACTTTACATCATTATCCCTTCTATTTCTCTGAAGTCTGATTACAGGTGGCTTTCAGCACCTTGGAAAGACATACAGCACATACTATTCTTGCATTAAAGTCAAATTTAATTTAATAATACGTTATGCACTTAGACTCTCAAAACTGTTCAAAACAGACAAGTGCAACAGGTAAGTTTTAACCCATACTTTAAAGCCACCAGAGGGAGCTTATAGCTCAGTCTGTTGCGTTCAAATGGCAGTTTATCTGTACATCGTAAGTAAAATCCAGCTAATTTAAGACTTTAAAAGAAAGCCCAATATACATAATCTGTGTATAAATTTCACATTACAAGAACACTGGTTTAAGTGGCCCAAGAGCCCTGGAAGCCGATGCCCAGTATCCCCTTAGCACAATATGGTTAGAATCACACCTAAAGTACTCATCGCAGTTGGAAGTTTCCCTCAAAACACAGACATGTTCACTGTTTTCTTTCAAATTGTCTCCTACAAACTCTCCCATCCAGCTTAAGTGGAATTAAACACCAGTGTGGTAACAACCAGACTACTTCAGCATGTTGAAACTATTCCCAACTACACTGCTCTCCTTTCCGTACCACTTGACGTTACTACTTATACCCATTTGGTCTCTCTTTTGTCTTACAAGTTACCTATAAAAACTCTCCAGGACAAGGATCATCTCTCTGTATTTAGCATAGCAAGATACTGCCCCACAAGAACAGAGATCCTATATAACACTGTATTATAAATAAAATCACACCCTTTCAGCTACCAAGGCTGCATGGATACAGAACAGGAACAGCAACAGCAACAGTTGTCTACCGATCAGATCCAGCAGGACCACTAACTCAAACAGTGATTACTCACACAAGAGACACAAACCAAAAAAAGACAGGACTGGAAACTCCTGCCAGATGCGTATTAATAATTTCAGGACCACTAAACATATCTTAAAACCTGCACAACTAAAACGAGTGGTGCAATTCCTTCCCATTCATGTCAACCATTTTATAAAAAAACCCCAACAATATGGATTATTCTACTTCATTATGTGCTGCTACCACTAGCTTGAACAAAACAAAACAGAAAGAAAAATATAGGTAGGGTATTTGGTGACAAAATTGCAACACAGCCAATAAGCACAAGTTAGAAGATGTAAATCCAGAAATTACATGCTTTCTCTATGTGGTTGTGGAAAGAAAAAAAGTAAAAAAATCTTTACTGTGGTTTTCCTGCTCAAGGGAAAAAGCATGGGAAAGACAAGTTCTTTCCTTCCCTTCTCACTCCTCTTAGACAAACACAAATAATTGTAATGAATCTGTGAAGTCAAAAGTAGAAAACACCTTTAACACCTCACAGTCAAAAAAGAGAACTGGAGGTGGAGAAGTAAAAGAGACAGAGGTTAAGGTTCACATTATGATAAATACAGGATTGAGTCCTCAGCAGTCAGCACCTTTCTAATATTTCGGGATACAGGTGCAGTTTGAAGGAACATGTTGGCACAGGTCAAACAAAAAGCCTGTCCAAATCACAGGTACAAACACCTTTTTCGAATGTAGTGTGAGCAGGCTCCAAATTTATGAAGACTGACTCCAAAGGGAATGACAACAGCTCCTTCTGTACATAAAGATCAGTTATGTCAAGAACACCTCAGACACAGGCAAGCCTTTCAAAAGTTGGACAGCAATCTTCAGCAGTAGGAAACGAGATAGATCAGGCTCTTATATCCTTGATTAGACTGTCAATAGTTTCCTAACTCACATATTACCTTACATTTGATGTTCCACTTTTTATACATTAAAACACTTAATAAAATCAGACCACTCTCAGGAGATAACCTCTCACAGGTGTTACAGCAACAAGACAAGCATTTTGGAAGGAAAAACTGTTGTATAAAACTAATCTCAAGTCAGGTTTTTTCTTGCTTGACTTATTCAACTAGATATGTTCAGGTTTTTTTGTAAATTAATTTCCATGCAATGACTTTTTCTTTTCAGACATAATTTGGATAAAAACAAAACCCAGCTTTCCATCAGAAACTGAAGTTTCTCCTCAATGAGATTGAGAACAGCAAACCCCTCCTTACATCCTCCTTCTCCCCCTTATCACTACGAGAATGTTATGAGAAACACTATCACAGGCAAAACTCCAGCGCCCTTCTCCCTGCTAACAAAATAGATGGTGCTCCAACATTGTTTGTAACAACCATCTCTACCTCTGGCACTCTTGGTATAGAGAAACCACTGATCTGAAAAATTCTTAAGTAAAACACTCAACAAATTAACAATATTAAACCCTCCAAACAGCACCAGGTCCTCGACAGCCACAGGAGTACTGGCAGGTTTTTAACTTCCCATTCTTACTGCCTGCAATCAGTGGGCAGATAAAGAGTACCTGATAGAGCAGCACCATTCCATTTCCTAAGTTTAGATAGCACCACTTATTTTTTCCCCCCTCTCCAAAATACCCCAACTTTGTTTCTTCCTTATAGAACACAGATTTCTCATTTCTAACTTTGATCTTCTGCTCCTCCCTTGATGGCACAGCCACTTAAATAGAATCACATTATTCATTGATGCTACAAGGACAGCACAACTGGGGATGATTAAAAAGGCAAAAAAATTCTGGCATAATTTACTTTAGCAGAAACTAATTACACAAACAGATACTGAAAATAATTAAAAATATCAATTCATAATGAACACTCAGAACATAAAAGAAGTAGGCATGAGAAAGGGTTAGAGCAACTGTCATTTGGAAAATACATAGATGACTAGGAAACACCTGGTAAAAGTACAGGTGGAAAAAAATAAGGAGCCTGGGGACTTTGTTCCATTTTAAATAGAAGAAGTAGTAAGATGCAGATAGAGTTGGAAGCTACACATACATATACAGAACCACATGCTTAGTACAAGAATTTCCTACCTCTGTAATATATCTTTAAATATAATTATGATTTCTCATGATGGAGAGTGCTGAGAAATGATAAGAGACATGAGAATGGTAGCACATGGCTTGTAAATGTTATGTACCCTCTTCTGAAGTTGAAAACATCATGTATTTACCAAGACCAGGCTGAAGAAGTAACATCACCTCTACATTTGAGGTAGCATCTGTTTATTTCTGGAAACACTGATTTTAAAGTAAGTATCAAGTTCTCCCCTGATTCTGTTCTAGCAGTTTCATGTTGATCACCATAGACCTACAAAACCCAACATTTTTCAGTCATGCATTAGCAGTGACATCAATTTTTAAACTATTTTCAATATCTGAGAATATTACTTATTACTTGTGGACAGTATCCCAAAATTAACAACTTCTAACATTGAAGCAACAACTTTATTATTAAAAATCAATAACTGAATAGATGTTTAAGTATGAATTAGTTAACCAGTTTGTGCTGTTATCTCCTCAACATACTTACGTTAAGAAAAATCCTGCCCATGATCTTGTATAAAATAATTAAGGATGGGATAAGCAGTGCTTCATTTCTTGCAGACAAAAAAAGTCTGCTATGGGCTAATTCTGATTTTTCACACACTTTTGACATGGTAAGATAGCACCAAATACAACCAAATTCAGTGACTTCCTATAATTTCACTGCGGGAAATCTGCAAATCATCATGTCACAAAACAGTCACATACTCCTCCAGACTTTGCTGCTTAAGAGAACACAGAGAGAGTGCACTGAAGTATTTTAAGCTGACACCCACAGCATTCCCACCTACAAAATAGGTAGGTCCCCTAAAAACAGTACAGTCGAAACATTAGTAGAATTATGGAATGCAAAAAAAAGTTCAAATTGGTTGTACCTGCTACAACTAAAGCCAAGAAGGAACTTTCTGGCCAAAGTCAGTGTTTATGTCTGCAAGTAAAGAACATCATAAACATGACAAGGATAGAAATAAAGATCTGAGATTTGTACTTAAGTGTGACTTAATAAAATTCACCACAAGCTCTCGAAATTGGAGAATTGACCCCTCACCACAGGAAGGATGTTGAGGCTCTGGAGCGAGTCCAGAGAAGAGCAATGAAGCTGGTGAAGGGGTTGAAGAACAGGTCCTAAGAGGAGAGGCTAAGAGAGCTGGGGTTGTTTAGTCTGGAGAAGAAGAGGCTGAGGGGGAGACATCATTGCTCTCTATAACTACCTGAAAGGAGGTTGTAGAGAGGAGGGTGCTGGCCTCTTCTCCCAAGTGACTGGGGACAGGACAAGAGGTAATGGCCTCAAGCTCCGCCCGGGGAGGTTCAGGTCGAACATTAGGAAAAAATTTTTCACAGAAAGAGTCACTGGGCACTGGAACAGGCTGCCCAGAGAGGTGGTTGAGTCACCTTCCCTGAAGGTGTTTAAGGCACAGGTGGATGAGGTGCTGAGGGGCATGGTTTAGTGATCAAGAGGAATGGTTGGACTCAATGATCCAATGGATCTTTTCCAACCTGGCGATTCCATGATTCTGTGAAACTGAGCTTCCCGAAACTCAGAGGAATCTTGCCCTTCCTGCAGCCAAAATAAAGCTGTTCCCAGACTCCGGTCTGTGGGTTGCCATCAGTTTATGAAAAATCAATTGAACACACGAGTTGTTCTTCTGAATGTTGTCTGGATTCTGCACTAGAGAGCTTGGAAGCCTAGCAGATATAAGAATAAGAAACTGAATGTCTATCAATACACAAGAATAAGCAAAACCCCTCACAGACTGTACCAGCATTGCTGTGTCTGGATCTCACTGACAGCCACCATCAGGCAAGACACACTCAGAGAGGTGAGGGAAGAAAGGAAGCCCAGATGGCTCAGCACCATGTCCCAGCAGGCAAGGAAGTCAAGTAATACTGAGGCATATGTAAAGAAGACAGATCATGAGTGAAAATCAGAAGCATTTGCAGGGGAACACTGTGTGATAGTGGTAACTTAGGTGAGGAGAATGGGCAGAAATAGAAGAAGATAAAAGGCAAGGGGGGAAATGAAAATACTCAAACACCATGGCAAGCAATAATACTTAATTAGAGCATATACTGCATTTAGGACAGCTAAATAAGTTACTTCATCCATATAAGCAACTGTTACAGCTGCAATATAGCTAAATGATCAAAAGGCATGAAATTTTAACTTACTGAGCTCTTCTGCCATGATGCTCAAAACCTCCAAAAGAGATTTCTGCATCTTAAACAAAAAAACCCCAGCAAAAATCTTTAAGAGAATACCTCCCCAGCACAGATCTGCTACATAGATTATACAAAAGAATCTGAATCTCAGAATAAAGAGATTCCAAGTCCAACTCTAACAAAGTCATATCAAGCAATATTCCCCAAGACTGCATTACCTTGTGATTCAAGTCATAAAAAGCTTTCATGCCAGTTTTACCAGCAGAATTTGAAATTTTAAGTCAGCTTTCTCCTACAGCATATCCAGTTACTCTCACTTGAATAATTAAAATAACTAATGACAGATCTGATATAGGGGTGAGAGTACAGGATGATCAGACATGATTTTGTTCTCAGTAATTCACCTTACTTCTCTAGCAGACACCAATAGCCAACGACACAGGGACGCCTGATCCACTCGCAAAACAGATACCACCAGTCAACAACTGAGGCTACTCAAAGATGCTCTGCAGCGTTCAGCAACTCCTTCACAAGTGGATCAGATGTTCCTGCCTTGGTCATCAGGCCAGACAGCAGTTTAGACAACTGGTATGCATAGTAGATTCTGTTTTCCAACTCAGATATGTCATTACACAACTGCCAGACACTCAAGTAATAGCTAAGTTACTACAGAAAACCTAGCTAGTGTAATAAACAATTCTTACTGTGTTCTAAATATTTCCTTTACACTTGCTTTTTGAAATAATAATTCAAATTACAGAAGCATTAATTTATCTTCCTACTTAAAAGACATCCAAAATTATTTTTGAAGATAAGTAGGAAAGATGCAGTAGATGGCTTCTGATCAGAACTGTAACAAAGACAACAGCTGGAAATTTAAGACTTCCTGGACAATAATTTTGATTTTTATTCTTTTTTCAAAAAAAGTGGTTATGATTTGTATTGTTTAAATCCCAAAGTGCCCAGTATTTTTTTGATTTATATTTGGAACAAAAGCGTGACTGCTGGAACAATCACCTCCTGCACACCTACTCACTTATGTCTTGCTTTCACACAAAGACTTAACAATGGAGCGGGGGAGGGGGGGAAGGACTTCTTTCGTATCAGATCTTGCTTTGCATTTTGGAGCTGAACTATTTTAAAATGTCTGTTGCAAGTAAAACAAGCAATAAGTCATTGTTTGTGATAAGAACTATTCTCAGGTTTGAAATGGTTTTATATGAGATACTCTACACATTAATTTGCTAGAGAGCCAATGGAAGTCATTACCACTGACATCAAAATGTTTTTAGAGATAAAACTTTCTCTCCAAAATAAGCAACAAAAACTACCGAGGTTTTACTTCTCTACTAACAATTTGCCAGGTTCTCTACTAAAATTGTCATTCATTTATGTTCACAACACACTTCAGATACAAATTTGTGGTAGTGAGCCTGAAAAGGAACTGAACTCAATGCATGAGGGCACTGCTTCCACTGTTCAGGTCTGCTTCTCAGGGTTACAACGGGTACCCAAGACCTGGTGCTTGAAGAAGATCAGGTTGGACTTGAAAGGCAAAAGAGAGGAAATGTGGAATGTGGAATCTTTGTTCAAGGAAGCAGGACCCTAAAGGAGTGAGAGAAAAGAAACAAAGATAACGAAGGCATAGCCTTCAGTTAGCTGTGGTAGGACACAGATCAGCTACAGACATCATTTGTCAATGGATCTGTGCGTTCATTCATCCAACATGAGCTCTGATTGTTGTCTGCCTCCTCACAAGATTCATCTGGGACTTTCTTTTTTCTGACCACTGTGCACTTTGCTCAAAAAGAAAAAACACAAATTCAACTAACAGTTTGTTGACTCACACCAATCTTCTGGAAGCATCAGGCAAACAGGATCAGCCCAGACTCCTTCCATTTCATGGAGGATTTCTCCAGCAGAATTTGGAAAAAATATTGAATTCTGCATATCTCAAGAGTTACAAGCTTAAACTTGTCAGTGATAGACCAAACTCACAGAACCCACAACCAGCAATCACAATAGCAGCACCACATTTATCACACACCTTACCTACACAGTGATCAAGATCTGGTTTTCTTTTTAAATCTTAATGCTTCTTTATAACCCCATGGTCAAGAAAATGTTTCAAATTGGTTCCAAGAAAATTCAGTGTGAACTTTAATAGTCTTTCACTATGCAGGCAATGAAAACAAGGATATAGTGTAACACTTAAATAGCTATAAAGCACACATACAATTTTCTGTTGCCATTTCCCCTGTAACTGCAGTTAGAACATGGGTCTACGCACACTGACAACAGATAAATCTCAGAAATGTTCTGTAAAGCATATTAAGCTAGAGGATGAATGCTGACATGTTACAGTTCAGACCCTTAAATAAGAAATTGTTCATTTCTTAATTTCCTCATTCACTGTAACGTTTCAAAGAACAAGCAAGGTCTGACAGGTAGTTCTGTTTACTAAAGTAATTTCTGTAAAACCACAAGGTGACAGCAATGGGCAAATCTACACACAATCCCTTGAAGTCAGCAGGACTCTACAGCACAACAAGAAACCAACTTACAAAGACCAGAGAAAGCTCAGGCAAGACAGAACAAGTGTAAATCAGTACAGAGGAGAGGGTGAAAGATAAGAAAAACATCATAACTACATAGAACAGTTATGGAAAATCTCATTGCTCAAAAAATATTTTTAAACAATTTAATGGTAACAAATAAACCTGGTTGCTTTGACTTCAGTAGGAATGAAACATCACTACTACAGTATCACAGGAACACTAAAAATATACATTACTAAAAGATACAAAAAGTCACAAAGTGCCCTTACTACAACTGCATTTGCCCTACCTTCTAGTCCTGCTCTCCTGTTTCCTTCCCCCTGACTCCTTCTGGACCTGAAGTGAACTTGGTCTCCACATCTTGCAGCAAAGATAAGCGCAGTCAGTGGACATGAATCAAACTTTCCCCTCACCTCCTACCAACTGCACCTCTATCTTGCCTGCCACAAGGAGGCAGGGAAGATAAATGGGTCCAGCATTCAATCCCTCGATCTTTTACCCTAAAGTGTAGGAAGGAAGGCATCAACATATCCCATAGCCTCCACTGCAGGGTGGACTGTTCCTTTAACAAGTCCTGGTTCTCCACCAAGAGATAGGACCCTAGCCCATCCACAGCCTGTGAAATCACATTTGCAACTGGATCACAAAAGTAGAGTAGTTAATGTCTTTACTGTCTGTTTCTGCATCTATGACATGGTATAGGCACAGTCTAACATAAAAAAAAGCCTGGGTTGTAACAGTGAATTTCAGAACAAAAGTTTTAACTCAAGAAACTGTAGCCACTCTTCCACCAGACACCAGATGAAAATAACACTGGGCATGACCACAGTCATTTTCAAAAGCTCAGAAGTTGACACACAGATCTAACCTATCACTATAATCAGCTACAGTCAACAACTGTTCTCCTAGCGCAAGAAAAAAATTAATATTGTCTCTATATAAAGAAGTGTCTTGTATCTATTTTGTCCTCTTGTCCAATTTTAAAATATACTTGCTGAAAGAACAGACACAACCACCCATTGTTGCAGGGGTGGCATTATTTTTACTTACATATAGCCTTCTACAGCAAGGATGTACAGATGGAGCAGGACATATCATAGAATTGTAGAATGGTTTGGGTTGGCCAGGATCCTAAAGATCATCCAGTTCCAATGCCCCTGCCATGGGGACACCTTCAACTGGATCAGTATGCTGCAAAGCCTCATCCAACCTGGCCTTGAACACCTCCATGGATGGGACAGCCACAGCTTCCCTGGGCAACCTGTTCCAGGGCCTTATGAGCCTCACACAAAAACAATTTCTTCCTAATATCTCATCTGTATCTCCTCTCTTCCAGCTTAAAGCTGTTCCCCTTCATCCTATCCCTGCACCCCCTGACAAGGGCCCTCCCCAGCTTTCCTGCAGATCCCTTTTAAGTACTGGAAGGCTGCTAGAAGGTCTCCCCAGAGCTTTCTCTTCTCTAGGCTAAACAAGCCCAACCCCCTCAGTCTATCACGACCACAAGAGTAGCAGGATATGGGTAAGCTCCAATCTGCCTCATCCACATGCCACCAACACAAAAGTTACGTCATCGCTCTAGCAAGGATTTAAACTGGGGCACTGATGCATTTTGGTTTGAGAGACTTAGGTTCAGCCTCCTATCATGAAACATTTCTTGCCTCCAAACTAATGAAGAAAGGCTGGCACAGAGGGCAGCCAGCTTCCCTGCCAAAATTCACCTTTTAGCACTTTCTCCTCCATCAATCTTGCTAAAATTCCAAAACTATTTTGTTCCATCATTATTATTTAGGAGGACTTGATTAAAAGTGAGAAAAGAGGGGTCTGGAATGGAAAACTCCTTTGGCTTAATGTACTTTCAGCAGTAAGCGCAGCCTAAAGCACCTATCTATATTAATGACTTAACTGTTAGGGCATTAATGGAAACTTACAGGCAGACACAAGTAAAATACACACAAAAGACAATGCCTGAACCATAAAAGCAAACAGAAATGTAGCTACAGAGGCAAGAAATCAAGGTTTAGCAACAACAGAGCAGAATAGAGGCCAGAGGAGGAAACTCATCACCTAAGCCAGCCTGGAGGATATAGAAGCCAAAAGAAATGTGAAAAAGAAAGCGATTTAGTGAAGTGAATAACTTCTTTCACTCAAAACCAAGAAAAATACTGGACTTTTCCCTGAACACCTAGAAAAACATCCTTTCCCTAACATTTTGCCCATTCCTGGGAAATGGCAAAAGTTATCTAGAATTACACATACACGAGAAAGTCACATGCAATTTACTTTGAACGCGTTTTGCTAATGTGTTTGGCTCTTGCAGATAGGTACAGCCTGAACCACAATACCAAAGTTACATCTGTGTGTTCATCCTCCAGTACACAAAAGAGCAGACAAACAATACATATTTTGATACTCTTGTACAATGTATTTCTTTACCAAGAAAATTTAATTTTTTTATTACAGATACACACATTGTGGGGATTTGTATAGAAGAGACAATTTTAAAGACTCCCTTAAAGTCAAGTGCCTGCGTTCACTCTAAGAACCTGCACAAATTAGCAAAGTCTCAAGCTCTAAACAGTCACAGGCTCCACATACTTGCTGAAAAATTACTGCAAAGAAATGTGGTCATAAATCTATATTTTATTTTCAGTGCTCTTAGAAGGAATGTCATTGTAAAAGGAACAGGAGAATAGCTCCAGAAACAACATTGCCATTTCTCTCAATATTAGAATTTAATATTTATGTATTCCCTGCTAAACAATTCATTATCCCAAAGCTACCCAACATCTGTTCTTAATCCTACTTAAAACAACCTCAGAAAATAAAGGCTTTACAGCTAAGCCTCCCTAATTCTCTCAGGAAGAAGCATGTTTGGGTTTTGGGTTGGGCTTCTGTTGTTGATAGGTAAGAAAAGTGCTATTCACATTTTCTTCACTAGAGAGAAGGGTATGTGTTTCAGAAACCTATTCAGACATTTTCTCAATAATGATGCAAGACTTCATCTGTCTGGAAAGCTACCCAAAAAAGCCTGGTTGATAGAAAAGTCAAATTACAGAAACATTATAAGCAAAGCAAATAGCAGAAGGCAGTACCTGAGATGACAGAGCCGAGTTACATGTGAATAGTTAAGATCTTAATGAAAAAAATCCCAAACCAAAACTACAATCAGTGCAGAAAACAAGCAAAGATGTTTGCATGCAAGATCACTGGCATTTTAAAGTAATGCTTTTCAGCCACCGCTTTAAAACCATACAGACTCAGCTTTAGGGCACCTAATACCAAACCAGTATCTGTAGTTGCAAGGGGGAAGGTATTTTCACCTCCTAGGGCTGCACCCTGTTACAACAGGGATATAGAGCCAGTCTCCCATTTGGTGATCTGCAATTATTAAACACCCACATGTAGATCTAGATGCCATGCAGGAGTCCTCATGAAATCTGCCAATGACAAGTGTGTAAAACGCAGCTTTAAGGTGAGGGGTGTAACACAAAGGGCAGCTAACTGAGCCGTAAGGTGAAACCCATGGCAGGCAGGGCACATCAGTGCCAGAGATGCCCAAGTAAACACATGGCAAGACAAAGAAAGAACTGACTGAAAGGTCCATGTGATGCCAAGACCATGAATACAAGCCCAAGCTGTGGGAGACCAAGTTTGGGGAAGATCATTCCAAAATCTTGAAGATTACCTGCTTGCAAAGCAGACACAAATCAGCAAAAAGAGAAGAGGACCCTGCCCATGCCCAAGGCAGAGAAGCTATTTATGTAGATCCTGGACCAGAGATGACCCAAGATTGGTGATGCTTCCCTCACATCCCCAACATGGGAACCCTTCCCTGTTGCCAGGTAGGTAGTGCATGGAGGCAGGGCTTCTTTTCTGCTGCCATGCAGCAAAGGTGGCAGTTCTGCAGTGATTCATCAAGGAGTGCATAAACGAGCCAATGTGGTTTGTGTTTGTACAATTGTTTCTGCTGTTGTGTTAGCTTTGCACATCATCACTAAAGCCACAAATAACAATAGCTGGAATATTGCTTTTTTAGTAAGAAAGGATGGCAAAAATCAATGTTGTTTGTCATCCATTTGCACCACTGATCTCTGTACAAACCGACGCTGAAGCCTGAGCCATAGATGCCCTGTGGCACAGGCCAAGGTACCAGCTTCTGGAGTACTCCCACCTACAGGATTTTCATTGTGTTAACGATGCTGCAACCTGTTTTGTGAATACTATGAACTGCCTCTGCCCTCCTTCACCTGTTATTGGAACAAAATCCACAGTCGCCAGAATATTTACTTGTAATGCGAGAGCTGAATTCAAGGTTTTTCTAAAGCATCCTAAGGAATCAATTGAACACGGCTCAACCTCCCATTAGTATCTTAAAAGCCATCAAGTTACCCGCTCCTGAAAAAATGGAAATATAAAGTCAAAGGATATACCACCCACTCCAGCACAGTCTTAATGCTGTACTGCAGCAACACCCCTCAAAACATCAGCACTCTGAGCATTACAGTCTGCTCTTACCAGGAAAATGGTTCTTCAGTGAAGTACACAGAAAGACAACAGTCATGGAACTTTTCTGCAGCTCTTCCTAATTTCAAAACAGTCATGCAGGATGCTAGTACTGTTCTCTTCCTTTGTCACAACAGGATCCTGATCTAAGTTAACAGAAGTGAACAGGGTCTGTCTCTCCAGAACCTCCAAGTGTGTGGTTCCCAGAAAGGCAATGCAGTGGCAGAATTCGTTCTCTCCTTCCAACCACGCCAATGCCTTTCCAGTCCTAGACACACATCTTTAATATTAATCTCATGCCAGCTCTGGCAACTGGCAGGTCCTTCTGTAAACCAGTCCAGCTCACTAGCAGATAATCAATCCAGCAAAAGGAAAAGTAACCATTTTCTTCAGCAAATCACTACTAGGCTGGTTTCACCTTTTGTGAAAACACAGCCTATGTCTGTCTTATGCTTACAAGCCTAGAACCACAAAAGTTTGTCACCTTGACCAAGTCTTTGGAAATCCCATGGACCACCATCACAAATAGTGAAAATTCCATGGCAAAACACCTTTATGCACGTCACTGATTTCACAGCCACAACTTAAAATATACAAAACCTTCAAGAGACACTGGCATAAGGCTTATTTCCAACACCACTACAGCCGTGACTATACCAATCTGCACAGCTGCACATAACAGCTGGACTGCATGAGGATAAAAACTGGAATTCAATATTTTTGTACAAAACATTATATATCTTTAGCCTTTCTTCATATTCACTTTCATAGCTCTAAGTTTTGAATTTGGTAGGTTCCATTAAAACATTTATCTGACTTCTAGAGTAAAAAAAGCAATAAAGCTTCATTCACTTGCTCCTATATTAATCAAAATAACTTTAAGTGTATTTTCACTTTAAAAAAATCAAAATCAGTCTTGATCTGAATATAAAGATAACTATATCCTCTACTTCCTAGGTGGTTTGAGAGCATAACTTAACCAAACTTATTTTAGGAACACAGGCAAGCTTTTTCATCAAGTAAAAATAACCATTTTTTTTAAAAAAAATAAATTTAAATTTATAAAAACTAAAATATTTTTAAAAAACAACTTTTTCTCTTGCATTCATTTAACAATCAAGTTTACCATGCAACCACTCGGGCAGGTGTGCTGCCTCTGTTTGTCTCTCTGTATGGCTGCCACTCATCATTGAGTCTCAAGCAGGAAAGTTTGGTGCTTTCCTTTTTGTGAGGCAGTGCAGGGAAAGAATTTTAAAAACATATTATTTAAAAGTACAGCCTCCTGCCAGTTTTCCTACATTTCTAAACTCCTTATTCAAACAACTACTTCCTATTCAACAGGATTTTTAAGGTAGACTTTAAAAGAATGAAAAAGAACTGAAGACCCACATCAAGAACTACAACTGAGACCTGACATCCTTCCTGCTACACTGCATCTCCCAGTACATATGTGATTTTACGCCACTCAAACCCCACTACGCATCAAGTTTCCTTCAAATGTTACCACATCCCCTTTACCAGGTCAGTGCCCCAACACAGGCATCAGTTCCACTTTCTTTTGTTCTGGCGAGGTCAAGGAAACATGGAAAGCAGGAAAGGAAACAGATACGACGAATACATTTTCCCATAATAAACCAGAAAAGGACATGATCATCAAATTCCAGAATTCCACCCCTACAGCAAGTCAGGAGATAAAAGTGGAAATCTTATGTATATCTAATCCAGACAAACTTTTCAGTATCCGAACAGCGTCAGAAATTTATAAAAAGGAATATATTACTTAGCTGCCTGTGACAGTATCAGCTCAACCTAATAATCAAGAGGATTTCTTCCACTCTTCCATATGGAAAGCTGTTAATTAACTAATGAACACAGATTAGCATAATGATAAGACTCTTAGGAAGCAGGTTAAATTGAAGACAGCAGTAGGTAGTGTCTGAAGAATCATCCAGATGGAGTTACGGACTAATGAAGCTCCCCAGTGGACAAATCTAGGAGCAGACACACAGTGCTTTCATTGGCAACTCAGAATGAAATACAGAAATATGTCAGCACAACAGTGATATGTCAAATGAGCGTGAAACATCATCTCAATTCAAAGATGACTATTCCCTTTGTGAAACAATCCGGGGAAATAAACCCTAAGCATAAAGAATCATATTTCACTAGATTTTTGTTTTACCAGATGTTACATTTGCTGTTCAAAGACATCAGAATCTGTATCAACTTTCATATTTCTATTCTCAACTCCTCACCCTTAGCACTACGTGCTTTGGGAATGCTCCATGCACATTTGTTCTCAGCTCCCAGGTAAGTTTCATTAGCATGATGTGTACTGCACATACTTATCTCCCAAGCTGTAATCTGAACTGCATGCCTGTAAAATGCACCAACCATACCAACTCTTAATCAAAAGGAGGAAGAACAATATATACACACTATGGACTCTAAGGAACCTAGCACTGTTCCTGTAAAAGATCTGCTTGGGCATAGTCCGCTGGAAACATCACCTTGCTACTTGGAAGTAATAAAGAGAAACACGGTGTTAAATATTATTATAAAAGGAATACAGAAGAACACCAAAAATGTATAACTATCTAAAAGCCTGATGTATCCCTATTAGAAAAAAATACCGTTCCAGTTAGTCCACTCAAAGATGGTTACGCAAAGCTAAAAAAGTACAGAGAAATACAGGAATGATTTAGATACACAGGTTACCTCCCACATGAAAAACTACCCAAAACCTTCAGTTTAACTAACAGATAATTGCAGGATGCACTATGATAGAGACATAAAAATCACAAACGATACAACAAAAAAAAAGAATCAGAACAAGGATCGGGTATTTCTCATAACTCAAGAACAAATGAAACAATCAAACAGCACGCTTCCCTCAAATAACAATGTAGATTGTTTTTCCCAAAACACCCGTGAAACTCATTACTACCAGACAAGCACAGTATAAACACTAAGAAAATATAAATGCAGCCCAAAAACAACTGGACAGATTCATGGAAGAAAAGTTGATCAACAATCATTAAACATAACAATGCTACCTGGAGCTCTTCCAGTAGTTGATTCAAATAAGGTAAATTGTATAGTAGTGAAAGGACTATCCTTATTTTAGATCATCTCTCTAAAGCAGCAGTTAAGAGGCCATCACTGGAAATGGAACTCAGCTAGGCAGATGTTTGGTCAAACTCAGCCATACTATAGCACACATCCAACTTGTTTTGCTGGGCAATGACTTGGAGGACTTCAAAAAAGCTTCTCAGTATTGGAATGATTAGTTTCTCTGACTTTTTCCAACAGGTAACCTGTCACAACAAAAATCAGAGCTAGTCCATCTCTTTCTTTCACCCTCCCTATATGAAGTCATGCTTCACAGTCTGAAGAAACTCCCCAGAACAAAAACAGGATGCAATGAGAAACTGAGCTTCCTCATGGAAGGATGATTGTCACAGTCCTGAACTCCAAGAAAGGTAGGTCAAAAAAGATCCAACAGGCAAATTGTCAGCGCAGAGGATATAAACAATTTGCTCTTGAATATTAAGGATACTAATGTGCTCCCCCACGGTTTTATTGCATAAGCTTATTCCAAACACCTGAAAGAAAAAATTTTATGATAGTTGTAGAATGATCCAACTTTAGCCTGAAGTCTCCCTGAGAAGAGCAGGATAAGCCACAAACTATGTAGTACCCCAAGAAGGTAGTAATAGGTGGATTCCCCAGTACCCCTAAAACAAACTACAGTGAAAAGAGAACATTTACAAACTTTGAAAGATGGGAATTCTTCTGTAAAGGCTCAACTGTTCTTGAACCTGTTAACACTACAGAGACCCACACCATGTGAAACAGCTTAGGCCAACAGAGACCTCTCGACCTCACTTCACTCAATCCATTGCCCAGAAGAGAATTCATATCAAAGTTACATCAGGTTATTCAGGGCCTTGTTCACTCAGAAATATTCAGTTCTGAATATTTTTTATGAAGACAGGAGATCCCACAGCCTCTTCGGGTAGCCTGCTCCACTGCCTTCACCAACCACACTTATTCTGATTTTTGGGTTGGTTTTTTGCCCCCCTTCTCTCCAGCTGGAATTTCCCTTTCCGAAACTGGTAACCTCCTGTCTTCCCTTGTGCACCTCTGAGAACAGTCTGGTATTTCTAACATCAAGACTGCCTGAGCTAGCAAGTAAGTTACACAGTGAAGGTATATGTTAAACTTGAGCCAACCTGACAGCTCACCACTGCTAACGTGGGCAGCTGAGCCTGTACAAGTCCAACAATCTAATTTCAGCCCCCTCATGCTAGCTCTGCAACTTAAATGGCTGCACAGATAGCAAATTCATCTTGCTAACTTGACAGAAATCCATTCCCTGCTTTAATTCCTATGTCATCTCAGCAATATTAATATGTTCCGCACAGGGTCACAAGGGAGAAAGTGGAGCTGCAGGTAGGAAAAGAGCACCCCTTTTTGGAGTGGGGCAGAGGGAACAAGCTACAACCTCTGAATTTAGACTTAAGTGTCACAAAATATTATATGCTAAAAAATTTCAACCTGCTTTAAAAAACTCCTGCCAACAACTAAGCAGTCTTACATGTGCATCCTACTTCATCCTCTCATCTACGGGATGGAACTTACATTTCCTTCCTTGATAATAAAACCTATTTCTTCTTTCATCCATGAAGACAGTTATTAGAACAGTGCTTAACTGATAGTAATTATATTCGGCATTAATTACCACTTGAGCAAAACAGAACATAATAGATAGGAACCATATACATTTAGTTAGGGGATGCCAAGCCAGATGAAAATAGTGGAGCATCAAATTCATTTGGTTCATATAGATGCTTCGCCAAGACAAAGTCACAGGTGAGAGGTATATCAGCCTGTGGCACTGGATGACCACACAGCATTCCATGTTTTAAGGTTCCCATAGTGCCCTGTAACTTACTTCAACTAAACACCATTAGATTTCTTGGAAAGGAATTACATACCCCAAAAGCATATACATTTTAATACAGCATGTATTCTTACACACTCGCAAAGAAAAAATGTCATAGGAACAACATTCAAAGTCACACTTGGCAGCTAATGACAACTCAAGCTTTATCTTTTATAAAAACTCCTCAAATTATACCAAATTTCAATCATCTTCCAAACTAAGCCTTTTGAACATGGGCTACCTAGAACCTGATGAAGGGTGTTATTGGTAACAAAGGAAAAGCATTTCTATACAGCTGTAGAGGAGACTGGTGTGAGAACAGATGGAATCTTCCCAGTTTTAATACACTGCATGCTATGGTTTGCCAAGTCCAGAGAGATCAGCAGTTTATGAAACCAGAACTAATGTAACTCTTATCCGACATGTAATAAGTAGTTTTCCAGAAGAAAACCCAACTAATCCAGAGCAATTAAAAATTAAGAGCTATGGAAATACTTACAGAGAGCTCACAGTAATCCATACTTACCCTGAAGGAAAGTTAATTAAACACATTCAGGGGTTTTTGTTAGCATGTCTGAATTCCTCTAGTCCATTTTGTACTCAACGCTGAGGATTTACTGCAGTTTGAAATCAAGACAAGTATCATATAAACCACCATTGCCCCCTGCATCATCCTCAGATATGTTGCACCACCTTGAATGCTACCCTAGCCAACCCCATTTTGCATGGATTACTACTGCCACAAGGAAACCTGCCACTCCTCACCCAGTTAAAACTTGCTGACGTCTGTTGTCAGATCATCCACAGCTCTGCCCTTTCCCATTGCCTCCAGAGCTGCTCCACTGCAAGGTGCCAGCCTCAACTCATGACCTCGGTGACCAGGTTCATCACCTTCCTCCAAGTCCTCAGATTTTTACATAATTACCTTTTCAAGTGACCCTATCAGTTTTCTTGATCAGTTCACATCTCCCAAGTACCACACACAGTTAGTTCTTGCCCTTATCCCCAAACAGGCATTCTACCAAACAGTGTAGTCCTCTGGTTAAATTAAGATCATCACCATCCAGGTGAAGTCCTGAAACATCACTTGGCCATTGTTTTTCCATAGTTGTTACTGCAGAAGAAAAGGAGCAGAGCACATAACCCTCTCTGAGGTCTCACATTCACCTTTGTAAAGCAACATACATGCTGGATCTGCTCTTCTCTACTTCGTCACTCCAAAGATCAGATGATTTTTGAGAAGAAACACAACCATTAATCATAAGAAGTTGTCACAGCTCTTCTAGAGCTAACCCAGCTTAAAGTCTGAATCTGGGTATTTAGCCTCATAGGCAGCTCCAGTAAATACCTGTTTTATGCAGTATCCTCAGGAGAGCCATCTAACTAATTCTTGTTAGTTCAATGTTGCTTATGAGACTTCCAAGAGCAGCGTCGAGAAGAAAAAAGAACAAGGAAAACCTAATGACCACAACAACTCAGCTTTGATACTGTCAGAGGCCAGCAAGACAGAGAGTGGAAATTCAACAGCATCCTAATAACCATATGCTTACAGACTTCAGACTTAGTTTTATCAGCAAGTTTAGCACCTATTCCTCACCAGAATCACAAACGTTACCATGAAAGGCTTGCATCTGTTCACTGTATTAACGTGTTTATTTACATAAACTTCAGACTGAGTCACATTTCCCCAAGTGGCAGAAGGAACAGACTAGGCAAATAATGTCAATATGGGTAAGGTTTTCTAGTACCAGATGCAAAACTCTGGAGATGCCACTCCAAGTGCTTTCAGTTAGATACCGAAAACTACCTAACTGGTAGTTTCCTTCCACATACGTGTTCCATCTCATAAGATAATTTACTATGAATTTCCTCAGCACAGTCAAACACTTCTGGCAATTACAGCACTTGCATTATTTTTAAAACTGGACAGACAGACATTATGAGATTGTCTATAATATACGCAGTTACTTTTTGAGGGCACGCATGAATTAAAAGCAGTTCAAAGCTTAAAATGCATCACTTTGTAAACCTTAAGAAGTTTTTTTTTCTAGAAGCGCTAGTGCTAAGCTATCTACCTTTGTCTGGAAATACAGTCACCGTTTTTCAGGCTTTGATTTCACAAGGAGTAACACAGAAGTACTTGTATGAGGATGGCTGTGAGTAAAGCTAAAACAACTGCCTGTTGCTTTGTGATCAGGCCACTCCATGTACATCAAACTGCATTCAGGCTGTGGCCACTGACTGATTTTCAACAGTAGGTAAACTCTCCTACTATTTGCTTGGTTCTTTTAAAATCCCTCCAATATGACAACTTTATTTCTGATGGAATTACATTTTGCTAATTTAAATCTTGTACGGAGGCTTTCAGCAACACATTTTGAGAAGCTCTGCTCTGAGAAGGATGCAGGCCAATACACAGCTTCTCATCCAAAGGAAGAAAAAACTTTTCCAAGGATGCACAACCAGGATGTTTTAACACCTGCTTATTGAACAGTTGCCACAGCCATTTAGCTCCACTTCAGTTCTGATCTTTGCCATATAGACTCTCTTTTCCATGTAATCATGGAAAAGAACACACAAGATGTTGGCACTGAGCGGCAACAGTGAACCAACAAAAAAAAAAGACCAGGGCAGCATTGCGAGCTTCCAGCTACTCCTTGCTCCTTCACTGAAAGGAAAACTCTGGAAGCGTGCGGCACTCAGCACGTAGATCACAGTGCTGCCGAGGTGCTCACCATGCTGCTGCCTGTGCCCACTACTCACGCAGGGCCAGGAAGCTGTGTTAAAATTCCCTGGTTGCATATCCTTGGAAAAGTTTTGTGTTCCTTTGGATGAGAAGTTGCATATTGGCCTGCATCCTTCTCAGGTCCTACTTGCAGAGCTTCTGGCCTGCATCCTGCTCGGGTCTTACCTGCAGAGCTTCTAAAAAACATCCAGCTGAAAGCCTTCTCCATAAAATTTATCTTCACAAAATGTGATTCCAACAGAAACAAAGTTTGTAAGTTGCCATTATTAAAGGGATTTCAAAAGAACCAACCAAACAGTAGAATCTGCCTCATCACAGTTGTGATCTCTGCTGTAGAGGCTTCACTTTCTATGCAGTCATGGAAATCACTCTATGCAATCAGTCTAAGGTACCACACAATCATGGAAAAGAACACACTCAGCACAAACACTGAACCGATAAGAGCAGACCAGGACACCAAGCATCCCTTAACACTTTGCTGCTCCAATGACAGGAAAACTCTGGAAGAAAGTTCATGAAGAAGGAAGAAATGCCCACACTGCTGCCCAGTGCCCATTGCCCACACTGGCTGGGAGACCAGGCACGACCTCCCCCAAGACTCGTTCAACAGCAACTTAAGTGGAAAACAGTGGTACAGGGACTTGGGGGTGGGGGGACAGAAGGGGACACGGGCAAGTGGGAGCAGCTGGCACATGGAGAGAGCAGTGGGGCACATTTGGCTGTGGAGGAAACCAGACAAGGATGCAGGAGAGAGAGAGGGAGGAAGGGGGAAGACTCACTGCAGGGGGTGATGCGGGAGGAGGAGGACGGGGGAGACCGGCAGGGGGAGATGCAGGAGGAGGAGGAGGTGAGGGGGACCGGCAAGGGGGGAATGGAGAAGGAGGGGGAGACCTACGGGGAAGGGGATGCAAGAAGGGGAGGGAGACCTGATGTGGAAGGAGGAGACCCACAGTGGGGAGAAGGAAGCAGGAGGAGGAGGAAGGGAAGACTCATCAGGAGGGGGACGTAGGAGGAGGAGAAGGAGGGAGTCCCAACAGGGGTGGGGATGCAGGAGGAGGAGGAGGGGGTCCCAACAGGGGTGGGGATGCAGGAGGAGGAGGAGGGGGTCCCAACAGGGGTGGGGATGCAGGAGGAGGAGAAGACCCACAGCGAGTGAGGAACACAGGAGAAGGAGGGAGACTCATTAAGAAAGGGGGAATGCAAGAGGAAGAGAAAGGGGATCCGACCGGGAGGGATGCAAGAAGAGGAGGAGGCAGGGAAGACCGGCGCAGGGGGATGCAGGAGGAGATGGGGGGAGGCCTCGGTGGGAGGAAGCAGGAGGAGGGAGAGACCAGCCGGGGGATGGGGGAGAGAGGAGAGGGGGCAACCCATCGAGCGGGACGGCATGCGGGGGGAGAAGCAGGGAGACCCACCAGGAGGGAAAGCCGGAGAAGGAAGAGGAGGGAGACGCACCGAGGCATGGAGGGGACATGGGAGGAGGAAGGAGCCAGGGGAGGAAAAGGGAGACCCACGGGGGGAGATGCGGCAGGAGGAGGAGGGGAAGACCAGCCGGGGAATGCAAGAAGAGGGATGGACGTGGCGGCGGAGGCTCCGAGGATGCGGGGAGCGGGAGGGCGGGCGCGGGGTCCCGGTGTCCGCCAGCCTCACCATCAGCACTTTGGCCGCGTTCTCGAGCTGCGCGATCACCTCGGGGGCCCCGGCCGCTGCCGCCATCATGGTCTCTGTTCAATGACGCGCCATCCGCTGCATTCTGGGACGAGGCGGCCGCGCAGCCAATCGCGGGCCCCGCGCCGCTCGGCCCAGGGCGCGACGCGCGGGGAAGCGGCGCCTCCGCACGTGACCGAGAGCACCGCCCCCCGGCTGACCACGTGATCTGCGGTCACGCCCCCACCGGTGCCACGTGACCGTCGGCAATGCCCCGCCGCCACCATGTGGCCTTCGGTCACGCCCCCTCCCAGCACCACGTGATCGATGGCACCGCCCCCGGCTGCACCACGTGGCCGCAGCCCCCGCCCTACGCCTAACCAGGTGACCGGCAGCGGCACCAGAAGCCAGGACTGTGGGATCACACAATCGTAGAGTATCAGAAAATCTCAGAATCACAGAACAGCTGAATGACACAATTGTAGAATTTCGTAGAATCATAGAACACCCAGGTTGGAAGAGACCCACCAGATCATCGAGTCCAACCATTCCCATCAAACACTAAACCATGACTCTCAGCACCTCATCCACCTGTGCCTTAAACACATTTCTATGATTCTATGAATTATATGATTCTATTATTATATGAATGCTATGATTCTAGAATCATAGAATCACCAGGTTTGAAAAGACCCATAGGATCATCGAGTCCAACCAGTCCTATCAAACACTAAACCATGACCCTCAGCACCTTGTCCACCTGTGCCTTAAGCACCTCCAGGGAAGGGGAATCAATCATCTCCTTGGGCAGCCTCTGCCAGTGCCCAGTGACCTTTTCCACGAAAATTTTTTCCTAACGTCCAGCCTAAACCTCCCCTGGCAGAGCTTGAGGTCATTCCCTCTTATCCTGTCCCCTGTCACTTGGGAGAAGAGCCCAGCACCCTCCTCTCTACAACCTCCTTTCAGGTAGCTGTAGAGAGCAATGAGGTCTCCTCTCAGCCTCCTCTTCTCCAGGCTAAACAAGCTCTCTCAGCGGTTCCTCATAGGTCCTGTTCTCCAACCCCTTCACCACCTTTGTTGCTCTTCTCTGGACTCGCTCCAGAGCCTCAATATCATTCTCGTGGTGAGGGGCCCAGAACTGAACAGAGGATTCAAGTAGCTGTCTCACCATAATACTAGAATTAAAGAATCACATAATCTCATAATCATAGAATCTCAGGATCACAGAATCTCTGAATCAGAGAATCTCATAATCACAGAAATATCGAATCTCAGAATCACAGAACAATCCTCTCAGCCTCTCCTCACAGACCATGTGCTCCCTCAGTCTTAACATGTTCATTGCCCTCACCTGCACTCACTGGAATTTGTCAACTTCTTTCTCATATTATGGGGCCCGAAGTGGTTTCCAGACACAATCTAACAAGTGCTGAGTAAATGGAACTAATCATTCTCTGGGCCTACTGGCTTCATGCTCATAAAAACAGTATGTTTCTGTAAAGGTAGTCTTGCTCACTGTTGTGGTGTTCTCCCCTCTTGCATTTTACCATATCATCATGTAGTGCATCTTGCCCTCTTTTCCAGTGGTGGGACTGAATGGATTAATCTACAGTAAAAATGAATGTGTCCAAGCAGTCACATGTTCTCTCAGCTGTATTACAATCTTCTTGCTCTCTTGGCTAGTCTTCGAAAAGCTGATTGCTCATTCATCTTGTCAGAGTGAATGCTGAAGCTATTTCTGCTGTTGGCTAAAGAAGATGCATCACATTCTTCCTTAGTGCTTCCCCCTTTTGCAGTGTTAATACTCGTAAAATAGTTCATAGCTTTTGGACTTGCTGCCAGAAAAAGTGTTGTGGGTAATGGAGCCTGTCCTTCTCTGGTTTATTTCCTTCCACAGCTGAAAATATCCAGATAATGCTAGTTTTGGCTAAAGAGTCAAATATTAAGGAAAATGGCGGGGGGGGAGGGGATTAATCTTTCATCATTGATTAGGTAGAAGCTTTCAAAATCATCCTTTCCTATCAGGATGTGTGTCTTGATTTGTTTCCTGTTCTTGATTTCTTGGTGCTCTTAAGACTGTTTCCCTCTGTTTCCCAAATGTATTCAAGAGATCTTTTCCCACTTAACCATTTCTTTCTCCAGTAGACCTCATTTCTCTGGCCAGGATGTCCAGCTTGCTTCCTTTCTGAGGCAACTTTTTCCTGACATTTGCCTTCACTAGCTGGATTTCTGCAACAAATCCTGCAATAAATTCTGCAAACAAATTGTAAATAAATTTTGCAATTAATTCCTGCAGTAGTTTCTGGTTTATTGCTGTCTTTTGACCAGTCAAGTTACATAGAAACATAAGTTACTGTTCCTCTCTTAAGCAAAACCTTCTGCCAAAATTAATATAAGCAAGTCTGGCAGCACCAGTCAGTGCTCTTACCAGTGCTTCCTATTATGAATCCAGTGCTAACCTATGTTTAAATTGACCAAAGTTCAAAATGTTGGGAATGTAGGTTTCTGTGAAAGGTGAGTCTTAACGAGCTTAAAGATAACATAAGCCTATGCTAAAATGGTAGTCACTTCTGAGAACAACGCTAGAGAAGAATAAAGTCGAAAGATTAAAGGGAGGCTTTTGCAGAAAGCTACTTTATTTGGAAAATGGGTTTACAGTTTGAGAACAAGCAAAATTTTGATGGGAAAATGTCTCTTCCCATACCCAATAATCAGTTTGTGTTTGGCCATGTTTGAACATGTAAGCGGAGAAGACTTATACATACTTGATTTGATAAAGCAAATGTAGCCTGCAGATTTCCTTTCTCAATGATGGTACATCTTAATGTTCACAGAGGATCTCAGAACAAACCTTTTCCTCACAGCTTTTACATCTGACTGGACTGCACATCACATCTCCTGAGCGTGCTATGGCCCCGCAGAGTGTTTGCTTCTGACTGAAATCTGTGCAGTCACCATCTACTTCTCCTTTGCTCCTGCTTGCCTTTGGGATGCAGAAAATTATGCTCTTCCTGTTATTCCCCAGTCTTTTGTTGTGAATAAATTAACGTCCGGCTCTAAATTAGAGTTCTGTGAGAAAAGCAGCTTGTCTCTAGTAGGAACATTATTTTTCTTGTTGAGGAAGTGCAAAATGAATGAAAATAATTAAACAGATTGTAGGAATTCTGGGAGAGTGCCTGTCTCTGCCTGCCTGTTCTTTCATTGCTCTGGTGAGGAGTTTAAATGAGGCTTCATATTTTTGATATGTCTCTTTATGTACGGGGTTTGACTTGGTTTCCAGGGTCTGTTTATAGCAACGTGAAGGTCTACAACTGCAAGTAAAGACAATAAGAGCATTATTGGAGTAATTAAAAATAATTTATTTGGTGTCTGAAGAAGTGTCCCTTCAGGTTGTTCACACTCTGATTAGGCATTAATGGCCTCAAGCTCCACCAGGGAATGTTTAGGGTGGACGTTAGGAAAAAAATTTTCATGGGAAGGGTCATTACGCAATGGAACAGGCTGCCCAGGGAGGTGATTGATTCACCTTCCCTGGAGGTGTTTAAGGGATGGGTGAACAAGGCATCGAGGGGCATTGTTTAGTGATTGATAGGAATGGTTGGACTCGATGATCCAGTGGGTCTCTTCCAACCTGATGATTCTAAGATTCTATGATTGGGTCTTCAGTTAATTTCTTACAAAGCAGCTTTATGCAATGCTGCAAGGCTAGATTAGTCATTCAAGTAATTAATATCAAGTTCTCAATTTTGTTAAGAATGGATTCTGAATAGGAATGAAGCAGATAATAAATGATTTTAACTGGGAAGAGGTAAAATATCGGATAATTAAGTGAACAACCTCCCCACTATAAGACTGAGTCTTACTGGAAGGAAGGTACAAAATATTTTAGCCAGTGGTACAGAGAGAGAGATACAAGACATAGGAATAAGGTTGTAGAGATGGTGCTTTGTGTAGTTGTGTGTGTGCATTATCTGTGATGCTGTCAGAACTGTGAAGAGTGACAGTGTCCAGGAGCAGCCACAGCACACCCAGAGTGGCGGTTGTGTAGCCACAACAATAGCTGGCAGAAGGGGAATGCAGGAGGGTGTCAGACATGCAGATGACTGAGTCACACTCAGTATTTATTAAACTAATATTCCACTCAGCAGAGTCACCTACTCCTCACTTAAACCTGTCTCTTCTCAAGCAAAGCATTATGTTGGAGTCGATATGATTGACACTAGGAAACAAAATATCAGCAGAAGAAAATGGTGTTACTAGATCTAGACTCCTGGCATCTTGTGGCACATTCCTGTAATAGTATGAACTTAAGCATTGTTTAAAACAAGTGAGTGCTTTAACTGTTTTATAGGAAATGTGTTATATTTATTTTCGTATCTGCTAATGTTCCATTTCTTCCTGGCTTTGCTTGTGAAGTAACCACCATGTCAGTTAGCACTTGAGTGTGCCGAGAAAGGGCTGAGTAATAGTTCCTAAGTTTAGCTATTTCGACCTTCAGAATTGTCTTTAGGATTTATGACTGGTTGACCAAAATATGTTGCCTATGACTCATTCACATTTGGAAGTTTATTGGCAGTAGCTTACACTAAGCATTTGAAAATGTGTGTGCTTTCCTTCACATGGCCTCTGTGTTGCCTCTACCAACCATGGTCTTCTGTGGTAATCAGGAGCACTTTACTGGAATGCTAAATGGTTGGATGATAGCTTGTGCTGGCCTGTTTCATTTTGTCTGTAACAAACACTTAAAAAATATTCATGCAGGAGATATCTATGTTGGCTCACAAAATGTCAACTCAGCTTACTGACTCTTTCATCTCCAGACTGTGGTGAAAGCAAGTTTGTCACCCTAAAAGGGATCGATGCAGGACCAGTGTATTTTAGGCTACTGTCTCTAAACACTTGCTTGTTACATATAAAGGCCATTCACTCAAGAATAAGTCATTCTTTTGATCAGCATAGATTATAGGATTGATGCTTTCATCGCTTTTCTGAGATCGTTCTCTTCTGATCCTTTTCTAAAGATGTCTGCAAAGGGCTTCCTATTCCTAATAGTTTATTCCCAAGGCCATTTGCTTAAGAGTGGCTTTTCTTTCCTCTCAATAGCTTACAAGTCACACCCAAGTTCTTGATGGTCCTGCATAAAATGTGGAAGTGCTCAGCAAGTCCCATAGGTAAGATTTAACAGTCTTTGTGCTAGAGAAATTCATGGGTCTAATCTGGATGTCTGACTCTCTGTGTGCTGTAGAGGTACAAAAGAGTGGGGTTTGGAGAAGCTGCTAGCTCACAGTAGAAGGTTCCAAGGAAGCATTTGCAGCTTAAAACACACACCTATGTGCGCACATACCTTTGCACACACACATAGACACGTGTGCATATGTGCACTTGTTTACTTGTAGTATTTGGGAACACTGCTATACTACTTTGGAGGTTTCCACTTAAGCAGCTCTGACTCAAGCTGAGAACTTTTGCCTAAAAGTTTTCCTCCTGGGTGCAGAAATACCATGAACTACTCAAAAGTTGATTCATCATCCACCCATTTTGTCTTTTGAAGGCAGTCAACGCAAAGCAACCTAATTACTCAGCTGACCTGGTCTTGCCACATGTGTGTGTCATGTAAAGAAATCAATTGCAGTAGAGAAAGTTCCATTAGTTATTTGGACATAGGCTATGTAAATGTGATTAACTTCTGAAGTTTCATCAGAAATACGCCGCAGGACTCAACGTTTAGTTTCTCTGTATTTCTTTTTCTGTATACAAAAGAGGCAAGTAGTAGAAAGCAACTACCCTGCTAGTTACAGAATCTATAATCCCTGGGGGAACACAGGCAGAATGGTCACTATATGTCACCAATCGGCTGCCTCAGCTTGGGTCTATAGCTTACACAAGCTCCCTAAAAATAAATGACAGAATATAGTGCTTATCTGAGCCTATCCCAAGGCTGAGAAGGTGTTTCAGCTTTGGCAGTTCCAGAATAAACTAGAATTGTCAAAGGCTTCTCTTCCTTGAGTTGTATGGAGCATACTTAACAGTGTTGCTTAGGAGGAGATTCATGGATGATGGCTTGTAATGAACTGTGGGCATAGCTCTTACCTACTGTGTTTCCAGGGTGGATAACTGCTAGCACTGTGGTTTTGAACTAATTAAAGTCCGTCTCAGTTTTACCTCTCCTTGCTGGTCCCTGCAACACTGCACTATTAAAAATGAACTCTTCTTAGTTTGAGGTGCATTTGACTGTTTTATTGGATTAAAAAATATAGTATTTATTTCCTCATGTGTTGAGACGTTACAAATACTCTTTAGCAGCTCCAGTTATACCAGATATCCAAATATTTGCTAGCCTTAGCAGAGGCTCCTAGAGCCCATCTGGATAGTTGGTATGACCAGATCTGTGACAGCCTAATGAAGTCAACCAGGAAAAAAGGTTGTGTATAATCTGTGAGAGGAATATGATAAATCAGAAGTGCTTTACAGTTCTAAGTTTAAGCCTTTCACATAACAGAGTCATGAGCAGCCATGCATAAGCTACTAGTGACTAAGGTGAGTTAAGTTTCTTGTCCTCACATCTCTTATTGAAGAGCTGTTTCAGAGTCTGGCTTTTCACAGTTGTAAAGCCTTCTGTCTTCCAGTTTATTTACTTTCATTCTGTTTGCTGCCAGCTTGCTGGCACAGGAATAGATATCGTTCCTTATCCCAATTCTTCCTTCCTTGTGTTTATTCTAAGTGTATTTTAAAAGTCCTGTTGCCCTTATTCTTCATTTTGTGAGTTCACACATAATTAGAAGAGTTTTCTTCCATAAATAAGTTCCTTCCCATAAATAGCACTTTTCCTCTTCTAACATGAGTCAATTTATCTCAAAAAAATTATCACCAGGATGGTGATACTCCAGGCTATGCTTTACAAGGGCATTACTTTTTCTGTAACTCTATTTGAATTGCATAGATTAAGGTTGTAAAATTTCCTCCACTAGTTACACATCAGCTTCATTTTAGTGGCTTAGTCATCCCAAAATCACCTGATACGTATACATACATTACAGCAGGAATTTTAGTGTATTAATCCCAAAAGTTTTAGAGTAAAAACCTTCATGCCGTTTCTAGTGTTCTATGCATCAGTCATCTACTTTTTTGTTTTACAGTACTGTTAATAGTCTTTTACTGAATGTGCCTGAATACTATTTGCAGATTTCATTAGTGTGCTCTACTTTTTGTTCTCACGCCATTTGTAGCACTATTAAAATTGAGTCTATTTATAGGTTTTCCACTCCTAGACATGCCTCTTTGCAATGCAGTCTGAGTAGCAAAAATTCCATCTCTACTTTTCAGCAGCAGGCACTCAGGGGCTTTGCTGCAGATTGTCTTAGTGCTAGAATCAGCTCTGCATAGGTCACTTCATAGAAAAAACACAAAAGAAGGTCCTAATTCTTCTATTGAATTCAGAACAGGAATTCCTTTTTTTTTTTTTTCCCATCTTGCAGGAGGGCCTTGTAAGGCCCTCTCAATCAGCTGTATACAATATTCAAATTGTAACCCCCTCCAAACTCCTATTTATTTACCCACCTCTTACTAGTTCTCTGAGACCCTAAACCATACCCTCTGCCAGCAGCTGAGGTCCCAGTCCCTGTTTTGCTTTCTGTGGTTTGAGGTCTGACAGGGTAATAAGTGCATAATTTGATGACCAACCCAATGACTTTAACAGAAGAAACTGATCAACAAATCCTTTTACTGCCACTCTATCTCTGGTGCGGTAACTAGAGGATACATATTTCAAGCTGTTTTCCTTTGATGAGGTTTTCCTTTGGCCCTGAAGAATCGGTGCTCTGTTTTGTGGCAGTAAATGAACAATTCTCTCAGGTTCTCCCATACGAGGACAGACTGAGAGAGCAGGGTTGTTCAATCTGGAGAAGAGGAGGCTCGAAGGAGACCTTATAGCGACCTTCCAGTACCTGAAGGGGCTACAAGAAAGCTGCAGAGGGTCTGTCCACAAAGGCTTGTGGTGACAGGACTAGGGGCAATGGGTATAAACTAGAGAGAGGCAGATTTAGACTAGATGTAAGGAAGAATTTCTTCTGACAGAGAGTCATGAGGCACTGGCATAGGTTGCCCAGGGAAGCTGTGACTGCCCTATCCCTGCAGGTGTTCAAGACCAGGTTGGTTGGGGCCTTGGGCAGTCTGGTCTGCTGGGAGGTGTCCCTGCCCATGGCACGGGGGTTGGAACTAGATGATCTTTAAGGTCCTTTCCAACCCAAACTGTTCTATGATTCTATGATTCTATGATTCATGACAGACCAGACTATACCCATGAATTTTCCTGCAGTAATAGAGTCATTCTCATTATGGTTACAGTAATGTTTTTCAGGCAGTTCCCACCCTGCTGTCCTGACCTCATCCTTCCAGCCTCCCCAGTTTCCTGTGATCCTTCACTGTGGGGCCACGACTGTCCATGTCACCATACGCTGAAGTGGTTCAGAAAATCAGTCCAGCTAGGATTAGCAGCTTTTGTTCTACTCGGTTGGTTTTTGGCCTGAGCTCTCTGCTTGAAGTTTGCTGCCCAGTTGCACAATTTTAACTTCCCAGTCCAGAAAGTCCCATGATCACACAAACACCTACCCTGGGAAGATTGCAGATTCATAGAATCATAGAATGCCCTGAGCTGGAAGGGGCCCATAAGGATAATTGAGTCCAACTCCTGTCCTTACATGGGACAAACCCAACATTCACACTACATGTCTGAGGGCATTGTCCAAATGTTTCTTGAACAATGTCAGGCTTGGCATGTGACTGCTTCTGTAGGGAGGTGTACCAGTGCCACCCTCTGGGTGAAGAACCTTCTCCTAATATCCAAGCTAAACCTCCCCTGGAGCATCTTCCTGACATTCCTTTGGGTCTTGTTATTGGTCACCAGAGAGGAGAGATGAACGCCTGCTCCTCCTCCTTCCCTTGTGAGAAGCAGCCCATGGGGCTGAAAAGTCAACACAGTAAGAAAAGAGAGTGAGATCTTAGCATGTATTCAGGTAGTACAACCAATGTAAAATTTAAATACTGAGGCCCCAGGGCTCAGTGCTAGGTCCAGTTCTGTTCAATGTCTTCATCAATGACCTGGATGAGGGCATTGGGGGTACCCTTAGCAAGTTTGCAGATGACACAAAGCTGTGTGCAAGTGTCGATCTGCTTGAGGGTAGGGAGGCTTTGCAAAGGGACCTAAACAGGCTGGACCGCTGGGCAGTGTCCAGCGGCATGAGGTTTAACATGGCCAAATGCCGGGTCCTGCACTTGGGGCACAACAACCCTAAGCAGAGCTACAGACTGGGAGAAGCCTGGCTGGAAAACTGCCAGGAGGAGAGGGACCTGGGGGTGTTGGTCGACAGTCGACTGAACATGAACCAGCAGTGTGCACAGGTGGCCAAGACGGCCAATGGCATCCTGGCTTGTATCAGAAACGGTGTGACTAGCAGGTCCAGGGAGATGATTCTCCCTCTGTATTCAGCACTGGTGAGGCCGCTCCTTGAATCCTGTGTCCAGTTCTGGACCCCTCACCACAAGAAGGATGTTGAGGCTCTGGAGCAAGTCCAGAGAAGAGCAACGAGGTTGGTGAAGGGGCCGGAGAACAGACCCTATGAGGAGCGGCTGAGAGAGCTGGGGTTGTTTATCCTGGAGAAGAGGAGGCTGAGAGGAGACCTCATTACTCTCTACAAGTAACTGAAGGGAGGTTGTAGAGAGGAAGGAGCTGGGCTCTTCTCCCAAGTGACAGGGGACAGGACGAGAGGGAATGGCCTCAAGCTCCGCCAGGGTAGATTTAGGCTGGAGATTAGGAGGAGGTTTTTCACGCAGAGGGTCATTGGGCATTGGAATAGGCTGCCCAGGGAGGTGGTTGATTCCCCTTCCCTGGAGGTGTTTAAGGCACGGGTGGATGAGGTATTGAGGGACTTGGTTTAGTGTTAGATAGGAATGGTTGGACTAGAAGATCCGATGGGTCCCTTCCAACCTGGTTGTTCTGTGATTCTGTGATTCTGTAATTGACCTGTACGATCAAAAAGAACAGGTAAGGATCCCGCTATGGAGAAATGAAAGCAGAAATCCTAATTTTTAATCAATCTCTACACATAATTTGTAAATGCTCTGACAGTTTATTTTAAAACTTGTAATTGAAAAAGCATATTGGTAATTTATTGATGATTTGCCATGAGGAAAATATTTTCAGATAGGAAAACATGAAGCAGAAGTTGTCCTTGTGCAAATCACGTGACTGTTTCATGTTATTCTTAGCTGCAGCATCTACCTGCACATTTTTCTGTAATTCTACATAATGTGTCACTTGAAAGTGAGCATCAGAGTAAACAGTCTGCATAAATGACTAGAACAACTGAAATAAACAGATTTTTTGTCCTCAAAAATAATATTATTGATGATTTACTGAGAGGATGATGATTTACTCAGAGGATGATTTTTCTCAGACTCTGGTTGTTCAAGACAAGCAGAGAGGTCAAGTTTTCAGGGTTGCACAGTAAAATGCAGTGGAGCCAGATGTTTCCAAAGCTTAGAAATGACATTTTCTGCACAGAAATAGTGACTAAAGTTTGCCCTTTGCCTTGCCTTAGAGAGAGAAAATGGTATAATCCGAACATGACTTCTTATATAGATAACGGAGTGGGAAATAACGTTTATGTAACAAGAAGGCACTGTGCTGAGTTAGATTTGGTTTGTTACTATTGCGCGTTCAAAGGACTTATGCATTGAACAGAATGCCAAAGATTTCCTGTTGGGATGTCGGGACAGTAAGTGTGACATGAGTCAAGTTGTGACCATGTTTGTTATTCTTTTGCTGCTGATTTAACTCATATAGTCACAGAATCATTTAGTTTGGAAAAGACCCTTAAGATCAAGTCCAACCATAAACCTAACGCTAGCAAGTCCACCACTAAACCATGTCCCTAAGTGCAGCGTCTGCATGTCTTTTAAATCCCTCCACAGATGGTGATCCAACCACTTCCCTAGGCAGCCTGATGAAGTGCTTAACAACCCTTTTGGTGAAGAAATTTTTCCTAACATCCAGTCTGAACCTCCCCTGGCACAACTTGAGGCCATTTCCTCTTGTCCTGTCATTTATTACTTGGGAGAGGAGACCAACACCCACCTTGCTACAACTTCCTTTCAGGTAGTGGTAGACTCCCTCCATTCTTCAAACTGTATAGAACTTGTTTTATTTGCTACCATAGACACAACTCATTGTCAACAGCTGCATTTAGGAATAACTCATCCAGAGAAATCAAAGTAAACTGTGTATTGGTGCTGACATGCTGAAAATGGAAAGAAACACAACAGGCAGTAGCAGGTCTGAAGAATCCAACACAGGAACATTTCAACACTTCAGACAACACCACCAGCAGTAGCTCCTTTGCTGAGATCCAGCACTGCAATGTTCTCCATCCTGTTCCTTTGCCAGCTGTAGTTCTGACATCAGAATCTGTCTAAAAGCAAAAAAAAGAAATATAATAGCATTGTTTGGGGCTGGATGAACTCTGAAACGGAAGGCTAAGGTGATTAAGGCAAATAAACTCTGAGACTGTGTTTATTAGCCAGGAAGTGGTTATTACCAAATTGACAGGAAATACACTGGAGGCTCATGTACCAGCTCCAACATAGCTGTATGTATCAGTCATCCTTCTACAGTGTTGTTGAAATCTTGGTATAATGATGACAATTGCATTAACTTTTGTTTGAGAACAGGCAATTTCTTTCTTTTTTTTTTTTTTTTTTTTTTTAACTATACCTGCAATTAAATCCACCTTTATTTAGAGGGAGTGCATCTAGTTTCTCTAGTCCAAATATTTTGGTGAGGATAGCTCATGAAACAAGATCGGCCACTGCTGTCACAGAGGCTCTTCAGAGAGATGGCAGCTGCACTGGACGGTGCTGTGAAATGACAAGAGCAAGCAGGGAAGGGAAGGATGGTGCACAGAGGAAGCTGAGGGGAGACCTTATTGCTCTCTACAACTACCTGAAGGGAGATTGTGGAGAGGAGGGAGCTGGCCTCTTCTCCCAAGTGACAGGGGACAGGACAAGAGGGAATGGCCTCAAGCTCCACCATGGGAGGTTCAGGCTTGACGTAAGGAAAAAGTTCTTCACTGAAAGGGTCATTAGGCAATGGAATGGTTTGCCCAGGGAGGTGGTTGACTCGCCTTCCCTGGAGGTGTTTAAGGTGCAGGTGGATGAGGTACTGAGGGGTATGTTTTAGAGATTGATGAGAATGGTTTGACTTGATGATCCGGTGGGTCTCTTCCAACCTGGTGAATCTATGATTCTGTGATTCTATTATTTTATGATTCAGGGAACACTGGAGGGATTCCTTCAACAGCTGTTGCTGCTGGGAGGAGCTTCTTGTGAAGTGCCGTGACACTGTTCAGAAGATGGCCTCAAGCTCCACCAAGGGAGGTTCGGGCTGAACATTAGGAAAAAATTTTTCATGGAAAGGGTTATTGGGCACTGGAACAGGCTGCCGAGGGAAGTGGTTGATTCACCTTCCCTGGAGGTGTTTAAGGGATAGGTGGACGAGGTGCTGAGTGCATGGTTTAGTATTTGGTAGGAATGGTTGGACTCAATGATCTGGTGGGTGTTTTCCAACCTGGTGATTCTATGATTCTATGAAGAGATCTTAGGGGTAGGATGGGATTGCCCCACAGGATGCACCTTCTCACTGTTTATAAACACTGTTTATTTTATTATCCCTCTTATGCTGGTAGCAGTGATGCAAGCTTGCCAGCTGATCAGCAGCATCCTAAACGGGAGCAAGCTCTTCTGAAAAACAGAACACAGTTCAGCCTCTTTGACTTGTTTAACTCAAGGCTGTATGCAGACACTGCTAGTAAACTTGTCCCTGGATTACCTGAAGCTGCCTAAGAGAAGACCAGTGGCCTGTGTTCAAACCTCATCCTTATCTTTTCTGTCCATGTAAGGCATCATTGCTATTTTTACAGGGGTGCTATATATTTGAAATGGAGGAGGAAAACAGAACAGCACCTCTAACACAATTAAATGGAAAAGGAAAATTATCTTCTCCTGTCAGAGCTGAGCAATGCTCCAGTGCAGACTCCTCTTCACCTGATGCAAGTGAGCTGCTCCCCAACATCAGTCTGTCCTGACTGATGTATGACCGTGGACAGAAAGGGAGTTGACTGGGGACAGCCATCCCTAAACCAGGGTCCAACCTGGGAATGAGCCGTGGAGGCCTGACCCATCAAGCAACAGTAGTCCCCAGAGTATAGCAGCGAGTAATCTGGTTTCTCTGGTACGAAGAAAAGCTGCCCTTTCCGGGTGTTTTCCTTCCTTTTTTGTACTGGAACCATTCTTCAAATACTTTTGTTGCTGGATACTTGAAGCAGGTTACCCTTAGTTAGCTTTGGGAATGGATGCTTTTGTGAAACAGATATCTAAGTGCCGCTTGTTCGACATTAATATTACATAAGCTAATGATCCAGTAAGTAATGATCTAGTCCAGGCAATGGTGAGAAAAATATATAAGAGTAATACATATTGTAATTAAATTTAAAGACTTCATTAGCAGATTTCAAGAAATTAAAGCCAAACAAGAACTTTTTTGTTTCCTATTTTTTAATATAAAGAAAATTCCAGAAGACAACCAGTTTATTGCTGTTTACAAAATGGTGTAACTTTGTTCTAAGCACCTAATCATAGAATGGTTTGAGTTGGAAGGGACCTTAAGGATCATTTAATTCCAACACCCCTGCAATGGGCAGGAACACATCTCACTGGATCAGACTGCCCAAGGCCCCATCCAACGTGACCTTGAGCACTTCCAGGGATGACACTTCCAGAGAATCCACACCATCTCTGGGCAATCTGATCCAGTGCCTCTCCACCCTCATTGTGAAGAATTTCCTCCTTATGGCTAGTCTAAATCTGCTCCTCTTCAGTTTATACCCCTCACCCCTAGTCCTATTACTACATACCTTAATAAATAGCCCCATACTTTGACTGTATGTAACAAATTTGTTATATATATATGTATGTTATAAATATTAGCATTTCTGTGGAGTTGTCATAAGTATAGTATTTCTTTTAAGAACTATCTTTGAACACTATTTTTTAAACTGCCAAGAAGTTAAACTTAAAACTGCAGAAATCTCCAGAGTCTGCCTTGAAAACATGAAAATCCATTTTTCTTTACAGACCAGGTCAGCCTGTTGCTGGGACCTGATTGTTTGCAGGCTGTTGCCTGGTCTGCATTTAGTGCAAGGAGTTATCACAGAGTCATCTTCATTTTTCAGTTCCTGAAACACTATCAGTATCCAAGAAAAGGTCAAGGCAGGCTCAAATTGCGTCTCCTTATGGACACTTGTCAAATGATTCTATGAGTGTCTTACCACAAGATTGCCCCTACCAACCACCAACCTGATCGCTGCAGTGTATGCAAGTGCTGACCTTCAGCTCCTGTTTCTGTATAGGGTTTGGGAATTACTGTCATTGCATTTAACTCTATAAAATGCTTTCCAAACGTATCAAGCCTGTAGGATGTGATTACCCTTGGGCTCAACAGCAACTAAGTGCTGAGTCCTCTCTGTCAAGGTGGAAAACATCACAAACAAAAAGTCTTCTTGCCTTTAACTTGGCTGCAGTTGCATGAAGATGAGACAGTGTCAAAAGTGATCAGATCTAGGATGAGATTTTAGCTCTCTGTCAGTAGGTCCCTCAAAAGCAGTGGCTGAGAAGTTTGGTGAGGAGACAGCCCAGCAGCAGTGCAAGACCCACGTGGGGTGCTCATTCTGAAAGATTAAATTAAATTTCCAGAACATTTTTCCTCTCCTTGGCTGCTAAACTGGGAATGTTTGGATTACCATTCATTAAGGTTAGCATTTAATCTAGTGAGATCTGGAGGTGCTCTCGTGATCATCAGCGGCTGCTGAGGACATCCAGACCCCAGCATTAAAAACTGCTGACAGCAGATCAACAAAAGAGACATCAATACCTGAACTGTGGTGTCACTTGCCTCCTATTGCCTAAAATTGCACAGCCAAGTCCCATAAATATTTTTTAGGGTGAACTGGGTATCTTAAAAAGGATTCTGATGGCCAGGTGAGCACCCCTTTGTATTGGTTAAGGGTCTCATTTTGTGCCAGTCTGACACCAGCTTAAAGAAGGACCCTCAGCATTCTTGCAGGAGAGCAAGTCTGGGTGTCTTTATCCCATAAATTCAGGGGCTTAGTAGGATTTGGACTCAGAGGGGCTTTTGTGGTATCTGTGCAGCAACCTGAGAGTTTCCAGGAGGAGGCAAGAGGAAGCTAAAAAATTAAATACATGTAAGCACCTTTTGGGAACTGGGATTCGCCTCCTTTCAAAGATGTGACACAGGAGACATCCATCTTTCAACCCAAGAGTCTTTTAGGAAGAGCAGAGCCATGATGGGGAAGGAAAGAACAATCCTAGTGACAAGGCTTTGCATCTCCTCTACCTAACGTCAGTGACAAAAGTGAAGCTGAAGGCAAAGACAGACAAGAGGGATTACACGACAGCATATTTTGTATTCTGAAAGCAGGTAAAACTCATACTGACAGTATGAGTTAGTGATGCATGGTGTGCAGCAGCAAAGAGTTGTACAGGGCTCATGGGAACTGTAGAAAAAGAATGGGGAGGCACAGACCCTGTCCCTGCCTGCTGAAATCTTGTGTAGAAAAGCCACTGCTAATTGTAAAGGGAGGTGTGAACAACATGTGGAATCTGAGGCATAACAGGATATTATGCTAAGTACAAAACCATTCCTCTACTGAGTAATTCGGTACGTGTTGGTTGTAGAGTATCTCGACAGAGATGAGCAGTAATTATCCTATCCAAAAGAGGGCAGCAGTTCTATGCTCCTGTGTCCTATTTAGTCTTTTAGTAAAAAAGGAGTTTTAGTAATAGCAAATGTTGTTTCAAGTAGCTTCATAACTGGGAACCATGCCACAGTCTGACAGTAGAAGCTGTTATTTTATTGATATTTTTCGAAAGGAAGTCAAGCCTGATTATGTATGTTGACACTCAGAAAATGCAAAGTAACATTTAAATTCATAACAAAGGGATGAGGAAGATTTATGCAAGAGGATGCTAATAATTTAAAGTTAGTCATTTATCTGCAAAGTGAATTTCAATGTATTAGGGGAAAAAAAGCAGAAAAAAACCTCCAGAGATCTGCAATCTGTTTAGCAAAGTTTCCTCCCTGTCACCTGATTCCATGCCTATGTCTATGTCTATGATTCTATGATTACAGCTGTTGGCACTGGGATGGCCTGGCTGTACTGCACTATGATTTCTCATTAGCAAGGAACCACAAAGTTAATCCTAAGCCATAGAATCATAGAATCACCAGGTTGGAAGAGACCCACCAGATCACCAAGTCCAACCATTCCTATCAAACACTAAACCATGTCCCTCAGGACCTTGTCCACCCATGCCTTAAACACCTCCAGGGAAGGTGAATCAACCACCTCCCTGGGCAGCCTATTCCAATGCCCAATGACCCTTTCTGTGAAAAACTTCCTCCTAATCCTTAACCTCCTAATCCTTAGCCTAAATCTCCCCTGGTGGAGTTTGAGGCCATTCCCTCTTGTCCTGTCCCCTGGCACTTCACAGAATCACAGAACAACCAGGTTGGAAGGGACCCATTGGATCTTCTAGTCCAACCATTCCTATCTAACACTAAACCAAGTCCCTCAATACCTCATCCACCCGTGCCTTAAACACCTCCAGGGAAGGGGAATCAACCATCTCCCTGGGCAGCCTATTCCAATGCCCAATGACCCTCTGTGTGAAAAACCTCCTCCTAATCTCCAGCCTAAATCTACCCTGGCGGAGCTTGAGGCCATTCCCTCTCGTCCTGTCCCCTGTCACTTGGGAGAAGAGGCCAGCTCCCTCCTCTCTACAACCTCCTTTCAGTTACTTGTAGAGAGCAATGAGGTCTCCTCTCAGCCTCCTCTTCTCCAGGCTAAACAACGCCGGTTCTCTCAGCTGTTCCTGTAGGGCCTGTGCTCCAGCCCCTTTACCAGCTTTGTTGCTCTTCTCTGGACTCGCTCAAATTGATCATCATGGTTTTCTTCTTGCAGTCATGCTTCATATTCCCTGCTGGTTCTCAGCTGCTAGAAATGAGGATTTTTCCCTTTCAGATAAGCTGATTTCCATCTTTTTTATTTGTCTTTTTTTTTCTGCTGCTGAGACTGCCACCCTCTGTCAGGGGGGCCTCTAGAGGTCCTGGCTACCCCTAGTCCAGAGTCCTAAACTCCTCTGAGCTGGAAGAGGCACTACAGATCTCTAGTCCAGCCTTCTGTGCTGAATTCCAGACAAGGTGCTTAGGGTAGCATACGGTCGCTCAAGGTGTCTTACGGCCAAGATGTAGCAAGAACCAAGGTAGGAATGTGCTGGGAGCAATTTACTCAGCTTTGGCAAAACCATTTATTAAATCAGCTGCTTCTCAAACCAGATGTTAAAAATCCCTCCAGGCAATCTCCACACTGAGCAATTATAGTTTTGCAGTTCGCCACCAGGTTTCTCACCCTACATAGGAGATGGTGGAGGAGACTCAGTCTAACAGAAAACGAGCACAAGAAAAGCACCGTAGGCACGCAGGCACAGCAACAGTTACACAACAGACTCCAACCTGCTTGAGGTTCTGCATTTTGCTGTGACTTCGAGTAATTAGACTTCAAGGTCATGACTGTATTAATTACTAACGCCACGCGCAAGACTGCTAGGAATACGGAACTGGCTTTGGCCAGAGAGCTATGTATGCAGGGATTGCTCTCGAATGCCATGACTGTAGAATCATGGAGTCATAAAGGTTGGAAAAGACCTCTGAGATCATCCAGTCTAGCTGTCAGCCCAACACCATCATGGCTAGTAAACGAGGTCACAAAGTACCATCTCTACACACTTTCGACCAACTCCAGGGAAGGACATTAAATCAGTCCCCTAGGCAGAATGTGCCAATGCTCCACTGCTCTTTCAGTAAAGAAATTTGGGAAGAACTTTTTACAAGTGCATGCACGGATAGGATGAGGGGGGGGACAGCTTTCAGTTGGAGGGGGGAAGATTTAGATTAGACATTACTAATAAGTTTTTCATGATGAGGGTGGTGAGGCACTGGCACAGGTTGCCCAGGGAAGTTGTGGATGCCCCATCCCTGGAGGTGTTCAAAGCCAGGTTGGATGGGACCTTGAGCAGCCTGGTCTGCTGGGGCGTGTCCCTTCCTGTGACAGGGAGGTTAGAACTGGATGATCTTTAAGGTCCTTTCCAACCCAAATCATTCTATGATTCTACAATCTCATCTAGACCTGCCCTGGTACAACTTGAGATCATTTCTTTTATTCCTATGACTTGTTATGCAGCAGAAGATACCACATAACCTTGTTATACTTTGTTACAAAGTCTCTTCAGGTAGTTGTAGGAGGCATTAAGGTCTCACTTGAGCCTCCACTTCTCCAGACTAAATTCCCGTTCCCTGAGCCGCTCCCCATAACACTTGTTCTCCAGACTCATCACCATCTCCACTGCCCTTCTCTGGACACGTTCCAGCACCTCAATGTCTTTCTTATCCTGAGGGGCTCAAAGCTGAACACAGCATTCCAGACGCAGCCCCACCAATGCCAAGTACAGGGGCACAATCACTTCCCTATTTCTGCCGGTCACTCCATTTTTTACTACCTGGACTTTGTTTTCAGTTGAGGAACACCAGGAGACCCCTCTCTCAAAAAAAAGAACAGTAGATGGGGACAGGAAAGGTGGAGGTGCCCCCGGATGCTTCTTCTGTGGGCATCGTGTGCTGAGCTCAGTCAGACATCTGCCAGACACTCCATGTGCCGCCCTCATCTCTATGAGAGCTACACACAAGATGAGATTGGCAATTAAATGCATTTTAATTCTAGTTATTAGTTTGCTTTGCTTGACCTCCTTTGCTAATTTTAGAGCTAGTTTAAGTTGGCAGGTCTTGCTATATGGGAAATTGAACATTATTAAAAAAAAATACTTTCGGTCTAAATTGGAAGGCATGGTTGGAAATTTCCAACAGATTCTATTTCCAACATCTGTACTGGAAATATCAAAATGACCCAATTACAGCAGTCAATTTTTATGTTATAATTTTGAATAGAATATGCTATATCCAGTACAAGCCCTTGGCCTTTTAATTACTTTTTTTTTGCTTTGACTGGTTTGGAAACAAAATATTTTTGCAATTTACTAGAAGTATGATTGTCAACACAACAGTGAATTCGCTCAAAATATTTCCATTTTGTCAAACGAAGAATTTCCAATGAGAAACATTTTCTTTGGGAAAACCACCCACTATGGATTTGAATTTGCTTCTTTCCACGCAGAGACTTGGTCTTCAGCAACACAAGAGTTCCCTGAGGGAAACGGCCTGTCCCCACCCAATTCCTGGGAAAGGAAAGATGACTTTCTTTTGGGAGATAACTTTTATTTAGGTGATTCCTCCAGTATTAAGTATTTAGGGGAAGAGCAGTAACTTATACCAGTGTTACTCTGTTCTATTTCACAGCCAGTACACAGCATACACTGAAAAGCTGGTTGGAGAAAAGGGCATTACTTGCCCTGGTGACACACCATGAGTGTCTTGCTGGGCTTGCATCAGATTGTCATCATCCCTACCAGTGCTCTACTGTTCTTCTGGAACTTCCAGCTTTGAAATGGTCTCTGGCAGTCAAACCATTTGTCTATGGCAATGTGGTCTCACTTTTCAGGTGAGACATGTTCTGGTTGTGCCCAGTTTTGGTCAGTGGTGAGCAAAGGCTGGGGGTGTAGCCAAGATACACCAACATCTCAACAATTTCATAATCTTTCATAGAATCATAGAATAATCAGGTTGGAAGATATCCATGGGATCGTCAACTCCAACCATTCCTATCAAACACTAAACTATGTCCCTCAGCACCTCATCCACCTGTGCCTTAAACACCTCCAGGGAAGGTGAATCAACCACCTCCCTGGGCAGTCTATTCCAGTGTGCAATGACCCTTTCTGTGAAGAATTTTTTCCTAATGTTCAGCCCGAACCTCCCCTGACGGAGCTTGAGGCCATTCCCTCTTGTCCTGTCCCCTGTCACTTGGGAGAAGAGGCCAGCTCCCTCCTCTCCACAACCTCCTTTCAGGTACTTGTAGAGAGCAATGAGGTCTCCTCTCAGCCTTCTCTTCTCCTGGCTAAACAACCCCAGCTCTCTCAGCCGTTCCTCATAAGGCCTGTTCTCCAGCCCCTTCACCAGCTTCATTGCTCTTCTCTGGACTCGCTCCAGAGCCTCAACATCCTTCTTGTGGTGAGGGACCCAGAACTGAACACAGGATTCAAGCAGTGGCCTCACCAGTGCTGAGTACAGAGGGAGAATCACCTCCCTGGACCTGCTGGTCACACCGCTTCTGATTCAAGCCAAGATGCCATTGGCCTTCTTGGCCACCTGGGCACACTACTGGCTCATATTCAGTCACTGTCAACCAACACCCCCATGTCCTTCTCCTCCAGGCAGCTTTCTAGACAGACTTCTCCCAGTCTGTAGCTCTGCATAGGGTTGTTGTGCCCCAAGTGCAGGACCCGGCATTTGGCCTTGTTAAACCTCATCCCATTGGACTCTGCCCAGCGGTCCAGCCTGTTCAGATCCCTTTGCAGAGCCTTCCTACCCTCCAGCAGATCGACACTTCCACCCAGCTTAGTGTCCTCTGCAAACTTGCTAAGGGTGCATTCGATGCCTTCATCCAGGTCATTGATGAAGACATTGAACAGGGCTGGACCTAGCACTGAGCCCTGGGGAACCCCACTTGTAACGTGCAGCTCTTTAGCCACACTTTCTTTCAAGGTCTTTTGGTTGGACACTGTCCATGCATTCCTGCAACTGGGTCTGGCTCACTAAATGACCCCAAGTGCTGGTTCTCTCCTGCCCAGCCAGACTCTCTGAAGAGGACGTTGTGTGCTCCCAAAAAGTGTCAGACAAACAGGAGGTGTTGACATGAATTTTCTCCTCTCCACCTCCCTTCCCCCACAGGCTCTGCTGGACCATCTTTGTTTAGCCTGGAGAAGAGGAGGCTGAGGGGGGACCTCATTGCTCTCTACAACTACCTGAAAGGAGGTTGTAGAGAGGAGGGAGCTGGCCTCTTCTCCCAAGTGACAGGGAAGAGGACAAGAGGTAATGGCCTCAAGCTCCACCAGGGGAGGTTCAGGCTTGACATTAGGAAAAAAAAAAATCATAGACAGGGTCATTGGGCAGTGGAAAGGGCTGCCCAGGGAGGTGGTCAAGTCACCTTCCCTGGAGGTGTTTAAGGGATGGGTGAACAAGGCATTGAGGGTCATGGTTTAGTGTTTGATTGGAATGGTTGGACTCGGTGATCCCATGGGTGTTTTCCAACCTGGCGATTCTATGATCTTTAAAGTCTTTTTCCTGGCTGCCACTCATGATCTATCACAATCAGTTATTTACGCTCATCCATGTGTAGCCCTCAAACATTCAGTTCCCTGTATTCTTACAACAACCAAGGGCCCAAATGCCTGGGGCTTTCCTGAGTCAAGGGGATCCCAGGACCAGAAGTAGGAGATGAGATGTGCCATACATTCTGCTATATTTTGAGCCCTGCTGAAGTTTAAGAAGTACTTAGGATCATACAAGACCTGCTTCATCAAGCAATTTTCTTCACTATCTAAATATCACAAAATCATAGAATGGTTTGTGTCAGAAGGGACCTTCAAGGTCACCCACTTCCAACCCCCTCTACCATGCACAGAGACACTTTCCACTGGATCAGGCTGCTAAAAATCTCGTCCCATCTAGCCTTAGAAACGTCCAGGGATGGGGCAGCCACCACTTCTCTGGGCGACCTCTACCAGTGCCTCACCACTCTTAGAGTAAAAAATTTCTGCCTAATATCTATTCTAAATGTCCTCTCTTTCAACTTAAAACCATTATCCCTCATTCTATCCCTACACTCCCTGATAAAGAGCCCCTCCCCAGCTTTCGACAAACACAGGTATTTTTATTCTCGCAAAACTGAAGTAAAGGCACCTTCCAAACCACAAAACAAGTCAGTGCATCCATCAGTCCATTCGAATTTAAATTGTCCATGTCACCAAGCTCCAGTTTCTTCTGCAGGGCTTGCAGCTACTGCTGCATTTTCAGAGAGTGACCACAGCTTTATGGATCAGATCCTTGGTTTATTTTGAGAAGACTTAACCCCGGACTCTGTTTTTACCAAGTGCCACTCACTACCCTGAGCAGAAACCAGACGAAGGCACAGTCCCCATGTTCTCAGTGTAGCAGATTTCTTTGCCACAAAAAACATTTTTATACTTTTTTGTGTGTGTGTTAAGGGTTGCTATTTCTACATTATCTATTACTGAGATTATTTCCTCTGGGGAAGATTTAGTATTTTTAATTCCAATAATAATTTTAGCAACAATTGCCATTTTCTGCCAATATTTCTGTGTTTTGGGATGGAACCAGATTATATGTTCTAAATTCCTCTTCTTACTGCAGTTTCTCTAAGAAAGCTTTTAAGGCAGTTATTTCATACCTCAAAAATTACAGGGAAAAGAACAGAAGTCTCTTATGTTTATGAGACTGATTTTTTCCATTGAGTTCCATGCTATTGCCTGCATATGCTTCCTGCATAGTTAACCTCATTCTTCCATTTCCATTTAAAAGTCAAACACTTCTCTCCCTCTTTTAACTTTCATGATATACAAGCTAGGGATCCAGTTATAACATCTACTGGCAGCTCTTTTGCATCCAGTTAGGAATAATTTTCTTACCAAGTGTCATTTCTGCTTCTTGTCAAATCTGACTGCAACTGAAGAGTTAAGGTATGAAAGGTTGCAGCGAGATTCCTGTTTATGTGCCACTGGCACTGTTGTTTCCATCCTGGAAACAGGAATTTTCAGGGCCAGGATGAGGCTTTGAGCAACCTGATCTAGGAGAAGGTGTCCCTGTCCATGGCAGGGAGGTTGGAACTGAATGACCTTTAAGGTCCCTTCTGACTGACACCATTCTATGATTCTGTGGATTAACTACAGTATTTTGAGGCAGTTACTTAGGCTTTTGTACACGCAGTAAGTGGTGTTACTGTGACTATGTGCTTTTGCTGAAACCCAGGAAGGAAACTTCTGTCATGCTGAGATCAGCAGCAGGTTCAACCTTGGCTTTGTTAAGTTTGGATCACATCTCTATGTCACCTGTGGCCTTAACTAAGAATACTACTTGAGAATTAATAAATTCCTTACTTTCAGCCAGGAATCAATACATCTAGATGATTTTTTTTTCATTGCTTGTGGTTGGTTTTTTTAAAGGAAGAGATTTTTAAACATTGAATTGATATATCTTATTAAAAGAAGATACTAGATGCTTCTTGCAGGAAGCCCAGTAAACCAGACAATGCTTGCACCCAGGGCCAATATAGAATCATAGAATGGTTTAGGTTGGAAGGGATCTTAAAGACCATCCAGCTCCAGCCCCACTGTCATGGGCAGGGACACCTCCCACCAGACCAGGTTGCTCAAGGCCCCATCCAACCTGGCCTTGAATACCTCCAGGGATGGGGTAGCCACAGCTTCCCTGGGCAACCTGTGCCAGTGTCTCAACACTCTCATGGTGAAGAAATTCTTCCTCATGTCTAACCTAAATTTGACCCTCTCTGGTTTCTCTCAGCCTGTCCTCGTATGGACGTGCTCCAGCCCTCTGATCATCTCCTCTGGATGTGTTCCAACAGCTCCATATCCTTCTTAGGTTGAGGATTCCAGAACTGGACACAATACTCTAGATGAGGTCTCACAGGAGAGGAATAGAGGGGCAGATTATTTATTTGTGTAAATTTCATAAAATTTACTCCAAGCTTCTCTTTACCTCTGAAATATCTGTAGAGGACAGTGCCTGATATGCTGGAAAGATTTTTTTTTTTTTTTCAAAGGAGTTCCTCTTTACGTGAACTGGGAGTTGGCTTCTGTTCCCTGCAGCATAGATTTGAAATGAGTAATATATTCATTGTGGAAGCACCTGCTTCCTTCTGCGCTAGGTTCTCTTGTGTGGCTTAGTTGCAAAGATGCTGTGTTTGCAGATGAATCATAGAATAGTTTGGGTTGGAAGGGACCTTAAAGCCCATCCAGTTCAAACCCCTCTGCCATGGGCAGGGACACCTCCCACCAGACCAGGTTGCCCAAGGCCCCATCCAACCTGGTCTTGAACACCTCCAGGGATGGCACATTTTATCTGGGTTTTGGAATACGTGAACAGAAACAGCCAGTGGGGGAGTGTACTAGTTGTGGTTGCCCTGGTAGAGCCACCACTACAAAGAAAGTGACTGTGTGGAATTTTATTCCACTGACTGACCTGGTCACACCAAAGCAAGTTTTGCCCAGGAATCTTACCCCTTGTTCTCAATGGCCATAGGGACAGAAGGCAGTGTGCACGCCAGCAGTGTGCCCAGGTGGACAAAACAGGCCAACAGCATCTGACTTGTATTAGTGTGGCCAGCAGGCATAGGGAGGTGATTGTGCCCCTGCTTAGCCCTTGAGAGGCTGCACCTTGAATGCTGTGTTCAGTTTTGGGCCTCTCACTACGCAAAAGACATAAAGGTGCTGGAGCGCATGCAGAGAAGGGCAACAAAACTGTTGAGTAAGTCTTACGAGGAGAGGCTGAGGGAACTGGAGCTGTTTAGCCTAAAGAAGAGGAGGCTGAGAGGAGGCCTTATTGCTCTCTACAACTTGAGAGGAGGTTGTAGCGAGGCAGGTGTTGGTCTCATCTCCCATGTAACAAGTGACAGGATGAGAGGAAATGGCCTTAAGATGCACCACGGGAGGTTTGCATGGGATATTAGAAAAAAATTCTTTAACAAAAGAGTGGTGAAGGCTTGGGACAAGCTGCCCAGGGAAGTGATGGAGTCTCCATCCCTGGAGGTATTTAAAAAAGGTGTAGATGTGGTACTTCAGAACGTGTTTTGGTAGGCACGGTGGTGTTGGGCTGATGGTTGGGCAGGATGAGCTCAGACATATTTTCCAAACTTCATGATTCTATGATTCTAGGTGTCTTACAGCACCCAGAGATGCCACATCAAAAGCTGCAGGAGAGAGGTAAGATTTGGATCTCCTGTTGGTAACTCAAACCCATCACTAGTATCACAAATCCAATCCAATTAAAAATTCTGCCTTAAAGTAGGCAGGAATTACCCTTTTCAAGAACACGTAACACACTGTAGATTTTGATTCAGATTTTTAATAAATTGTGCCAGTAGAAGCTTTCAAAGGCAATGATATATCAATAAATAACAGTTAAATTGAGTTCCTGAGAAAGAACCTACCACATGAAAGAATGTCAGATAGATGTAAATAACAAAAAAATGGCATTACTATATAAAAAAGCAGTAATACTGAATCTTACATGAACTGTCACAACACAAGCACTGCATACCTCAGAACATTCCTTTCATACAAATGTAAACAAATACACAATCATTTTTGTTTAGTTTAGGCTGATGAATTTATATGTTGTTGCTTAGATATCTAAACAATGGATAGGATAGGATATGCTAAAACATTAAGGAATAATATGTGGAATAATATATGGAGAAAATAATGAAGCTCCAGATTTTAAAATAAAATAAAGCAAAAAAACATCAAAGGAGCATTTTCCTCAAGTGTTATTATGTCAATCACTTTAAATAGGACTGTTACACTAATCTGAATTAAGGATTTTTGTGTGTGTTTACTTATTTAGTTATATATAATAGATACGCAAATATGTATGGCTTAATTACCTTTAGTATTCTGATATCACCTTGAATAAGTCTCACATATATATAAGAAAATGCATATTTTAACATAGTTAACAATCGATATTTCAAAGTATGCCTATAATTTGACAGAAACGCAGGACTGCTGTGTTCCATCACAGCAACATTTTTATCTATAAATAACGGGACAGGATGGCCTATGAACAATATCAACATTTTCAGATGTCAGTGCCTAAAATATTAAGATCCTAAATGGGTACACAGCCAGTCACGTGTAGGGAACTGATTTCTGGAAAAGCCACGTACCTCGAGGTTCCGTCGATGGCCATGGAGCTGCACACACTCCACATCAACCTCATCGCACTTAGGATCTTGATGTGTTAGGGAAGCACAGTGCTAGACATTCTGTTTTGAAGATGTTGAGCTATGTAAATTAGTCCTGGTGCTCTGCATTCCTGCTAGTTTTACACAACGGACACTGTGCTGCATGCTATGTGAATAAGGTCGATCTAGACTGTTACCACAAATCAGCTCTGTAATAATGGTCTTGCTATTTATCCTTTGTGGGGAAACGTGTGTGCCGATGATACATGTCTACTAAAATGATCTATTACGTCAGACCACAAAATCACTATTCAGTTACAACCTTTGCAATCTGTTTTACAAAATTAACATTGGATACAATCATAAGAGGAAACCACCCACACAATACATTATCAACACACGGTTTAAAATGGTCTAATTTTAGACCCTTAGTAAAAATGGATCCACAGGACCTGCCTGTGAATGGCAAGAAAAGGCCATTTCAAATAGAAAAACACTGCTCATGCAACACTTTTCACACACTAGACAATGAAATCACACCCAAATTATCACTTGCTCACACTTTCTATTACACTCCAATAAGCAGAAGGAAATAAAGCAGCTTTAAGGTTATGTCACAAGTTTGAAATGTGGAAAATACATACAATAAAAAAAATAATCACGGTGCGAATACAATGGCATCATTAAATTTAGAAAATTAGAGAGCAGAGTTTTTTTATTTTTTTCTTCTTCTAGTTTCTTTCTTACATTATTGCACAGAGACCTTTCATCACATGTTCTTCAGCTTTATGCATCTTCCTTAATGTGAAGTAAGTGCTATGGAGAAAATAAACATGTAGAAAAGAAGAACAGCAGCATGATTTGTCAAAGTTAATCCCTATAATTTAGTAGGAAAAAAAACCCCTGCTATAAACAAAATATAAGTGCTCTTTATTCATTTAAAAAATAATGCTGACAGTTGCAGAAGTCTGTAAATGTTAATCTGAGTAGGGGGTTGCTGACCTCAAATAAAAGTAGGCCTAGAAATGATAAGACTGCTGGCCTTGCAGATTTTGGTGAAGACCAGGATTTCAAGTGTCATTATCAACAAAGTTATTTACAGTAAAACTGACCTGAACTTTCGAGAGTGCCATTTTCAGGACCTGGCCCTGCAAGCTTCTGACTCCTCAGGATGACTCCAGCCTCAGCTGGTTACACCTCAACAAGCACTGCAGGATCAGCTCCTAAAGGATCAGTTAAAGGCCCTACTGGATTAGAAATTAGTCTATATCTGGAGTACTCTATACAATAATTTACACATATACAGGCTGACAAGCTCCAGTCTGATCCACCCCACCTTTGTCTTCTACATCAGAATTCTCAGACTGGCCAACTTCCATTCCAGAAGGTTTGGGATACCTGAACGGATAGCCATTGTCATCAAAGAACCTTCGGAAAGTAAACTCATAAAAAGCATGTTCTGTGTGTTTACTATTGGAAGAGGCTAGTGGGTCCCATGTCCTGGTGCTGTCACCGCTAGCATCGTTCCAGGGACTTTCTTCTTCAACTGGATCAAAATTTGAAGTGTCCATTGGATGGCTGATCTTTGGAACATACGGAGCTGGCTGCCTACGGATGTCGGTAGAGAAGTCCATAGAGTGAAAGAAAGAATGGGCTTTAATATCATCTGCTCCATTTCTTCCAAGCCTGTCCTCAGCAGCACAGCAGAGCTTTGTGATGAGATCAGTTGCCTCAGGGCTTAGCTTGATCTGTGAGGGGATGTGCAGTGTGCTTTCCCAATTTATCACCTGGGGGTAAGAAAGGTATTAAACAACTTCTAATCCTGGAAGCAGAACCACGTCCAACTGTCAACTGTACAGGAATATGCACACAACTTGTCCGTTTACAGGCTGTGTAGTTATCTTAGAGGTTCAAAACCACAATGATTAGATCGAATCGGCTGTTAATAATTACTTTAAAGAGTCAAGAAGCGTTGCTGGACAGCAGATAAAAGGTGCAACTTCATTTAAAGAAAAGGCAAATTCCTTTGTGAATGTTCTCATAGTCCAATGTGAGAACATACTCTGTTTACACATGACTTCATGGAACGACTTCCAGGAATTACTTAATTTTGTCTCCAAAATATAAACTAGGAAAAGTAGACATAAGGTACCTCCTTTCTAGTAAAAAACTACTCACGGATTGACTCCGAAACATTTACATTGCCAAATGTAATTACCACTGCTCTATCAGTTTACTCCAATCTGACAGGCACTTTAAGGAATTTAAATGGATGAACTTGTGCTGAGAAGACTCATAAAACTAGTATCCATGCAGTTGGACAAGTCAGTTCTAGCCCTATACTCACTGTCCTCATTGATTGGGAAAGGATTTGTACCTGCATAGAACTATTTGAAATTCAGACTTTTGTAACCACTGCTCCCTTCTCTAGTAAAACAAGAGAGGATCAGTCTGTGCATGGAGCAGAAGGGAAAAGGTTGAAGTTTTACTACCACAAACTGGAATATTGTTTCAACTTACCTTCAGTTGTGTTTCTGTGGGTGTAGGAGCCAAAAAAGGAGGCTGTCCCACTAACATCTCAAAGAGGATCACACCAACACTCCACCAGTCACAGAGCTGAGTGTATCCTGAAAGGCAAGACAAAATCTTGTCCTCCTGTATACAGAGCTACTTGCAATTAGATTTCAAAACATACAGCACAGATTTCTGTCTTTTCCCAGACAATTTGTGACCTAAACCCAAAGGAGTCCTGGTTCACCTTCATCATGAAGGAGCTTCTGCTTGCTGCTGTGTTGAGTAAAGACCTAATCCTGTTGTCTGTGAATCTTTCTGGATAAATTTAATTCTCAACTAAAATGAGTGGTGAAACCATGTAACTAGAAAGAAAGAAGTTTTTTTTTTGCATTCCCTATCCCATGACTATGTCTCTACACAGCACAAACTGGACCTCAAATAATAACAAAAAAAGTTTAGTGACTAATGTCCCCTGTCGGTTTAGTGGAGGTGACAATATGAGTTTGAAGAGTTGATGGAAGATACAGCCTGGCTCTAGAGACAGAAGAAAGTCACAGATGACTTTTTGAGCAAGTTCCAAGCAGTAAAGCAATTTCAATCACTTAAATTCTATGACAAGACAAATAAGGTATGTGTTTGAGATCTCTGAAAATAGAATGGAGAATTTAAACACTGCTTTCAATGGAGTTCTGTGTCATCAGATGATGCTGGGTCCAATGTGAAATCTCTCACCTTGAAAGATCAGACTTAGGATCTGACTTGTAGGCAACTTCGAACATCTTACTACAGTGACCACGTCTGTTCTGCACAGTTAGACACTAAGCACTGTCTAAATTCCTCAAACTGTGCTTTTGAGTACAGGGTATCCACTGTAAATTGTGGAAGACTTTTTGCTGGGTTTCCCTAAGATTCTGCCTGGGAATCTGGAGGACACGTTTCCACAAGTTCACATCAACCATATTTAAGTGGCCTGTCTGAATTAGTGATTCAGAACCATCAACCAGCTACTCACTGGTCAATGTAAACTTGCTAGTAGTCATAGTTGTACTCCCTGAGCACAGACAGTCTGTGTTATACTTGAAAAATATCACTGACAACATCATCTGACACATTTATTAGGAGTCTCATTCACAGACCTCAGAGTGTAGCTATACACAGACACACAAAGTATGAACACCATTAGTGTTAGCAATGTGATGCTAAACAGCAGAGAACATAGAAAAATATGTTCTTCTTAATCTGAGCTAAGTGTTTGTGGTCTTCAGAATGACAATCTTCCAAAGCAGCAAGCTTAATTAATGCAAAATAAGAAATATTTCAAGACATCAGTGTTCACTTAAAGAGGAAAAAAATACAGGTTATCTACCTTTACGAAGCAGGACTTCAGGAGCGATATAATTTGGGGTTCCAACTAATGAGTGGGCTAGACATCTCTGATGCTGCTTCTTAGCTCTTTGTTCCAATGTCTTAAGCCTATCTCCACATCTACAATTGGACACATCATCCCAAAGATCACTGGGCTCCATGCTGTCTTGCCTGATATGGCTCCCTTTCAAATGGAAGAGAAAGTTTACAGTCATGGTCATAAAAAACAACACACAAAGAGAAAAGTATCTAGGTGTAGTTGTGCTGTCCTCTACTCTCAGTGAAGAACAGCATTTAAACTTTAAAACCCAAGGTATTTCCTTCTGACCTCTTCTTCGCAACTGCTTTTCTATAACCAGTGAAATGTCTCTCTTACGCTGCCATGTGGGAGATACAGAATGACAGAGAATATTTAGATTAGTTATAACAGTTGCTTATGACCTTTTTGCCAACAGGCATCAATACTCCTCCATAACACACACAGGAGGTGCATGGACTGGTTTAAACCTGTGATCAAATTACATCACCAACAGGAGAGACCCTCCAAACAAGTATAAAATGAAAAACTGCTGCTACTGCAGTGGTCAGTCAGATTATGGATAGGGACTTAAAACAGTATTGGAAAAAAAAGGACTGGAAACAAATTAATTGACTGAATTAGTGAAAGACAGATGCATCACTTTGTCCTCAGCCCTTTGTCAGTGTTACCTCTGTTTTCTAAGCTGGCACCTTTGCTGAGATGTACCTGTTTGTTTCAAAATAAACAATGCAATGCCACCACAAATAAAGCTTAAAAACTTTACCTTTCTGGTAGTATTTTGAATTATGAGTCCATCTGAATCCGGTACAGAGTCCAAAGTCAGTCAGTTTGATGTGCCCATCAAGGTCTATCAGTATGTTGTCAGGTTTGATGTCTCGATGAATAAATCCCATTTTGTGCACACTCTCTATAGCCAAAGTGAGCTCTGCAATATAAAATCTAGCCAGACGCTCTGGAAAAACCTCCATTCGAATCAGTAAACTCATCATATCCCCACCAGGGATGTAGTCCATCACAAAGTACAAGTTGTCTTTATCTTGGAAAGAATAATAGAGTTTAACCACCCACTCATTGTCTGCCTCAGCAAGTATGTCCCTCTCTGCTTTGACATGAGCCACCTGGTTCCTGTTCAGCACATCTTTCTTTCGCAGAGTCTTCATGGCATAGAGGGCATGCGTGTCCACTTTGCAGGCCAGGCATACTTCTCCAAATGCACCAATCCCCAGAGTCTTGATTTTCACAAACATAGATTTGTCCATCTTGGCCCTTTTAAGTCTGTTGTAGTTGGACTCCTTCTGGTAGAGAATCTTCCTCATTTGTTCCTGTTCTGCTTCGCAAAGGCCAGCCTTTACAAGGGAAAGGAAATCACAAAGGCTAGTACTGTTACATTCATATCAAGAGAACAATAAACTGATTCCTAAAATGCATTTCTCAGAAAAATTAAACAAGAAACAGTAAAGACATATTTCAGAAATACACTCTCTTATCTGTCTGTTGAGATGACTCTAAAACACCAGCAAATTCACAGTGCCCTAACTTGTTACCCAAATTTGTATCTCAGCTTGCTCTGCCTTTCTCTCAGAGAGTCATGGAACAAAACTGTCAGGGAAGGGAATATAACATAACAAACCTGATCATGGGATTTGGTTTACACCTCTCAAATGGGCACTTTGCCACTGCACTCCACTATGTGATGCGCACAGCAGTACACCTGAACCGAAACTGCAATTTAAACCTAGACTGCAGCATTTCATTCATGAGTGGATCTTCAGGGCAGCTCACATCAACATTTCTAACCTTAAGTGCCATTTGATTGTTGGGTTTTGTGTTGCAATTAAGAAGTTGGTTTTCACCTATACATTTGCAAGTGTCCTGGGAACCTTCTTTAGAAACTGTTTTTCTTCCTGGGCCATGCACCCCTCAAGGTGTTCAAGGCTAGGCTGGATAGGGCCTTGGGCAGCCTGATCTAGTGGAACATGTCCCTGCATCCCGTTATTCTATGATTCTATAATTCTATGATCTACAGCATCTGCTCTCAAAGTCTGTAGATCTCCTGACTATCTGTCTTTATAACCTTCTCCCTTTCCCCTCCTAAAATACGTGCACATAACCCTCAGCTCTGGTCTCTCTCCAGTCACTGAAGCACAGTCCCTGATGCTATTTCCCCTCTAAATATATTATTTCCTCCTGGTATCAAAGCTGTAAAAAGGTGGCTTGTCTACCTCCTGTTCCCAGAAAGCCTCCAAGTAACATGTTACACAGCTGAGCAAGAGACTTCATCAGAAAGGAAGAAGCAGCAGTATCCAACCAGACATTCCTCACTCTCCAAGACAGAGCCTGCACACTGCCAACTCTACCATTTCAATGCCTGTCCCTCTCCTGAGAGCCACTGGTGGCCTTCACCAGCAGAAACCCCGGGCTGAAGCTCACGATCCCCTGACAGCTCATCCTCTGCAGCACACTTCTTCCTTTCTGCATCCCCATTTGCAGAATCCTGAATTAACTGACATCAACTGAAGCACTTGGAAAGGAATTTTAGTGCCTGGTGGGAAGAGTGGAAGGAGTTGAAGCTGACTGATTAGCAGCAGACACCCAAGCATACGCCCACAGGGCTGCTACTTAGATTGATTTAATTTCACATCTGTAGTTTGTGTCTTTAAAGACGAGTGTGTGCAGACAGACTACACAGGGAGATCCTCACAGTATAAAAATGAGATCTGTATGAATAAAGGATGGAGGAAGTCTGCAGAAACTTGCAGAACAGGTGGGATGAACTCTCAGACTGAAGGCAACAGCCAAATCAAAACAAGTAATACAGTGTTTAAACTGTAAGACAAGTACAGAAATCTGCAAAAAAGGAAGTGTTTATTGTTTTAAGGTAAAATAATTAGTGTTGTGTTCTGAGTTAATTCAAGAATAATGCGATATTGAGATAGCCAAAATGTACTGAGTTCATACTGTATTGTTCCAGCAAGTGATGAGGTTGCTAGGGAAAGGAGTTGTTTTTGTTTATAGCTGAATTACCTCTGAGTTATGAAGTGAGGGAAAAATGAACAGTCAGAAGTGAACTAACACAATTAGCTGCTTTTTTACTTCTCTAGAGATCACTGTCTACTTCAGTTTAAGGAAAATATTCGCTTTATCCAAGCAATGCAACACAATCTGTACTTGCAGTGAGGACAAACTGTTAACTGTCAGTAAAATGCCAGGCTCTGAAGGGATTTAATTTTAACCTCAACAAATAAATTGCTGAATTTTCTGGAGCAATGCAAGCAACAAATTCACTGACTCTGGAAATTGTGCTAGCAATGACCAAGAGTTAATTATTATCCATTATGGGTTACTAATAGCTTTCCTTAGAGTTTATCCTTAAATGCAGAAGTAGGCAAGTCATATTCTAGTCATGCCTGGGGAAAAGAAAACCAACTCTTTCACATTTAAAAATTAAAAGCAAAACTGCCAGAGCAACTATCAGAACTTGGCAGCTTTATTTTAAGCAGCTCTATCAGTCAATCAGCTTACATTTGAGAGCTGCAATTGGGCACGAGAGAAGCGCTCTCTTATGAACTGCACCTCCCCAAGACCTGCTGCTAAAACAAGTTCCAGCAAGGGTCCCAAGATCAGTTCAAGTTGGCCAAAATATAATTATTTGTATGATATTATCACTTACAGGTGTTCAACATGCATCTTTCAGTCAAGCATTACAGATTCATCTGAAAATATGGCACAGTGAATACACTGCCAAGCTGAACCATAGTTTGGTGAGTGAGTGGCTAGCATGGAAGTGGGAGGAGGAACTGGAGCAAAGAGAAAACCTTTTTCAGAGTTTTGCAAGAGCTGCCAAAATACTGTCAGAATTATCTCAGCCTCAAAACTGGCTGCTGAGTTCTTGCCTAAGCAAACCTAGCACTTTCCTACTATAAAGGGTTTTGCTTCGTTCAACTTTTCTGGTATGAAGATTTATTATTTCAGATCTTAGGTTTTTCAAACAGTCTCCCAGATCTGCATCCAGGCTTCTGAGTGAAAACAATATGGTATAGGGAGGTGTTGGATACCTTCTACTTCCAGTAGAGTCTGCCTTTATAAATTTTTTGACTGATTAAAAATAGTAATCATCAATTTGACCCCATTAGCTTTTGTTTTAAGGAAACAATGAGAATTACTTTGGCCATTTCTTGCTCCAATTGCAATCTTCTGTTAATTTTCTGCTGGTAGGTCTTAATGACATTTTCTACATGTTGCTCCATGTAGAACTTGAAGGCAAAAGGTGAGTAACTCTTTATTCGGGATTCTCGTTTTTCCTCATCTTTGCCATTTTTTCGCACAGGCACCGGAGACGTCTGAATCTGCTTTTTATCCTTGCTTGGCTTCTCAGCTTTAGTGTTCTTGCTACTTTTGTCATTTCGCTCGCTGTTCTCCTCAGCCTTATTGCCTGCTGCATTGGGGACTACACGGAGGGTTTGCTCTACACCCATGCATAAGCAGTTGATATCAAACTGCTCAGAGCTACCGGGAAGCAACAAATGCTTGGGATAAGGTGGTGGTGGACACCGCAGTTCCTGGTTACCATAATCCACATCTAGTTGATAGGCATTAGCTGCTCCAACGGGCGATACATGCTGCTCAATCATCTCCAAGCCATCCACAGCTGGTGCCTGCGCAGGTAACCAACTAGGATGGGAAGGTCCCACTGCAGTCTGAGGCTCAGGTCGCATCACTCGCATGCTCTTCACCGGCTGGAGAATATGAGCAGATGTGACTGCTGTGATTGTATTTGGAGACGGAATTGAAGGATCGGGTTTTCCTGGAGGAACCTGTCTCATAGACACTGTCACTTGTTGCTGGTGATTGTTAAAGGAGTTTGTTCTGCTGGGCACGGTGGCATCAGGTCTGAAGGATACATGTTGCCGTGGAGATGTTTCTATTCCTGGGTTTTGTAAAGAATCTCGGCGTGACGATGTTGCTCCCTGCCACTGCTGAACTTGAGGATTATTCATGTCATAAATGTCCATGTTTAAGCTATTTCTAGACGGAGTTAATAGATTTTGTGGTGGACTGTCTGAAAAATCATTAGCAAAGGCTGGACCTCTAGATATCACATGCATTTGATGAGAAGAAGGACTTGTCTGTTTGTGATGAGAATGTGATATATACAGGCTTGCTGGTGCCTGCTGAAATGCATGACCAGAATTATTCTGAACAACTGCTCCTTTATTTGGGAGACTGGTGTATCCTCCCTCCTGCTGCATCTTGTTTTGGAAGGACGGACTCCGCTGAACGCCATATCCCATAGGTTCCCCCTGCATCATCATGTGCTGCCTACTGTAATGTTGGTTGTTGGAGCCATGGGATGCCTGCAGCTGCAAAGCTTGACTGCTGTGATTAGCCACCGGGTAATTAATCACAGAAGAGTCGATATTTGCAGGGTATGTTTTCTGCTGATGGCCTGTTGCTGTGCTGTGTGTGCCTACTCCAGAGGGTCGCTGTACAGGAGCATTCATAGCTGTAGACTGCGAAGTAGACATTAAATAGTCCATGTATGGCCTCGGAACTTCAGTGAGCATGTTTGCACTCTCTGCTCCAAAGCCTGTCCCTTCATAGGCTGCATTACCAATCTGATGGTAGGACGGAAAAGATTCATTTGATCCTTCGAAGCTTGGCCTGCGGGTTACATTATTTGGCACAATACCCTTTCCTTTATAAAAAGAACACAGAAGAATGTTAGGAAACAATTCAGGTGAACACATTACTTTGCATTACTCATTAATCTACACATACAGACATACACATGCATGCATGCACACTGCGTAGGGAGTATGTGTTATAAAAACATCTTCCAAAATCTAAATTAAGCACCCTGAACATTTAAAGTTGTAGGTGCCAAGTATTACTACTGATAACGAGCTACCGGCCCACAACACCGCTCATGCCAAGAATCATCAGGGAGTTCTACCAAATCATGAAAATAAAAGCACAAATTCCTTAACTATGAAATCATTCAATTACTCTGCAGCCTGGTTTTTAAAGCTGGACCAGTATTACCAGTCATTACTCAGGGGTTAGGAAGGGGGTTAAGTACAGCACCAACAGGAGTAGAATAACTAGAAAGACTGTCAATACAACTTAAAGTCAACATTACTGTAAGCTACTAGGTCACCACATAGTCCACATCTTCTGTAGAGTGAGATCACTACTCAAACGGGGGATCTGTTTACATCTCTCTGTTCCATCGTTCTCCTCCAAAATCCTCATCTCCCTCTCCTTCATTTGCAACAAAGGCATCACACAATTTGTCCTGTATTCTTTCCACTGTGTCAGACACAGAGCATCCCCTTGTATTACTCATCTTCCATCTGTTTGGAAGGGAAATCTTTTGGGGTGTCAACATGTTAATTTTAGCTTGAAGAATGTGCAGAGACAAGATAGCACCATTCCAGTACTGGAAGCATCAGTGGCACTTTTCATCAGTTCTTTGATCTGAGGACAAATTGCAGGTGTATGAAGCACCAATTACTCTAAAAAGACCAGGGGAGACTCTGTGCTGTTTTTTTGTTACCCTCCCCCACTGGTTCTTTAAGCTTCCACAAATCACAGGAGCTGGTCTGTATATTCCTGAAGAATTTCCTTTGAAAATCTTGACTTCTCAGGTTCCACAATTAGAGTTGTATTGCCCTAACAAGCTTGAACAGTGGATTACAAGCTTTTCCAATTATTTGTATTACAGCAAGTCAACGGTTGGGCCAGATACAATGTACTTGAGCATAGCTGTTGGCTCCTCACCTGCATACACACAAGCCCTGCTATACACAGACACGTAACGATTTCAAGAATGTTCTTATGAATGAACTCTGGGGAAGGGAACTACCGCACAACTCCATAGCAATTATTTCTGTGCAAGCTTTTATTTTGCAGTAAACTTAAGATGGTTGAGGTGATTTGCATTGAAGAAGAAACAGCTTTGTGTTTAAGAAGGTGGACTACAACTGTAGTCTTGCAAAGTAAGTGAGCTGTGTTCAGCTTCCAGCCCAGTTCACCTTGCAGAGCCATTTTCACATCATTGTCTCCCACAAGAGTACCACTATATACTGTCAATCCATGACTTCTCACCAGCAATGACTCAACTTTTAAAAATTGCAAGAAAGCTTATTGCAAGAAAGAACATTGTTTTTAAAAAAGTTCATGCTTACCTGGTGAGGTTTGCTTAATTACACGTACTATCTGTTCATTTCTAGGATCCAAGTAGCTCATCTTACTGATATACTCCAGAGCAGCTTCAATACTTCTGCTACCTGTCTGCTTCAGTGCTCGCACAGCCATCTCCTGCATAAAGCAAACAAGAATTGAATCACACTGAGACAAAACCCAAGCACTGTACAGCAGGCTAGAAGGCAGTAAGCACTCTTACATTAATAGAAACATTTTATAATTCACACCAGATCACAGCTGCCTGAAGCCAAATGGACTCATAATTTGAAAACACTTACATCCCTCGCACAACTCAAAAATTAAAAGAAGGAAATAACAAAACTCATAACCTACCCACACTCTGGCGATTAAAAAAGCATCACATGGAAACGTGTGTTTTAAGATTCTTAAAAATAAACTTCAGGCCCAGAAAAGGTAGCACAGTTTGATATAGGACAAAACAGTATTAAATACTTTGGGTTTGGTATTTGAGAGCATGTCTCTTACTCGCAGCTGAACACAGTAAAAGCTTTACACTTTCACAGACGCCACAAAGAACTGATTAGGCAGGGGCTGATTTCTGCTGAGCAAATCCTCACCCCACTAGAGTCAAAAGAGAAGAAAGACTCCTGGTTTTGGTACAGCTGGGTCACCATTCACTATCTGTTTGGAAAGTGAGTAGGCACATCAAACTGCATGTCACATTGTTAGTTGACTTTTTATCTGTATTTTACTGGGCACACATCCACCACTGAGAAGTTAATGCATGTGCCAAACATACAACCTCAAAACTAAAACTGGGGCAAATATGAATGTTCTAAAATAATTTAACATAACTGTGGTCAGCGTCCCCAGCTTTACAGCCAGCAAGTCACACTCCCCTGTTGTCTGTTTATACTTTTACTTAGGATAACAGAAACATAGAATGGTTTGGGTTGGAAGGGTCTTTAAAGATCATCCAGTTCCAATCCCTCTGCCACAGGCAGAGACATCTCTCAACAGACCAGGCTGCTCAAGGCCCCATCCAACTTGGCCTTGAACACCTCCAGGAATCCATTGCCCTTTCCTGGGCAACCTGTGCCAGTGCCTCACCACCTTTAACATGAAGAATTTCTTCCTAATGTCCAATCTAAATCTTACCCCTTCCAATTACCCCTAATCATATCACTACAAGCCTTTGTAAAAAGTCCCTCCCCAGCTTTCTTGTAGGTCCCCTTCAGGTACTGGAAAGCTGCTCTAAGGCCTCCTTGGAACCTTCTCCAGGATGAACAACCCAAACTCTCTCAGCCTGACCTCATAGCAGAGGTGCTGCACAGAATCACAGAACAACCAGGTTGGAAGGGACCCATCGGATCTTCTAGTCCAACCATTCCTATCTAACACTAAACCAAGTCCCTCAATACCTCATCCACCCGTGACTTAAACACCTCCAGGGAAGGGGAATCAACCACATCCCTGGGCAGCCTATTCCAATGCCCAATGACCCGCTGCGTGAAAAACCTCCTCCTAATCTCCAGCCTAAATCTACCCTGGCGGAGCTTGAGGCCATTCCCTCTCGTCCTGTCCCCTGTCACTTGGGAGAAGAGCCCAGCTCCTTCCTCTCCACAACCACCTTTCAGGTACTTGTAGAGAGTAATAAGGTCTCCTCTCAGCCTCCTCTTCTCCAGGATAAACAACCCCAGCTCTCTCAGCCGCTCCTCATAGGGTCTGTTCTCCAGCCCCTTCACCAGCCTCGTTGCTCTTCTCTGGACTTGCTCCAGAGCCTCAACATCCTTCTTGTGCTAAGGGGCCCAGAACTGGACACAATATTCAAGGAGCGGCCTCACCAGTGCTGAATATAGAGGGAGAATCACCTCCCTGGACCTGCTGGTCACACCGTTTCTGATACAAGCCAGGATGCCATTGGCCTTCTTGGCCACCTGGGCACACTGCCGGCTCATGTTCAGTCGGCTGTCGACCAACACCCCCAGGTCCCTCTCCTCCTGGCAGTTTTCCAGCCAGGCTTCTCCCAGTCTGTAGTTCTGCATAGCGTTGTTGTGCCCCAAGTGCAGGACCCGGCATTTGGCCCTGTTAAACCTCATGCCGCTGGACATTGCCCAGCGGTCCAGCCTGTCCAGGTCCCCCTGCAAAGCCTCCCTACCCTCCAGCAGATCGACACTTGCACACAGCTTTGTGTCATCTGCAAACTTGCTAAGGGTACCCTCAATGCCCTCATCCAGGTCATTGATGAAGACATTGAACAGGACTGGACCTAGCACTGAGCCCTGGGGAACACCACTTGTCACTGGCCTCCAGCTGGACTTAATTCCATTTCCCACCACTCTCTGGGCCCGGCCATCCAGCCAGTTCTCTACCCAGGAGAGTGTGCGTCTGTCCAGGCCAGAGGTTGACAGTTTCCGTAGCAGAATGCTGTGAGAAACTGTGTCAAAGGCTTTACTGAAGTCCAGAAAGACCACATCCACAGCCTTTCCTTCATCCAGCAGCCGAGTCACTTTGTCATAGAACGCGATCAGGTTGGTTTGGTAGGACCTGCCTCTGGTAAACCCATGTTGACTGGGCCTGATCACCCGGTTCTCTTGTAAGTGCTTCATGATAGCACTCAAGATCACCTGTTCCATGACTTTCCCTGGCACTGAGGTCAGACTGACTGGCCTGTAGTTCCCGGGATCCTCCCTGCTACCCTTCTTGTAAATGGGAACTACATCAGCCAGTCTCCAGTCCAGAGGTACCTCCCCAGTCTTCCAGGACTGCTGGAAGATGATGGAAAGGGGTTTGGCCAATACATCCGCCAGCTCCCTCAAAACCCTAGGATGTATCCCATCTGGCCCCATGGACTTGTGGGTGTCCAGCTGGCCAAGCAGGGCTCTGACCACCTCCTCATGGACTATGGGAGCCTCGTATTGCTCCTCTGTTTCCCGGGTATCTACACAGAGGGAACAGCTTTCTTTACAATTAAAGACTGAGGCAAAGAAGGCATTAAGTACCTCAGCCTTCTCCTCGTCCCCTGTCACTGCTGTTCCCTCTGAGTCCAAAAGGGACTGTATGGTCTCCCTTGTCCTCCTTTTACTGTTAATATACTTATAAAAAGATTTTTTATTGTCTTTTGCAGACTTAGCTAATCTGATCTCTAGCTCAGCCTCAGCCCCTCTGATTTTTTCCCTACATAGCCTCGCTTCCCTCCTGTAGTCCCTCCAAGAGGCCTGTCGCCCCTTCCAGAGTCAATATATCTTCCCTTTTTTTCTAATTTGACTCAAGATTTCCCTACTTAACCAAGCTGGTTTTTTCCCCTGCTGACCTTTTTTCCAGAACACGGGGATGGCTTTCTCCTGAGCTGCCAGGATCTCCTTTTTGAGGAACTCCCAGCCCTCATGGGCAAACTTGCCCTCAAGTGCTGTCTCCCAGGAGACTTTGCCAACCAGCCTTCTAAACAGTTCAAAGTCTGCCCTCTGAAAATTTAGTGCTACCGTCCTGCTTAGCACCCTCTTCACTTCACCTAGGACAGAAAACCGTATCACCTCATGATCACTAAGACCTAGGCGACCCCCTACTATCACATCCCCCACAAGCCCCTCTCTGTTGACAAACAGCAAGTCCAGGAGGGCACCTTCCCTCGTAGGTTCGTTGACCAGCTGTGCAAGGAAGTTGTCTTCCACGCACTCCAGGAACCTCCTAGACTGCTTCCTTTCTGCTGTGTTGTACTTCCAGCAGATATCAGGGAGATTGAAGTCTCCCACAAGGACAAGAGGCACTGACTTAGAGATTGACCCCAGCTGTTTAAAGAAGAGCTCATCAGCTGCTTCTCCTTGGCTGGGTGGCCTGTAACAGACTCCCATCACAAAATCTCCCTTCTTATGGGCTCCCTTGATCTTAACCCACAGGCACTCAATCTCCTCATCGCCACAGTCCATCGCAGAGGCGTCCAAGTCCTCCCCTACAAAGAGGGCTACTCCACCCCCTCTCCTACCCTTTCTATCCCTCCTGAAGAGTTTATACCCCACCATACCCGAACTCCAGTTATAAGAGGCATCCCACCACGTTTCCGTGATGGCAACGACATCAAAGGCACCTTGCCCTACAACGGCTTCCAGCTCTTCCATCTTGTTCCCCATGCTGCGTGCATTGGTGTAAATGCACTTCAGCTGAGTAGCTGAGCCTTCAGTCCTCCTAGAGGGGACTACTCCTCCTGGAGCAGTTGATGCCAGAATATCTATATCTCCCTTGTTGAGCGAGGCTGCATTCTCCCCCACTTCCTGTATGGTGACGCGCTGGTGGTCCTCACCAGCACAGCCCCTCCTAAACTCCAGTGGTCTACGTCCAGGCACGCAGTTGTCTAGCCTGGACTGGATCCCCTCCCCCTTCACACCTAGTTTAAAGCTCGATTTATGAGCTTAGCTAGGTTTTTAGCAAGGGCCTTAGCCCCACTAGGAGACCCACATGTCCCAACCTTTGCACCCATGTCAGGGGGTGCACGAACCACTCCGTGGTCAAAGAACCCAAAGCCCTTTTCCTCGCACCAGGTTCGGAGCCAGGCATTAATTGAGTCCTTCAATCAGAGGGCTGCAGCCCTCTGATCACCTTTGTGTCCTCCTCTGGACCTATCCCAACAGTTTCACACCCTTCTTATGTTGGAGATTCCAGAACTGGCCAAAATACTCCAGGTGGAGTATCACAAGAGTGGAATTGAGGCGGAGAGTCACCTCCCTTGACCTCGATCCTACTTATAGCTCAGGTAAATGGAATACCTTTCAGGAATGACTCTAGCCTCTGGTTGCAAAGCAAAATCCAGTAGCTTCACAAAGCTGCATGGCCTTTTCTGAAATGATGGAGAACCTGCACTCCAGAGCTTTAGCACTAAATTAAACTGAACTTCACTCATCAAAAATTTATATGCTTAGTCAAAAGTAGTTGCTGACAACCTTTCTAGATTCACCTCCAAAAGACACTTGATAAAAAAGATATAACAGGAAATCTACTGACCTTTGGTGACAGAAGATTAGAAGATTCATTTGAACTGGTCTCCGAACTCACAGAGGATTAAAGTTGCATGAAATGAATGTCACCACCAAGGACATGCCTGTAAATCATTACTCTATTATCTTGTCATTTTACCACCACCAGTAAGTGGTGAATCAGATTGGGTTTTGCCTTCTTGGCTTAACTTACTGAGTGCAGCTGTGGTGGCTGGGTTGGCAGAAGCCCACACGTATATGTCAGATACACGGGAAAGGGGCACACGTGTGCACGTGTTGCTCTTTGCTCCACTGAACTGCAAGTACATAAGACACTCACTAATTGTTAACTGAGCAAGGGAGGATCATCGCACATGACACTAATTCACACGTAGCGCCGAGCCACACGCTGGCACTTGGCATTTTGCTTCGCTTACCTCAGTCCCTTCCCACTCCCCCCAAAATGGCAGCATTTTCTCCATTACTCAGAGGTTCTGCTTGGGGAATAGCTATAGCAAGATTGAATATTTTTCATTCAATTTATGACTCATAATTCATAGAAAGGCAGTAGTTGGTTTCACATTTCCTCTAGCTGAAATATTTCACTGGCATCAACAAATTACTAAGGGCAATTTTAAATCAAGAGAAAACTATTATGTATGAAGGAAAGAATTTCCCACAATGTTTTTTTTTTTTTCCCTAGCTTTCTTTTTTCTTCTTCTGGATACATTTCTAAAGTGTTAGTAAATTTGCATCCTAGTGCTCAGCATTCTCATCATCCAGGGACTTGTGGCTTTGCAGCCCACTTTCAGGGGGCTGCTACCACATCTGCCCATTTACACCAGTTGGACTTAGCCTTACATCACAAGTCTTAAAAGTTTCCTAAATCAAATGTGATCTATACCCACATTTGGGCTGGCTTGGATGTTTTTATATTTGTTTTGTCTGCAATGGGCTCCCAAGAAAATAAATGCTTGGTAAACAATTATCTTAATGATTAATAAAACAGCCCCCATAATCCATCACCCCTCACAGCTGTGTTGGATGTACACAATTCAAAGGGACTAAAATACTTTAGGGTTTTTTTTATCACCAGCGCAGTGATATGATCTCTGAAAGTAATCCTTTCACCCACCTCCATGCTTTCTTCACTTTTACCATTGCCCATGCCAGAAAAGCAGAGTAAAAATGACACTGGGCTATTTGCAGCTGCATGTACTACCTTCAGCAGATATGTTATGGGATTCATATTTAAACTTCAGTGGGAATAAGGGGAGCAGAAAAGCCCAATGCACTTCACTATGGACTGTACAATAACCTAAGAGGGCCAGAAAGAGCTTGGGAGTGATGGATGCGTGGCTGCCAACCTCACCTCCACAAGCCTCCAGCGCAGGAGCCCCACGCTCCAGCTCACCGACTCTCATCTTTCATTAGGTCAGCCCCCATGTTCCAAAGGGTTTCCTCATTACATACCCTGTTTGCTTAGCATCTACATTACTGCTGGAAAGAGTGAAGCAAGCTTGTGGTTCAAAAGAACACCTGCAATTCTCCTGCATACCACCCCAGAGCTTTGGCCTTTTCCCACCTAGCTCTCATGAGACACAAACAGTTTCTGATGCTGGTTCATCTCCAAGCAAATGGAGAGCAACCAGCACAACCTAAATGTTCCACATACAAAAGGAAAGGGCTTTTCTCATAGGCAGATCACATAATCGTAATTCTCCACCCAGGAGACAAGCCCCTCTGGTGGCAGGAGAAACTCCAGGAGAGTCGAGGGCAACAAGAAGCTCCAGCACTCTTCTAGCTGGCCTTTGCCCTCCTTTGCATTGTTTATCCCATCACCATCCTTCATGCCCACAGTTCTCTCCTCTCCAGTAGCCACATGAAGAGGGCTCCACTCATTCCAGCACCTTTTCACTGGGGATGGGGAACAAGACTAGACATAAGGAAGAATTTCTTCACACTGAGGGTGGTGAGGCCCTAGCACCGCTTCCCCAGGAGAGTTGTGGCTGGAGGTGTTGAAGGCCAGGTTGGATGGAGTGTTGGGCAGCCTGATTTAGTGGGAGGTGTCTGTGCCCACAGGGGAGTTGGAACTATGTGATCTTTGAGGTCCCATCCAACCCAAACTACTCTATGATTCTAAGATGATGCATGGCTGAGGCTGATGGAGAGTGTGCTCTGTGCCCAAGGCAGCTGCTGGCTCACAGGGCATGGTGACTGCCTCCTTCCTAAATCCAACACAGCGATGACTTCTGCGAGTGTGGCTGGGAGGAGGGAGCGAAGGGCTGGACTCCCAGAGCCTGCTGAAGGGGAAGCTGGCTCCATGCTGACGGCAGGGGCCACAGCTTGCATTTCCTGGAAATGGATATAAGGACTGTTTGGGAGGAAAAAGGGCAGAAATGGATTAAGCTGTGTCAGTAATTACACTTGTTGGGGAGGACAGGCTTAAGTGAGAAGGAGGGTGTTTGTGAGAAGGAGCAGAATGGCTCAAGGAGGATAGAAATTAGTGCCAAAATCTTCCAAGCTGATACTGTAGAGAGTAGAAGGGCTGAGCAAACAAGAGGACAAATACCAAGCAAGGATAAAAGTGCACAGCTACACTGACACAGATAGAGCTGTCTTGATTTTATGCCACTCTAAGGTAAGTACGCATTAGAGAGAGAAGGGAAAACAGACCAGAAATGAGACATGAAAAAAGAAGTCCACTTGGAGCCATATCCAACACCAAAACATTCAAGTAGGCACAGGATCAAATCCAGCTCCCACTGAGGTCGACAAAGATTTCCATTAACTGCAAGGTACACTGCATCAGGTCCTCCGCTTTGGATCATTTCCTTTTCACCAGGCCAAAAGCTGTCAGCCGCAGTATGGTTTGAGAAACCTGGCTGCGTCCTGCTAACCCCACAGCCAGCTGTCAGGCTGCAAGGAGAAACACAAGCCACTGGCAGCGCACACATAAACCACAAGGGAACAGAGCAGTCCCAGCCCTAACTCATTCTTTGCATTCTGTGTATTCCTTTTGGAGGACTCAAACATCTCTCCATGCAGGGCTTTTTATGCACTTTTTTGCTTCCAGACATCACCAGCTGTTGGTGAAAAAGTAAACCAGAAAAAGGTGAAAAGGTATCAGAGGAAAATATGCTTTCACAATTAACTCTAATAATTTTGTAATTAATGTGACAGCTGCAATATTAAAATAAGGTTTCGGTGGTCAGCTGTGGTTCTGGACAGATCTAATGGAAAACCAAAGTCAGGCCATGCAAACTGAGGCAATTCTTCAGGATTCCAAATTTGTGGGTTCACAGAGAAAAATGGGGAGGAGTGTGTTCCTACAGTGGGTTACCCAAACAAGACAGCTGCAGGGTCAACATGCTCTCCACTATTTCCCCAGCCTCGTGCTGGTAGAAGGCAGCTTTCCAGGAGATTTCAAGACTTTGCTAGAAGGAAGGCCACCTTTGCGCTCAGATGCTCAACAGGGAAAACTCTTGTTTGACAGTAAACAGATATTTGGATGTGTGCACATACAGATTTCATCTCGCTCTCTGCTCTGCAGGCAATGTGAAAGGCTTTCCCCATTTTACCCTCCCATCTGGCTGTACTCCACCAGCATTGGCAGAGGTTTGCGTTCTTGCTGAACTACAAGGTTGTCCAGCAACATTCTTCATTCAGAAAGCTCCCAGTTGCCAAGATGTATTTATCATCCAAGTGAAGATTGCACAAGAGGTTACAATAAGTAAGACTTTTTCCCAAGAACATTGTGTCTGAAGGAGACAATAGGTCCTCCAAGATTTGGCAAGGGTAATCAATTGCTAACAAAGACAAAAATTAATTACTTGCTTTCCATTCACAAAGAAGGATGGGCGACAGATGCAGGAAACAGATACAGGTTCCCTGCGGAAGAGAGAAAAAATTAAAGCTCAGGCCAGAAGATATGATCCACAATTGATTAGGAACCTTTCTGCAACAGCCCACCATTGTAGGAATTTTCATTCATGATTTTAAACTTGCAAAGCCTAAGAAATCCAGGAAACAATGTGTACATTTAAGCTATGTCTGTATTGTTGCAACCCTAGGAACAGAGAAACTTGTTTAGTAATGTTCTCTATCTGCAATTATTCTCTAGTTGGATGCTTCAACTAATTTCGCATTCTATTTTTATTCTGCCTGTCTTTAGGTTGCTAACACCAGGGGCTCAATCTTGCCCACAAACTGCCATGCATAACTATAAACCTGATTAAAATATCCTAGCCATGTAATTAAGAAGTTATCCCGAGAATCATTAGCTCTTTTCAGTTTCAGTGTATCAGAAAAGCAGGAGGAAATCAGCACTGGCAGAGACCTACTGAGCGCCCACCTGTTTGCCACAGGATCACTTAATCTGTTCAGGAACCACATAACCCATTCAGAAACGAATGGAGAACTACGCCATGGCTAGTCCAGATTTTGTGCCACTACTGCTCCTGTTAGAAAGGTCCTTCAAAGCTAAACTGCTCTGGCTCTGATAAACCTTCCTCTTACTTTCAGCCTAAATTATGCAGGATATGTTTATTCCCCCTGCCTTTAGTTTCTGTTGTCTTTTGACTTCAGCAGCTCTGTTGTTGCCCCCTTCATCCTAAGAGGTGATGGCAGCTTGGCCTCCTGGGCGAAACAAACCACATTCTTTTAGTCTTCCCTTGTAAAAGAGGTTCTTCATTCTCTTTATCACTGTAGCAGCCCATCTCTGTATCAAGAAAGATGAGACTGGGACATGGTTTTGATAACAGCTGTACACGTAGTTCCTGATGATGTGCAAACAGTGGTGGGAAAGTTATCCTTGTGGAAAAGCCATTCCTTTTCTTTCTTGATTTCAGCAGACCAAGTTTGAGTTTCAACCTATAAATCTGGCTTTTAGTCCTTGCTGGCAGCATTCCTACCCTTTGTGCTCCTGAATTTATTTTCATTTCAGTTGCCACTCCAGCCCTCACTGTCACCCATTATTTTAGTCGGATGCTTCAGTCCTGCAGCTCCTTCCCCAGCTCCAGCCCTGACTCTGCATTCCCACTTCATACCGTCAGCATACTTCCTTTTTTACTACAGACTTATTAATGGAAAAAGTATGCAGAAGGGACTCCCCGTAGAACATAAAGTTGGGGCAGACAGAAAAAGAATATGGATAGGTGATGAAATGTAAGACTCGCTAAGTTAAACCACATCAACATATGAAAAAAATAACTGAACTGTAAATAAGGAATGTGGAATTACAGGTAAGGAACCACTTTAAGCAGAAGTTTCTTATACAATGATTTGAAGGGATATTTGAAGAACTAAGAAAGGGAGTAAAAGAGAGGGAGGGTTTTGAAAATGATGCAATGCTCTGGTAAATGTCAGAAGAAAAATTTAAAAAACCCACTTAACATGACATTCAGGGCTACATCACCACTCATTCTGCTTGCCTTCAAACTCTTTTAGTCTTGATTCAATCAGCTCCAGAAAGTAAGCATCTACTATCCTGTGTTTGTGCAGCACCCAGTACAATGGGGTCCAGCTATCATGTCTGTGGCAGTATGACAACTTATTATTAAAGGAAAGTAATTAAGTCCAGCCTAAAATACTCAATTTGTAGTAGTAGGCAAAAAGAGATGGAGGGCAAAAGTGTTAATTCTCCTAGGTCCCAGGGTAGAAACCTTCATATTACTACCACTACAAACCAACACTGAAATAAGGATTACCTTAAGCCTCTAACCCACAGGACAAGGCACATTTCCTGCTGCTGTGGAAGGAATGAGGCAAAATAAAACAAAAGTAGCTAGAGACTGAGAAGCATCTTTTGATGTTGAAGATTACAGCAGTTCAAAATGTTTCCAGCATCTTTTCAGATTCAAAACAGCCTTGGAGGATTAAAAAGTAAACAATGAACCAGACAAATGAAACCAACACTTCAAATTTATCACGTTATTTTTTTGCATTTTGCCAGCCCTAGAGCTAATACAAAGTTCTTTCACAAGTATCCCAAAAAAAATCAAAATAAAAGGGCCATCGTGACACTTCTCTACTGCTTTTTCCCAGCTGCTTTTCCTTACGTTCATGACTAATCAAAGATATTTAAGATCTTCCAAGGGAAAAAAAATACTCTATAGTTAGCAGCAGGGTTCTTATAAAGAACAACCACCATAACACCTTCAACAGCTTGGAAAGCGCAAGAGAGAAAAAAGCAAGAGCTGAGAACAGTAACTGGAAATACGACACAGCTCCTTGGCAGGCAAAAAGGCATCAGTTACATTAAAATGCTTTTTTAACACTATGCAATTTGTATCAAGTAGCAGGCACATAATTCCTTTTCTGGTTTGGATTTTTTTTGTTGTTGCTGTTCTTTCAACTGAACTCATGTAGTACCTTGCCTCACCTCAGCTCCTTGTAAGACTGTGTTTGGCCATGGGTGTTTCACACAGGACAGCTGCTATTTTACATGACACTCCTTGTGTCCCATGAGTTGTTCAAATATGGTTCTTTGCATGAAAAGGAGAGATATGAATTTCAGGCCATCAGCCAATTCAAGGTCCCAAAGTTAAGACACTTGGAAATAAACCAAGCCTGACTGCTCCACGTATTTCCAAATAAACGCTTGTAAAATGGAGTATTTATAATGAGGCATCTCCAGACAAAGAGCATGAATGTAAACACTTTGAGAAGCTCTGCTGGACTATTCAAGGGATGCAATCTGTTTAAAGAAAAAAGCATACATCAACTGCAATGTCAATCTTTAAATTCAGTTAGAACACTTAGAATCATAGAATCATAGAACAATCAGGTTGGAAGAGATCCATCGGATCATCAAGTCCAACCATTCCTATCAAACACTAAACCATGTCCCTCAGGACCTCATCTACCTGTGCCTTAAACACCTCTAGGGGAGGGGAATCAACCACCTCCCTGGGCAGCCTATTCCAATGACCAATGACCCTTTCTGTGAAAAACTTCCTCCTAATCTCTAGCCTAAATCTCCCCTGGCGGAGCTTGAGGTCATTCCCTCTTGTCCTGTCCCCTGTCACTTGGGAGAAGAGCCCAGCTCCCTCCTCTCTACAACCTCCTTTCAGGTAGTTGTAGAGGGCAATGAAGTCTCCTCTCAGCCTCCTCTAGGCTAAACACCCCCAGCTCTCTCAGCCGCTCCTCATAGGGCCTGTTCTCCAGCCCCTACACCAGCTTCGTTGCTCACTTCATCAGACAACTCCTGTTACATCCCAGAGAATAGGTCCCAAAGAATAGTTGTGTCTATGCACAGACACATGTGGATATAGTACAAAATATGTACATATCTGAGTAGATGAATTTGTTGATATTAATCTAATTTCAGGTAAATTTGTGAGCCCTTTGAAAGCAATGTTTTAAGAAAGACATTATGCATTCTTTCATGAAGAAATAAGGCTCTTACTTGTTCCACCAGTCAAACAAGACAAGTAATTTCATTATATATTTATATATTAGGAATGGTTGGACTTGATGTACCAGTGGATCTCTTCCAACCTGGTGATTCTATGATTCTATATACATTTATTACATGTCAGGTACTCTGGAATGGACTTGGAAAGTGTAAGGCCTGCAGGAAGCTGAAAGAGGTCCTGCCCCAAGGAGCAAACCTGTGTCAAAGTCAAGTGCCATGAGAGGACAATTACAAACAGACAAGGAAAGAGGGTGGCCACGGCATTAACAACAAAAATGAAAAAGGAGTAAGAATAATCAAAAGTAGCCACACTTTTTTTTCACACTTTTGTCCAAGCCAGCTTGGGAAGCAAGAACAGAGCTGAGCTGCTCTATGTCAACCAGGACACAGGCAGGAAAAGAAAGGGAGCAGAGCTTATGGAGTAGATCTGAGGGGCAGCGACTAAGAGCCTGTTCTCCCTGTCCACACCATCCTTAGAAAAATCACATTCATGGCTGAAAAGCTGGTGGTAGAAGCTTAGTTTACCTAGATATTTGATGCAGAGAGTTGGCATCCAAGATACATAGTGACTTGCTGCCTACCTCTGAGGCTCTAACACCCCTTTCTGAAGGCACCCACTCTTTCTGCCAACTTCTGAAGGAGAGCAATCAAACCAACAGTAAAATGCACACCTTGCTTCAGATCCTACATCAGAAGAGAGGTATAAGGAGTGACCATGTAGAGACTTCAGTTTTGAGCATTCAGTTGAGTACTCCAAGATTATCTACACACCACAATTCACAGGCCAAGTTTCCATTAAGGGTAAAATAAAGGAGAATGGAAGGCATGTATTTGTACGTCTTCATTGCTCGACTTATCTCCTAGCTGCACAAAATCCTTTCTAGTGTGATGGTACCTGAACCTTTCTGCATTACACTGAGCCCTACACAAACACAAGAGAAGAATTCTATTCTAAAAAGGATTTCTAATTTAAAACAGAACAAATAACTTTATATATAGCCATAACTGTTACTCATTACTCTTTAAGCTTGTTCCCTGAAGAGCTATTTAAACTATATAGTTCAGTCTAACCAAATGACCCATGGTGGGTGCATCAACAAACAAAAAGTCGTACAAATCTCTCCCAGTCTTTCCTCAGCATTGGAGCAGAGGGAACTCAAACCAGAAGCACTATTAAGTGCTAATTCAGAAATCTTATACTGAGGTCAAATCATGTTATATAAACAGCATTTATAAAGTACTGCACTGGCAGGTTTATGTCACAGAGCGGCATGGAAGAGCTCTTCTTATTTCATGCATGTGTCAATCCACATGCACACACATACAAGTGTGGATACATCCTTTCCAAAGATGCTATTTTACTTCCCTTGTTACACAGATGGAGAACTTCCCACCTTTTGCACACAGTCCATAGCAGGTTCAGCCTTAGCTCCAGCTGACTCCTGTCCCTCCTGCCTGGCAGCCACTGAGGTGACCTGTACTCTTGTCACACAGTGCTTCAGCCACATCTTGCATTTACCTGTAAGGCTCAAGAGTTTCTCCTGTTCCCACAAGCCAAGCCACAGCACTATTCAACCATGCTTCTAATATTGCAAAGGTAACATGATATCCTAAAATAGCTTTTAAACTCTGAAGAAGAGGAAACAGAGAACAATTGACAGGAATTGATAGTGATTGACAGGAATGGTTGGACTTGATGATCCTGTGGATCTTTTCAAACCAGGTGATTCTATGATTCAATTTGAAAACAAACTCCAGTACAAGCAAATGAGTTATCCCAAACCAAGAAGTATCACCTTCCTGTAATGTTCACTGAAAACCCCTTCCACATCCCTGTTCACACATTTTATTAACCAAAGATATTACTGAAAAGGTACTCCCCTTCCCATACCAAGCCCAACACTGCACGAGCTCTGAGGTTTATGACTGTAACTCAAAGAAAAAGAGTCACCGATCTGGTACTCCAAATCAAATCCTTCACACAGGGCAGAGAAGTCTAAGCCAAAAGAGCACTTTTTTCCAAGCCTCTGGGGTTTGATTCAAGTTCCTGAAGTTTTGAATGCAACACCTCCCATCTCCACCTTCTTTATCCTACCAGTAAAGTAGTCAAGCTGATAAAAAGAGTGGTGAATCTTTCAGCAGCAGCACTGAGTAGTAGTTTGCCAAAAGCTACGATCAAACACTACTATATGTTACAGCCCTCATAAGAAGGAGGAAAATATGCATGGGGCAAAAACCTTCAAACACTCATTCACCATTTGGTTAGAAACCTTCCTCTGGATTGGTATGATTTACATCCAGAAAGTGATAATGGATGCAGAAACTCAATTTAAAGACAGAAGAACATGAAGTATTTTCCTATCACTTCTTCATAAGGTGTATTGAAATCCTCAGGAAAGCAGGAGAGATGCTGTGCATTTCACCAATGCAATCAGGAAGTTTTCCCACTCAATGGGGCACTCAATAGGCAGACTTCATGAAGACAAATTAATTCCTCCTTACTCCACTTCTGCCCCTGTCTGACTCAGCTGGATCAAATACACAAATGTGGGCAACAGTGCTGACATTAATACAAAAAAAAAATTAAAAGACCAATTTGAGTATATTAATAAACACTGCAGCACCCAGCAAAGACCAAGTACACAGTCAAGTTGCATCAGAAGAAGCATGGCCAGCAGGTCGAGGGAGGTGATTCTGCCCCTCTATCCCTCTCTTGTGAGACCTCATCTGGAGTATTGTGTCCAGTTCTGTAATCCTCAACATAAGAAGGATATGGACTTGTTGAAACAGGTCCAGAGGAGGGCTTCAAAGATAATCAGAGGGCAGGAGCCCCTCCCATACGAGGACAGGCTGAGAGAGTTTGGGTTCTTCAGCCTGGAGAAGGGAAGGCTCCAAGGAGATCTTATAGCAACCTTCCAGTACCTGAAGGGGCTACAAGAAAGCTGGAGAGGGACTGTTCACAAAGGCTTGTAGTGATAGGATGAGGGGCAATGGGTATAAACTGGAGAGAGGCAGATTTAGACTAGACATAAGGAGGAATTTCTTCACTCTGAGAGTGATGAGGCAGTGGCACAGATTTTCCAGGGAAGCTGTGGCTGCCCCATCCCTGGAGGTGTTCAAGGCCAGCTTGGATGGGGCCTTGGGCAGCCTGGTCTGCTGGGAGGTGTTCCTGCACATGGCAAGTGGGTTGGAACTGGATGGGTTTTGAGGTCCCTTCCAACTCAATCTATTCTATGATTCTATTGACTTCACTGAAATCTCACAAACTCACACAAAGATAATACGGGAAAACCCCTTGAACAGAAGCTACCTCCTAAGTTGAGGTAGAATTGGAGCCAACTTTGAGAGAAGGGAGAGAGAGAACACATCTGTTCTTTTGAGAAAGGCACTCCAGTAGAGCTTCAAATTTTCCAGTTGTGTACTGGGATCCTCACACATTAAATCCAGCCATGAATTAAAAACGGCATTTGCTACTATGTACTCTGGGGAATGTCCCTACACTGAAGGTGTGCAGTCTTAAGAAAAAAAAAAAATCCCACCCACTCTCAACATAATGCATCGTAAATGTCTAAATATATTATAAGATGGCAGTTTCAGGGAAAACACCACCTTGCTCTGTGTGCAAAGGCCAGTTGCCACTTAAAAAGCACCATGTGAACTCTTTTAAGCAATCTCTTGGAATCAGATTCCTCCAATTTCTTTCTCTCAGGTGGGATGTTTTGTAGTCATAGTACTTTACACTTACTAGTAACCAGAGCACGTTTTTGCATGAGCATCAGGCCATCCCTGCTCTCTATTAGTCCCACTTCTGACACACTGGGCTGTCAGAACTATTGTGTGACTTCTTCCTACTAGAACCTACCCTCTATTTTTTGGAGACTGCTGTTTCTTACACTATCAGGGCAAGTAAATCACGCTGGATAGAATAGCAGTTCAGTGAAGGTTTCATGATGAGCTTATTCCTCTTCATTAGCAGCAAGTGATGTGTTTGCTAATTTTATTGCTCACGCGTTAGCCAAAAATGTGTTTGGTTAGCATTACCTCTACAATAACACTATTTGTGTATCTAAGCATTTCTTTTCAGTGGCCATAGACACTAAAATGAGTGCTTCCCATTGCTCTTCCTCCTACTATAAAGATACATACATACTGAGTTACGTAGAAAAGAGGATTTTCACAAACATTCACAGAGCTTGCAAATTATTTCTTAGCCAAATTGGATACAAGGGACTTGTAAACCATGTATTCAGATTTAGCAAGATGAGTTATGAGTTTTGTTGTCCAAGAATAAAGCCCCAAAGCACGGGGAAAAAATTGTGTCAAAGACTGGAAGAGCTTTTTGCGCTGCCAAAGTCAGCTGTTCCCCAGAAAGTCACACAGTGCTGCAAATTTAAAATGCTTTGGAATAGTTCTTTTGCATTTCTCTATACTGAACTCTACAAACTGGATTTTGCACGTACCTTTGTTATCTCTGTCATTTTTACTGAGTGCTGCCTAGATAAGGCATTACAAGTTTTCTTGTATTTCATAAGATTTCAACACTTAAAAGAGTGATACTCCTCCCTCCTCCTATTCTTGTAAGTTTATAAGGGGTTTTTTCCCCAGCTTTTAAGCCACTAGAACTTTCAAGTATTGTTTTAAAACCTTTCCTCCACGGCAAGAAAAAAATCAAGTAAAGACAGTAAAATTAAGTCACCTATTCATATTCAAAGTCAAATATAAACATAATTTTCCAAACACGGTTCAAGCATATTCCTGATATGGCCTTCAGAAGTTTAGGAGAGTTTTTTTTCACCTTAGTTTTTCTTTGGGGAATGCTTTAATAGCACTATAAAACCTCCGGGATATCTGGCTGGAATGCATCACCACTGAACTGTTCTCTCCTTTGAGGATTTACACCACAATGGGACCCCAACTGACATCAAGCAGTAACGCACAATCAAGAAGAAAAAAAGAAAAACAAACTAAGAAATACATCTCCATTGTGAGACAAATGAAGGCTACCTCTCTCTCAGCCTCTCAGTCTAATGCAGCATGTCTCATGGGACTGAAGAAACATCTGGGTTTTATCTTGAGATTCCTAATATTTCTCAGTACAGACACACGCACGCAGAATGCAAGTGTGCTGGGCAAGGGAACTTGTCATATTTCTTGTTCAAAGAGTAGGAAGACGTAGAACTTCTACATACAATATTATTTTTAAAAAATAGTTGGCATTTTTTAATTCCATTTATTGATTTTAATGTTGTATTTTTTAAAACATTTTCATTCAACAATATGAAAAAGGCATCCGGCTTTAAACGTTTTACAGTCAGCATGCCCAACCTTGGCATACAATATACTCAAACTCTGCTGCACTGGGGATCTCATTAGACATTTTCCAGAAGTCTTCATGCAGTGCTTAGTTTCATTAACTCTATCAAATACACATGCATGACTATGAGTCCAAAAGCAGAAATTGCTGAACACCGTGGACTGCTGCTTAGTGATTTTTAAGACTACAAAAATACCCTGTTGTACTAAATGCCCTATATGACTGCTGCTTACTGCAGCCTTTTGCAGTTGCAAGATAAAACTCTCAACTCTACTAGTGCTACAGGCAAAAGAGAAATAGAGAAAGGAAAAAAAACCAGCTGGATGAAATATCTTAAGGTCAGGCTTTTTACATGTAAAGCAGCCGCAGCAGAATTATTCACATTCTTAGCACATAGCTGACCGGGACAAGATTCCACGGAGAGGCAAACAATTCCCCCAAGAGAGCAGCTGCATCTTCGTCAGCTCGGTAGCTTCTAGGGGGAGGGAGGAATGCCCACCAGGGTCCCCAAAACTGAACAACAGCAGGAAGAAAACTAAAAGACTGCTTCTGCTCCATGGTAATGCTTCAAACAACTGCTCCTTTTCTGTGCTCAGTGAGAAAAGAGACGTGTAAAAATAAAGAAATTGAAAAAAATCCAAAAAAAGATAGTTGGTAGCACACACTTTGATTGACGTCCTAGAGGAACCTCGTAAGCAGACACTCAAGGCCAGTTAAACAGAGTACAGGGTGAAGTATTAGATAATATTGAACTGAACACCTGAAAGGAATATAATGCAGTCACTTAGCATTGTTTTCATTGCATAGTTCTTTTCAGAAGCATCTTTTCAACATATAAAATCATTTCTTTCTAAATTTCCACAGTATGTCCTGGTTTTATCTTTTATTTCTTTAGCAGTATCTTTATTCAGTTCACCTCAACGTTATTTCTGTTGGCTGCTGGCCAAGTGGCACATTTTAATAGTCAAGACACACAGTACTGAAGAATCATCTTTGTTGCTCTGCTCCATTTATGTGCAAAGGCTATGATAGATATTGTAAGAAAAGAAATCCTCCTCAATGCCATCCTGTTAGCATTAGTATCTCCTCACAACCTTGTCATTAGCCACCAATGAAATCAGCTGCAGCAACACGAAATCATTACTTTTGGTATTCATAACTTAGTTTTCATATATGATGTTCCAGCTGCAAGTGTGTCACTAGAAAACTACTCCCACCTTGTTCCTGGCTGCCCATCACTGCTCCCTGTGCTCAAGCTATCGCCTGCTTCCCTCTTCGCTGACCACACTGCAGTCTCCTGGCTGCCAGGGAGAGCTGGGTTAGCACAGCCCTAGGATTCAGCTGTTGAAGCTACCTCAGCTCATTTTGACCCAAGTGAGGTAGGGTTAACTCCAGCAGCAGCTCAGCTGGGACAGTAAGACCTGGGTGAGAGGAGGAGTAAGAAGAGACAGCACTGAGCAGATGGCCATCTCTGGAACACAGCTGGAAGGAGGAGAGCATGTGAGCACAGGCTGAGCTTTCTCTCGGCATTTCCTCTGATGGTGTTTGGCAGCCAAGGCAGCTGCCACTGCTCTCAACTTCTCTGCTCCTTTCTGTTCCCCCTGCTGCACCCCTCAATTGTGCTTGTGTCCCTCCCAGCATCCCCAAAAAAGTTATTTTTAACCTGGATCAGTTCCCTGATCAGTCACTGCTCAACTCCACAAACACCGTGCTGGCACAGTTTGCAGGAATGAAGAGGAAGATGGGTAGCTCTGGCTGCTCTCCTGGAGCTCTAGCCCAAGAGTCTCCTCTCCTTCCTCCACACCAACCTACAAACTTCCCAGATGAATGGAGTATGCTTGTGATATCTCAGACCATAAGACCTTTTATCTTTTTTTTTCCTCTATCCTGCTGTAAGAAAGTTTTTAATTGCAGTATTCGTGTGTTGGTGTTGTATTAGGTTTAACAAGCTAATCCCTCTCTTGTGCAGTTATCACCTAATAGTTCAAGACAAGAAGAAGATATTCAGAAATACATTTGATCATCTTAAAAAGATACAGCCAAGGGGAAACAGTCCTACATGACAGGCTGTAAATCAACATGCTAGACAAGTAATTTTAAACCGCAGGAGGAAGAAAAAAAAAATCTCACTGTATCAAGCCAATGAAAACCCTGTAACACTGATTCTAGAAGATATTAGACCTATTCCACAACAGCTATATTTCTTGGGAAAACAAAGTTGAATTCTAAAGAAGCCTGAATTTTATTAGACTGAACAAAGGTGAGGGAGGGAGGACGTGATTCCCCTCATCCAATCCCCACTGCTGAAGTCTGAGGAGGAACCTTGAGAAGGCTTAAGCAGATAAACCATTCATAGAACCACAGAATGGTTTGAGTTGGAATCATCAAATCACTCAGTTGGAAAAGACCTTTGAGATCATCAAGGGACCATGAACGTCATTTAGTCCAGCCCCTCTGTGGTGAGCAGGGACATCTTCAACAAGATCACTCCCCTAACCAAGTCACTCAGTGCTGACATATTTGCTTACCAGTTCCCAATAATTCTGGCAGTGGATCAACATTCCTCACCTCCCTCCTTCAAGCCTTTTCTTAAGCTTTTAAGGGGCTGTTGTTTTCCAAACCTCTCAACCCATGTCACTTGACAGGAGAACAAATGGCAATTGTTTTTCAAGCTTCATCATTATTATTATTGTTGTTGTTATTATTACAGCACATACTCAATTGCATGAATGCCATTGAGAGACAGCAATGCTTCTTCTGAGTTCTTTAAGGGTACCAAATATTAAGAAAGCAGTAAGAGACAAGTAAATCACTTCCTTGTAAAACGTATTCTTAAAAGTGAAGCCTACAGCAAAATCACACTGGGCAAAACGCTTCTTGAACACCTCAGGTGCAGAATGACACCTGGCCAGTGCTTTGATGAGATAACACTAGCAGCAACAAGCACATGGCCTGGAAGGGAGGCTTCATAATATAGCATCCCAGAAATGAAACCTCAACAATCATACAATCACCAGGTTGGAAAAGACTCACTGGATCATCAATGTGCAGCAATGCGTTGGTGAATGTCTCCATTTCAGGATGGAGTAAAAGAAATAAAAATTTCTATGCATCTACTCTACAAAGCTGCCAAAGGTAAGGAGAGACGTCTGGTTAGGCAGTCAACTTCCAAGGTGCTAATTTTCCCAGGTGAGAAGTGGGTAGACACAGTACTATTGGTTTCTAACCTGTGTGCGTGTTGCCAGGTACTGTTACACAGCTGCCATGGCATCAAACCACGCTGCGGGTTCATGAGAAGACGTGCCCACACTCTTTAAGCATGCCAAGCCCAAAACAAAGGTAAGCCTCCATGGTAATGATACTTGGAGATGGTCTCTGTGTTTTGACAATACAGTTCATGATACACCAGTGAGCTTCATGAGGTTGACTCGGAGTAACTTCTTCTTCCAGAGAAACATTCTTTTCTCACTGCTACTGTGTGTGCCTCTTTCTTGGGCTCCTGTCTGTACATACACTGCCTTGGATAACGCTGTGAGACACAGGCAATGATTCCTGAACAGCAGTGTTCAAGAAGACACTCTGCTTCCAAGGTCAACACTCACTTCCTGCAACAAGCACTGTAACTGTCTGCTCCTTTTCTCCAAGGCATCCATCAGCTCTTAAAATTGTCGACATTATGATTAATTATTTTAAATCAAGCTTTTCAGTATCTGCCACCACTCTTGCAGACTAACCACACAGGCCAGTAATAAGTAAACTTCGAAGTATGTGTATATATATACACATATAGAAGTATGTGCAAAAACCTTACTTCAGGCGATTTTTCTCTACAACTGAAATTTGTAGGATTTATGTTCCAGAACATGCAATATCCAAGACGCTGGAACTCCCTGGAACACTGCCATGCAAAGTAAACAGTAACACAGGCACAGAAGGTCAACATGCAGTCCATTACTTGAATGACTATGATGACTCTTATAAATCAATTTTGATAGTCAGTTTTCAACTTTCAGCTTGTCTTTGCAAAACTGTAGAGCTAAGACCTAAGTGATCTACCTGCCAAGCAGCTTCTGCATTCTTCTTAACCTGAAGCATATGGGCTGGGCATCCACTGCTGCTCTAAACCTTTACCCACCTTTTCAATACAGTCTCAAGCTCTTCTCTCAAAGAACAATAAGTAAGCAGACAGTAAGAATGATAGATATCTATGAGAACAATAAAAACACTAAATATCATCATCCTTTCATTGTCTCTGTGCTGCAAGCCTTCCTACATTCCTACCCCAGGAAGATCAATTCAGGTTGTAGTGTCTTCTGGGCAGAGAACTCATTTTTTTGCAATGATGGTGCACCATGCAGCTTTACTACAATGCCAATATAACAGAGGCTTTGTGTTTGATTATTGCTGTGATGGAGCAGCGCAAACGTGAAACTCAAGGTGAACAGAGGAGCTCTTGTTAGCAATTAACACTGGTAATACGATCCATACCACACCAAGCTTTTCCCAGTTTCTAACATGCAGGTCACAGATCAAAGATCCTGTTTTGCCAGGAAAGGAGCCATCATGTTTTCTTATCTCATGATTACAAATGCTTGGATAACTATGTGGACACCAGCATCATAATGCAGAGAAGAAGAAAAGGAAAATACCAGGTACACTTCAAATTACCTAGGTTTAACCATCCATGTAATGTGAAATCTAAGCTACTGATATTAAATGGATTTGAATAGATTTCCGTTTAAGGCCAAAGTCTGTGACAAAACCCAAGTCTAAGAAAATGAACTTAGCATGTGTGTGTACAGGAGGGCTCTTTTATGACTCAAAACAAGCAGCAAAGCTCTGGGATGATGAAATCAACACAAATTTTACTGCTTGATTTCAACAAGGACAGAATTTCAGCTCAAAAATCTTCATCTTCCAGTGTGGTGAGGTTGGGGATATGGACCCAGGCTAGAGATGCACCGCTGATCCGCAGTCCCAAACCCACTACTCTTCCCAACTTTCCCATCTCGCTGCACTCTGCACAGCAGTGCTCAGCGAACAGAGCCAAGTTCTAGCAGAAAATCAGATTGTGCAGGGTCTCTGTCTTTCGTCTTCTGACCCAAGCATCCAAGGGACCCTCTGTTGTTGCAGGTGGGGTCTGACGAAGGAGGACACAGCTACTCAGTAGTTGATGAAATGAAAAGGCTCACCCACCCCCTAGCACTTCCTGCAATGCTCCATACACTCAAGTCATATACCACTAGAAACTGGATTGCAGCTCAGTGCATTCCACTGCACTTTGTCACGCTTCCCTGACCAAGACTATGCCAAAAATGACTAGCTTTAAGAGTTCTCTGGTGAATAAAAGAGCTTTTGCAACTCTGAAACAGAGCTGAGTTTTTAATTCATGCTAAATCTGCTTTTCTCTTCTGAAGGAACATTTTTAATGCTGCCTGTAATTCCCCTTCTGTGCTTTTTTTTTTACTTCTGTAGTGACTTCTGTGAAGATAAAGGGAGAATTTAAGCAGACTATTTTTTAAAAGTTTTAAGGATACCTCTAAATATGCCTGAAGGAAGTAAAAATATGAATTAACAAAATACAAAAATGAAAAAGATCCACATCATGTTCATATAAATCTAGAAATACAGGGCAGTGAGCCAGAAGACTCACAAGATAGCTACCATAGGGAACAAAATCCAAAGTACAGCTGGACTATCTAAACAGTTATAGACCAACATTATCCAAGATTGCACATTTACTGTTTATTTACCCAGTACCCAACTTAGCACAATCTTGTGCAATAATGGGGACTGCAAACATCCCTTCTACTCAGATACTCTAAGCACTTGTAGTTACAGATTATGCCCTAAGAACCTTCCTTTGTAATCTTTTATTAAAAACCCATGTCTCCAATTACCAAAAGAACATGATTTTGAGAAAACTGTAAAACTAACACAAGTACTTAATGGAGCAGAGCACTCATTACGTCAATACCTGGCTCCCCTCCACAGCAGAAGAATATCAGCATGTTGCATGTGCACCCAAAAAACGGATTCTACTTCTCTCCAAGCCAGTTAGCTTTGCTCAGCACATGAAGAACTGTTGCTGGTTCCAGTCCATGTTTAGAACAGAGGGTTTCACTATCCAACTCCATGTCCAGGCTGACCTGGAAATATGCCTGCCCTGATCGCTGCTTGTGTATGGAAATGGATAAAGCTATTTTTTACTGGAAAGTAAATCTTTTATTTTCCCAAAAAGCAGGACCAGCCATTGCAACAAACACAGGAGCCAGTTAGAATTGAGGAGGTGTTATGAAAAAGTACAAAAAGCAATTAAGTCTTGTGAGTAGAGCATGTGGGCAGGATGAAGGGTTAAGCACACCTTTAGACAGCAAGCACACAAAAAACATAGAAGGGAGGGAAGTGGAGAGGAGGAAAGCAAAGCAATCTGGAGCCTTTAAATTCAATAGGCTGGGAAGGTGGGGAAGACACCTTTCCTCTGCAGTGCCTGCCAGCTACAACAAGCAGCAGGCACTCACTGTTGCGGGGCACTGCTAGGAACCTCACACTGCTTTCCCTGGTGCGCAGGGAGCAGTTCTGGCTCCAGTTGCTGTTTCTTCCACATTACAGACCTCAAGAAAAGGATTTTCCTAACACCCAAGAACGAGCCTTTGCTGAACATGTGCTGATTTCAGTCATCCAGGAGGCTAATGGGCTCAGAGACCACAACAGCTCTTCAGTGTGCATGATCAGGATACTCAATCTCAAAAACTACATTCAATTTTCAAGGCATAAACTTCTTCAGCAATGATGTTCCGACAGTTCAACCAACCACTTTGCTACAAAAGGCTGAATTCAGCACTATCAGTTTCCAAAGCTGGTGTGAAAGGAGGGTTGGTGGTGCCCTGCCAGTTTGATTCAAGTTTTTTTTTCTATTGTTGGACAATGGTCCTATTTCAAGGTAACGGGAAAGAGGAAGAGAAGGAACTTTTCTCCATAGCTTGGCTGAAAGTAAGATAACTGGCCTCCCCTAGATGCTGTGTTAATGCTACAGCTCCTGTTGTTTAGCCCAGGTAGGGCAGGGTGATGCTCCAGTAAGACACTGGTGAGCTTGGGATAACAAACCCTCCTCCACAATGCAAGAAGAAAATAGCTCTTTGAAAAAAAACCACCAAAACCAACCAAAACGACAAAGAATCCTGTTAAACATGTAGTGCTCTTTGCCCAAAATAGTGTTCCTGGAGATGCTGAACATATGGCAGGACGTTCTGATCCCCCTAGGAATCTGGGAGAACGCAGTTCTGCCTCCAACACCCAAGCTCTGCTACAGACCATGCTCAGACTCTCCTTTGATTCCTAAGCAGAGATGTTCCAGTCTCAGGAAATCTGTCAGTAAATCTGAACACCCATTTTTGTGGTAGAGCCGGGCTTGCAACAGCAAATTCTCAACCTTCAGCAGTTTCTAATGCTTATGATCCATGGGGAAGTTCCTGGAGAAGTGGAACTGCAGAAAGTTTGATGGCACTAAAGTAGTACAGAAAAATACTTTTTCTAGGTTACTTTCATGTGGCTAAAAACCCCAAAGGTTCACTTCTCAGTAAACAGAGAGATGGGGGGCGAGGGGAGGCATACCAACACAAATGAAAATTCCTGTGGCTTGCTTCTGAATTTGCTGGCACTTCCCAGTGAGGTCCTGCTTTTGTAGTATGGGGAGCTGGCTCACACCACGTGCTCTGGCAGAGACTGATGACTTTTGCCCACTTGTAAACTCCCAAGTCTTTGATTTGCGCTGTTGAGCACTGCATCAACATCTTCTCTTGATCATTTGCATGACCACAACACCACACGTGTTTCACAGGCTCTTCCTAAGACACCTTCAGGAAAGCACTCAATGAGCTTAGTGCTTGCATTACGGAACACAAGAAAAATATTTTCAGAATGGGAGGGATGGCCAAGCTGCAAGAAATGATCACAGGACAGAGATGGAAGTGAGTTTCCAGCACAGCAACTGCACTGGAAAGAAAAGAGGAATTGCATTCTGCTTCAGAGAACAGCCAGCAGGTCACTACCAGGTTTGGGCAGCACGCATCACACTGGCCAGCGCGGAATCATCTAAAACCACACTCAAGAAACTATGCTGGACAATCAGAAGAAACAGGCTCCAGCACGATGGAATGCACATCTCCGGAAAAAAACTATCCAGTACTCATTTGAAGCCAGGACAAAAATAGCCCAATATGGAGTAGACTTGTCTTGACTCAAAGATCTCTGTCACATGGCAGTAACTTTTTTTATATTTATAATTGGGACAGCCAGAGAGAGGGATCTGGGTTTGTTTTGTTTTGGTGGGTTTTTTTAACCAGCATACCCTGCATATATTAGTACTTCCAAGGCTTCAGTTACACTGATTAGATTTTATGCACCTTTATCAGGCTGACATCTGGCAGGAAGGTGGAGCAAACACAGTGACTAGCAAAGCTGTGAGAAAAGCACAACTGGGACAGATATCTGGTTTAAGCACAGACTGTAAAGTCTTGACATTGAGTGGAAGAAAACATGCAGAAGTGAAAAGATATGGGTTGTGCTGTCGAAGTCACATTACAGATGCATCTATAATTCCTCAGGATGTCACATCAAATCTAAAAAATAAGGTTGAAGTCTATAGAAGAGTTTGCAATGGTATAAAAAATAATTAATTTAGGGTATTCAGGAGCACATGGAAAAGCATGTAGGAGGTGTTGAGTATTAGTCATTCAAACCAATGGAGCAGAAAAAAGAATGCAACAGGATGACAGGTAAAGCAAAGTCTAGATTTTAATAGACTTGAAGATAGTACTGAGTTGATGCAGTGGAAGAACAAAATGAACAGGGAGAGACGGAAGCTGCAGAGCAACAATGATGAACTCTTGAGTCTGTGTTGACATCTTCTGTTCTGAAATAGCCCACATCCACCGGATTCATAAATGGTAGATAAAATCCAAACCTAACCTTATAAAGACTTACACGGGAGTAATTTTACACTGCTAGCTGTCCTACTGAAGTCAATCTCTTCAAAGGGTAAGAACTTAACTATTTTATCACCCAGCAGCAGCACTCTTGTTTCTAGTGTTTTATACGTAAGGAGTAATACACTGCATCTTTGCATGCTTCAGATGAAGCGACAAATTTAAAAATCATGTACAAGAGTTATGATGGATATAAAAAACAGTGGCAAATTGCTTGGTCATTCAAGCCATCTGCATTTAAATCTCACCATTTTTTCCATTTAAACTGTGTCTATATTTCTCTAAATGCACAGAAGACAACATGTGTTGCAGTAATAGTTTTATGTACACACACACAGAGACAATTAAAGACAAAGCAGCACAAAGTGCAGTTATTTTCTCAGGCTGTCTCTGCCAAAGCTGTTACCTGACTTGCAAAGTTACAGGTACAGTGTGTTCTTTGGCTTCAGCCTTCTGAAAATTCACTGACCTAGAAATATATATATATTTGAAGTATTTTCATATCCTTTCTATTCTCTTCACCCTTTGCCTCCCTGGGGAAATATTTTTAATTGCTTGGATTCAGTTAAAATGAAGAGGATAAGTCTCTCATCAGGAAAAAAACAACTCTTAGACTGCAGGGAAGCAGAACGCAGTCTCAAATATTAGAATCTTGTTTACTTAGACTGTAAATGAAATCATCAGTGAACTACCAAATCCTATGGGTTAAGTTTTTCACAAGGAGCTGGCACCACACAATCATTGTGGTTTTCATAATATATAACATGCATCTTTTGGGTGAAACCTAATTTCTATATGTCGGTTTGTATAAGAGATATTTCTTGTGGACTGCCAGTGACAGCCCAGATGGCAGAACAAGACTATTAGAACAAAATCAGTTTTGCTGTGCTGCAGCCATTGCTGGGTGACCCGTCAAGACCAGAGCTGACAGGACCACCTCAGCAGAAGCCATGTGGTATCAGGGAAAACACATCAGCTGCCAAATAACATGACGTTGAAAATATTCCAGCAGCAACAGTATTGTGGGTGACCAGCAGCAGATGTGTAGAGCAGGCAGACAGCAAGAGCTTGACTGGTTCACTTTCACCAAGCATTTACTTAAGCCTCTTCTGAAAGTGGGAAAGTGGGAAATTGGGATCCCTCTCAAGCCTGGAGCCTGCCACTACTGTTGCAGGGCAACACCAAAGACCACAATACCACAGCAACTTCAGCCTCTACTGTGGTAATCAGTGGCATTTTTAAATTGAATTTTTTTTTCCAAAGAGCTAAGGAATGATGAAAACCTAGAAACACGGAACAACATTTTCCACTCTAAGCCTCAGCTCCAAGCAACATAAAAATGTCAGTTCTAAGCTACACTTGCAATTAGGTTACGAACATAAACAGAAAGAGTGAAAAAAGTGGAATGTATTTCATATGCTGTACATGATTTATGTAATGATAAGACTGAAAGGAAAACAAACATCTGTAGTGTTAAGCAAACAGACAGGGTGTCTGTCCATCCTACATGTTACCAGCACAAACTGTTTGTTCCAGCAGTACTTGACTGTAAAATATCTATCCTAGTGTAGCTATACTGATAGTAAGGCAGCTTGCAATCCAGTCAGAATTCTTTCCTAAGTCAAATAAAAGCAAACCCAGGCCTTCTCAGTTGTTCATTAAAAGATATAAAAACCCAAAACAAAACAGAGCAAGGTGGGGAATTAATGGACATACCAAACGAATGAGAAAACCAGCAGCTGGCATCACCAAGAAAACTCAACTTGAAAGTCTCTTCCATGTCTCTCCTTGCCTATTTTAGACACCACTGCCTACATGCATCTGCACATCACTCACAGAGACAACCAGTACACGAGGAATGAGAATATACGTACTGGAGCCCGATTTATGGCAGGTGTGAGGGATACACAGACAACACACAGGACAGGGATACTATATAAGAGTCGTCACCACCACAGGTAGCTGCTGAGCATGATTTGAACACTGTGCCCAAGGGAGCACCGACAAGCCGTGGTCTGCTCAACAGTGACACGACCAACCCCACAACCAAAAACCACTTCTACATTTTGTAACACATGAGCATTTACCTTCAAAACAACAGCGGTGTGATCCTCAGTCCCTACCTCCCAGGTATAACCATGCTGATCACTGCTTCTCCTCCCAACATTAGGCCGGTAAGAATTCAGCCAGCATCTTCAGTATTTCCAGAAAACAGACATACAGTTGTAATACTACCATGCATTCAGAAAACGTAGTCACAGTAACTTCATTCTGCCCTTGGGCAAATATGACAATACTTGGCAATGATATTTTATAAATAAAATAGAAAAAGAAGCACTTCAGTTCCCTTCAGTTTAGTAGATTATATTATGCAATGAATGCCTGGCTACACCCTTATAATTTAAACTACTATATGCTCATGTATCTTGTGACGGTAGTAGTATTTTTGCACAGGGTACAGTTGAGATTCCCTATTTTTTTCATCCAGTCAACTTAGTTTCAGTTCTACTGATCAACTAATCAGTGTATGGAAAACATTTTTTCCTGTGGGCACAGCACAAAAAAAGTGAAGAAAAAAAGAAAAGTGAGAAAAATAAGAAAAACTGTAAGTTACTCTGCATATTTGGCCATGCTTTAGGAAAAAAACACAAGTACAGCACATACCTGGGTACCATGTGAGAAGTAGTCATGGATTTTTATTTGCATTCTACTGCTACTCAATTAGCAGCTTTAACATAAGCTTTTATTTAGTTTAGTAACTATCGGGAAAGCATTCCTAGGCTGAATTAAATGAGTTCCAAATGCACATCTTGGATTATCTCTAAGGACTGCAGCCATGTGAAAACCTTGCATCCAGTCCTTCTGTTGAAATACCTAGGTTTTAAAGTGTCATTCCATTTTTTTTAAGAAAGGAAAAAAAGAACCCAAAAACACAACCAAAAAATAACGACCCTCACTCTCCTCATGCAAAGATGCTGGTTTTTGGTCTCAGCATAAAATTACACTGGTTCCTCTCAGATAAGAGGTGAAAAGAATGGCAGAGGTTTACGCTGGGAATAACAAAAAAAATCAAAAGGAACAGTTACACCCTACTACTATTGTGATATCAACTTCCTGTTTTAAAAATGGCAATCTTTACTTTTGGTCACAAGGGCTTTTTATTCAGAGGCTGAAGTTAATGCTCATGCAGAATTTTTTGTGTCTGTGATGAAGCCATTTCCTTTTTTACAGAAAAATCCATAGCTCAACCTCCTCCTGGATATTAAATTTTAATAAATACAATTTAAGTACCCAATGCAAGTTACTCTTACACCCTGACACAGCAATATACAATTTTAGGCTTTTATATTATCTCGCAAGCTTCTAGAATGATTATCTGAGATAAGGAACAAGGAAACATTAGTTTAAGAGAACTCAAGATTAACACTTATTCACAGCTGAAGCCTGGCATCTGATTCCTGTTCTGTCATTTCAAACATAATCCTGCTACCAAGCTGTAATTTATTCTACAGTTTGCCACAGAAAAAAAGGAAACTAACAAGAACAAAGGGCAGAGTTTAAACATACTGCAGCCTTGCTCAGTGCCCAGATGCCAAGAAGCCACATCTTGTCATGTGAAGGAGCACACGCAATCACCTACTACTGCCAACAAATAATTCCACTACTGCAAAAGTGCAAGAAAACAGGCAAAATCCTTTTTTGTCCCTCTGCAGCGCAGCACAAGAACATACTCTAAGCCACATTCAAATAGAACAAAGCCAAAAGGTCTTTACTAAATGTATTCCGGGAACCATGTCATGGCACGGAAGATTGAAGTATATTTACTAACACAGCAAAAGCAACATAGCAAGATCGGAGATAAGAGAAACAGGATAGAAGAGAGAGGTATCAGCAGGTATCAGCTCAAGAGCAACCCTCATCTCTTGCTTTCAGTCCCTGGAAAGATATGACTTACTTTTTTTCTGAAGCACCTAAAACCAAAATGGACTTAAGGGTTAATATGAGGCATGCTGGTGGGAAAACACATTCCCTTGTATGCTTTGATGGAAGAACACTGGGTGATTCTGGAAACTTGTAAGAAATGAGAAAAGGTTAAAACCAAAAGGGATGTTAGAAAGAAAAAGTATGGTCTCCTGGTCTGCATCAATAGAAGCGTGGCCAGCAGGTCAAGGGAGGGGATCCTCCCCCTTTATTCTGCTCTTGTGAGACCCCATCTGGAGTCTTCTGTCCAGTTCTGGAATCCCCAACATAAGAAGGATACAGAGCTGTTGGAATGGGTCCAGAGGAGGGCCATGAAGATGATCAGAGGGCTGGAGCACAGACTGAGAGTGCTGCGGTTGTTCAGCATGCAGAACAGAAGGCTTCAAGGAGACCTTATAGTGACCTTTCAATACCTGAAGAGGCTACAAGAAAGCTGAGGAGGGGCTGTAGTGATAGGACGAGGGGGAATAGCTTTAAATTGGAAGGGGGAAGATTTAGACTAGATGTTAGGAAGAAATTCTTCATGATGAGGGTGGTGAGGCACTGGCACAGGTTGCCCAGGAAAGCTGTGGCTGCCCCATCTCTGGAAGTGTTCAAGGCCAGTCTGGATGGGGCCTTGGGCAGCCTGGTCTGGTGGGAGGTGTCCCTGCCCATGACAGGGCGGGTGGAACTGGATGATCTTTAAAGTCCCTTCCTAACCCAAACTATTCTGTGATTCTGTTATTCCATTATTCTATCTATGAGTCTATCATGAAACAAGCTCTCAACACCACTAGCAAAGAGAAGACAGAGTGCACAACTTACCTTCAAATGAGGGAGGCAAATGAACACGCTAGAGACTGTTGGCCTGAATTATGGAATCTACTTCAGTTGCTAAAATAAGATCTTCTGCATTCACCAGTGAGTGCCCTCATTTGAAGGCCCCTTTTTTCTCCTTGTAACACAAGAATACTTACTTACTCCCGACCTGAAACATAGCATGTATCCTGCCACCTTTAAGACATGTTCCACAGAATAACCTAGACAATCTTGTAACAGCTCACTCTTCAGTCATTCTCCATTAACAAAACAACCTAGACCCAAAACACCCAGAAGATGACTAAGATTTTCATCCTGAGGCTTTGGTAAATAGCTGGGCAAACACAACTCTTAATACAGGTGAAGTTTACTGAAGCAGACGAAAAAAAATTGTTATGGGACAGGCCAATGTTATAATTCCCTTGGTTGCTCAGAGATATTACAAAATTTGCTGCCCTTCACGTTGAAGTCAAGCTGTCTTTTTAGTCTTGTCCTCTTAACCAATACATCACAACAGGTATTTCACTACAGCAAAACTCCTGCCATGTATTCTCTATTACTAAAACAAAACCTTGCATTGTGTCTGCTTCTCTCATCACTCCTATAGGATGAAAAGTTATACTACTCAGTAACACACACTGTCAGATGGAACATCGATTGTACATGAAAAAGCAGGACCTAAAAACCTTCACAGATTAGAAAAAACACAATACTAATTCCAAACCTGAAACTTAAAAAGGAATTTCTGCCCAAGCTCCACTTGACATGGCAGAATTTTCCTCAGAGTAGTGTAAATACTCCTTCAAATTGAGATAAACATTGTATTTCCTATCTCAAAGTTTCCCAATTTCAAGCAGTACTTCCCAATCAGAACAGAATCTTTGCCAAATGCTTTAAAAATAATGTAATCCATAACAAAGAAATTAAAAGAATCCTTGTATACGAGAAGAAGGAATTAAAAAACAGCAAAACAAACCACCTCACTTCTAACAAAGTAAATTCCAGGAACTTGGTGCAACACAGATGACAACGTGGTCAGCCTGATATTCTTAGACACATTACAGTAGCCACAGACACCATTCCACTTCCTTGGAAGACACTATAAGTAGTGTCAGACACTAATTAAGGACAGATCTTCCCCTTCAGAGTGTTCTGATATTGTCACAGGTGGGGTGTATGTTTTATTACAGAGATATTTATAAAAGTTTCTGGAAAAAATGAAGCATAAGGATTTCCCCACTGCACACATTCACATAATTATCCACTGTATAAGTACACAATGCATATTAACTTTTTTTTTCCTTAAAAATAGCTGCTCAATCAAGCTGTGTCTTGAAATCTTCATCCAGAAAAGGCACCCTTGGCTCAAAGAAAAGAAGTTTGCTTGGGGGGGAAGTGACAAACATGTAACGTTCCACAGTTCATCTAGAACTGCTGCAGCCCACTCTAAATTACAATGTCAGAGGCTGTTTATGCTCTAAGTAAGTACAGTAAGTACAGTACAGCCCATTCAGGTTGCTGGAATGTCACTGATCATATGCTCAATTGCATCTATTCATTAGAAAAATTCAATCCACAACAGCAGCTGCATTTACTACCACACCCCAAAAGCCATCCAGTTGCCCCAGGTGATTCCAGCGGTTTACCAGCCTGCAGGACAGATGCTCCACGCTCTTGTCCCTCTGCAGCAACTGCAAGTTACACTTCCAAGCCCAAGGAATTGTATTTACTCAAGAATGGTGTGTAAGCAGTGCTTTTAGCTTTAAGCTTTTGCAACAAAAAAGGTCCAGCCTTTTGCAGTCATGTTGTACAAGTCTCAAAACTACTTGTGCTTCACTAATTATTTCTGATTGAAGCTTGCTAAATAATTACTGTTGAAAAGATGACTTATGCAAACAACAGACAAGTTACTCCACTCGTCTGAGAAGAACTATGAGTAATTATGTGTGTAATTGTATCTCTTAAAAAACAAAAGTGTGTAGTCCTGGCTTCTTTCAGGTCAACAGCAAAGTCCCCATTAAGTTTTTGGGGCCAGATTCTACTGTAAAATCATAAGCTACACAATGGTTGAAAAGAAACCTTTGTGCAAAGAACACGGGTCATTTGAAAGGACACTGGTAACTTCCTAATAATTTAAAAAAAATCTGCTTTCACATGTAGCACCCATGAAGCTGTAACTTCAAGACAGAAGAATTTTGTATTTACTTCACAAATTACACTGCATTTTATATACTTGTTAAGTTTACCAACCAGCTCATAACCAATTTCCTGTCTGTGTGGGTCTTTCATGGAGCAATAATAAAATAATAAAATGTTACAATATTTCCTTTTCATTTAATTAAAGCATTTTCAGTTTCATCTTAAAAGTTAAGAGTCATATTGGCAGAACAGGGAGCTACAAACTCTACCTTCATGCTACCTAACAAGCAACATCTCTTGTAGTGTGTTAGATGGTTGTTAAAATCTAACCATGCTACAGATCCGCTACATGCATGAAGCTAGTAAGAGTAAAGAATAGAAGTATCTTTTCCACAGCATCTAAAACTTAAGACTCCTTCCTTCTTAATCACCACTACTCCCCTTCACCCTCCTAAAAATACTTATTGTGGCTCAGTAAGCTGAAGGAGAATCCCAATCCTTGCTTGGTGTCCACCAGAGCAGATTATCCACAAGGTAAGGATTACTTTCCAGTGTTCCATCTAGAACACCAAAAAGCATCAGCCCAAATCCAGCTTGAAAATGGAATTCACATAAGATCAAACTGAATGATCCAGTCAATCTTCTCAACTTCCTAAAACACCCATGATTGTCACAAGAAGCTCTAAACTGCCAACTTCAGGACCCTTAGCAGCCACCAAACAGGTGATCAGTGAGCCATGAAGCAAGATCAGGAGGTCTAAGTTCTTGTACTCTGCAGACTTCCTACAGAAGGTTCAAATAGACCATCAGCTTATTCATGCACTGAGATCTTTAACCTCTAAACACTTTTTTCCTAGGATTTGAGGATAGTGGGGCCTTCAATGCCCATTTACCAACCTCACACTAGCACTCTGTCCAGAGGTAAATAAAAGAAACTGAAGCTGACTTCATCTCTCTGTTAAATCAGAGATCTGTTAAAAGGCCTGCAGGACTACATAAGATGCCCACACTGTAGGCATTTAAAGGCTTTGACTTACAAGTAGGGACAGCTCAGGATGGCTGATTTACTACACATCATGCTCTGAAACACTTCAGTCATTGATCAAAAACAGCTCAGGCACCAGCAAGAAAGTAAGAATCTAGAGATACTAACCAAGTCTGGCACCCTACATCATGCCATTCCCAGGGCCAGAGACCACTCACATCATCTCAAGAAGCTCCAACCAGTCTTTATATGACCCAGAACCACAGTAGGAAACCCAGCACTTCTAACCTCAAGACTCCAGTTTTGGAACCTTTATCTGGACTCTCGACCAAATCGAACCTGTTTATTTTAGGTTTCAATGTCAAACACACCTAAGGGGTAGGCTCAACAATGATGTCTCCAAGCAACAAGTCACATAATAGGGAGAAAAACCAAATGCGAGGATGGGAGGATAAGAGCCGGGGCAGGGGGGCAGAAGCCCAACCAGAAACGCAGAGCCAAATTTAAGAAGGTTTCAAAAATCTCCAAGTCAGCATCAGAACTGGGCTCATTCTCACTGCTGTTTGAGAAGCAATACCGCTGGAGGAATGTTGAAGGCAAAATAGCTAAAGATATTAAAAACTTTTACATATATAATGCATTACACTGCCTTTAATACTACAACTTTTAACAGGTGCTCAGATATTTCTGTTTTATATATTGGCTTAACATTTTTGTGCTGCAGTATGCTCAAAGTACTTTCCAATATTTCAGTCCAACAAGCCTGTTCTGTGTGTGAACGATTCACCCATGTAACCTACCAAATGCACATTTCCAATCCAGAATCCAGCTGTGCTCATTGAACCTTGGCTCATATGCACAGGCAGTGTTCTCATCCTGAACAGCTAGGGAAACTTACAGGGTAGAGTTCTAAAAAAATAATGTTTTCATGGCATGCTTAAGATCAGAGACAATCCTCGGTTCCTCCAGTTAAATGATTCAGTACAGCATCTTGATTCCCTGGATTAGGAAGTGTTTAGTTGTACTGCAGCACTTCTCAAGGGATCTGCAACCTATTCTAGCTCTGATTATCTCACACAGCAAGTGAACTTTTTCAAAGACTGTATACTGTCTCTGTCATTTCTTCTAGTTGCTTATGACAGTGAACTGATCGTAGATATGACAGTCAAAATTCCACCCTAATACTCATAGCTAAGGCTTTTATCCAGTATTGAGGACAAAAGAGAAGATGACAAAGACAAGCTACTGTGTTCAGCCTTATACATCAACCGGAGAAATCCTAAGTTCATCAGGTCCACCTTTAACATGAATTTATCTTATACCGGGCATGTCTCTCAACAACAAGTCTATCTGCTCTAACAGCCATACGGCAACATGAATGCCAGAAGAATCAGCGCATTTTGTCAACCAGCAAGCCTGGGACCTTCCATCAAAAACCTTTTCTCGGTTTCAAGCATAAACTTGTTCAGAAAGCAGTGATAATCTCCCCTCCGAACCCTTACATACCTGATCGCAACCTGCATTCACCAGTTCCTGGAGCATCTGCCTATTTACTTCAACGACTGCTGCGGTGCCCGACTCATTAGCAAAAGGCAGCAATGAGTATCTAATTTCTCGCAGAGCTTTCTGATATGGTCCAAACTTCGGCGTTTGTCTCATCTGCTGCTGCCTTGCAGCATCTTTCCCCATTAAAATCTTAGGGTCCAGAGAAGTTTCACTGCCTGGTCCAATAGGTAGTCCCTGACCTGAAGATTTGGATGGCTGCTTTAAACCTTCTCGAATCTCTTGTAACCTTTGTCTGCTGTTCCCAGAATACGTTGTTGCAGGAAAAGTCTTTGGCCTCATTGTTAATCCAGTTTTCTCTGAGCATAAATACAGCTTTATTCTTACAGTTATTTTAAATTACTTTATTTTGGAACGGTGTCACTTGATGGTATCAATTTCTTGTAAACATAATCCTTCAAAGAGCAAAGGCAAGATTCTCAAGAAATCTCTGCCAAAGTTTTACTTCAGCTCACAATCTTCATGTTTCCTGCAGAAAATGAAAATCCTTGGAATCATCATTTTGCAGACTGACAGTGTCTGAAACAAAAGAAAATAGAAAGTACAAGCAATTAAGCTGATATTGTAAATGCCTCTGAAGGCAATTAATCAAGTGCAAGTGAATCAGTTTAACCTATTAAGCTGTCACAGCTGGACTCCTTTTAATGATTTTCACTTTATCTGTTTTCAAGAATAGGATTCCAAAAGGCTTTCCCAACATAGGCAATAAATAATCTATTTTCTTTTACGTTCCATTTTCAAAACCCATGAAAAGCAAACCCTTAAAAACTACAATGCTTAAGAATTTTACAGCACCTAACTGTGGCACGTTTCCCACCCAATTGCATAACCAAATCCTGGACAAGCCTATCCTATTTCATAATTAGGGAAGAGTATGTTCACAAAATGTTTTCCCCCACTTAAGTTTTTGCTTGTTTTACACTAGCTGAGCTCAGTTTCAGAAGTTTATGAAAAAGATTTATAATGGAAATATTGATGACTCTAACCATAGCAACTTCTAGGATTTCAATAACAAAGTGAATAACAGAAAGACAAGATATTTTGCCTTTCCACATGACTATCTCAGCAAAGCCTGCAGGTAAGAATTCTCCCCAGAACTGGAAGGAGGAGAGAGGGAAAAAAAGGGGGGGGGGATGGGGGCTCATACAATATTTCATTAGCTGTGCCTTATAAGGAAGAAAGGGAAAAGAGAGGTAGATGGAGCTACTCAGTAACAGCAGGAGAGGCAGAACCAGCTCCATCAGCAGCCCAATACAAAAAAAACCAACTATGCTGCACAGCTAAGCCAGTGCAACTTACCATCTCTGTGCAGCATGTTACAACAAGAATCCTACCTTAACTAAGACTTTGTGGCATCACTGTAACAGAAACATTAAATAATGGTACATTTGGAAGTGGATTAAGAAGATGGCTTAATCAGAAATTTCATCTTATTCAAGTTTGCTTCCGCTCTGACGTTAGTCCTTGCAAAGTGACTCCTGAATGGTGCTCAAGCCACTTTGTTGGGAAGGTTAGAATTTTGTTCAGTTGTTTTCAAACTACAAATATAGAGAGAATCTGGACACATTCACCTCTGAAGCCCATCACCACTTCCTCATTAGTACAGAGTCCATTTCAATCTTTCCTCTATAACCAAGGACTCAAATTCAACAGTGAAGTGAGAGCCCAGGCTCTTTTATGATGGTTAATCAGTCTGAAATGCAGGTGCACAGATTAATCATTTGACATATGGTCTTTGTGTTATGTTCTTACAACACCTGCCATATATTCATCTAATGGGAAATTTCTGTACAGCCTAACATTCCAGACCCACACCTTAGCTGAAAGGTAAGATTATGTTTACTCCAAAAGCTCTAGGATCAAACTACTGGAGAATGCACAATGACAGGGGGTAGATGTCAATCTCTTTTGCTAAGATTTAAATGTTCAGTTAACTAAACGACACTTAAACACTCTTGAGCTCTTCCACATGGTGCTCTTTAAGGATATCCCACGACCCAAAAACATGCAGGACTACGAGTGACATAAATACCCACCCACATGCACATCGGACAGGGTTTGTCACTTGCCGTAAGGGACGTATTAAAGCTCTTCATCTAGATTTTGTTATTTTCACAAACAGCTAATCAGCTATTAGTCAATAACAGATCAAGTTTTCATTGTTCTGAGAGTGACTGAAGGATCTCAAGAACAGACTTCTACCTACCTAGAATATAGCAAAAAAAAAAAAACTATAAGCTTTTAAAAAAATAATAATATTGCAGCCTTTTTAGGATTACATCATAACTAGCTAGTGCTTAAAAGACACAAAGCCATTAATTGGTCTCTAATGGTCTGTCTTTTCCTCACAGCAGCAGGCCCCATATGGCTGGGTTTAGGAATCCAGCTTCTTCTTCCTTTTCAGTCCCCGTGCCAATCCTCAGGCCTGGGACATGCCGGAAAAGCCTGCGCACACACCCACCGCACCACCATGTTTTTGCAGCAGAGGACTGCTCTCCCACTTACATACACACTTCACGTACTGGACTTGTGACCTTTAGCCTGAGCTGGAGTCTAATAATGCTAGGTCAAAGAGGCTGGCAACTTCCTCGGCTTCCACTTACAATACTGCTAAACCAGAAAAAAATGTTGATTGTTTAGACAGTACGAATAGGAACAGCAACAACAGTAAATACTGGAGCTAACTGCAAACCTGTTTCACATTCTGCAGAGAGGTTTTTTACATAAATATGTAAGATAAGCCAGGAAATTGGAACATTAAGAATTACAGATGATTTACAAAGAAAGACAAGCTGCCTGCTTTTTAAAATCCTCCTGTGATTTCTATCTTTAGCAAAAAAGAAAACGTTTGTATGCTTTAAAGGACGTCTAGTATGTCTAATTCTGTCTAGGCTGACTGTACATCTGGATTTGGATAACTCCAAATACTTCTAATCTGCACCTTGCCTACAGCATGAATGTATCAATAGCCCTCCTGCCATCGTGAGACATCATTTGTCAGAATCAGTTTTGAGCTTCAAGCCAATCTGACTAAACAGTCCTAAGGGTTGGGTTTTTTCCAAAATGGATGTTCTGTGCTAATTAAAAGGTTGTCCATTATCCTGAAGATAAGAGTATATCAAATAAGCACAGCATCACTCTGATTGCATTAAGCTACAACAATTTTTGAATAACATTTTACAATTCTTCATTTGAGAAATACCAATAGCTGCTCTGGCACCAACTACACTGAAATTATAAGCTTATGTTTGTCGGCCCAGCAGCACTAGCTGTTCACTCTCCTTTTTCTTCATTCACCAATAGGCTGTATGTGCTTGTGGCTCTGTGGAACTGGGACACAGGCAAGAAACTAAAGCTCAGTTGTGTTTCGAGAACTAAGTCCCAAGTGCCGCTCTGGAGAGCTGTTTCTCTGCCTATAACCATGTAGCGAGCTGAACCAGTGATCACAGCGCAAGAAAGGAGTAAAATTTTAAGAAACTGCTCCAGCTACCTTCCTTCTCTTAATCTACGGTTATTGCTTTGGGTTTTTTGGATCACAAATTCATGGAAGCAGCACTTTGTGCTGTAGCTCTAAGATTGTTGGGGGCAGGAGAGCCTTTCAGGAATTCCATTATTATACAAACCATGCTCCTCTTTTCTAATCAGACACGTGGATTTCCCCCAAATCATTGCTCCTCTCCTTCCTCCTGCTAACAAAACTGCTCAAAAGCAACTCTGTGCCCGTGTCCCACCGCCAACCATACGCACTGGCCCGATCCTGCGCTGTGGGGAACCGCTCACCGTCCCCGTCCACAGCTGCTCAGCAGCAGAAATGACCCGAGTGCTCCAAATAAACTTGATTTTTTTGCGTCATTTGTGCACAGTGCCTTTTGCCGGGGAAGGGGAGGGGAGTGGGGTATATTTCAACACTCACACCACTCAGGAGGCAGGAGAGAGAGGGTGGCGAAGGGCTGGATTTTGGCAGTGACCTTCAGCTGACTGGGACCAGCAGGGGCCCCGCTGTGGCCAGCTGGGACCTAGCAGGGTCTGGACCCCCCCTGTACCCTCCCAGCGGGTCTGCTCCAGGCTCGTCCCCGGCACCCAAGGGGCAAGCGGCTGTCCCAGCCCCTTCCCCCCCAGCCCTAAACCCGCAGAAAGGTCCCAAAATAACCCCAGGCCTGAGGAACCGGCCCCTGCGGTGGCGAAGGTGGGGGAAGCAGGTCTGTCCGGCCTGGGGGCTACGGGCAAGCGGGACCCCTCTCCTCTAGTCCCACCCCTGTCCTCCCTCTTTCCCCCCACATCTCCATCCCGTCCTGTCTCTCTCCTGTCCCGCCTCCCCTCTCCTTCCCCCACAGTCCCGTCCTGCCCTCGGCCCTGTCCCCCTTCTCCTTCCCCCATCCCCGTCCCCTCCTGTCCCCACTCTCCTCCCCCCCAGCCCCAGTCCCAGTCCTGTCCCAGTCCTGTCCCCTGCTGACCCTGTCCCCCCTCTCCTCCCCCTGTCCCCATCCCTGTCCCCCCCACCTCTCCCCCGTCCTCTCCTGTCCCGTCCCCGTCCCGCTCCCCCCCCGTCCCATCGCTGTCACACGGTGTGTCTGGGCGCGGGACACACACCGGGACGCTCTCTCCTGCCCCGAGGATCGATCTTTTCCTCCCTCCGCGCCGTCACCGACTCAGCGCCCGGCGGTGGGAAAACCGCTCCTATCCCCGGGATGGAAGCGCAGCGCGGCTCTCCCTCCGCTCTCACCTCCCCGGGGGCTCCCATCGGCGTCACGGAGCGGCCGAGCGGCGGCGGCCCCGGCTCGGGGGTGCGAGCTCCATCCCTCCGGCCCGGCCCCCCCCCCCCCCGGTCCCTCCGAGCGGAGCGCGGGGCGCGCGGCGCCGGGACATTCGCTACATTGTTGGCATTCCAGCGGCGTCACGTGACCGCGGCGTCACCCCGGCCCCCCCCGCCCCGCGCATTCCGGAGTTGGGGGGGGGGGAAACTAGGGGAGAGGGGGGAGTGAGGGCAGCGCCGCCTGCCCCGCAGTGACCAGCAACCCCCGGCAGGGACCCCGCCAGCCCCCAGCACCCCCAGCACCCCCAGCCCCCTGCACACACACCCCTGCACCGCCATCCCGATGCACCCACCCCCCCTGCACCCACCCCTCTCGGCACCTCAATCTCCTTGGACCCCAACACCCCTGCACCCAATCCTCTCAGCACCTCAATCTCCTTGGACCCCAACACCCCTGCACCCAACCCTCTCAGCACCTCAATCTCCTTGGACCCCAACACCCCTGCACCCAACCCTCTCAGCACCCTAATCTCCTTGGACCCCAACACCCCTGCACCCAACCCTCTCAGCACCCCAATCTCCTTGGACCCCAACACTCCTGCACCCAACCCTCTCGGCACCCCAGTCTCCTTGGACCCCAACACCCCTGCACCCAACCCTCTCGGTACCCCAATCTCCTTGGACCCCAACACCCCTGCACCCAACCCTCTCGGCACCCCAATCTCCTTTAACCCCAACACCCCTGCATCCACCCTTCTCAACACCCCAATCTCCTTGAACCCCAACACCTCTGAACCGCGATCCTGCTGCACCCCCCCCTCCTGCACCCACCCCTCTCAGCACCCCAATCTCCTTGAACCCCAACACCTCTGCACCCAACCCTCTCGGCACCCCCCAGAACCTCAAACACCTCTAGCAAACTGATGCCCCCTGCACTCCAAGCACCTGCACCCACCCTCTTAGCACCACTAGCACCCCAAGCACCCCTGCACCCACCCCCCCCGCACCCCAACCCCTGCACCCAACCATCTCAGCACTCCCAGCACCCCAAACCCCCTGCCCCCACCCCTCTCAGCACCCTCCAGCACCCTGCACCCACTCCCCAGCACCCCAGTCCCCTCCACACCCACTCCCCTAGCACTCCAATCCCCTTGCATCCACCCCCCTCAGCACCGCCAGCCCCCCAATCCTGTCTGCACCCTCTCAGCACCCCAGTCCCCCTGCATCCACCCTCCAACCCCCCCAGCACCCCAATCCCTATGCACCCACCCCTCTCAGCATCCCCGCACCCTAACCTCCCTGTACTTACCACTCTCAGCACCCCAGTCCCACTGTACCCACTCCCCTAGCACCCCAGCACCCTGATCCCCCTGCACCCACACCCCCTGCACCCTGATTCCCCCTGCACCCACCCCTCTCAGCACCTCCAGCACCCCAATCCCTCTGCACCTGACCCCCCTCCTGCATCACTCTGACCCCCCTCAATTCCCACACCACACCACATATCACCCCAGGCTCTCCACCTTGGCCCCCTACTCTACACTCCTTGTTATCTTGACCCCCACCCCACATCCCCCCAAATCCTTACCCCACATCACCCTGACCTCGCCCCTGCACCCCACACCCCACTGCCCTCAGCTCCCCACTCAGCACCCACCCTGGATGAGTCCAAGTCCAGGCAGGTGCTCCCCAACCAGATCTGCCCTTCACCCTCCGGTCCCTCGGGGTTCCCATCCCTCTGCTCACAGGCAGCTTGTGACAGTTGTCCCCTCACAACACACACAGGTGCAGCTGCGGTGGTGGTGGGAATGCCACTTCTTGAGGTGAAAAAGGACACCTTGGAGTTGCCCATCCACTTGCTGGATGCCACAAACCTATTTGATGTGAGAGTTTTAGAATCATAGGATGGATTGCGTTGGAAGGGACCCTAAAGATCATGAAGTTTCAACCTCCCCAGCCATAGGCAGAGACACCTTCCACTGGGTCAGGTTGCTCAAAGCCTCATCTAGCCTGGCCTTGAACACCACCAAAGATGGGGCATCCATGACTTCTCTCAGCAAACTGTTCTGGAGCTTCACCACCCTCATGGGAAAAAATTCTTCCTAATATCTCATCTAAATCTCACCTCTTTTGGCTTAAAACCGTTCCCTTTCATCCTACTCTTGCACACCCTGATAAAGAACTTTCCTGTAGGCCCCTTTAGGTACTGGAAGGCTGCTAGAAGGTCTCTTCTCTAGTCTTCTCTTCTCTTGGCTGGATAACCCAAATTCTCTCAGCCTGTCCTCTTATGGGAGGTGTTCCAGCCCTCTGATCATCTCCATTGCCCTCCTCTGAACTCGCTCTAAAAGATTCATGTCCTTCCACAACATCCTTCTCTCTAAACTGGAGCGGTATGAAGTTGATGTGTGGATGGTACGGTGGATAAGAAACTGGTTGGAGGGTCATATTCAAAGAGTAGTCAGTGGTTAGTCATATTCAAAGAGTAGTCAAAGGTCAGTGGCTCAGTGTCCTGATGGAGATCCGTGACAAGTGGTGTCCCTCAGGGGTCCATACTTGGAGTCAATATATCAATGATATAGACAGTAAGATCAAGTACACCTTCACCAAGTTTGCAGATGACACCAAGCTGAGTGGTGTAGGTGCCACACTGGAAGGACGGGATGTCTTTCAGAGGGACCTAGATGAGTGGGGTGAGTCACTGGTGAGTCACTTGCCAAGGTAAGTTGTGGATGCCTCGTCCCTGGAGGTGTTCAAGGCCAGGCTGGATGGAGCCTTGGGCAGCCTAATCTACTGGGATGTCACTGCCCATGGCAGAGGGCATGGAACTAGATAATCTTTAAGGTCTCTTCCAACCCAAACTATTCTATGATTCCTGTGCTGAGGATTCCGAAACTGAACACAATAGTCCAGGTGACATCTTACGAGAGAGCAGAGTAGAGGGTGAGAATCACCTCCTTGGACCTGTTGGTCACATTTCTTCTGATGCAGCCCAGGACACATTTGGATTTCTGGGCTGTAAGCGCATACCACCACATTTTATTATCGTTATTCCTTCCATGCTGAGCTAAAACCACACAGACAAAAAGTGGCAGAACTCTGCCTATTTGGGCTTTGCTTTTGGTTTCTGGTTTGCTTTTTTTTTTTTTTTACTTGTTTTTGGAATCCTAGAATTGTTAAGGTTGGAGAAGACCCCAAGACCATCAAGTTGAACCACCAACACACCATTGTGCCTACTAAATCATGTCCCGAAAGCACCACATCTACATGTTGTTTGAACACCTCCAGGGATGGTGACTCCACCACTTCCCTGGGCAGCCTGTTCCAATGCTTCACCACTCTTTCAGTAAAGAATTTTTCCTAATATCCAATCTCAACTTATCCTGGTGCAACTTGAGGTCATTTTCATGTACTTTTGTATTTCATGTATTCATGTCAGGGGCACTGTGAGGTGCTGGAGGAGGACAACCAGGGAAATCACATTTGGAACCAAAATGCAGACCAAACCAAAGGATTTTTTTTCTTTTTTTTATGTAAAACTTGTGTTTGTCCTATTTATGGACTGGCTGGATCTGAGCCTGGTTTTTAAGATTTTAGGTTTTTTCCTGGTTTTCTGATTTTAGACACTTCTTTGATAAAGACAGCTATCAATGAGAAATAACACAGCAATATTTCTGTCGGGGAGGCTGGCTCTCAGCTCTCAACATGACAGACAGACAGACACACATACATATATATGCATATATCTAGATCAGTAACACAGAAGAATCCTGCAGTCCTGAAATAAAATTTCAAAGTTCTTGAAGTCCCATTGCAAAGCTGGGAGTTGCTTGTAATAGAGGTGCTTTGTTTGGCTGGGAAAGGTTTTCAGTGGCACGCAGGGAGAACGTCAGACCTGCAAACACTTAAAACACATGGTTATCTTTAATCATGCAGCCAGCCCCAGTGTCTTGAACGGGACTCAGAGCACGTATAAAGAGAAGTCTACACACAACTGTCTTTCCAGGATGGGAGCTTTATTTACAACCTTTTCCAAGCCATGAGGACTATTTTTGTAAGCAATATTACTCACAGACAGTCCTATCTAAGGATATTTCTGTGGGCTTGTTTATCATATTTTTTTTAAATGCCTTTCATGCAAACTGTCATTAGTGCTTATAAATGAAGCTGGTTTGGGAGGAGAAGTGACTACCAATAGAGTGCTACATTTCATGAGAAAAACACAGCCTGGTGCACAGAAATTGTTTAGTGTCGCATCAGAGGACAGCCAGTTACTGTATATAAATCAGTGTTGGAATTTCAATAGTGCCATTGGCTGGAATATATTGTGAGTGGCCGGGAGGAAACCTACCACTCTAAAGAAAGAGCTAAAGAAACCCATTAGGCTCAGAGCAGATTTGAAGGTCGGCAGAATATTGCAGGGCAATGTGGTTAATTTTGCAATCTTCAAATACCTGCAAAACTGAAGAAAATTTTAAATGATATGGCAGATGCAGCATGACTTCATTTTCTGAATTGCTGCTGTGCTTAACCAATGAAGCATAGCCATATGATTTTCCAAACCAGAGATTGCTCAATGGCTTCAGACCTTTTCCCAACAAAGTTCAGGCTGGTTTAAAGGAACAGCTTCCAGATAAAAATTGCTTACTCTGTGCTTCTATGCTCTTTCATAAGATTTGGTTATCATCCACATTCTTAAACCTAGGTAAAAGAGATGTTTTCATTTTTTTTTCTCCTTTGGAACTGTTGACTTTCCTTTTGCATTGCAATCCATCTGGGAATGAAACTCAGTTACACTATTTTACCTCCTGGTTCCAGCTAGCTGCACTTTCTGAATTTCATGCACTTGCTCAAAGTTGTTGAGTATGAATTCCCACCAGTAGAGTAGCAGGTAGAGGAGAGAGAGGTTGGATCCAGTCTCTAGAAAATACCTGTATTTGGCTGGTCCACCACAGACGAGGAGACTTAGACTATTACTGCTTTTAACCTTTGAAAACTCAAAATAGTAGAAATAATGTTCCTCGAAAAGACTAAGGAAATAGAATTAGGTTGTAGCATGATAAAACTCTGGTAAAACACAATTTGATCTCTGTAAGTTTTGGGATACTACTGTGTATCAGTCAAGTCTTTCCTCCCAACTGTCTTTTACACAGTGATGTATCTCCAGAAGGAAAGACGCTCCATTAAAAAAAAAAAAAAAAAAAAAAAAAAAAGGCAATGCAATTTGTCTGTATGAGCAAATCTGTTCACAGGCATGAGATCATAATCTGCCATGAGTAAAGGGTCAGTGTGTTTATTTATGGCTCTCCTTCAGTGAGTGACTCTGTGCTCACCTCCTGACTTGCCCAAGCAGCTGTCTGCCCCACTGTGTGGATGCGGCGGGAGGGAACACGGCTCTACCATTTCACATTCTTTCTCCTTCCACCCACCTGAGATGGTGAAGGAAGCAGTGCAGCTCCATCCCCTCGTATCTAATGTTGTTGATTGCCTTGTCCCCTCCCTGCATTCTTGTTTTGCCATTAGCTGGGCCACAGTGTGACTCTTTCTAGGCTATTGTATTTGGAACAGATTACCAAATTGTGCTGCTAAAAATACTCCTAGCAACCATGTAATTGTGATGTGGGTGGATGAACTTTTTCTTTACACAGCACTGGTAGCCAATAAAACCTTGAACCCATTCAAAAAAGCTTGAACCCATTCAGAAAGCAAGAATATCATCAGCAATGTCTAGTTCTCTGCTGGTCTTCTTTTCACCAGGAAAACACACATACACGAAAGGATTATGAACATGCAAACATAGTGTGTATGAGCAAGCAGACACAAAGAATTTGCTGACAGTGACGTCCTTCACTAGGACAACATGTCTAGAACAAACCACGGTGACACAGAGTGAATGATGTTCAAGGAAAAAAGACGTAGGTAAACATCACTGAAATGTTCTTGTTTTGACGTATCAATTTTCTTTGCAGAATGATACCAGGAATCCTTCTTCCCAAATCAGCAATACAAACCCAGTTAGAAACAGGAGTACTGAGCCCTCCAGCACAGTAAAGACAATGCAACCTATCTGTGAATATAAAGCATATATTTAACAGTGATGGAAAATTAGTAGAGGCAGTCAAAGTTAGGCTTATTGCTTCAATAACTGGCTGGATGAAAAATTAAACTCTAACCAAATTCTAATTATGGTTTAAATACGCTTTAGTTTTGTCGGGACTTTGTTTATGAGATCTATCACCACATTCTTTTTGAGCAGCAAAGATGAAGCAAACTTTATGAGCTACGATTTCAGAAATACATTTTATTTCAGAACAAAGTGGGTGAAATAGGATAAACCTGACTGGGAGTCTGCATCAGCTTTGCAGAGGAAACATGAACCCAGGCTCACATTAACTGGGTAAGGCATGCTGGGTGCTCAGACTGCCTTTATGGCCCTCACACAGAAGGTTCAAAACTCTGAATTTCACAAGGACCCATGTTCTTCTGTACTCTGCCCCTAGGCTCAGCTTTCGTATCAATCATTGACTGCAGCTGGAGCCCAGAGAGGACTGCAGGAATGTCGGGACTTTTGTGTGGAATTTCACCAGCGCAAGCCAGTTGTGCTTTCTGTTTGGGAATGAATCAGCCAGATTTTTAAGTCCCTATACTCAGCTTGATGGCATCGCTTTGTTCAGATGCAACGTGGACGGGTTTTGAACATCACAGTCAACCAAATAAAAAATTCTAGGAAAAGTTTGTAGGCATCTGTAGGTAGTGCCCTTCTGATACTGGAGAAAAGCAGAAGGGGGTAATGCAGGACACATGAAGTCCTGCCATATGGTGAGGGCATCCAGCAACCATCAATTTTCTTTTCATCAAAGGCCTGGAACAGTAGCTATCAGTATCTCTCAGCATTACAACACCCATTACAGCTCTGCCCTTCCTGCCACAGATCCCCTGAACAATTGACCCTCTAGACAGAGCAAAAAAGGTGTGCAAGGAACATATGCACATTCAAAGCCCTTGACTTGGTGCAGAAAATGAAGGATTCTGAAACTTGCAAGGACAAGGGTAGCTTCCCAAAATCACAGAATCATAGAATGATTTGGATTGGAAGGGACCTTGAAGATCATCCAGTCCAACCCCCGCTACTGTGAGTAGGGGCATCTTCAACAAGATCGGGTTGCTCAAAGCCTCATCCAACATGATCTTGAATATTTCCAGGAATGGGGCATCGACCATCTCTCTGGAAAACCTGTGCCAGCATTTCACCACCCTCTGTGAAAAAATTGCTTCCTGATATTTAGTCTAAACTTCTCTTTTAGTTTAAAACCATTACTCCTTGTCCTATTGCTACAGACCCTGATAGAAAGTTTTTCCCTGTCTTTCTCATAAGCCCCCTTTAAGTATTGAAAGGCCACAAAAAGGTCTCCTTAGAGTCTTCTCTGAACAACTCTAACTCTCTCAGCCTTTTGTCCTAGCAGAGGTGTTCCAGGCCTTTGATAATTTTTGTGGCCCTCCTCTGGACCCGCTCCAACAGGTCCATGTCTTTCCAGTGCTGAAGACTCTGGAGTTGGACACAATATTCCAAGTATGGTCTCACCAGGGCAGAGTAGAGGGGCAGAATCACCTCCCTCTACCTGCTGGTGACAATTCTTTTGAGGCAGCACAGAATAAAGCTGTGTGGAGAGGAAAACAAAATTGAGGGAGCTGTGAGGAACCCCTACTCCAAAGGAACAAATGAGGTGCTTTTCTTGTCCAGTGCTCTGCAGAAGAAAATACTAAGGACTTCCCAGAGCCACTGGTATAGAGGTGAGGATTTGTGATTGGGAAACTCCTAGAGGAATACAGAATGGGAAAGCTACATCAGAGCACAAAGGGAGGAATGAGACACAGGTGGCCTACTAACTGCCCCCTGCCCAGTGCACAAACATACACACAGCAGTGCTAGGGTGTTTTTCAACCATAAGAGATGATCCAAGACTTCAGGAGGGTCATTTTCTACTGAAACATTTCATGTTGATCTGGGAGAAGGAGTGGTAGCCAGGTCTGTTGAGCAAAGATAGGATAGATCCATTTTTCTCTGTTCCCTGTCCCACTTTGGGACTGTCAGCAAACCATTTCACTTCTACACTTCAGCTTCCCTGCCTGTAAAAGAAAGAGCAGTGATTCTAATGTCTTGGAAAGACTAGGATTGATAGCTCCTTCTGTGAGCTAGCATTATATTAAATTGATGCTACAAAGTCCAGTGTCATAATTGAGTGTTAATTTAAAAGAAAACTGTGCTTGTTTCTGCAGTAATTTAGAAGGCCTGGCACTAAAGACCTACATAGCTCTTCCCGAAGAAAAGTTATATATTATAAAAAATATCTATTGAATTTGAATTTTGACTGATCTATCAATTTAAAAACTGTTGGTTGCTAAGGAATTTATAGTGTCATCTCTACAATAAATTACATATTTTCAAGTAAGTTTATCAAGGAAAGGATGACTTGAATATGTTTATGTGGTTAACCTGAATCTAGTGTTTTGCTGTTTTCTGTTACCAGCTTTGAGTGCAGGAGAAGAAATCTCCTATATCCTGTGATATATTTGGTTTATGAAAAATATCAAATTTGGAAGCAGAAAAAAAATAGTGTCTCATTTCACTATGAGTATAGAAATAAGTTGTTATGCCAGTAAAAATGACACATGCTTTGTCTATTAAGTAGCTCATACATAGAGGAAATGTGAGATTTTTTTGATAAGACCCTGGAAGAAGAGACAAAGATGACTCATGTGACTGAGGCTGCAATCTACTCAAATGAAGCCCAAAATAGCAGTGAACAAAACTCTCTTGAAAATGGGTACTTTGAGTTAGTTACCTGCTTGTGAATAATGCCTGGGCACTAAAGCTAAATGTCACATTCCCCCAAAGCACCACTAGAAACATACCTACGAGACACTTCACCAGAGAAACCTGATGGGTAATTGCCAGCAGGGAGACAAAAAGTCATACAGATGCAGCAGTCACAGCAGGAGGATGCATGCAACACTCAATGCTAGTTAGGAACCACATCCATTTGGTTGCAAACCAGACTAAGTCACAAGCATTTTACCACAATTACTCCTAACCCTTCTCAGAGTAAACACTAAGACCATTTCAGAAAGCCTCAAGGTGTCCCCATCTTAGAAATTTATCTTGTCCCCCTTAGAACAATAAGGTGTGGCTAGAAAGAATAAATGTACTCACAAAGGATTTCAACAACAAGGACTGTCAGTACAGTGTCCCTGCAAAATAAAATTAGACAGGCTTTACCCATCTTACAAACATATAAATGGTTCTCTCCTAGCAAAAGGGTAAAACTGAGTCAGCACTTTTAATAGGTTGCCATATCAAAAGCAAGACAAGGAAAAGCAATACTTCAGAGGAGGACAAGAAAGTGTCAGATCAGATATAATTTGAAGACATTTTATGTTCCCAGCATAATGTGTGGTGTGGGTTAGATGTAGGTTTCTCAGGAGAAACCATTCCTCTTCTGCGATGTTGTCGGATCTGCCAGTGTCTGTAAAAGCAGTGAAGGAGAATTGGAAGATAATCAAAAAATAGTGACCATGGTAATAAGCTTTGGATCAGAATTTCAACAAGACTTGGATCTTTCCCTGTAAGCTTTGTTATTATGACTAAAGCAGCTCAAAAAGGAGGAAAAAATAACAGCAATGAATTTCAACTGATTAAATTCTGAGAGAAAACAGGATGTGGAACAGAGTAAAGGCAGGGATAGAAAGATGGAATAGAAAAATGGGCACTGGTATGTGTTTGGAAGTACTATTAATGTGTATTCAAAGACAATTAAAATACTAGTACAGATGGGGAAGGAAGTACAACCACAGATAAGAAAAAGACACAGAGTCCAGAGGAAGAGAACTAGACAGATTGCAGACTGACATCAGTAATGAAGAATTAAAGAAAGGGTGAACCAATATAAAACATGGGAGTCAAAGTGTAAGAGATTGAGCTACGTATGTTCATATATTCTAAACAGACGCACTGTTTCCACAGTAGAAACAAGAATAGATGGCGGCTATAGGCAGGAGTGGTAAGACAGTTATAAAAAGAACTATCTGTACCTCTGATTTTAAAAATCCTGCTTCTGTATCAGTGTGGTTAGTAATGACCATAAATTAAAAGAAGAAACAGAATTAAGACCATGCTAAGACAATACAGCTACACGACTGGAACAGCTACTGAACAAGAGCACCCCACAAATGAATTGGGTAAGTATCAGTTAATCTTGCTGTGTGTGATGGTGCACTGGAAGGCTGCAATTGCTCTTTAAAAATACACATAATAAGGGACTGCTTCTTCAGAGCAGCGATTACATCTCTACAGATAAGATGGACAGATTAGTTAAATGGAGAAACTCATCTAGCCTGCATCAATGTCCCAAAGGAACACAGCTATTCAACAGCAAGGTCAAGACCAGAATACTCATCTGAACCACCATCAGCAACCAGATCATACTGTCAGTTGATTTTAAATTTAAAAAGGATGCAAACGTGAACAGTCAGAGAGGGTGTCCAGTTTCTCAGTTCCAGGTTATTGCCTGGGCACAAAGTTCTAGGGCAAACCTGTAAGCCTTGCCCAGGATAGTCTGCAGAAATTCAGATGGTGGTTGCTCAGCCTCTCTTTGACACACAGTAATTTTCCAGTGGTGCTGTAAGCCTGTTGCTGCGTCTCATTTTCCTACATAAACTAACTTTTCGTGCTGACTGTGCCCATTGAGCTGGCCTTACATTGGCCTTACCTGCCACATCTTCAAGGCAGTGCTGAGCAGCTGCTACTGGCTCAATGTCTCTTCAGCTCAGAGCACAGGGGGGTTGCAGCACTCTCCTGTTCGGAGCCTGCCCACAGCAGTGTGACCTTCTCAGGGCTCCTGCTGAGCCCAGCACTCAGCAACCACATTTCTGGCTCTGTGAGAAAGGACCTGAGAGCTGAGCAGTTTTGTGGTGCAGTTATGAGGGGCAGGACTCCCAGGGGAAGACAACCCTGTTTGGATTGCCTGCAGGAAGAAAGTGGGATAACATACAACCTGGCCAGGCATCTCAAAACTGCATAAGAAGCTTCAGTCAACAAAACTTACATATTTTCTTGGAGCAGAGAGAAAGATACAGAGTTCAGAAAAAGCAACAGTCACATCTCTGTGTACTCTGGGAGCTGAGATCCTGCATGCTTTGCACTTGTTTACATACTTCTGTCAGCAGAGAAGGACACCCGAAAACTGCAAGAAGGTATTTATGAGGTTTATGAGGTGAGTTTATGAGGCATGAATAAAATAATTGCCCTGAGTCCTACCAAACTGTTGTTAAAACCACGAGCAGAAAGGAAGGATAGGGGAAGCTATCACCTGGCCTTTGCAACAGAAACAGAAAATTGTAGGTTGGGATCTGCCATCTGCATGTGTGACGGGTTCATTTTAAAGATAAAGTTTTATGAAAATCAGGTCTTAGGGTTATAGCCCCTAAAAAGATGGGGGAAAACTCTGAGGGAGTCCTGCATAGGAGACTGCCAGAAATCCCCAGCTGTCCATAGTGTTATACTAGAGTATCATCACAGAATAATATAGCACGCAAACAGCATCCAAACTGAGAGACTTTCTGCTCTAAAAATGCTTCACCACAACATGTTCCTGTTTGATGGCTATCATTATCTCCACACGTCTCCTGGTCTTCCACAGTCTTTCACCCTACATCTATTTTGAACACTCTTCCCACACCAGCCACTACTTTTAGCTCACTTCAGAAATACACACTTGCTTGTCTAAGATACTCCACAGCGGCCCTAAACATACTTCCAATTTTTAGCTATTTTCTTTCAGTCTCCGCTGCTCTTTGCAAGCTGTGGTAGAGCTTATAAAATCTCAACTCCATGATTAAAGAAAAAAGGCCCTGAATGTCAGGGGTGGCTTTTAATCATCATCAGTCACTAAAACTGCAGGTTGGGTAATGCATGATTTGCAAATAATTAAAATACAGAATGGGGTTATAATGAGAATCACCATTCTAAGTCTGTAACTTACATGAGTAAAGTCTTCTCTAAGTCTTGGAATGTGAATATGAATAGAAATACTATTGCACTGTAAATCCAAGTGAATAGAGACACAAAGGTCACAGCAAATTGTTTTAAAGCAGCATCTCATGACAGCATGCAAAACACCTCAAGTGGCCCTTACTTTTCGATCACCATGACTACAAATGTTCTCTATGTGCAGGCCATTTCTTGCTTCAGGTACTTTATTTTATTTACTGTTACTCTCCATGCTCCTTCGTACTCGCTTTAGCCTAACAAAATCAGTCAAATTGTTCTTCCATCTATTTTCCACAGCTTGTATAATCTCTTGTGACTCCAAATACTCTAATGCTTTTCTGCAAAGTCAACCCATTGGTGTATATGTAGCAAGAGAGCAGGCTCAGGCTGAACCACAAATTTCCATGTGCACCAGATCTGTTTAGCCATCCCCTGTGTACATAGTGATAGGGGGGTGCCAATTTAGAAGTTACTCTTTAAGAAGCCTTGTGCAATGTTGTGAAATACAAGCAAAGACTGTGTTGTGTGTGCAATGAGCATTTTCTCGGCCACTTGGAATTTCACAGTTATTGCTGTTCTTCACTTTGTGCTCATTTGAAACATCACGGTAAACCCTCACCTTGACACATGAAAGGAGCTGTGTACAGAGTAGGTGACACCAAACAGCAGACTGGTGTAGTTGGAGTAGTTTGGTGGCCCCTGAAACACAGCACTACTGATCATTCTATCCCCTCCCCAATGCACCCAATTATTTCTGCCTGCACCTTTACAGTAGGGAAATGATTTTCTCTTCTGTCCATAACTGTCCAATGTCATTTCCATATGGGTTTTTTAATTTCTTCTCCTGAACTTCCAACTGATATTACATATTCATTATGCCTCAAATCACCTGTTTTCAACGTAAAAATATCAGTTCTTTCTCGATCTGCTTTCAGTACTTCCTCTATTTCATGTGGCTTTAGGGAGGTTTTTCCTTTTTTTCTATTTTATTGCATATAACCCGTCTCTCATTAAAGGCCTCATCTGAAACTTTAAGTTTCTGTCTCATTATCATCTTCTTCTTGAAGTGGCCCTTGCTTTCCCATCACCATGACTACAATTCTTCTCTGTGCTCTGTTACTTACTTCAGCTACTGTAATTCACTGACTACTACTCTTCAGGCCCTTCTCTACACCCTTTAGCCAATCAAAAGGTTGTTAATCTACATTCTCATCCCTCACATTTAAAGGATACCATGTTGTTTCTTACTCTTGTCACTGGTTCCCTGCCTCCTCACTCATCAGAGCTTTTCTCTCCTTTTTCCCCTCTTCCTTCTCTCATTTCCCGTGTGCCTCCCAATGTTCTCTGTCCACAGTGCCTCTTAGCATCTCCCAGCCCCTGTCCTGTAGCCTGTCCCTATTTTGGTAGCTGCATGAGATCAAATACTATCAGTTTTACAGGGCAAAGAACTTGTGCACAGATTCCTTGACTCCTAAAGGTCATCTATGTGGTGCATGACAGATTGTAAAAGAAACCCCAGTGTTTCTGAGTGGCATCTAGTCATTCAGCTCCCCCTCTCCGGGTTTGTCCTTCAGACATCCTGCCCTAGCGATTCTCGGTTGCCGCAAGATCCATTTTTTCCCTCAAGACAATTGCCTCATGCTTTTTTTCTTGACCGTGTTTGACTCTGAATTCTTTGGAAATGAGATTAGTGTTTTTGTATTTGCAGAGCACCCGGTTCACCTTTATAGCACCATATAAATGCTTTCCCCATTGTAATTATAGTAGCCAGTGGCTTAGACATTCTGTTCTGTGCTTGGGGAGGAAGCAGACAGACTTCTGTGCGTCACGCAGAGGAAAGCGACAGACTGTGTTTGCTCGTTAATTAAAACATTTCAGTGACTTTAGCTTGAGCAATATAAAACTGCCTTGGATAGCCTAAAATGTGCCCCAATTAAGATTTCAGATAAGATCTCCTGCCAGAACTGAGACGATGCCCTGGTAACAGTGACGGTCAGGGCAAAGCGCTGGCTCTGAAGCCTGGGAACAGAAAGCACAACCCTGTCTGCCCCCTCACTTTCTAGAGCTCAAGGGACAAATATTCCCAGAAAATGCTGTATGTCTTAAAGGATGAAAAATCTCCATTGCTTTTCTAGACTTATCGTTGTAACAGGTTCAGAGACATTTGGCTCTCCTTCCACTAAATTAGCACAATGTTGACTGTGGTAACAGTAGCTTCTGTCCTAACCCAAGAGCGTTCCCATGAGGCTACAGTGTGTCCATCCCAAGAAGCACTTAGCAGTCTCTTTGACTATCTTGTTTCATAATTACGCAACTGAGCAAAGTATGGATCAGCCTTAGCCCACATCACTATACCTGACCTCACCAGAATCCGTTAGTGAGTGAATATCAAGTACATTTTTTATGGTTGCACTTTTATTTAATAACATAGCATGAAGGTGAAAAGTGCCAGAATTATCTATATTGACATCAGTTCTATGGTCATTGCCTGCCCACTCAGAGCTGGTGTACGTCACTCAGAAAGGCAGTGAGGCCTCGATTCGTGTGAAGGATCTGTTCTAGCGAGTCCAGAGGAGGACCACCAAGATGATCAGAGAGCTGGAGCACCTCCTATAAGAGGACAGACTGAGAGAGTAGGGCTTGTTTAGCCTAGAGAAGAGACCTTATATCAGCCTTCCAGGACCTGAAGGGAGTCTACAGGAAAGCTGGGGAGGGGTTCCTTATCAGGATGTACAGGGATAGGATGGAGGGGAACAGTTTTGAGCTGAAAGAGAATTGATTTAGATTAGATATGAGGGAGAAATTTTTGACAGTGGGAATGGTGAGGCACTGGAAGAGGTTGCCTGGAGAAGCTATGGGTGCCCCATCCCTGGAGGCTTTCAAGGCCAGGTTGGATGAGGCTTTGAGCAAACTGATCCAGTGGAAGGTGTCTCAGTCCATGGCAGAGGGGTTGAAACCGGATTATCTTTAGGGTGCCTTCCAGCCCAAACCATTCTATCATTCTATGATCTGACTCAATACGATCCTGGACAATCTGCTTTAACTGCCCCTACTTGAGCAGGAGCTTGCACTAGATCACCCTGACAGGTTCCTTCCACCCTCAGGTATTCTGTGAGCTGCTCCTGACCAGACTAGTATCGCCTTCCTCAAAATGTTCCTCCCAGGCAGCAAAGAGATCCTCTACCTGGGATGCAAAGCCCTGTGTCTGAAACCAAAGCAGGGTGGGAGGAGAAGGACCCCTATTCATCCTGTAATGAAAGTTCAGCTGGAGAATTGTTCTTTTCCTAATCTTATTCTCCTTTTCATATTTTGGATGACTAACACTTAGGTGCCTGGAGTACAACAGCTGAATATATTCATAGTCCAAGCATTACAAAAGCACCCTCTGAGGCAGTTTCCTCTGGTGCTGCCACCCCATTGAAGGCAGCCCTGACCTTCGGGACCACCCTCTTCAGGAATGGAGGGTTATTCAGCCTGCATCCTGTTTCAGAACCACACACCCCTCCTAAGCAGCCGGTTCACTGCTGGAGCCAAGGTCTGAACGTTTGTTTCACAGCATTCCCACCTCAGAGCCTCTCTCCTGAAGCAACTCGTGAGAGTGTGACCCACTCTTCGCAGTTCTGGGGCGGAACTGAGCTCCCTCTGGGTGTGTGCAGCTGAAGTAAGACTGATCCCACAAACCTACAGGCAGAGGAGTCAGCAGCTTGGCTGGCATCAGAAGGAAAACACACCCTTGGGGTATGGCCTTGCATATCATTTAACCTCAGCTGAATCTATGTAGGAAACAGGCGATCTGGCTGCTGCTAATCCTTATTCAAGATAAGCCCTTAGAAGTCCAGCTTGGTATTTTTGCCAAGTCGGTGAAACGTTTTGACAGCAACTGGTTTCCTTTTCCCCAAAACAACAACTGGGTCTTGTTCTGTTATTTTAATCCTGAAAAAAACCCTTCATCACGTTTCCGTCTTGCTCTGCATTACTATGAGAGAACACCATTGCCACCACAATTTCTCTCACACGTGAATACATAGACTCATTGAAGACAATTCTCCCTTTTCTCAGTGCCCAGTGCTGCTGGGTTGAGAGTAGTGTCTCTCCTGGGGTTTGTACTGGTCCCAGCAAGAGGCTGGAGAAAGAGAGGGTAGGTTGCAGAGCAGAGAACAGACTATGCTTGACATTCTTCATGCCGAGGAGAGTCAAATCAGTCCCTCCTTACAGGGAACAACAGGAATGTGAGGTTGGGAAGGATCTAGTTTAGGCTGCCCCTCTACACTATGGCAATTTCGTTTAGTCTTAAAAAACTACCATGCAAAGATTCTACACATTTCTCCAGTGCAGTGTTTTATGTTGTGTTGGAAGCACTGACTTGAGGCTATTCTGTGTCTGTATTTGCTGGATGCTTTCTTTTCCTGCCCCAGAAAAATTGCCTGCACAGATTTTTGAGGATTGTACAGTAGCTTGGATAGGAAGGGTACACATGTGGAAAACCTGGCCATATCCCCAGGACCTCGGCTGACCTATTGTGCAGCCTGTGCGCAGGAAACACAACCAGGAAGCACTGATCTTATTCCACGGATAGGATGTAGTTGCTTGGTGAATGCACAGTAAATTCAGAATGTCCCAGAAGTGTGGAATTTACTACATATAAGCAACATCTCTGATTACAGAATCACAGAGGAAGTACTGGGTTTAATCTGTGGGCACTGAAAAACATGATAGAACAAGGCTACATGCTGAAACTATGATCCTGAAGACACACAATAACAACCATGTGATGCCCAGGGAACCAGACACTGACATTGATCCAGTATCCTGGTTCCTGCTTTGAGTTGCATTCAGCCCTGTTCAGTGTCTTTATCAATGACCTGGATGAAGGCATTGAGTGCACCTTTAGCAAGTTTGCAGATGACACTAAGCTGGGTGGAAGTGTCAATTTGCTGGAGGGTTGGGAGGTTCCAAAGGGATCTGAACAGGCTGGACTACTGGGTTGAGTTCAATGGCATGAGGTTTAACATGGCCAAGTGCCAGGTCCTGCACTTGGGGCGCAACAACCCTATGCAGAGCTACAGACTAGGAGAAGTCTGTCTAGAAAACTGCCAGGAGGAGAAAGACCTGGGGGTGTTGGTTGATAGCCGACTGAACATGAGCCAGCAGTGTGCCCAGGTGGCCAAGAAGGCCAATGGCATCTTGGCTTGGATCAGAAATGGTGTGACCAGCAGGTCCAGGGAGGTTATTCTCCCTCTGTACTCAGCACTGGTGAGACCTTGAATCCTGTGTTCAGTTCTGGGCCCCTCACCACAAGAAGGATGTTGAGGCTCTGGAGCGAACCCAGAGGAGAGCAAGGAAGCTGGTGAAGGGGCTGGTGAAGGGGCCTTATGAGGAACGACTGAGAGAGCTGGGGTTGTTTAGCCTGGAGGAGAGGAGGCTGAGGGGAGACCTCATTGCTCTCTACAACTACCTGAAAGGAGGTTGTGTAGAGGAGGGAGCTGGCCTCTTCTCTCAAGTGACAGGGGACAGGACAAGAGGGAGCCTCAGGTTCCACCAGGGGAGTTTCAGGCTTGACATCAGGAAAAAATTTTCACAGAAAGGGTCATTGTGCACTGGCAGAGGCTGCCCAGGGAGGTGATTCAGTCACCTTCCCTGGAGGTGTTTAAGGGACGGGTGCATGAGGTGTTGAGGGTCATGGTTTAGTGTTTGATAGAAATGGTTGGACTCAATGATCCAATGGGTCTTTTCCAACCTTGTGATTCTGTGATTTTTTGTGGCCCGGCTCACCCCCCCTGGGCCTCTACCTTCTAATTCTTCCCCAGTTATTTTTTGCCCCTCATATTAGGCTCACTAAGGGACCATGTATTTTGTGGGGACACCTACCTGCTGCAGGATGTGACACATGCATCTTATGCATCCTGAGGTGCTGCTGCCCTGCGCCCTGCAGGGTGGCAGAGCACTGGGGTGAGGAGCGGGAGGGAAATCCAAAGGTATCAAGTGACATACGAGTTACACAGAAAGAAGACATAATTTTGCTAAGCAGTACTTCTTTCCTCGTCTTCCATAACTCCTCATAGTCATGCTTTTATTCTGAGGCACATCTGTTTACACAATCACAGGATGACCTAGGACCTGGCCTAGAAAAAAGGGAATACCACACTAAATAATATTTTGGGGAGAGGAACAGACAGGGTATGACTTTGTCCGTCCTATGCTGCTGCCAAAGATGACCCCCATGACCCTCAACCTTTGTTGTGTGAAACCACAGCTTGAACACAGGCAGTTTCCTCACGCCTAAACTATCTGTATTCTCATATTCTGTTTCTCAGTGCAATCTTCCATTCTGAAGGGAAGGGTGGTAATTTTTCTTAAAAATTCACATTGTTTTGCTAGCAAATAAACTCATGTTTGACACAACATCCACCATGTCTGCCAGATCGGCAAGGTTTTCTTTCTTTTCTGTGGTTCTTTTTCATTTTGTTAGGGTTTTTTTTTCTCCCTTCCAGCATTCTCGTAATTTAGACTGGACTCTCCCATCACAGCAAGTCAGTGACTTGCTTTGGGCAAAACAATTTGCACACTAGATTTATTGTCTTCCTGCTTGGATGTCTATCTTGTAATGTCTTCCATATCCAAGCCCATCCAAGTTTCTTTCTCTCTTTTCTTCTCTTTACTTTGAGTTTAGTGCTCTGGAGGAAGTTGATCAAACTGAGCATTCTTGTGAATTTGAGCTTGGTTGCCAAGAATGTAACTGATTCATCCCTCTGTAAGGAAAAGTGCTGGCAATAAAACATTCCCCATTCCCCCTTTTTTTACATGCAAAATACTGTTACTGCTCAAAACAAGCAAATCTTTTTATTCAGAACCAAGTGTTACGCTATTAATTGCACAACCAGAATTCTTAAAATACCTTTAAGCTCTATTCCTAGAAGAAGAAAATATTACCAGCAGAGGCCTTGAAAGCAATGAGATGTAAATTACAAGCACTACTGAAGCACAATGAAACGATACCTTGCCTTACATTCTTCATATTGTTAAATTACCCTCAGCAGGACCAAATTCCAGAAGTTTTTCCTTTGTGCTTTGTGTGGTGGATATTTTAAGAATCCTTCAGGAAAATGAAAAATAATTTCAGGGGTGAAACTTGTTATTTACTTGAATGAGTACAATACAGGAGCTGAACAGTCTGTTCAATGAGGGGAGTTTAGTGTCCCTGTTTGTCCCGTGACAGTTTTTGCACACTTATCAAGCAGAGAGCTTGGCTTTCTGCACCCTCATCCCCAGGAGGTCAGAAGCCTTGTTTATATTACGGTTTGAAACTTAAAAAAAAAAAAAAAGCAGTTTGAGATTAAATATGCATTGTTACAGATGGGAAAGCAGGATTCATCTTTTCTGGGCATCTTCTTTTAAAAACTATGCCATTAGTAAGATGGCATTGCTGTTTGTCATAGCTTTGGCTGGGCCAGGAAACAGAGTGCACAGATGTATAATTTCTCGTTTTTCAGCAGTGTTCCCACAGCCTTGCTTGTGCCCCATCAGTAGCGCACAGGCAGGACTATAACATTTTCTCCTGACCAGCTGCTTTCCAGTACAATTAATCATAGAATTATAGAACAGTCTGGGTTGAAGGGGACCTTAAAGATCATCTAGTTCCAAACACCTTCCATCCTACACCATCTATTATCTGTGTCAGCTGGTCCCTGATAAATCCACTCACAATCCTGACCCTGATAGCTGCAATCATGGTTTGCTGTCCCAACAAGAAACCAGGGCTCATCTAAGCAGCCTGAAGAAACTGTAAGATCTCCTACAGTTCAGCTGTCAGCAGTCAGTGTTTACAGATCTAAAGGAGATTACAACTCACACCCCTCAGAGAACTGGAGCAGGATAAACTTCAGCACATCCAGATGCAGGTGTACAGCCCATTCTTGGGGGCCTTCTACCACAGACACCACTGAAAAATACTGACTTAAGACAAAGTGCTCAAAGAATGTAGGATAGAAAACTGTTCACCCAAGTCTGAATACCACTAAGTGCAAGATGGAGCAAGAACTTCTCCATGAACGGCCAAATATTTAATTTGGCATCTAAGCAAAAAATCATGAAAAATGCATAATGTCTTCATACGCCTAATCACTTGTATCTGCTGGCTGTGGGTCAACTGCAAGATATATTAATACAAATACACAAATCTTCCCACTTCGCTTGCAGTCCAGGATGAAGGAACACTCATGAATCTCTCATTTTGACAAGTCTTCAAGGTTCCTAATGAGAAACCAATTACTAATAACTTCTACAGTGTTTCATTTCATGTTTGGTCTTGGCTAAAATCCTTTCTGAATCTCCTTCATGTTACTGGCTGAAGCACTTTTGATCAGTAGCTCCTTATTGGCTTGGCTGAAGCCAGACCCAAGTCTGAAACAAGTGATCAGCAGCCAGACTGCTGTACTTTAGGAGCACTTTAAGATCTGGCACATACAACAGAATTTATGCATAAGAATTTAGCAATAACTGTGCCCTGTATTCTTAACATTTCATTTTTACATTGTCAAACTTCCTTGCTTAGTTAATCATTTGTCTCTACTATCCATACCTCTAGTAATAGAATTTCTGCAATTCTGGTATTTGAGAGTTTCACCTCCTTTCATGTAATGGTGTCTCTTTTTCTAGTATTCATTTTATTGATCTCTTTTAAAAAAACTAACATTAAGTGATAATAGTCTTTAAAAAATCTGAACACCTGCATGAAATTGCTGTATCAGCTGGTAATTATTATGCCTTTGCATTCCTCAAGTCTAAATAAAACATCAGAACATATTTTATCTTGCTTCATTTCAAACAAATCTAATCTAAGATTTGTAGAAGAGTAATTTCTCTTGCTCTTCTCTGCCCTGAAGTTTTATAGAAACAAGCCTGAATTATCCTGAACTTTATAACAGGGGTAACAAAGCATAAAGCTGACTGTGAAGTAGTGTCAACCTAAGGTCTCTCTTCTTCCAATCCATTTCTTTTTAAATAGTTTCTTTCTTTCCTTCCCCTTTCTTATTTGCAAGAATTTCCCCTGGCAGTTCAGCGAGGCACTTATTTTTTGGAGTGCTTTCTTACACATCTTGTGAACACAAAAGAGCACAGCTCACAGCAATCTGAAATGTCAGCGTCTGTCATATTATCACATAAAATATCACATTGTACAATTTGTCATTTGAAAGCACCAGCTGCTGGACAGATGTCATCTTCTGGCTCCAGCTGAACCACTGCAAGGGGACACCCGTTAGCACCCGTTAGTCCCCTCTGGCCCAATGATGTTCCAGCACAGCCACTTGTATGAATGCTTCCTTGCCCATTCTGGGCAAGAACAATGAGATTATTGCAAACTGGTTGAGTATGAAGTCTTTGCTAACTTGTGTCATTATAATAAACCTGTGGTGAGCTTATCATGACCAGCCCTAATAAGAGAGCTGACAGAGACGACAAGGGCATCACTGCAGTAAGGAACAGCAACAAATGGAAAAGCAGTGATTTTGTTCCACTGGCACCCTGGCTGCAGAGCGTTTGCCTGTTCATGCCCTTATGATCACTCATTTATAACCCCAACATGCCACTGTTGTTCTGCAATGAGACTTCAGAGTTGCAATAAAATGGCCTTCAAATTTCCCCATCGCCTTTTTTCCATGTGCGAAACGGAATATAACACAGCCGATAACAATAGTTGCCAGTGCATACAGAGGTTATTCTTTCTTGGTAAAAGGAATAGGCGTGCACAAATTTTCTATCAACTTTTCTTTCACTGCTATTGTGATCTGGGGAGCCAGAATGGTTCTGCCTTCCATTAATCCTACAGGACATTCTGTTTTATTGGCATTATTCCCGTTACTATCGTTAAGATTATGTCAGTGTTTCCACTAAGCACTGTGTCTCCGAGGAGTTTACGGTAACCAAGCTGTCAGAATTCATTCTGGGCTCAAACTTCACATATTGTAAATTCCAAATGATGGACATTTCCTTTCTTTAAAAAACATGGAGTGAATTGGTATTGCAATACATATTATGTAGCATTCAGAAAACAATCTGGTTTTATATTGCACTATTCAAAATGTTGCAGGTAATTCACTGCAGCCAGAACATTTTGGTTAAAAGTGGCCACTCAACAGAAAAAAATAAAGCCCCTCCAAAAAGAAAAAGTTACAGAACTGTGTTTTCTGATGGGCACATTGAACAACAAAATGTCTTTCTGTGATGTAGCTGGGCTGCCTTGGCATGCTGAGGCTTTGCTTGACAAGGTTTGCCACATGGAACTACTTATTCTGGAGGAAAGCTTTGCTCAACTCTTTACGATGATGCTTCTGGAGGCAGGACATATGTAAAGGCTTACATAACATCAACCTTTGTTATGAAGAATATGGCAAAGCTCTCATAAACCCTCTGCATGGCTCTGTGAGCCCCAGAACAAAGCTGAATATAACATGACTTGTGCTGTAGCTGACAAGAGAGGATTTATTTATCAACAGTTCCTCCATCATTAAAGAATCTATATGAAATGCCACAGACATGGGATAATTCCTTGTGTTAAGACTTGTCAACCTGAGGCAGAAAAGAGAGAAGCAAATATCTGTTCTAGGCGTGTGGGATCTATCTTTATCCATCTACTGTTTTCAATAGGAACTGTATGTGCCACAGACCGGAAACTTCTAGAAATGTGTGGCAAGCTGAAGAGCAGCATAGCCAGGGAGCTGCGTATAAAATATATGTACCTTGGTATCATCAGTCAGGTGTCTTGGAATTTGCTACTTTAGGAGAAAAAAAAAATTAAGTCTTTTAATATTATTCTTCCATGGGAAGAGAAAATAGCAGGTATTTCGAGGAAGATACTGGAATAACCATCAACCTAAGATGTTAATTCGTATTCATGGAAATGATCCCATCAAAGCATGAGCAGCATCCAAAGGAGACAACCCGTTCTCAGACTTTTGTGTCATGTTCATGGCTGGGCTCACATTAATCCAGGAAACAGCAAGGGAAGGGATTTGTCTGCACAGGAAAAGTGGAAGACAATATTAAGGACATCTCTTCCAGATGGTGATGTTGTGAAGGAACACGCTGGTGGGGCATTTGGATGATCATGCTGCTGCCCTCAGAGCAGCCAGCACGGGGGTGGCAGGTCAGGCAGCCTCCAGTTTCCCAGGGCAAACTGGTTTGCTGCTGCCCCATTAAGAAAAACGGCTACGAGGGAATGAGGCAGGGGCCCATGCGGTTGACCTAACTATTTGCAGTGAATTAAAGGCTGACAAACTTCTGATGTTGGTTGTCCTCTCTATAAAACACATCTCATACACAAATTTTAAAATTTCCACTTATTGCAATGACAACCCAGTTATTCCTTCCTTAAAGTGTATGAACATTTCTGTACTGAGGTAATTTAACACAAACAGTAGGGGGGGAATCAAGAATCTATGTTAGAGTATTACCCAAGTTATAAAAGCAGTTTATTACTCTATTGTGTGTCTAAAATTTCTGGAACATTGTAGCAGATGTATTTTATAGAGAAATGACAACACATTTTAATGAAATCCAGCTTTAAATTCTGGCAACATTTCTTCTTTAATTTTATATTTTGTAACTGAGTCTACTACCCCATCAGGAAAAATCAATAGAATATGTAGTACATCTCACCATCACACCTTCACGTGTATTTGTATTGAAAAGAAAATAACTCTGTGTGACAGACCAGAACTTACTTTTTCTTTACCTGAAACTGAATTTCATCTTCATCTGCTGACAATTTCAAGTTCCAGTTTGTTCCGGTCTCTTCCAGATGAAATTCCTGCAGTCATCACAATCTTTGTTTGTTGTTTAGCCTTGAGAAGAGGAGGCTGAGGGGAGACCTCATTGCTCTCTACAACTACCTGAAAGGAGGTTATGGAGAGGAGGGAGCTGGCCTCTTCTCCCAAGTGACAGGGGATAGGACAAGAGGGAATGACCTCAAGCTCCACCACGGGAGGCTCAGGCTGGATATCAGAAAAAAAATTTTCACTGAGAGGGTCATTGTGCACTGGAACAGGCTGCCCAGGGAGGTGGTTGAGTCACCTTCCCTGAAGGTGTTTAAAAGATGGGTGGATGAGGTGCTGAGGGACATGGTTTAGTGATCAATAGGAATGGTTGGACTCCACTCAGAGACACAGGCAGGGTCACATCCTGAGCCCCTTATCTCTGCACCCTAAGGAAAAAAATGAAGAGCCCCATTGTTCCAAGTTCCATGCCCAGGTCTGTCGCAGAGCACAGGAGCACCATAGACGTCCTCCCAAATCCCTCACATACCCAGAAGTGTCAGATACAATTTAGCTGCCCAATATTCATTTGTCTCTGCTGACTATGGATAAATCACAGTCTGGGTTGTTTTTTTCCTGCCCTTCTATTTCTCTCTCATGAGTATTTTGTCCAGCTCTGGAATCCTCAGTATAAGAATGATATGGAACCTTTGGAACAGGTCCAGAGTGAGGCTACAAGGATGATCAGAGGGCTGAAGCACCTCTGCTGTGAGAACAGGCTGAGAGAGCTGGAGTTGTTCAGCCTGGAGAAGAGAAGGCTCTGAGGAGACCTTATAGTGACCTTCCAGTACCTGAAGGCTCTACGAGAAAGCTGGGGACTGTTCACAAAGCCTTGTAGTGATAGGACTAGAGGCAATGGGTATAAACTAGAGAGGGGCAGATTTAGACTAGACATATTAGAAATTTCTTCACAATGAAGATGGTGAGATGCTGGCACTGGTTGTCCAGGGAAGACGTGGTTGCCCCATCCCTGGAGGTGTTCAGGGCCAGATTGGATTGGGTCTTGAGCAGCCTGGTCTGGTAGAAGGTGTCCCTGCCCATGACAGGGTGATTGGGACTGGATGATCTTTAAGGTCCCTTCCAACCCAAATTGTTCTATAATTCTATGAAAATATAGTTCAGTCAAATACATTTGCTTCATGAGACTATTTCTGACAGAGGAGTAAGGATCTCTTACAGATTTTCTGTCTCAAAAGTATGTGGATGCTGTGGGTTTTCAGACAACCCACTCTAGGCATTTAAAACAAACAGAAAACAATAGAAATGTGAGTGCTAACACTCATGTGCCCAATATTATTTTCAGAAGCATTTTTTCTGAAACTGAAAAAATAAAGAAAGCATCCTGAGGGTGCTCTTTCAGGAAACTCCTGATGTGGAATTGTTCCACCCCAGTGGCAGACTCATAACATTTGGCAACAACGCAAACAACTTCAAACAAGGTCTTACGCTGGCAAGTATGAGGCAGCTGTTTACAAGGCTCACCAGTGGTTCTGCCGTGCGTGTGATGCCTGTGTCCTGATCAGTGCTACTGTCACATTAGCAGTTAAATCATCTTACAATATTGTATAGTGTATATTGTATCATCTTCAAAGTGTTTTTATTAACTTGTAGTCCCTCAGATGACTTGAGAAAGAAAAAAAATCCCATACAAGTAATTTCTACACAAGTATAGATTCCTCACAAGCAGTCAAGCCCTGGCACTCCTGAACTGGGATAGCACCTAGAGGTTTCTGCATGCTTTACACACAGAGCAAACAGAGTCCTTTTATACATTGCAGACTAACAGCCCAGCCCTGACAGTCTTTCCCACACTCACTCATTCACCTGCTGTCTCACATGCAAGTTGAACAGAACCACAGAAGCCAACTATTTACAGGGCATTTGGTGAGCCCAAATCATAGAACCATAGAATAATTTGATCTGGAAGGGACTTTAAAGATCATCCAGTTCCAACCCCCCTCCATAGGCAGGGACACCTTAGATCAGGTTGATGAAAGCCTCATCCAACCTGGCCTTGAACACTCTAGGGATGTGGCATCCACAGCTTCTCTAGGCAACCTGGGCCAGTGCCTCAACACCCTCACAGAAAAAAAAAAATTCTTCCTATTATCTCACCTAAACATCCCCTCCTTCAACTTAAAGTCATTGCCCCTTGTCCTATCACTACAGTCACTGAAAAAGAGCCCCTCTCCAGCTTTCCTTTAGCCCCCTTTAAGTACGAGAAAGTTGCTACATGATCTTCCCAGAGCCTTCCCTTTCTCCAGGGTGAAGAAGTCCAACTCTCTCAGTCTGTCCTATTATGGGAGGTGCTCCAGCCCTCTGATCATCTTGGAGGCCCTCCCCTGGACTCACTCTAAAAGAGCCATGTGCTTCCTGTGCTGAGGACTCCAGAACTGAAGGCAGCTCTCCAGATGAGGTCTCATGAGAGCAGAGTACAGAGGAAGAATTGCCTCCCTTGACCTGCTGGTGTCCTCAATTCCACTGTCCATGTCTCCATCAAAGATGCTAAACAACACTGATCCCCAAAACAACCCCTGTGAAACACCATTCATCACCGGCCTCCACCTGATATTGAGCCATTGACCACAACTCTCTGAGTTCAACCATCCAGCCAATTCCTTGTCCACCAAGTGGTCTGACCATCAAATTTATGTTTCTCTAGTTCAGAGACAAGAATATCATGTAGTACATTGCTGGATGCTTTGCACAAATCCAGGTAGATGATGTCAGTTACTCTTCCCTGTTGCCCCATAGTAGAAAGTCACCAAATTAATCAGGCATGATTTGCCCTAAAATGAATCCATGTTGGTTGTCACCAACCACCTCCTTATCTACCATGTGCCTCAGCAGAATTTCCAGGAGGATCTCCTCTATGATCTTGCTGGGCACATAGGTGAGTCTGTCTGGCCTGTAGTTCCCCAGGTTTTCCTCTTTCCTTTAAAAATGAGAGTTATGTTTCCCCTTTTCCAATCAGTGGGAACAAGGCCAAGTGCCGGGTCCTGCACTTGGGGGACACCAACCCTATGCAGATACAGACTAGGAGAAGTCTGTCTAGAAAGTTGCCTGAAGGAGAAGGACCTGGGGGTGTTGGTTGCCAGCCGACTGAACATGAGCCAGCAGTGTGCCCAGGTGGCCAAGAAGGCCAATGGCATCTTGGCCTGTATCAGAAATGGTGTGACCATCAGGTCCAGGGAGGTTATTCTCCCTCTGTACTCAGCACTGGTGAGGCCACTGCTTGAATCCTGTGTTCAGTTCTGGGCCCCTCACCACAAGAAGGATGTTGAGGCTCTGGAGCAAGTCCAGAGAAGAGCAACAAAGCTGGTTAAGGGGCTGGAGAACAGGCCTTATGAGGAACGGTTGAGAGAGCTGGGGTTGTTTAGCCTGGAGGAGAGGAGGCTGAGAGGAGACCTCATTGCTCTCTACAACTACCTGAAAGGAGGTTGTGGAGAGGAGGGAGCTGGCCTCTTCTCCCAAGTGACAGGGGAGAGGAGAAGAGGGAATGGCCTCAAGCTCCACCAGGGGAGATTTAGGCTGGACATTAGGAAAAAAAATTTTCACTGAGAGGGTCATTGTGCACTGGCAGAGGCTGCCCAGAGAGGTGGTTGATTCACCTTCTCTGGAGGTGTTTAAGATGCTAAGGGTCATGGTTTAGTGTTTCATAGGAACGGTTGGAGTCGATGATCCGGTGGGTCTCTTCCAACCTGGTTATTCTATGAACTTTACCAGACTCCCACAATTTCTCAGATTTCATGGACAGTCGTTTAGCAACTCTACCTGCCAGTTCCCACAGATGCATCTCATCAGGTCCCATGGACTTGTGCACTTTCAGGTTCCTTATACGGTATTGCACCTTATCCTCTCCTACAGAGGGCAGTTCTTCGATCTCCCAGTCCCTGCCTTTGCCTTTTGCACCTTGGATGGTGTGAAATGAGCCCTTTCTCAAGACTAAGGCAAAAAAAGCCTTTCAGTATCTCAATAGTCTCCATATCTTGGGTACCCCAATCTCCTGTTTCCTTCTGGAGAGAGCCCACATTCTCCCTAGTCTTCCTTTTATCACTGATGTACCTACAGAAGCTTTTCTTGTTGCTCTTGACATCCTTGATCAGATTTAATTCTATCAGACCTTTAGCTTTCCTAACTTAAATCATCTCCGTTTGAAACAGGACAATGAATAAGAACTGAAACTTTAAAGGAAACCATTAATAATTTCCTAGCAGCACTACGGGTTTCTTGAAATCTACGCTAAACACAGGAAATCAAAACACTGTAACAAAATCTACTGCAAATGAAGCATTCGGAGCATAAAATGGATCTGTGATGTTAACCATGACACAAAACACAGGAAACACCAGCAATCATATTTGCAAAGAAAATGTGATTTGCATTCTTACACTGCTCATCAGAGTGGACTTGCAGTAGAAGCTCCATCCAGTCTGAGGCTTTGGTCTCTAGGTTGATTGTAAAGGTGTTTGAAAGATGACTGCACTGTTGCTAGAACAGGGTAGTTGAATCTTCCACGATCAAGATAAAGACCAAATTCTCTGTCAAACAAACCTGATAGGGTACACCTAAAACCATGCAAAATTAAGAAGCGGCATGTAGTGCTATTTAGGAAGAACTCACAAATGCAGCCAATAAGACAGAAGTCCTGCCTTGGGAACCTGAAAACAGCATGCTGCAAATGGTGAGACTAATTCTTTTAACTGAGTTTTGATATGCTCATGGGCCTGAAATGTTCCATGTTCCTTGTTCTGGTCATCTGCCACAATTTTTCTGTTTTCTTGGAGGTCTACTTCAATGGTTGATATCCCAGGCCCAGTTGTGCCACTCCTTTCTATATCTTCCCAAGAACACTTTTTATGTACCATTATCCTCTCTGTTCTGCTTAGGAATTTTTAAATCACCCAGTATCAAACAGTTTTCCCCCCTTTAGTCACAATTCACTTATGGTGTTTCACATGCCAACATGCTCTTCTCTAAATGGCTGTGGCAGCTTTGCCCAGTTCCTTTTCCTAATGGCACCAACCTGCCACCTCATTCATAACTTTCCTAGATGCCCCAATAAACAATTAAAAATTCACTATTTTAAATAACCACTTAAATAGAAATATGTGTTAACAGTTCTTAATGAAGCAATTCATGCCTCTGAAACCGCTTGTCTCAGTTCTTTACAGGCATTCATGTCTCAAAAGATTTGATTCCTATTTTGGGTATCTCCAATACAACAATAAAGGCTAGAGACTTATCATAGAATTGCTAGGCTGGAAAATACCTTTGAGATCATCAAGTCTAATCGTACCTATCCGCTACCAAATCATATCCCTAAGTACCTCATCTACACATCTTTTAAATACCTCCATATGATTCAACCACCTCCCTCGGTAGCCTCTGCCATTGCCCGAGAACCCCTTTGGTGAAGAAATTTTTCCTAATGTCTAATCTGAACCTACCCTGGCGCAGCTTGAGGCCATTTCCTCTCATCTGATTGCTCATTACTTGGGAGAAGAGACCAACATGCACCTTACTACGACCTCCTCTCAGGTAGTTGTAGACAGTGATAAGGTCTCCCCTCAGCCTCCTTTTCTCCAGGCTAAACAACCCTAGTTCTCTCAACAGCTCCTCATAAGACTTGTGAAATTCTTGCCTGTATATACAACCTCACTCTACCTTGCTACCTAAGCAAAGAGCTTTCATTTTCTCTATAGCACACACAAGGGTGAGTTCACATAGGATGTAGCATCCCTGAAAGGTAGAGGGGACCTCTTGCCCCCCAGAACCTAAGAAAATGTGAAAGGAGACTGAAGCAATTGACTGCCTCACTGCCACTGAAGGGACAGGCTCTATTCCATTCCTATTCTCTGTCTCCCAACTCCTCCAGAGCATGTACTTCCACTGCTCATCTTGCACCAGGTCTAGCAATCATGGAATCAGTTTAGGAAACGTCAGATGTAATAAACTGATAGAAAACAAGCCCCCAGCTGGAGAGTTTTATTGTAAATTAGAGAATTTAACTTATTCTTGGAAGCATCTAGAGAACCACACCTGGCAGAAAGGAAGGAAAAACCCCTCACAAGACCAGGAGTAAAGACAGGCAGTGGGGAGATAAATCCCTCCCCTCCTTTGGCGACAGTGAGCTGTTAGACTAACTCGGGCACGTCTGGAACCTCAGCCTGCACCAGTGGAACCCAACTGATCGTGTTATGCCTTGTTTAACCAGACATCACCATCTCCAGTAAAACCTGCATCCCACAGTTCAGGGTACATACTACATCACTGCATATTCATTTCCAAATAATTTCCAACTTCCTCTTCCAAATATGTAATGTGTAAGAATCTAAGATTTTAGACTGAAAATAAATTGTGATTGTTAATACAATTCATGAATAATAAATTGACATGCTTGAAATTACTTAAAACTCCAGCACACTAGGTCATTTTTGACATAAATAAAGCACTTAAAAAGTTTGAACAGAAGGAACTACTTAGATTTGTAACAGAACTGTGCTTTATTTGTTACAGCTGTTCCTTTACGATACCTGATCCTAGCCATAAATTCCTTTGTTTTGGAAATGGCAGGTCACCACACTGAGCCCGAAGTGTGTGTTATCAAGGCAGACATAATTAATATTAGCAGTGTAATAAACTGTATCGTTGCCTGGGAAATCAAATCCTGCAAATGGTGGCAAGGCTGAGTCAATCCCTTTGGTAACAAAAAGATGATATGCTATAACTTAACGTAAATTAAAAACTATACAATACTATCCAGGTTACCACAAAAGGAAGTTAATAAGAGCAGAGGGTGAACTTTAATAGGTTGAGGTTCTCTTGCCTTGTATTAGGTGTGCCATAAATCTACATTTTAAACCAATACTATATTAAAGGTGAACTGCAAAGAGCTTTTATAATTTTTAAAATAGTGTGGACTCATAACCCTTTTTCTTCTTCATGATGTACACACAAACCTCAGAGGTGAATATATTTTATAATTTTATTCTCCCCTATGTTTTTTTAAAATAAATAATGCATTGGAAATACATCTGTACAGTGTTTCCCATGTGAAATCAAACTGCAAAGTCACCCTTAGGCTGAGAAGGTTGGGACTGTTCAGCCCTGAGGGAGAGAGCTGAGGAGGGTCCTATCCCCATGTATAAATAAAGACATCAGAACCAGGCTTCTCAGTGGTGTCCAGGAACAGGAGAGGCAACAGGCACATATTGAGACACCAGAAATGCAATTTAAATATAAGAAAAAAACTGAACCAACTCTTTTTCTTAACAGTGAGGGTGATTGAGCACTGGAGCAGGTTGCCCAGAGAAATCTCTATCCCTGGACATGCCACAAATCCTCCAGCCCTGATCAACCATCCCTTCCTGATCCTGCCTTGAGCAGAGATGTGAGTGAAGCAGCCTCCCAGTTTCCTCCTGAGCTCCTTCCCAGCTTCACTGACTCTTATGAGTTTCTGACAGTTGCTTATTTTCCAAGTGCATATACTTCTGCATCATTTTACAGAAAGATTTAATTGTGCTTTAGTCTTGAAATGAAAAATAAATTCTCAGCACTTGAGGAAATAAGTGTAAATTCTGTTTTCACAGAATTTTCAAATGAACACACCTCCTTATTCTGATATGAATACCAACTCTCAATATCTAAAAATAAGTTATCACATTAGAAACACATCTTTCCCACTTATTTTGTAAGACACAACCACAGACTCAAACTTAACCCAATAAAGAATTCTACTATTGGAAAACCAAGACCATAAATAGAAAGTACATGCATTTGATCTTTCCAGAACATAATACTAAAAGGAAGATAAAATTTAAGTATCATTTACTGCTTTCTAATTTATTTTACTCAACCATTAATTATAGTTTTAAATATCTGTTTAAAACTGTCTTCATATAGAAAGGCTTTTCCCAAGAGGTGTCAATATCAGTGGCTTATTGAAAGCTTTTCCAAGTATTAGAAAACTCAGGTAATGATTCAGAGGTCACGTGGATGCAACACTAAGCAGGACAAGGAAAGAAGCCTGCATCCTGACCTAACCCCTGACAAAACAGAGTCTGAAGAGTGTGATACTCTTGGACTCTATCCTGTAGGTCTTTTCCAACCTTGTGATTCTGTGATACTCCGCTCAGATCAGTGACTATCACAGATATTTTAGGAAGAATCATGTCAAGTCCTGTCAGGCAGCTACTACTCATCCCACTGCCCTGGAACGGGGCAGCTGCCAGAGCCTGGGTGGAACTGGGTCACCACCAGACAGTCCCTGGCCACACACATCTCCTCTTCATGAAGCTAGTGAAGGGGCTAGAGAACAAGCCATTAAGAGGGGCAGCTGAGAGAACTGGGGTTGTTTAGCCTGGAGAAAAGGAGGTTGAGGGAAGACCTTATCACTCTACGCAGCTTCTGGAGAGGAGGTTGTAGCCAAGCAGGTGCTGGTCTCTTCTTCCAAGCAGCAAGTGATAGGACAAGAAGAAATGGCCCTAAGCTGTGCCAGGGGAGTTTTAGACTGGGTATTAGGAAAAAACTCTTTACTGATGGAGTGACGAAGTGGTGGAGTCACCATCCCTGTAGTTGTTCAAAAAAAGCTTAGACCCAGCAATATGGGACATGGTTTAGGGGCCACAGTGGTGTTGGCCCGATGGTTGAACTTCATAATCTCAGAGGTCTTTTCCAAGCTCAATTGTTCTATTATTCTATGACCTATTGTGACACCTGGGTTCCTCACATCAGCAGGAAACCAGAGTGCCCCCTCATTCGAGGTGGCAAAACATCCCCCCCTCTGGCAACACTAGAACTTTCAGGCTCACTGCCCTCTACAGAGCAGCGTCTATATTGGATATTAGGAAACAATTCTTTACGGAAAGGGCAGTGAAACACTGGCAGAGGCTGCCCAGGGCAGTGTTGGAGTCACCGCCCTTGAAGGCATTGGAAAGACAGGTAGATGAGGTGCTTAGGGACATGATTTATTAGCAGACAGGTACTGTTGGACTCCATCTCACAGCTCTTCTCCAACCAGATGATTTGACTGTGCTCAGTTCTGGGCCCCTCACCACAAGAAAGATGTTGAGGCTCTGGAGCGAGTCCAGAGAAGAGCAACAAAGCTGGTGAAGGGGCTGGAGAACAGGCCTTATGAGGAATGGCTGAGAGAGGTGGGGGTGTTTAGCCTGGAAAAGAGGAGGCTGAGAGGAGACCTCATTGCTCTCTACAACTACCTGAGGGGAGGTTGTAGAGAGGAGGGAGCTGGCCTCTTCTCCCAAGTGACAGGGAACAGGACAAGAGGGAATGGCCTCAAGCTGCACCACGGGAGGCTCAGGCTGGACATTAGGAAAAAATTTTTCACTGAAAGGGTCATTAGGCACAGGAACAGACTTCCCAGGGAGGTGGTTGATTCACCTCCCCTAGAGGTGTTTAAGGGACGGGTGGACGAGGTGCTGAGGGGCATGGTTTAGTGTTTCATCGGAATGGTTGGACTCGATGATCCAGTGGGTCTCTTCCAACCTGGTTGTTCTATGATCCTACGGCTAACCCCGCACACACATACACACAACCCTACTCCGCTCCCAAGCCCCGCCCCATTTCCCGCCACCTCATAACCACGCCCACTCTTCGCAAACCACGCCCACATTTCCACACAGTCAAGTGTAGCCACGCACCCTCATTCCAAGCGACGCCCACACACAGATCCCGTATAGCCACGCCCACCCGCGCTAACCCACGCCCCCCTCGCCGTGCGCCGCTGCAGTCAGTCCCCGCCCTCCTCGTAGCCCCCTCCCACTCACTCCCTACTCTCGCGAGAGCCGGCGCGAGCGCCGGGACTTCCGGGTCTGGCGGGTGTTTTCGCGTCGGGACAAGATGGCGGTGGAGTCGCGCGTTACGCAGGAGGAGATTAAGAAGGAACCGGAGAAGCCGATCGACCGGGAAAAGGTGCTGGGGGTGGGGTGGGGAAGTGCCACCTCTTAGCGGGTGAGGCGGGGTGTGCACTGCGGGGAGGAGGGAATGGCGGCGCCGTGAGGCCTGGGAGGGCCTGGCGGGGGGGGCAGGGGACGATGGGACGGGATGGGGGGTGAGTGCGGAGAGGGATGGAAGTGGGAGGGATGGGATTGGGAGGGGGAAAGGATGGAAGTGGGAGGGAGGAGGGAAGGAAGGGGCGGGAGGAGAGGGAGGGCAGAGATGAGGGGAAGAGGGAGGGGAGCGATGGCACTGGGAGGGGAGAGGGAAGGATGGGATAGGACGAGGAGAGAGGGAGGGGAAGGAACGGGGCAAGAGGGAAGGGAGGGAGAAGGAGAGGGATGGGAGAGAGTAAAATTAGGGACGGGAAGGGGTGAGGAGAGGGAGGTGAGGGATGGGACTGGGAGGGGAGGGTTGGTGTGGGATGAGGGGAGACAGATTGGAGGGATGGGACTGGGAGCGGAGAGGGAAGGATGGGACAGGACCGAGGAGAGGGAAGGGAGGGATAGAAGAAGAGGGACCAGGGTAGAGGGAGGGGAGGGATGGAATGGAGGAGTGATGGGATGGGAGGGAGAGAGGGGAAAGATGGGACTGGAAGGAAGGTATAGGGAGGAATGTCACGGGAGAGGAAAGAGAAGGGATGGGAGGAAGAGGACCAGGTGGGAGGATGGGGAGGGGGAGGGACAGGAGGTATGGGACAGGGGAAGAGGGGAGGGATATCAGGGGAGAGGAAAGAGAAGAGATGGGAGGGGGAGAGGGAGGAATGGAGGGATGGGAGGAAGAGAAACAGGTGGGAGGCTGGGGAGGGGGAGGGACAGGAGGTATGGAACAGGGCAAGGGTGGAGGGATGGGACTGACAGGGTTCTCCCCTCTCATTCTCTTGCCCTCTCCCTGCAGACATGTCCTCTGCTGCTTCGAGTCTTCACCACCAACAATGGGCGACACCACCGCATGGATGAGTTCTCCCGTGGCAATGTGCCCTCCAGTGAGCTGCAGATCTACACCTGGTGAGTGCCAGGTGGTGGCCTGCACCTCAGAGGCAAACAGGGTCCTGTGGCTGGATGGGGCTGCAGGCTGTGTTGGGGAGGGAGCTCACTGGGCCTCCTTTAGAGTGGGAGCTGTGTGGAGGTTCCATGTCTGGCATCTCCACAGAAGGTGGCAGCTGCTGCAGGAACAGCACTCCTGGCTGTGACCACCACGAATTAGACATGGCATCCATGGGAACACAGCTTCATCTCAGGGGATTGTGTGTCAGCACACTGCTCCTTAGTTGCTTGAGGTTTGGAATGAGTGCACAGCCTGTAGAATTAAAGCTGCTTTAGTCATGATGACTTTTGTTCTTGAAATTCTAGAATTGCACTTTGGCTTTGGTCTGGTTGAAGTCTGGGAAAAGGAGAAGTGCTGCCTGTTAGGGCAGAAATGGAAAACTTTTTTTTTCTTACGTTTCCTCCAGTATTCAAGGTACTATTTTAACATACCTGTCAGGTGAGGAAACTCTTACGCTCTTCATTGTATAAATGCATTATTGCATTCAAGAAAAATAAGCCCCCCACTGTTTCGATGGCATCTCTTCTGAGAGAACTGGAAAAGCAGATGTTGAAATGTCTACGGAGCTGAAGACATTTGTCTTAACTAGCTTCCAGTTTACTACAATGCTAGAATCTGCATTTGCTTCTAGATTTTTAGACCATGTTGCCTCCAATAGTGAATTCTCCAGGCGTTAAAATCGGTAACCAGAGCAACTTGTTGTCACTTCATCCTTAGATCAAAATGCGTTGTGTGGAACATGTTAGTTATGAAATCAGTTGTTTACTGTTTAGCTGAAATGCAAGATCTTGCTCATCTTCCGGTACCAACAGTGTGGAAAGGCAAGGAACTGTATGGTCAAGTTGTAGCAATATATTGATTCCATCTTAGGTAGGTTTGGGCAAACTTTTTTTTATTCTTGTTGCTTTTGGGATGTGAATCTGTTTACTTTGTTTAATCTAGGATGGATGCAACTCTGAAAGAGCTGACCAGCTTGGTGAAGGAAGTTTATCCGGAAGCACGGAAGAAAGGCACACACTTCAACTTTGCAATTGTTTTCACAGATCTCAAGAGACCTGGGTATAGGTAAATGACATTTCTTCTCTGGGTTAATAGAAGATGTCAGGCATCGGAGCAGTAAATTATCCTTTTTTTAACACTGATTTTAAAGTTCAGAACCCACATATCAAATTTTTGACTACCAGAAATTTCTTGATACTGGACTGTATGACGACCACTGCAAACTCTAAACATTGTGGCCATCGTTGTTGATGTGTTCCCAAAACAGTGAACCTGGGTGCTTAAAGACTTTGGTTGCTGCTTTGGCAATGAACCAGAACATGGACCTACAGCTTGAGATAAAGTTTTGTTCCTGGTGATAGGTCGTGCGGTGGGTCTTGTGTCCACACGTGCATTTGAGTTTCAGCAGTGATCTTGTTGTAGGTATCCGTCTCCAAGAACAGCGTGAGCTAACTTCCATCAGCAACCAACCACAATCCTGCTCTGTCATCTGAAGGGTCTTGTTCTGTGTCCCTAGAGAAGGGGGCAAGGGATTCTTTCTAGTATTTAACTGAATATGGTAGAAGGTTCCCCCGTCCCTCTGCCACATCAGAAAGAGGACTTGGTGCAGCTTTTGTTGGCGCACCTGGTACTGGAGAGAAAAAAACCAGCATCCTATGTAAATGGCTGAATGCTAAATGCAGTGCGAAGGGTGGCATGGGAAGGTTGTTACGCGCTGATATGTTGTGTTTTGGACACCTGGAGAGATTTGCCTCTGATAACAAACTTGCCTTCTCTTGTGTGCAGGGTGAAGGAGATCGGCAGTACCATGTCGGGCAGGAAGGGCACGGATGATTCCATGACATTGCAGTCTCAGAAATTCCAGATAGGAGACTACTTGGATATAGCAATTACTCCTCCAAATCGCGCACCACCCCCATCAAGCCGCATGAGACCGTATTAAACTCTTGCTTCTTTGTATGATTACGTCTTCTGTTTCTTCCTACTTGCTGTTCTAAAGCAGGCTTTTTTTTTCTTTTGTTGCTAAGCAGGAAACCCTGAAGGCAAAAGCTGAGCATCAGAAATGGAAGCTGGCCTTTAAATCTTTTTAGTTTAGTCGTTTAGAAGAAACACTCACTTCTAGCAGTGCTGTCACCCTACCCCTGATTGTTATAGTTTGAGTAGTAAGTCAGTGTCTCCAGTGTTTTTCTGGTTTTCCATAAAATACAAGTGGAAGGATTACAGATGTTCTGTAGTTCCGTCTTGCTTGGAATAAAGATTGATGTTCTTAATCTTTTGATTGTGTGCTGCTGTTTAGTTTTGTGGCTACGTGAAGGGACTTCTGCCGAGAAATTTGGAAGTGAGGTTTGAAGTAGAAGCTCAAGTTGGAAGAGGGGACAGAGTGTTTAGCTGACAACTTTGAGTGGGGCTTGCTGAGTGTAAGTAGGCAGCCTAACAAGGATTCCCGGTGCAGGAGGATTTCTTAAATGCTACTGGCTGGATTTTGGAGGAGAAGCCTGTGATTGGAGGCAGGCAGGCTCTATGGTCTTCTCCCTGCTGTTGTAGGTGTGTCAGAGATGAGCTGTGTGAGGCTGCCTGCTCTGCAGGATTGGGAGGGAAGCCGGAGCAGGCTACTGTGTCAGGGGCTGTTCCATCGTGAACCAATGTGATTCCAGTCCATGGACTGGGAATGGTCTCCATGACACCAGCACTGAGGAGCTGCTGGCCTTACTAGAGGACAAAGTGGTTCAGTGCATTTAATCATCAGCCTGACTTTGGTTCTGAGGCACTAGTGGCACTTAAAAACCAGAAGGTTTAAAGCTGCCTTTGAAGATCTTGCTTTTATTAGAACAGTGGTCTCCAAACTTCCTTCTGATTGCACGCTCCTATCAGTAAAACGTTTCTGAGCACGTGCCCCAAAATTTATTTATAAATTGTCTCCTATTGTACAAATGCCTTACTGTGTCCAGTTCTGGAATCCTCAAGAAGGATATGGGACTGTTGGGATGGGTCCAGAGGGGGCTGCAAGGATGATCAGAAGGCTCGAGGACAGGCTGAAAGAGTTGGGTTGTTCATCCTGGAGAAGAGAAGGCTCTAAGGAGACCTTATAGCAACCTTCCAGTACCTGAAGAGGCTACAAGAAAGCTGGGAAGGGGCTGTTCACAAAGGCTTGTGGTGATACAATGAGGGGGAACAGGTATAATGTGAAAGGGGCAGATTTAGACTAGACATAAAGAGGAATTTCTTCACTCTGAGGGTGGTGAGGCAGTGGCACAGTTTGCCCAAGGAAGCTGTGGCTGCCCCATCTCTTGAGGTTTTCAGAGGTTGGATGGGGCCTTGGGCAGCCTGGTGTGGTGGGAGGTGTCCCTGCTCATAGCAGGGGGGCTGGGACTGGATGATCTCTAAGGTCCGTTCCAACCCAAACTATTCTATGATTCTATGGTTATGTGCCTTGTAAAACTATACAAAACCCCTACACCATGGTGTAGAAAGAAAGGTGAAATACTTTACCTAAGTACTTGCACCTACCTCCTTATCTCAAAAATGTTTTGTACCTGTCTCCAAGCCTCCCTGCTCCCTCCCATTGTGAAAGATCCATGAAGCAAGGAGGAAAAGGCAGGAAAACTAATGATGGGACTTACCACAGACCCATACCCCAACAGAGCATGCGTGCAAGGTGATGATGACTACTGGCCTTCATCGGGAGACCCCAGGAGGAGCACAGGTGCAAGGGGAGGAGACCTGCATACACTCCTCTCTTGGCACGTGTGGCCTGCTAGGTGGAAATTAGCACATCTCCACAGGCAAATGTGGGTTGCCAGGTGTACAGACTAACATAAAAACCAGCTCTGGAGCAGCTGAATTTTGGAAGACCTTTCCCATCGTGAGATCACAATGACAGAATCACTAGGTTGGAAAAGACCCATGGGATCATTGAGTCCAACTATTCCTATCAATCCCTAAACTGTCAAAACTAGAAGTGATGGAAGGACTTCTGGACTGGAATCCCTAGAGGCAGCAGATGTCTGTGGACCTCTGGTGGTAGCTATAAAACCCTTTTCTTTCCCTTTTCTCCTTATTCTCTCTCTCTTTCCATCACAAGCCACTTTATGGGCACAGGTGGCCAAGAAGGCCAATGGCATCTTGGCTTGTATCAGACAGAAATGATGTAACCAGCAGGTCCAGGGAGGTTATTCTCCCTCTGTACTCAGCACTGGCCAAGTGAAGCCACGGGTTGGAGGCAGCTGGATGTTTCCTCCTAGGCTGTTGGTCACAAATAATAGATTGTCACATACACTGACCAAGAGGACAATGCCCAGTTGTGAGTTCCAGAGCTCCAAGGAAGGTGAATATTTCCCTTGGCTATCACTATCTAATAAATACATGTGACTTTGGACCCTGCACTGTCTAGTCTGAGCTGGGTAAATCTCACAGTTTAGTTCTCAGTAAAAGGTGGCTTTTCATGAATCCCTGCAACTTGTATCGAGCACCAGTTTCTCAATTTACTGTAATCCTTGGGTGTCAGGGTAAAGACAAGCAGCTCTGAGGTGCCTATGGTCAAGGCTGTTCTGCATTACAAGGTCCTGGTGACTCTGGAGGGCGTTTGGGTGTCCAGCAGCTCCTGGCATCTCAAGCCAGAGGAAGGGGTGGCGAAGGTCCATGGGGAAACTGGAAGGCTGGGCTCTGATGTTGCCTGGTACCACCTTAAGGAGCAGAAGAATGGGTAACCCACCTGCCAGCACCTCAGCACAGCTCGGGAGGGCAGGACCCGCGGCTTCCCAGAGCTCTGTGATTGCCAGTTCCTTCTCTTACTGCAGGGGGAGAGCTTGAGGTACACAAGTCTGACAGGAGGCTCCAGCTGTCCCCTGCCCGTGCTGGGGCTGACCCTCAGAGTTCAGCTGGTCTCGAGAGAGCCAGGCACTTGTTTTCTTCACGTTGTGTTCTTTCTTTCATGAGTTGTGGCTTCTCAGCGTGTCCAAACTTCATGAATGACTCTCATATACAGAATCACCAACATCTGAGTTGCATATACCTCTAAGACTGGAGGAGTTTGAAGGAAGAGATTATTTGTTATAAGTTACTAACCTATTATATATTTGAATATATAATGTGATGAGTATATAATATATATAATGGGATGAGTCCAACGGCATGAGGTTTAACACGGCCAAATGCCGGGTCCTGCACTTGCGGCACAACAACCCTATGCAGAGCTACAGACTGGGAGAAGTCTGGCTGGAAAACTGCCAGGAGGAGAGGGACCTGGGGGTGTTGGTCGACAGCCGACTGAACATGAGCCAGCAGTGTGCCCAGGTGGCCAAGAAGGCCAATGGCATCCTGGCTTGTATCAGAAACGGTGTGACCAGCAGGTCCAGGGAGGTTATTCTCCCTCTGTACTTAGCACTGGTGAGGCTGCTCCTTGAATCCTGTGTCCAGTTCTGGGCCCCTCATCACAAGAAGGATGTTGAGGCTCTGGAGCGAGTCCAGAGAAGAGCCACGAAGCTGGTGAAGGATCTGGAGAACAGGCTCTATGAGGAGCGGCTGAGAGAGCTGGGGTTGTTTAGCCTGGAGAAGAGGAGGCTGAGAGGAGACCTCATTACTCTCTATAACTACCTGAAGGGAGGTTGTAGAGAGGAGGGAGCTGGCCTCTTCTCCCAAGTGACAGAGGACAGGACAAGAGGGAATGGCCTCAAGCTCCACCAGGGGAGATTCAGGCTTGACATCAGGAAAAAAATTTTCACTGAAAGGGTTTTTGGGCACTGGTAGAGGTTGCCCAGGGTGTTGATTTAGTCACCTTCCCTGGAGGTGTTTAAGGGACAGGTGGATGAGGTGCTGAGGGTCATGGTTTAGTGTTTGATAGGAATGGCTGGACTTGATCCAGTGGGTCTCTTCCAACTTGGTGATTCTATGATTCTATGAATATTATGTATAGTTTTTGTGATTTGAGAACTAAAACATAGGATTAGTGTAAATAACTTTCAGCCAGCCAGTGTCTGGATACTTACATTTACATAAGGAATTTTAACAGGGCTGCAGTTAGAAAGAATGGGAAAGAATGTGACTGTATCCAATTAAGCCAGATAACAAGGACTAGCACAATGATAAGAGGAAGAAGAACCAGCTAGGACCAGCTGCAGCCTTGAAGAGGTACTCAAGGAGTCTAAGAGCATGCGCAAGAAGGAGAGGTGAAAAGTTCAGCTGTGAGGAAGATCTGTGGCCTTCATCCTGAGGCTCCTGAAGAAGATCCCCAGAGGGCAGGACTCATGCATCAAGGGGAGGAAAGCTATGTAAATAAATTCTAGGAACTGATTATAGTAGACATACCTGTTCCAGGAAAAGTGATTAATATGGATGCTCTGACTGCATATCGCCTTGCATGCACATTAGGTGGTGTGACCCCCTGCATGCCTGATGTCGCATTAAAGGATACCTTAATAATCACATTAGCATTGAATATTGAATCATGGTGAGCTTGTCTGCCTCTTCTGAAGCTCACGTAAAACTGAGGAAGGATGTCAGTCCCCAAAAGGAGCTAAATACGTATAGCACTGATTTGGGGAAATTAAACAATCAGGTCTCAAAACTGCACAACATTGAGCAATCCCACATGCTCAGGAAGCAAAGCAGTGTAGAAGACGCTACATCCAGATCTGTCAATCCACAGGACATGCTCCACATGCAGCAGTTTCATGAGGAAATTTTGTCACTCATTGAGGCAGCTCAGTGAGACAGGTTCTTCACTTTTCCTTTTTTTTGATGCTTAAAGCACTAGCAGACACACCTCAGTTTCATGTTGGCACTTTTACTAGCAACCATTCCCCCGGGGCTCTTTCCATCCCTCAGCTATAGAATGTGAATAATGAGGATGTTAGTTTTCAAGAGGTTTGATGGCATTCCCAGTTCTGAGAAGCAACCCCCTCCCCCAGCACCCCAGCCAGCAGTCGCCTCCAGGAATATCACACCTTAAGCTCCGGCTTTGCAGGTGAGCCTCCAAGTCTTTTCTCGTCCCTGTCCTTCAGATAGGTTCCATTTTTCTTCACCTTTCACCAGTGAGAACAAACCTGGGCCACCCATGCAGGTGTCCAGCCCCTGCGGGCTCCTGGGGCTTCAGCGTGAGCAGATGAGCTGGGCTGCCCAGCAGGGCTAGGGCCAGCCTGTGGGGTGGAGCAGGGTGAACTGGACCCAGCTCCAAACCTGAGGCAGCTTCCCCTAATTTCTCACTTCTAAGCTCAGCAGCAGATACCCTAGGTTGCTTTGCTCCCTTAAATGTGCCTTATATGTAAAGGGGGGAGCATTCCTCTTTGACATGCTCAGGACTTACAAAACAGGCTGTTTTCACAGTCCCTCTCTGATTTCTCCCCTCCTCTGTTACAGGTTCGTGCGTGCGTGCACACACACACATATATATGCACACAGGAATCATAGAATCACCAGGCTGGAAAAAGACCCATTGGATCATCGAGTCCAACCATTCTGATCAAACACTAAACCATGACCCTCAGTACCTCATCCACCCATCCCTTAAACACCTCCAGGGAAGGGGAATCAACCACTTCCCTGGGCAGCCTCTGCCAGTGCACAATGATCCTTTCTGTGAATTTTTTTTTTTCTGATGTCCAGCCTGAACCTCCCCTGGTGGAGCTTGAGGCCATTCCCTCTTGTCCTGTCCCCTGTCACTTGGCAGAAGAGGCCAGCTCCCTCCTCTCTACAACCTCCCTTTAGATAGTTGTAGTGAACAATGAGGTCTCCCCTCAGCCTCCTCTTCTCCAGGCTAAACAACTCCAGCTCTCTCAGCCGTTCCTCTTAAGTCCTGTTCTCCAGATCCTTCACCAGCTTCGTGGCTCTTCTCTGGACTCACTCCAGAGCCTCAACATCCTTCTTGTGATGAGGGGCCCAGAACTGAACACAGGATTCGAGGAGCGGTCTCACCAGTGCTGAGTACCGAGGGAGAATAACCTCCCTGGACCTGCTGGTCACACTGTTTGTAATACAAGCCAGGATGCCATTGGCCTTCTTGGCCACCTGGGCACACTGCTGGCTCATGTTCAGTCACTGTCAACCAACATCCCAGGTCCTTCTCCTCCAGCCAGACTTCTAGTCTGTAGCAAGAACAGAGACTCCACCCTCAGAAGAGCAGGCATTGCCTCCCTGGCAGCAAGACCCTTAGAAAAGTTCTTCTGCAGCTCTTTTGGGAGACGTTGGTTGTCTCTGGTGGAGGAACTGGTATCTGGGTTAGGTTCCCTCCCTAGTTAAGCAGCAAGGACAAGGCTTGCGCACATATTTTGTCAATAACCTGGGATGCATTGTGCACAACCCTCCCTCCAGAGCTGTGTTTGCCGTCTGACTGAAGCAGCTGCAGAGGCTTCCGTTTTGCTTGACAGCTCTGGTCAAAAACAAACAGCCATGATGCAAGAGGAAAACATTAAGCATTATCAGCAAGTTCTCACTCTTAGTACAGACAGCACAGAAAAATGAGGTGTCAAAAACCCTGCTGTGTGAGAACAAATGAATGACGACAGCTATGGTCGTGTTCAACAGAACCACGCTGCAAGTAATGCGATAGCTGAGACACAACCTGCCAAACCCAGAGCAATTAGATTACCTGCTGCTCTTGTCTCAGCCCTTGTGTCTCGGCGTTACAGCAGATCAGCTGCATTAATTAAAAATTGTCAGTTCCTCTGACAGAACAGGACCCTGCAGAATATGAATTGTATAACTTCATGTTGTGTGGTGCAAAACCAGTGTCGTGCCTGGACTAAACAACCTGTCTGGTATGAGGAGGAGGTGCCAGGTTGGCGTGCCAGGGGGACAAGGTGCTGTACATATAAAAAAATGGTTAAAGCTTGGGCTTATTAGGGCCAGGGTCTCTGGGACCCTCCCTGCAGGACTTCCAGTCTAACAGAACTGACATGGTTTAAGTAGAGTTATCCTAGCCCCAAAATTCAGTTGATGTCTTGAACACCAAGTAAGAAACTCCAGCAAACTCCACAAGTGACAGCTTCAAGGGCATCTCTGGTTGCTGACAGAGGCCTGACTTCCCCACCCCAAGCTTTAGGCAAGCCTGAGTAGGTGAGTTCAGGCTTGAAGAAACTTTGGGACCTTTCAGGAGCCTGAAATCTCCACCTGCCCCAGACAACCCCATGGTGAATGCTGTCAGAATCCAGGTATTCCTTTCCCTAGGTCCTCAGTGCACGTTTGGGAGATGTAGACCTGCCACCACTCCACTGCTGAGCAAGAGATAGGAGCAAGTATAACCAACCCTTTTCTTTCTAGTTTTCTGCTGAGGTCTTCCAGCTGAAAGCCATGAAACACACAGCCCAGGCTTCCGCAGACAAGAGGGGAGAGCCCCAACAGTGGGTCCAGGTACGGCATTTGAAGAACAGCACCAGGAACACAGTGGTCCTGCACCAACACCCCTTGTTGCCTGCTGCTCAGCTGGGGCTGTGCACCACCCCCCAGCCCTTACCCAGCTCAGGACCCATCAGCAAATATGTCACCTGCCTGCTGCCACTGGTTTAAGAACTACGCTGGAAGGCAGGTTTGTGTTTGAAAGGAGGAAGGGAAGCATGTGAATTTAAAAAAAAAATATTTTAAAATATAGTCCCACTAGCATCACACTGGCCTAACATGGCCAGGAACAATCCACCATGCACCTATCAGGCTGTCTTCCAAGGATGAGGTTTGTCAGAGTAGTTGTGTCCCCTCCTATCCAATTAATGTACAACCACACAAGCAGTTGTTCCAGGGAGGGGAAAGGAGGTTCAGGAGCAGGAATGACGGGTGGAGTGAAGAAGAGGAACTGCCTCAGCTGCCATGGAAGTGCTCATGGAACAACAGCCCCAAGAAACCCTACCCAAGCAGCTGGACAGACAGGATGCAACTCCAGAGGCATCTTAAACTGCCAGTGAAGGAGGATGTCCTGCCTCCCACTCCTTCACTTCTTTTGCCTCAACCGCTATCAGTGTTGTGGCAGGCAAGCACTGATTTGGGTCAGTGCACAGAGTCCATGCATAATTTAACCTTGGAAAACACCAATTAGTTCCCCGTGGCTGGGTGAGCAGGAGTGGCTTCCCCTGAAGCCACAACTGCAGTGATGACACCGAGGGTGTGGGACCCGCACCTGGGGGAAAGGCAAGGCCTTAGACTGGTTTACAATTGCATAAGCAACCATAAGTGTAACAACAGGGCTTTAAGCCAAGAATTATATAAGTATTTAACTACCTTCCTGCTGGGTATTCTGCAAAGAAGACTCCTATGGACTGATGTGTGTGTGATTCCATAGTGCCACCACTGGATGTTGTCACTGCTCCTTATAAAGGTCACAGTCTCTGTCCCAAGGGGAAGCAAGATACTCCCAAAATACAAGGCAGCTCTAACATCAGCTGCAGATGTTGATGGCCCAACACAACCACCACGAGTACTGGAACATTTGAATAATGACAGCAGGGAACAAGGCAAAAACCATACCTCAGAAAATTTATTGCATTTATGACACTTTAAATAACCAAGGAAGCCCAGACTCTAGTTATTTATTGAAGTTTTTATAAATTACTGGAGCAAAGCACAACGGGAAGCACTAAAAGTGGTGCTTGTCATTTATCCATTTGACAGCCATCTGGGAAAGTTCTATTTCACTGAGAGAGCTACGTTTATGATTAACCTCAGGCAAAATACTTCCAAAATAAGAAAGCACTGATCACCTTAAGGGGTGTCCCATGCAGAACAACCAAGATGTTCCTTTGACAACAAATGGGATTATGGAGAGAAGCTTCTGTTAGCTGACAACATTTGATAAGCTTAAAAAAAAAAAGAACCACAGTAAATCAAGGAAATCAAAAGGCTGTGCTTTTTTTTTGGTTGCTTCCCAGATGTCCCCAAATACCAAAGTGCAATTTTATGCTGGTTCTACCTTAGCTGACTGCAGGCTACTGCTAGAAGATGTGATCCTATTCTTACCCTTCCCTTACATCTGATCTACTGCTCACACAGACAGAAGCTGAGTTTGAGATTACTGTTGGGGAGGGCAAAGTAGAAGAAAAAACAAGGTTAATTAGCCTTTCAGTGGCTTTGCAAACGGAAGGAATCCGTCATAAAACTGCATAACTCCTAGATTCTGAGCAAGAGAATTGGTGACAGCCTCTAGTGGAAGCAGCCCGCCCCCAGTTAAACTAAATTAAACACAATACAGAACCATACTCATCATCAACTTTGCCTGTTTTCTGTCCCTTGCAAAACTGCTGCATTTGCTACCTATTTAGCTACTGTTTATCGGAACTGCACTTTCTGGCAGCACAATGTTGTTATCAGACTCACCCCACAGCAAACCAACATATAACTTTTGCATTATTATTCCCACTCTGACATGTATTACTTTAGCATGCAGCAGGACGCAGCTTCTCTCAGCAGCAATACTGGCTTAAGCGGAGTTTTACCTTCCTCCAGCCCCATGGCTACACGGCTGTTCCAGTATGTGAACTGGTGCTGTTCAGTAGATGGGCACACAGCCACCTGCCTGAGAGAACTGATCACAGCAGGTAAAAGAACGATGAAACAAACTTTCCACCCCTCCCAACTAATTATGAACACAGGTCAGTTCCCAATACTGCTTGTGCTTTCTCTTCTGCCAGTTGTTCCCTCTTCCACTCCCAGTACTCCAGCTACTGCTTAGGCCTTAATGAAACCTAAAAGCTTTTCAAAAGTAAAGCATAACAAACTAAAACTAGCTTTTGCTTTGCTGCTCTGATCATACCCACCTCAAACCAAAGGTCTTGCTATAAATAACAAACACAAATACAGCAATATTGCTTGTAACAGGGTAACAATAAGGGCAAGGAAAACAAAACTAGTAAAACCTTATTCAGAGATTCCAAAGTCATGTATAACAGCTTGAGTAGACCAGATGATTTTAAGATTCCAATTGTTACCTTGAAGATAATGTGTATGTCAAAATATTGAATCCCTTTTATATCAGTTAATGAAGAAGCTATGAAATGAAGCAGAAAATATTGATTAACAAGCAAGAAAAATTATGCAAGTGGCTCATGGTAACCCAGCACTGCTAGGTACAACTCTACAGTTTCCTGGAGGGAGGAAAGGACAGTGAGTACAGAGTTCTTCTCCAGTTTAGAGAAAAGATGTTTTTAAGACTTTTGGGAATTTTAGGGTGGGGGGAATACAGCAAGGTCCAGGACAGTAGTGCTTCTTGTTCCTTTTCATGTTAAATCGAGTCTTTCAGGATATCTGTCTTGCTTCAGGGCAAGAAAGTAAATATAAAGAGCTGTGGAAGGAGAAAGCAGGCTGCAAAACCCATTCCTGCTTAGTGCTGGCAAATTGGTCTAGCTGCAAGATTCTTGCTCAGTGGCACAATTTTTGTATCTTTTTAAGACTATGAAATTCCAGCCCATTAAGTGTTTTTAGTCTGTGAAGATGTTGGAAGCAGGTCTGGCCTTGACTGTCTGAAGGAGTTGGGTAAAACAAGTAAATGTTTTTATAGCAGCAGATGATTAGTTTTGCAAGCAGCAACCAAGCATCTGAGACTGATTTATTTATTATTCAAAAGTGTTGATGACGCTCAAAGTCTGACACATAATAATACAAACATATTTTTAAACAGAAGCTAAGACAGAAAAATAACAGCATGTTCAGGCCACAACTGGAAAATCAGCTTCTCCAGTTAATTTGGTGTATGTTTACCGTGGAGAATGACTGGCATAGCAGGAAAAAGACACCTTTAGTTGCTACATTATATCCAGGACAAGTTCATCTAAGCAACTGGAGAAATACTTCCAGGCATCTCTAGATGTTTGCATATCCCGAGGGCTTAAAAAACCCTGCAGAGCTGTGTTTAGAAAGACCAAAAAAAGCATACATTTTTGTCTTGTCTCTTGGGACAGCCTCTCTCTTTCCATGTGTTGCACACATGGCCTCATACAAATGACAGAGCAGGTCAGAGCAGTCCTGGAGTCACTCTGAGGAACAACTGACATCCAGAACAGTAAACTTGCTTCAGACAAAGATACATAGCTGGGGTTTCTTGTGGACAAAAGTAAAATATCTGGTAGAAAAAAAAATCCTGATTACTAGATATCAAAAAGTGCCAAAAGACTCCGAGAACTTGCACTTGTTCAGTTGTTACAGGGGTAGATGTGCCCTTTAGAAGCAACCAATCACTTAAATGCCTGCCAGAAAATCTTTCCAGCAGCTGAAGGTACAGATAACCAGTACCAATTGCACAATATATTTTCAATTAGTTCACATTTGAGCCAGAGTCACCTTTTAGGGCTACCAAGGTTAGACTGTCCAAAGGAAGAGCTCCAGATGTGATGTCAATGTAAGAAAATGATAAGAAACAGCAGTTTAGCTTAAGAAAATGCCTGCCTGACAGAGAGGTAACAGAGGCTGATGCAGGAACATCTGATATATCTTAGTATTGGAGAAGTGACTAACTTTAAACAGTAAAGCAGGAGTTACCCTTTGAATAAAAAAGACTTGTTTCTGTTGAAGATACCAAATACTGCAGAAGTACTACACTTCGAGTCCTGAACAGCATCACCAGAATAGCCAGAGATACCCATTTCCTGGAGTAAAACACTGGACTGTCCCTTTACTGCAACCTAACTACACTTCTCTACATCCTACTGTAAGCACAAGCCTACACAACAAACATGGGAATCAAGTGAAACAAGTGAAGTATCCTCATATCCCATACTATCCTAGTCCTTTGAAGCATATATCTGTTTAAAACCTTCAATAGGTTTTGCCAATAATTTCAATTAAAAATTAAGCTCAAGTTGTGTGCTAAAATGAATTTATCCATATCATGGATAAATAATTTTTTTCCAGGTAAAAGCTTCTCCTTTGTGTGGCTCTTTCCTCCCACTGGTGTTTTTGTTTTGCCTCTTGAGCTTGTTATGACTTGGTGGCAAGACCCTTGAAAGTCAAAGTCTCAGCACGGTCTTCAGCTTGATTTCAGATCTTTGTCTTGAAAATTCCAGAAAGTCCTCTGCAAATATATTCAGAACAGTTCATGAACTTATTGCCTCAATAATATTTTGAGCTAGGAGAAGATGAACACTGAAATAAAATTTTATTTATCTTGAAAGAAAAAAAGAAGGGTCAGCTAAAGAGCTCTGCTCTATTTGGTTACTCAAATGGATTCCAACTCCAGGTATGTTATCTACTTTTATCAGACTCATTATGGGTTGTTGTGATTATTATTTGACTCCATACACGTTCCTTATACCTGTTCACTGAATAATCTGTACTGACCCCAAGTTTAACAGATTATCCCCAAGTGCTATATACATTACATTGAGGCAGGAGTATCTACACTTCACTAAGCTGTCAAAAAATTCTTTCTACTCAACTCAAACCAACTGAATTCCTTTTAAAGCTGTTGTAGACTAATTTCTTCTGGCTCTGCATTTCAAAGAACTTTGCCTTTGCCAAAATGACCATGAAATCAGTCATGTCACTTCTGTAGTTTTCTCCATTTCCTTAGTTTTACTGCTTAAATTTACTCAGAAAAAAGCATTCACTGGACATTTGAATGCTGAGAAGCCAAATATATCTATACCTCAGTTTACTTTTATTGATGTTGGGAGGATTTAAGCATACAATAAATCATAATATCTGTTTTCTGTAATAACGACAGTCAGATACCAGGCCAAAGACAAGTTGTTTAGTGAGAGCAACAAGAGCTATTTTGGTAGCTGAAGAGCAAGCAGCTGCATGAATTTCTATATGTTAGAGCATCTTTGTAGCTCCTCCAAATTAAATTACTTAACCAAATTTGTAAAATTTAATCATACCTGTTCTCTTTATCACAGTAATCAGTGAAATCATTTTCATATCTTGTAGCATTTCCTGCCTCGATCTCCATCTTCTTGTCTTTAGAAGAGTCTACGTTATGCTTATACTTGGACAGAATCTAAAGGAAACATTAAAAGGGAATAAAATCCAAGAACTCAAAAGAGGATTACAGTTTATGCATTTTTAGCAAGTAGCAGAGAACTCTTTCTTTTTGGAAGAACAGAATTTGATAGAACTAAGCTCTTTTTACTATTTTGATATTAAAACTGTTTAGGGGAAGAAAAAAGGTATATTAGCTAACCTGTAAAACATCATCTGGTATCCTTGTTATTTCTGGAGGTGGAGGAGTATCAAGCAACTGGTCATACTGTTTTATTTTGGGAGGAGATGGGTCTCCAAAACGCTCAAGATACGCATCAGAGCTCACAGCAAAAGGAACTCTGTCTTCTTTGTATTGTTTATCTGTTGCACCATTCTTTGTCACCGACTCAATCTTTTCACTCTGCTTCACCTCCTACAAAAAAGGTATTAAAAGCCTTCAGTTATATCTTAGAAAAAGGATTTATTAAATGTTCATACAAAATTACCATTAGAAAGATCTTCTACAACGATGTAGATGAACTGGTATTGGAAAAGAATCCCAAACTGACATGTGAAAAACTGCTTATAGTAAAAAGTGTGTGAAAATGTACATAATTGCTATTTACTACCTTAGCTTCTGGTTTTAGCCATTTTGCTTCAAATTTTGGCACCTGCGGGGTTTCTGTATGACTGGGAAGAGGCAGTTCACTTGGCTGTGGTGACTTCGATAATACTGTCTCATTTTTTCTGGAAGGGATCTTCACATCAGGAGTACAGAACACAAATACCATAGGAGAAGTCATCCAGTCAGCTGCTGAAATTAAAGAGAAGATAGGGAAGAGATAAAAATAAATACACAGACACACTCTCACATATATAAACGTTACCAGTTCCAGTGCCCCAGTTTGGTTTTCTAATTTTATTGGCTTTTCATAAATTTATACATTCTAGAACACTGGTATCATTTTAGCTGATATTTTTAGCATAAAGAAATTACAGAACTCCATAAAAGCAGCAGATACAAATAAAGCAGTAAGTCCCACTACTGAATATAACAGAAAAAGCCCAGCTTAAAACAATATTGCTCTAGTTGCTCATATATTGTAACTATATTTGTCCAATTTCTTCACATGTATTACATCTCTCAAAGAAGTTATAGCACCGCTCTTGAAAGATCTAAGTTAGTCTCAATAGCCTCTTTTAAAGCAACTTCTTTCTTATCTTTAAGCAGATCTAACGGGTATTCTCAGAAAAAGAGTTGGCAAAACAGTATTTTTATTTCAAGTAAGGATTTGAAGGATTTAAAATAAGGCAGTTACAAAATGATGGACTTTTCATAATTCTGGATGGATACGAGTAGAAAGAGCAAAGGTTTATCCTGAAGTAATGAACTTTGCCATAGAGGCCACCAACGTTTCATTTCCTAGACATTACTATTCATACAATGACTTTGCCTAAATTAACTAGATTTAGGAATACATTATGTAAAAAAATGTACATGTTCCCATGAACTGCACGTGTTTATAACTTACCATTCTCAGGTGCCAGTTTTGGTTTTGGTCGAGGAGTAACCATGATTTCCTTGGATGTCATTTCTGAGTCATTCACTTCATGATCTTTAACAAACCTGAAAACCAAACCCCTCAATTAGCTATCAAGAATCATGAAGAAATGACAATTAAAGGAATACTGTCAGCCTAATCACTTTTCTAGTATTTGTTAATCCACACAAAAGCAAAAAGTTCATTTTCTCAAAGACAATTTTGTCATAGATTTTTCATCAATGATTCTACTGCAGCAACGTGCAGCATGCAAATATTCAGTCCATCCACAAATTATCAAATATACTGAGATTTCAATCCAAAGCAGTAAAAAAAAATCCAGTGCAAAACAAACAAAAGGTATCCAGAGTGGGATCAACTTTTTTTGTCCCAGTTGGTCAATTTTGTTAGGGGTACAGTCTCTTATATTTTTAAATTGCCTGGTGCCTAAAAAATCCTGAACAATAAGAGTAAATATTTTTGTCTCTTAACTTACTAATGTTATTGTGATCACAAAAAGATTTCTAGGTTAATTTTTAATTTTGAATAAGATTATTTATGTTAATCACTTGCTGACTTCAAGGGGAAAAGCCATTTAATATCAATTCTACAAAATTGAAATTAAAAAAATTCTTGCTTCATATCCGAGTTATTCTTGTGGAAGAAAGGTGTAGGTAGTTAAAGAGAATACCAGATGAAAAGTGGAAGCTTCCCTAAACTTTACACAAAATGTATCTCCAATAAAATTATTTAAAATATTTTAAAATTTATTTTAACTATGAGAAACAGATATAGAGTCTCTTTACAAAAAGCTTTAAAAATACACTTGATGCAGTGTAATTTACTTAGAAGAACAAAACTTAAATTTTAGTTAAGTCATTTTTCAAGTCAGTTTTGCTTTCGAAGTATTATAGATATCTGAAACCCTATGATTTTTAGTTTTATAGTGAACAAAAACAAGTATAGCACTTTTGTTCACACACTTCTATTTTTTTCTGCTGTTCTTCCCTAGTTATTTTTTATTTCAGTTGATGCACCAAATTCTATTATTCTTTTTACTTGCTTCTACACTGAAAACCTGAGAAACAAAGTTGGAGGAGTGGAGTTTTACTAAATATTTTTAAGAGCATTGAGATGAATTTTTAAAGTGTTTTTCACACAATGCACAGCTGCTAGACTGATTTCAGGTAGGTACTAGGATCTGGCTGACACAAGCAAGGGATACGAAAGGATAGGGTTGACTCCAAGGTTAAATTATTCCCGATCTTTGTACCTGAAAATGACAGGTATAAAGCCAAACTCGTTTGTACAAGTTTTTTTTCTTTTACTTATCTGATCCTCAGGGAAAAGATTCTGCCCGTTATGCAGTGTAGCAAATTATATTTATTATTAATTTTGGGTTTGTAATTGCTAGCTTTGTGTTGGGCCTATTTAACACGCTGAACCTTCTCACTGGGAGATGGATGCTTTTTGGAAGTAACAAGACGTTTATAGTGTTTCAATATTTCTGACCAAACTACTAGCTAACTCTAACTTAATGATGCAAAGTAAACACAATAAGTAAGCTAAAAGGCAGCTAACATTTTATCTCTAATGACTTAATGTTGAGACCTCTCATATATGCCACTGATTCTGAACACATATGCAGCTTTAACTTTAGTCACAATTAGTGTTCCCCACCTGTTTTGGTCACTAATAATGATGTGTTAAAGAGCAATCATGCTGTAATTAACATTGTATAGAATTTTAATATTATCATTAGGAATATGGAAGAATGCTAGTGTGATTTTTTTTTAATTATACATAAATACTGCTAGTGGACTGCCTAATTGTTTTACTAGAAGCCACAGAAATATAATATACATTTTTTGATATATCTATTTAGAAATTACCTCCATCTGAAGATCACATTTAATACAGTTCTTACTAAACATAAAAAATAGCACAAAAGCACAAAAATTATAGATAGCAAAAGAACTTAAATTGTGCAATAATCTGAAGCTATTTTTAAAATTAAAAGCAACATTCAAAATTTAACTGCTGCAGTAAATGGGATCTCTGGGGGACAAGGTCATTTAAGTTGGCATTGGTCTGAAGACCTTTGCATCTGTGCCTGCATTGCAAATTAAAAAGAAAAGAAGCTAAATGATTATTGCCACTACTTATATTGAATGTGGTTCTTTTTTTGAAAAATTTCTCTGAATACCAAAGATTTAACTGTAGAACAGCAAGTTTCTTCTAAATACTGTCAAATTTATAATTGAATGCAGTGCTAATACCAACTATAAGAACATGGGACCCTCAGTACTGGGATGCTGGAGCACATACAGAGAAGAGCAACAAAGCTGGTAAAGGGGCTACAGAACAAGCCTCGAGAAGGGGTGGAGGGAACTGGGGTTGTTTAGCCTGGAGAAAAGGAGGCTGGGGGGAGACCTTATCACTATCTACAACTACTTGAAAGTAGGATGCAAGTTGGGTGTTAGGTCTCTTCACAGAAGTGATACGACAAGAGAAAATGGCTTCAACGTGCACCAGGAGAGGTTCATCAGGAATGATTTCTTCTCAGAAAGGGTTCCCAGGCACTGGCAGAGGCTGCTCAGGGAGGTGGTTGAACCGCCATCCCTGGAGGCACTTGAGAGACAAGTAGAATAAGTGCTCAGGGATGTGGTCAAGTACGGTTTGACTGATCTCAAAGGTCTTTTCCAACCAAGAGATTTTATGATCTACCTTTAGATTAGCTTAGAAGCACAGAAAAATGGTTCTATTGCTAAGATGTTCTACATTTCACTGCTGCAAATCCTTTTCTTTAATTTTAATTAGACCAATGAAAATCTGGTGATGTCTTTTCAATAAAAGATCAGAGCAAAGAGTTTGTAACTGTTTGTAAGTGGGACCTGGATAACATAAGAGATAATACACCATTGCTATAATGAGGCATTTTACTGAATATTTTAGAAGTTTTTTCCAGGTGTATATTACTAAAGCATTTGAAATCTTTAAACTGGTAATGTAATGTGTACTGTAGACAACATGTCCCTAAATCCAAAGTTAAGAAAAGCAAAAGGTCACAGATATACTGCATATTTTCCCTTTGTAAATAGATTGTGGATGGAAGATTCTTATCATGGTGCAGTCAAGGAAGGAGTATATCAGACATGTATTTTTCATGGTAGCATTTGGCACTGCAAAAGGCACATGAGAAGACAAGTAGAGAACTGAATAAAGACACAGGAGTAACCAGCTAGCAGATAACAATATAACAAATGCTGAAAGAAAAAGAAGGGCACTAGCAGCAAAAAAATCATACAGCTAGAAGAAACTACAGAAAACTCAGTAGATGAACAGTCTGAACTTGAGTAATTTACTCACTTCTTGAACACCTGAGCAGTTTTATGAATAAGTGACATTGTATAATCTTCATTCAAACACATAGTATGTTCACTGACGCCAAATTGTTCAAGTTTTGGTGTTACACACTCGTAATCATCCATCTTTAGTGTACACTTTGGTGTTTTGGGCAAAACTCTGGAGGTCCGTGGTGTTACTGGAGTCCTGTTCTTTGAATTTTTTTGATATCCATTTGTTGCGTGCTGCTTTTTCCCGGCACTCCACGGCTTGGGGAAGGCATATTGTGTTAGACCAAAATCAGAAAGCTGGGGGACACGCAGCGAGTCTTCAGGCAACGGTGGCTTCTCAGTAGAAGCAGGAAGATGAGGTACATCATCTAGTTTTTCTTCATCAGATTTATTCTGGGCAGACACCATCAAATCACTTTTAACTTCTTTTTCTTCTCCTGTTGGAGAAAAATAATCAAGAAAACCCCACCAGATTTATGTCAGAAGTTTCTGGTTTAAGAATTGATAAAATAAATTGAGACTTACCCCTCAATTCAAAATTTATTATTGTAAACAAAATATATTACTTCTTTCAATTTAAAACACTGAACCTGAAGCTACAACAGATATGAAAAGCTCATATCAGGCTAAGTTATATTTATATCACACATTTACAGAATTACTTTATTGGAAAGTATTATTTTTACAAAAAATTAAATAAAAATATTTTTACAGAAGAGTACTTTTAATAGAATTAATCTCCCCATACGGAGCAGGCAGGAAGTGCTAACTTTAAATATATTTATTATCTTTTAATTCAGTGCAAAAGTAGAAAGTCATTAAATACATACATCATAAATGACAATTAAAACAAAGTTTGACTAGATCTGAAAATGTTTTTTGGGAAAAAGCAAAGGCTGCACACAGTAGTAGAATGCTCATTCTTCAGAAAAACTATATTGAAGAAAGGTCATGAAGCAGGAACTAGAAAGCCATGAAAGAGACTAGCATTTTAGATAACAAGAACAGTCCACTGCAGAAATAAGCAAACATGTAATCAGTACATTTCTGTAGTCAGATAAACTAAAACGCCCCAAAATGTTTGTGGATTTCTGCATGACGAAAGAAGCAGGGGCAGGGAAAGTGCTATTTAAAACAATATGCCTGAAGTGTTACCTTTTCATGTGTACTGGTACTGTATATTCAGATACACTTAGCTTAAAAATACATCTTAAAAGATAAATTAACCTTGTAGCTCTCTTTGGAGTCTTCTTTAAAGGCAGAGAGAGGAGAGAAAGGAAGGTTCTGTAAAATTAAAGCCTCCTGCCATATCTTTGTAAAACAGTTGTAGTGGCTCAACTTGGGGGAAAACATGGTTCACAACTGCAATTTTTTTATGTGATGACTGGATACACACTTGGAGGAAAGTTAAGGTGTGCCCTGCCAAAGGCTTCTTAGAGGCAGCTCGGGCCCAAGGTAGCAAAAGCAGGATGTGTAGTGCTGATAGCTGGAGTATTACAAATTCATGTGGCATATCTGGAGTTTTCCACACCAGTGTGTGTGCACTAACTGCATTAAGGATCTACCCCCTCCAGTGACTGAGATGCTAATGCTTCCCATGTCGCCTAGTTCCTATATATGCCTCCCTCGTCCCATTTTTGCTGCAGAGCACATTATTTTAATGTTTCCTCGATGGTGATTTAAGCTAATGGAATCATCACATATAAATACAAACTAATTTAGATGCTAAACTAATTCTCATGCAGCAGAAGCTGAAGCAGCATAATACTCTTGGTTATTGAAATGTGTTTGCTAACATGTTTACTGAGCATAACTACTACTGGAGAAAAAACCCACACGCTACCTTAAAAGCAAGCCATGAAATCTAACTCTAGGTTTTTGTGTTTTGATTTATTCCTATGGCAGCAATGACAATGGAATCTTTTACCTTCTGGATATTATTATAAAGCAAATATGGATGTGTTTGGTCTCTTAAAATAAATATACACATAGCTAAAGAAAAATAATTCAGAAAATTACATTTGTTTTCACATACCTGTAGAGTCTTTGCCATGTGGTTTGCAGCCATGGTTCCCCAACAGCTCTCTTATTTTTCCAAGATATGCTGCATTACTTTGCATCAATATTTCACTTGCCTTCAAAAAGTCACGAATAGCTTGTTCTTCAGAGCAACACTTATCAAGACTGGCACTTATATCTTTCTTCGTGGGCACAAGTGGGGAGGAAAACACAGAAACGCTGGTTTTTAAATCACCACATGGTAGTTGTTTACATATAAAATGTTTTGGGAATAGTGAGGATAAGCATTACATTTAGGTCCTATCTATACCTGAAAACTGGGTTACAAAGGGTCAGAAATCGATAGGGTACCAGTGAACAAAAACTTACAGAAGTTAAATCAAGAATACAGTTCACAGTATGATAACTATTTACTGGTAACATCTCAAATATACATGATTTTGATCCATAAAAATATGAGATAACTGCAATGAATTTGGCCTCTTACTCCCTATGTACAAAGAATTAGCGCAGAGCAGATGGTAAACCTCAAGTTTACATCTTGACTTACCTCACTTATTTCTACATTAGCACATTTGTGCAGCCTATTTTTCCCACTTCTGCTAAAGAAAGAACATTCTTCCCGAGCTTAACTGAATGGCTGCAGGTACTGACATTTCTGTGAAGATTTTCTTTATTTTGCATGCTAGTCATTGAATACAAAGAAGTGTAGTTCTTCTCTAGGGAGCTGCTGTTCCAGAATCATTGTCCTCTATATCTACACCTTGGCACAGCTACCACTTCCCTGCTGCCTTTGTCCCTTGCTGATCTGAGCAACATAAGTGATTGCAAATGGATAAACACTGCTAAATCTACTTTAATGCACCCAAAAGTTTTTGGGCACCACTTTGCCATCCACAACCATTATCACAGGATGGTTTAGGTTGGAAGGGACCTTAAAAGATCCTCCAGTTACAACCCCCCTGCCATGGGCAGGGGCACCTCCCAGCAGAACAGGCTGCCCAAGGCCCCATCCAACCTGGCCCTGAACACCTCCAGGGATGGGGCAGCTACAACTTCTCTGGGCAACCTGTGCCAGTGCCTCACCACCCTCACAGAAATAAAAATTCTTCCTAATATCGATCTCTTCTCTTTCAGCTTAAAACCATTACCCCTCATCCAATCCCCATACAGGTCAGAACTGCTGAGTAACAAAGTTGTATTGAGGTTTAATGATCAAACTAGAACCATAAGCTTATGGAACAACTCCCCTCCCAGTTTTTCAAGAAGGAAACAAGTTAAAACATTACCTTCAGAGTCTTGATTTCACAATGGAGGTCATGTAAGAGTCTTGCTGGAGATTCCACTTCATAGTCTTTGATATGTACGTTCACATAAAAGGATTTGGAAAGAAAAAAAAGACATTAGTATTTTAGCATGCAAATACATTCTACATGAGATTGTAATCTCCTGTACTGGAGATGTTGGAGTCATATGTTAGAGAGAGTGTCAAGCTGGTGGAAAACAAAGATAAATTAGTTCATACCAGGTACCTCTGCATGAGACTGCAATCTGCACAGTATTACACAGAGAAACTACACAGGCTTCCATTTTACTGCTGCAGCTAATACTGTAGAAATTAATGTAGAGCAGATGTCAGTACAATAGGCAGGTCCCTAGGGTGTCAAGGATTATTTATGCTAAGCTTTTATCTTTTAACTTGAAATAATAATAGGAATTGAAAAAAGGTGATATAGACATCACTGGAAAACATACATCAACAAAATATTGAATGCTTCTGCCTTGTTGGCACCTGGGTATATGTTAGAATTGTTCACTTATACATGCAGTCATTACTTCTTTCACTGGAAATCAAGATTAATGCAGATAATGTCAAAGAGGATGCCTGCTATGTGACAAGACAAGGAACAGGGATAAATCTAATTAGAAGCTTGAGGTAAGTGTACAGAGAGAGAGAACAAGCCCTGCAAATGCATTTTCCTGTCTCAATCCACGAAAACAATAAAAGCAAGAATGATTCCTCTTTCATTCCATTTTTCCCTTATAATAAAAGCCTACCCACAGAGGAACTCAGGATGATAATAAATGGGGAAGATTAAATAAGAGGGGAAGCCCTGCCAAGCAACTCCCAGGCCCATTCCCAGAGCCATCAGCCCATCTCCACATGCCCAGAGGAAAAGAGACAACAGTAGGTAGGAACTCAAATCCAGGACTCTCAAGGAACCTCCTGGACTGTCCCACAAACATAGAATGACCAGAATTGGAAGGGACCCACAAGGATCAGAGTCCAACTCCTGTCCCTGCACAGGACAACCCCAAAATTTACACCATATGTCTGAAGGTATTGTCCAAATGCTTCCTGAATATTGTTAGGCTTAGTACCATGACTTCTTCCCTGGAGAGCTGTTCCAATGCTCCACCACCCTCTGAGTGGAGAAACTTCTAACGTCCAACCTAAAACTCCCCAGGTATCTTCTCAGGTCCTATCACTGGTCACCAGCTCCTCCTCCTTTCCTTGTGAGGAAGCAGTAAACTGTGATGAGGTCCCCCCCCGCACAGGTTCCTCTTCTCCAGACCAAATGACTTTAGCTGCTCCTCATATGATTTCCCCTCTAAACAATTCACCAGCTTTGTGGCTCTCCTCTGGACACTGTCCAGTAGTTTGATATTCTTTTCATACCGCAGTGCCCAAAGCTGCACACAACAGTCGAGGTGGGGCCGTACCAGTGTGGAGCAGAGAGGGACAATCGCCTCCCTCCACTAGCTGACAAGGTCGTGCTTGATGCGCCCCAGCAAATGGTTGGTCCTTGGCTGCCAGGGCACACAGTTGGCTCACATTCAACTAGCCATCGACCAGAACCCCCAGGTCCCTTTCCACAGGGCTGCACCCCAGTCTGCATGTATCCAGGGTTGCTGTGCCCCACGTGTGAAATCTGACACTGTGCCTTTGATAAACTTCATGTGGTTGGCGATTGCCTAACTCTCCAATTTATCTACATCCCTCTAGATCACTCTTTGCCCTCAAGAGTGTTGACAGCGCCCTCAAGTTTTTTGTCATCAGCAAAATTGGTTAGTAAACCTTCAAGTCCTGCATCCAGGTCATTTGTAAATCATAGAATCACTAGGTTGGAAAAGACCCACTGGATCATCACGTCCAATCATTCCTGTCAAACACAAAATCAAATCATGCCCATCAGCAACTCATCCACCTGTCCTTTAAACATCTCCAGGGAAGGTGACTCAACCACCTCCCTGGGTGGCCTGTTCCAATGCCCAATGATCCTTTCTGTGAAAAATACTTTCCTAATGTCCAGCCTGAACCTCCCCTGGCAGAGCTTGAGGCCATTCCCTCTCGTCCTGTCCCCTGTCACTTGGGAGAAGAAGCCAGCTCCCTCCTCTCCACAACCTCCTTTCAGGTAGTTGTAGAGAGCACTAAGGTCTCCCCTCAGCCTCCTCCTCTCCAGGTTAAACAACCCCAGCTCTCTCGGGGAGAGAGCTTTAGAAAGCAAGCCTGGGCAACATGAGGGAAGGATCTCAATCACTCATGCGCAGTGAGATAAAAGCTGGTTACAGAATAAATTCCCCACCTACATGCATATGGATAAATTTTCCCAGAAATCTTATGAAGATTCTACTACTATCCAAGGACCAATTTTACAGCTATTGTGAATTTCATAACAGTCAAAATTCTTGCTAATTTGGAGCTGGCTCTGTCTCTCTGCCTGACCTTGCATTTGAAATAGGGAAATACTGCAGACAGAGTTATTTACAGAAGACACATCTTCACAGCACAGATCATACTTAAGCCAAGACGTTATCATTTCCAAAAGAACAACGAGTGTAACAGTGTCTGGAAAAACAGTATTTGAAAAAAAAAAAAAAAGCGCTATAAAAAGACATCCTATCAGAGGAACATTTTTTCTAACTTACAAACAACCCAGTTACTTTGATGAAGACTTTAGCTTGAAACACAATATTCCACTTTTTGTAACAGTAACCACTTTTTGCATCAGGCTGCAGAGTGGCAGAGGCAGCATCATAAAATGAATCACAGAATCACCAGGTTGGAAGAGACCCACCAGACATCGAGTCCAACCGTTCCTATCAAACACTAAACCATGTCCCTCAGGACCTCATCCACCCATCCCTTAAACACCTCCAGGGAAGGGGAATCAACCACCTCCCTGGGCAGCCTGTTCCAATGCCCAATATGCGTGAAAAACTTTTTCCTGATGTCCAGACTAAATCTCCCCTGACAGAGCTTGAGGCCATTCCCTCTCATCCTGTCCCCTGTCACTTGGGAGAAGAGGCCAGCTCCCTCGTCTCTGCAACCTCCTTTCAGGTAGTTGTAGAAAGCAATGAGGTCTCCCCTCAGTCTCCTCTTCTCCAGGCTAAACACCCCCAGCTCTCTCAGCCGTTCCTCATGAGGCCTCCACCAGTGTGGAGTACAGGGGGAGAATAACCTCCCTGGACCTGCTGGTCACACCATTTCTGATACAAGCCAGGATGTCATTGGCCTTCTTGGCCACCTGGGCACACTGCTGGTTCATGTTCAGTCGGCTGTCGACCAACACCCCCGGTCCCTCTCCTCCTGGCAGCTTTCTAGACAGACTTCTCCTAGTCTGTAGCTCTGCATAGGGTTGTTGTGCCCCAAGTGCAGGACCCGGCATTTGGCCACGTTAAGCCTCATGTCGTTGGACTCAGCCCAGCGGTCCAGCCTGTTTAGATCCCTGTGTAGAGCCTCCCTACCCTCCAGCAGATCGACACTTCCACACAGCTTAGTGTCATCTGCAAACTTGCTAAGGGAGCACTCAACGCCTTCATCCAGGTCGTTGATGAAGACATTGAACAGGGCTGGACCCAGCACTGAGCCCTGGGGAACCCCACTTGTGACTGGCCTCTAGCTGGATTTAAGTCCATTTACCACCACTCTCTGGACGCGGTCATTCAACCAGTTTTCTACCCAGGAGAGTGTGCAGAGGCTACGACAGGTGAGAAGGGGCTAGGACAGTGCTTACCCGTGTCCTCCCTGTTCAGGGCCTGCTCCAGCTGCCTCACCTCCTTCTCCACCGTCGAGGCCAGGTCTTGCAGCTGCCTGAAGAAAACCTTCGACGCGTCCATTGCCCGTGGGGAAGGGGAACGACAGTTGGAAAGCAAGGAGAGCCCCCTAGGAAGGGGTGGGTGGAAGCGAAGCCCCCTTATGAGGGGGCAATGAAGGCAGAGAGACCCGTAGGAGGAGGGGAGGGGGAGGAAGGCAGGGGAGACCCCTGGGGGAGGGGAAAGGAAAGAGAGCACTCTTGGAGAGGAGGGGAAGGAGGGCAGAGGAGCCCCCTTGGAGGGGAGGGGAAGGAGGGCAGAGGAGCCCCCTTGGAGGGGAGGGGAAGGAGGGCAGAGGAGCCCCCTTGGAGGGGAGGGGAAGGAGGGCAGAGGAGCCCCCTTGGAGGGGAGGGGAAGGAGGGCAGAGGAGCCCCCTAGGAAGGGGTCGGGGGGGATAACAGAGTCCCTTGGTGGGGGAAGATGGTAGGGGAGCCCCGAAGAACGGCGTGGGGGCGTGTAGGGGAGAGAACGGCGGGAGGAGAGAAGGCAGGGAAGCCCCGTTGAGCCAGCAGCAGCCCGGAGCGCCAGGCCGAGCGAACGCTCCGCGCTGAGGCAAGGCTGAGGGGAGCCCGAGCCGGTGGCCGCGCGCGGCGGCTTCGAACGGCGGGTAGGCGCGCGCCCATTGGCGCCGCCGGGTCTCGCAAAGTCTCGCGAGATCTGCCGCATTCCCACCTTGAGGTCTCGCGAGAGCGGTTTCGCTCCCTCCCGTCCGTCGCCATCTTGGTTGCCGCCGCCGGGGTCGGTGAGTGGCGGGTGGGGTTGTTGCCGTGTCCCGGGAGGGTCCCGAGCTATGCGGGCCTTGCACCGCCTTCGGGGGCACAGAAGGGGTTGGAGTGGAAGGGACCATAAGGCTTATTCAGTTCCAGCTCCCCTGCCACGGGCGAGGGCACCTCCTATCAGCGCAGGCTGCCCGAGGCCCCATCAACCTGGCCTGGGACCCTTACAGGGATGGGGCAGCAACAGCCTCCCTGAGCAACCTGTACCAGTGCCTCACCACCCTCAGTGTGAAGAATTTCTTCCTAATGTCCAATCTTAATCTTTCTCCTTCCAATTTAAAGCCATTACCCCTCATCCTGTAATTCCATACCCTTGTAAAAGCTTCTCCCTAGCTTTCTTGTAGCCTCTTTCAGGTACCTTCAGCCCCCTTCAGATGCTGGAAGCTGCTCTAAGGTCTTCCCAGAGCCTTTTCCAGGCTGAAGAACCCCAACTCTTTAAGCCTGTGTGCATAGCAGAGGTGCTCCAGCCTCTTGATCATCTTTGTAGCCTTCTCTGGACCCTTTCCAACACTGTCCCTGTGGTACAAGAAGTAGTTACTCTTAGAAAAAGTAGGATATTTTTTATTTAAGCTGAAATAGAGTTGTTCCACCTAAGCGTGAGAATTAATTGATAAGTTTTGATGCAGCTAGTTTGTATGCTTAATTATCTTGTCATAGAAATCTGTCTTGTATTGAGAGATAACATGCAGACAATCTCCAGACATGATGTTTAGTTGTCTAGCAAGATGTAGTTGTCTTAGGTCAAATGATAACTTGAAAGGAGTCTCCAAACATGGTTGAATACTCCAAAACCATAATGAGTAATCTTGGAGAGGTTTGTATGGTTCTTTGTCTAAAAGTAGTATATATACCCACTACTTTTGTAAGATGTAATGCCCTTTTTAAAAGGGCATCTGATTCAGCACTGACTTGTAAAATAAAAAAAATCTTTGCTTTGAAGACTTTTTCAATATTTTACCAGTGAATGAGTGTTTCTCACATAAGTTATTGCATTTTTCTGAGTTAGGCAGAATATCCTTCTGGCAGCATGTTCTTTCAAGCTGTGCTTTTTTTTCCAGACACTGTTCTTTGAAGATGATAATGTCTTGTGTGAAGTATGATTTGTGCTGATTAGGTGTGTGTTCTGTAGTCACCTCTGTTTGGAGTAGTTCTGTTTCCAATGAAAGGTCAAGCAGAGAGCTGGAGCCAGATTAGCAAGAGTTTTGACTGTTGTGAAGTTCATACTAGCTATAAAATTGGTCCTTGAAAAGTAATAGAACCTGCATAATGCTTCTGGGAAACTTATACACATGTGTGTAGGTGGGAAATATATTCTGTAGTCAGCTCTTGCCTCACTGCACGTGACTGATGGAAATTGCTCCTTTGTGTTGCCCTGGCCTGATAAAGGGTGGTTGCTTTCTGGAACTCCAGAACAAGATTTGGAGGGTTTATTTGCTGGCATTTTTGGTGTCACCTGTGCCTGGTTTCGTGCACCAGGATCCCTGTGTCAGGGTCTGAGTGCCTAGGTTCCTGTGCTGGGTTCTCTGTGTGCTAGAGTCCATGCGCCAGGATCCTTGTGCCCAGGTCCCTCTGATGGAGGGATTTAAAGTCCATGTGGATGTGGTGCTCAGGGACAGGGTTCAGTGGTGGGCTTGGCAGTGCTGGATTAAGGGTTGGACTTGATGATCATCTTACAGGTCTTTTCCAACCTTAATGATTCCGTGGTTAATCACAGGGTGGCTGTGAGGAGGCTGAGGCAGCCATGTCCCCACAAATCCATACGGCTTCACTTCCCAGTGGCACCAGATAGCGGAACGTCAGTGTAGAGTTGCACCCGGGGTGTGGGGTTTGGTGGGGCAGCTTTCCTTGGCAGCAGTGCTGGGTTATGGCATGTTTGTGTGCTTGGCCAACTTAACAGTTGATTAAGAAATGTAATGAGAGATTTAGACATGTTTAGGCCTAATAAACAGGATAATGAGGAGCACAAGTGTCAAATCAAAATGTAGCTTGGCCTTTGTCACCTCCTTGTTACATGCGTGTGTATTCATGTGTGTGTATTCAATGTATTCATGCTTTTTGTGGAATGCTGGTTGGTCTAACATAGGATGTTTGGTTTGTCTACTGAACCTGACTTCCCCTAGTTAAAACCAAGACTAGATTATTGTACTCTTATGGAGAGACAGATCTCGATCTCGTGGATGGACCTGGAAGTACTCCCTGTTTAGACAATGCAGTTAGCTATTTGAAGAAGGAACAATGAAGCAAATCCTTAGTTTAACAGTAGCTGAGACTGGTGTTTTTATAATTAATTTATGGAGGATGTGCTTTAATCTCAGCATAAGGATAACTGAGTAAACTCTTCAGCTAAATTAAGATTTTTTTTTTTGGTCTTAAGCTTGCAATATCTCTGCCATTGTACTGTCTGCTGTATTTAATGGTTGGCTCTGAGTATCAGGTTCTGAACTTGAGAACCACCAGCTAAAAGGCAGTGGAGTCTGTGTGTGCAGATTTTTCATTTTTCTTGTTAATTATTTTTTTTTTCCCCTAACATAATATTTTTGTCTGTATTTTAAGGCATAATGTTTTTAACAACAATATTACTACGGAAGAGAATTCCTGGAAAGCAATGGATTGGAAAATACAGGCGACCAAGACCAGTTACCCTTGCCATGAAGCAAGCAATGATCCGAAGGTTGGAAATTGAAGCGGAGAATGAGTATTGGTTGAGTCGACCTTACCTGACACGGGAACAGGAGCACAAACATAACACAGAAGAGAGACGTGCAAGATGGGAAGCCTTCAAAAGCCTGACAAGAGCCAAGTTCCCCGAGCACAGATACATCAGCGATGATTTAAACCACTTAAATGTGACAAAAAAGTGGACGTTGTGAATAATACCGCACATTTACACTTGACATGTATAATGTACTGATCTCCTGTTGTACCTCTGTTGATACTTTTGTATCAAAAAATACAATGAGGGTCAATGAGAAGTGAGACTTCACAGTATAAGAACTCCTACATTAAAAGTGGTCCTACAGAATGGTGTGTGTGTTCTTACTGTTGTCCCTTTAGAAAAAAGAGTGTTCTTTCTCTTGCTGTTTGCCATCTGCCTGCCTTCTGTTTGTGAGGGGGGTTCTGTAAAACAGTGTTTGTTACCAACTGCAGTGATGATTTGAACCAGATGTCCAGCTTCACTGATTCCCTTTTGAAAGCTGGGAGAATGCACCTGCTCCACTGAAAGGGATTATGGGCTGGCACTGACTGGATGGCCCTTAACTGGTGACTCTCCCTTCTGAAGGGCAACTTCTGTATGCATCAGTATTTTAAGACACAGCTAACGACAGGCAGTGCTTCATCAGGCATGCAAGGACTAAGATGAACTAGAATCGCAGTGTTAGGTAGTTGAGCCTGGAACTCACAGATTGTAAAATATTCCAATTTTTTTAAAACCTTCCTGGAAAGCATTGTTAAATTTCAATGCCAATGTCTCTGTTGTGTCAGTGGGGACTTGGGTGTTGCTGCCTTCACTTACAGAGATTATTTCTGATCCAAAAGGAACACAGCTGAGTGGCAATCTGATTTTGAAGTTGTGTTTAGTGCCCAGAAGGAGTTTAGTGCCACAAGTGAGAGTGTTTTTATTTCCCTTCTCAATACCAAGTGACCTGGAAAATGGGGCAGGAAGGACTGTGATCCTAGGTTTATTTGAGCTGGAGCTTAAAAGCTGTGGAATGGTTCGTGTTTCCCAGGCAGGCAGTTTGTCTCCTTGATCCAATACACACACACTATCATTAAGCCATTTTCAGCTTCTGTCAGGTACTTTTATTAAGTTGATGCATTCACCAATGAATTCAAGTGTCAAGTCCATTAATATTTTATCACTTTGGAAAAGAGGCCTAAAATGGTATGTTTTTATTTAAACATGAATTACACTTCAGAGAGCTATGAATAGGTCTGAGCACTGATGTACAAAATCTTGAATGCACTTTGAATGGCGAGAAATGGCTTAAGATAACATTTATGGAAAAGTATACATACAGGGAAATTCAACAATACAATTAAAACATGACAAAAACTTCCAGGCAAAGCAATATGATTTTGTATTTAATTCATTTATAAAAGCCCATTTAAAAAAGTTACTTCAAGTATTAAACTATAAATGGCAACATATTTTCGCTGTGCATAGGACTAGTCCTATCTGTAACATATAAAAAGTACAATAAATGTGTTATTACATGTATCTTTTATACTCCACCTTAAACTTAAATACAGCTCATTACAAATTTAGGCAGCACAATTAAAAATAACTGGAAGTAGAACAGCTGGAACATTGCAATTAGTGCAAATGTTGATGACCCTTGCTGGCAAATACAAAGCTAATTGCAGAAAGAACCCAGGGATGTTTAAATCATCTAAATTAAAAGGGGAAGAGAGGGCAGGATCACTGCCTCTTTCTGTGATCATTTATGATTGTAAACTGCTGTTCAGAAAGATTTAAGTTTCTGACAATAAAGCTGATGGCAACAGGTTTCGAGACAGAAATTAGGAATACGCAAAACACGCAAGCTGTCAGCTAAGTGATGTAAACAGAAAGGAAGCTGCCTGTCACTTGATGCTTTGGTGCCGATAAAGATCATCCTAATACTTCACCCCCAACACATCTGCTTGACTGCTGAGCATGTGCTGTTTCTTGGGAGTGGGAAGAAAGACAGGGGAACCCCTGCAAAATGACGTAAGCAATCCTGTAAACATTATCAGGCTTCACTACCTAACGGAAACAAGATTCAAGTAATTGCTGCAGAAAACAAATGGCTGAACACCTGTTTTAACCAACATTACACTAACTACAACTTGCAACTTTATTATTTCATGACAGTTACATAGTTAAGAAAAATGCTTATAAAAAGCTGCATATATATATACAAAATAAATTGGTATTAATGAGTGTAGTAAGTGTGTTCATTATTATAGCAAGTCACTTTATATGCAGCTGCTCTCTTTGGTGCCATTTAGGGACAGCAGAGCCTCTGGATGGTGCACATTAAGTTAGTTTTTAGGTACCATGAAAGATGTGGTTACAGTGAAAAGTAGCTGCTGTTTGGAGCCTCTGTAGCTGTACATCTGAATCTCCCACTTACCTACAATGTCAGACGGTGTCCTTGCAGAACAGACAACAAAGCTCAAAGCGTTTTTAAAAAATAATAAATATGGTCAGTCAGTGCTCCAGATCCAGGCAGATCTGCTTAACTTATGTCAGAGTAGCTCCTGCTAAAGCTGCCAAACTGCTGCTGCTGCAAACGCTGCTGCTTCCCTCCTTTTGGGGTCTGGAGAACTACAACCTGATCCTACACCAAATAGATCAGTAAGTTCAGTGAGTGGATATTGAATAGCACTGACCTTAACGAAAGAGGCTGTAAAGACTGACTTCTTTACTTGTATTTGTTGTGTCTCAAACCTGGCCTGAGCGCATGACTGTGACTCCTGGTTAACAATGAGATGGGGAGGTGTTGAAGCAGACACTGCTCTCCTGGCACCTGCTAACAGGGCCTGCTGGGAAAGCACAGCTTGTGCGCACCGCTCCATGGAATTGGTTTGAAGAAACACTGCTGCTCAACTGACCTGCAGAAGAACTACAGGACCATGTGCTCCTGAAGAATCGCTGCTGGAGGAGTTGCTGCTGGATGGACCACATTCTCCTCAGGAACTGCTGTACCCCACTGGAGTGATGATGATTTGTCTTTTTTTTTTCCCGCTACTTCTTTCTCTCTTCTCTTACTGTACCTTCTTTTTCCTTGGCACTCTGGTGTATCAGATCAAACCCAAGTTGTGTTCCAGTTTGTTGGCGACCTTGGCTGCATCCAGTTGTATCAGATTGTGATTGAAACAAACCTGGTTTTGCAACTTTGAGAATCTGTGACTGGAGTACACCAGAGTACCTGCTCTGTGATTTTGGCTGTGTCCAAATTAATACTGCATTTGAATTTGAATTAATCAGAGATTTGTCGGTCTCCGATTTGCTGTGCAGATATCAAGAGAACCCTTTTTACCCTCCATTTTTGACTATGCATGTCAGCATGGGCCATAACAGAGGCTGAACCCTAAAAGATTATTTACACTACAGAAAAGCCATACGAGCAAAGAAGGGCAGAAACAGTACCTAAAAACTGTAGGCATTTAGAAACTCATCCCGTTTTCCAAGTGTTAAGAATAGTATACCAAAATGAGACTGGTATCTGCAAATTCCACACTCAAGGGGAAGCTTTAATATAAATACTACCAAAATTTCAACTCGAATCACTAAAAATATTAGTGCCCAAACTCCCTCTAAAGTAACCCTCTGAACATTTAAAGTAGACGTTTTCAATAAAAGGCTTATGGCTGATCCAACCTGTGACACTGCAGTCTCAGGATAATACTATATGGAATGAGTTGACAGAAACTTACACCCCTTCCTGCCCTCTTTCCCTAATTCGCCTCTGCTAGGAGCAGCAATTACACGTCCGTTGTACATTCTGTGAATAAGCCATTGTAAGAAACCAAACAGCACTGCAGTTTTAAGTATTGTCTTTATAGATCTCCTTGTCTCATCTCCACAGGCTTATCACTTTAAGACATTTCAGAAATCTGGAGGAGAAATTGCACTCAAATCTTGCCCTATGTCAGGGTTCTATCCTCACACTGGGAGTTTAATGTCATTTTGTCTGCCCAACTCATGTGTGCATGTGAATTTTTTTTTTAAAAGGGAAAAGCAGTAAGAGATTCAAAAGCCTAGTTTCTAATTGCAGCCAGTGTCAATATCCTAACAGTAACTACAATACTGTTTATGGCTTGCAACAGTCATTACTTTGATGGATATAAAAGCTTAAGGGCTGTTATTTTTAGTGATAATCTAGGTGTTTTCATGACTTGCTGATACAGTAGGTGACAGCACTAAACCAGCATGTACAATGTGACTCAGCATTCAAAACGGTTGTTTTCTGTGGAAAGACAACAACCCTTCAGGGTTAAAAATAAATGTTTTTATTCTCTCCCAAAAAGTCAGGGCTGCTCTCACTGCACTCCCTGGAAGTTTTCAGTTCCTCAGTGCACAGGACCAAAGGACCCATTTCCTGGAGCACCTATACAGCCTCTGCCTCTGAAACCCATCTGCCTGCAACTCAACAGCCAAACGGCTGTTTGTTCTCGGCAGCTTTGTGATTCCTGGCTCACTCCCTCATTTTGCCTATTTATCCAACTCTCTGATCCAGCACAAAGTGACCTTGCTTATGGCAAGGTTGCTGTCACGACAGAACTCGGAAAGACAGAACAGAAGATGGTGTCCTGTCACGTTACATGGGACACCTCCTCTGCAGCCAGAGCCTGCCATGGAATCTGGTCCCACCTTGCCATCCCACTCACTGGTGAGCCTTTAGAATTCATCAGTACAATTCCCTTAGAGAACTTAATCCCTTTGCATCAGTTTATTTCTCTTAGTAAGCAGCTCTCCAGGTGGGTAAAAGGGGAGGGGAAGCATTTGGGGTGGTTAATTTGGAATTACCATATTTGAATTGTTTTACTACATTTCGTATTTGTCAAAGTGATTTTTCAGTATTGCCTGCTTTGACACCAACTTTGGCCTTGAGAGTATCCTAAACACACTGCTCTCCTTTCCTCATCTGAAACATGAGAAAAATCTGGGACAAACTCTACCCCTTGTGTGCATAAAGGAGTCAGAAACATCAGCTCTTCATGAGAAACCACAAAGATGTCCATAAGGATTACCACAGGAAAAGCAACACCCTTCCAGTTCCATGATCTAACAGCACATAACTGCAATAAGGTTTTTCTCAGGGGTACTTTACTATTTCGTTACTGTCTCATACAGAACACTGCAGACATTAACAGAAAATATAAGAATTGTTAATTCCTTTTTGGATTCGCTTTTCTTTGTATACTGATAAGACAACCGCTGTGAATTAATAAACCATGTTCTTTTTAACTAAAAAAATGAGTTTGCTCCTTTGAGCTCTGTTCTTGACATGATTAAATAAATCAAGTTAAAATGATAACAGGGCTCAAGCCTACAGCAAAGAAGCAACAGCCAAATGGAAGGCTTTTATGCTGTCAGCATTGCCTCGATCCAAAGCACAGACAGAAGAATCCTCAGCCCCGAAAGACCTGGAGGGCTATGATCACAGGGTAGACTAGTTAACAGGAAGAGGGGAGAACACACCATCCAGTCCCTTCCCCATCACCTGCTCCTCGAGCTCTGTATCATTGCACTTCAGACTCACCAGCCGCGCTCTATGTTGCTGTTTCAGTTTTTTTCTCCTTTTTCATTTCTTTTCCTTTTTTCATTCCGTGCCCTGGAGTCCGTGAGGAGGAATCTCTGCAATCTACCCCTATCACTGCAGCGTAACAGAAATGCATAGTTCCCACTCTGGACCTTGTGCATCCAAGCAGGGCACTTCAGGATTTGGCCCTTTGGTAGCAGTACATTATTCAGTGTTGCATAAATGCACATGAAGAATCTTAAGGCATCTGTCTGAACTTCCCTGCTCTGCAATAGTGCTTACAAGAATCCACTGTACTGTGCAGAAACTTGAATTTATTGTGTCTTCCTAAAATGTTCATGTCCTGCTCTTCACTGATCAACTTCTTCCAAACAAAATTAAGTAAAATTCAAGCACAAAATGTGTTGCAGAAACCTAGTGAAACAAAACCAGTAATTAGTGGAATTACACCATTGGCTTTGAAAAAACGGGTCATAGTGCATAACAAGAATATAGATAACATATAATTTGCAGACGCCTGCGCCAGGACACCAGTGAAGGTAACTTCAACTCATAACTGGCCCTTTGGGAGGTGTGGGGATTTTATTTTGTTTTTACTTTAAACCTCGTGTTTTAGAAGATTATCTGCACTAAGAACATCAATCCATCACCACTGACCTGTGGATAAAGTCTCTTGGATCCCTGATTGGCAGGAATTGCTCATTCATTTTGAATTAAATTGATAGATATAGAGACATTAATGCAATTTGCCCCGGTGAGGCTGGGGGACTGGCCACCTTTTGCAAATCACACTCTTTTCTCTAGAATAATCTGGGAATTTAACTTGTCATGCATAACTCTGACTGCTTCTGCTGCGTGTTATAGGCATAAAATTGAAAAATACAATTACTAATCTGTTTGAGGGTACATGGGAGTACATGAAACAGTGACTGAATCTCAGAGCCACTGCAGCATTGGTTACAATTGCAGAGGGACTGGAATTCACCACCTTGGCCTACAGGAACTGATCAAATCCAATTGAACCCAGAATAGCCGAAATATTGGGCTACTGAGTTAACCATTATTTGAGGTAACACATACTAAAATGCTTGTGTCTTGGATGCAATTATGCACTATTTATTTTTACAACTTCTAAAACTACAGCAGCTTGGGAAACTGCGACAAAGTACACCGTTTTCCTTTATTAAATTTGGTCTGACTTTAGGAAAACAAGAAAGACAGAAAGGAAATGAATCCCAAGCTCTTATCAGTTAATCGTCTAGCCTAAGCCAGTCACTCATGCTCCCTCTCTATGTCAGTAGAAAGAAAAATAAAGTCCTTTCTATAATATCCTATCAAAGATTTTGGGGATGAACTGCTCTCAGAAGATACCTATTCCTTTCTATGAAGGACAAAAAAGCCTTAGTAACATGAGATTCTTTTAGTGCAAAAAGTGGAATACAATGATTTAAGCTAAAGTAGAATCTGTTTTCTAACTTAAGCCTCTTTTAAGTAACTATTTTTTGAAAGTTACAGACAGAATATCTCTCCGATAGCATGTTTGTGGGTTTTTTTTTCCCCAGTGTTTTTCCAGACACTGCTGTCTTGAAAAACCGTAACATCTTGTGTTAAGTATGACCTGTGCTGAACAGATGTTTCTTCTTCTGTAAACACTTTCACTTACAGTCTCTATATAAAGAATGCAAGATCCAACAGAGAATTGATACTGCCCCAATCAGTGGGGCTTTGGCTGTTGTGAAGTTCATAATAACATTAAAATTAGTCCATGGGAAGTAACAGAATCCGAATAAGATTTCTGTTAAAAGCTATACATATGCCCATAGGTGGGAAATACATTCTGTAAGCAGCTCTCGTCTCATTACACATGATTGATGGAATAATTTCTCCATGTGCCCAGTGTTGTAATAAATGATGCTTGCTTTCTCAACTTCAAAATGAGTCTTACAGATTTTATTCGCTGATATTTTTGGCATCATTAGTAATCTGTTTAGATCCCATTAATATTTACATAGCTAGAGGGTGAAAGCAGTCCCTTGCTTGAGACACATATTTGCACATTTATATAAAGTTTTAAGAAAAGCTGCAAAGGGAAAACTCCTCATTGGTGGGTTCAGATAGTTAAGTAGGTTTTTCAGAAGTACCACTAACTAATCTCATTTTGGTTTTGTAAGAGTTTACACTCAGCAGTCTGACCAACAGTCAAATATCACACCACCCCTGCAAAGACCCCAAAAAACCAACAAAACCCAACCACACAAAAATTGGTCCTAAAATTACTGAGCTCACCAAATTCAAATTTTGTTTTCTTTCCAAAGAATTCACAGAATCACAGAACAACCAGGTTGGAAGGGACCCATCGGATCTTCTAGTCCAACCATTTCTGTTGTGTCCTCCTTCTTTTTATTTTTTTTGGAGGGGTGGTGGTGGAGGAGGAGAATAGAGGAACGCAAGGGGGGTATGAATAACTCAGCCCTTGGCATCTCTGGTTGCAGGTTGTCCAAATAAGGTTTGTTTTTCTTTCAAAGATAAAAGTTTAACAGGAATTTATAAGCTCACTACAGTCCGAAGTCAACACAAAAGAAGTCTAAACTTACTCTCTGGAAATGTGCCACAGGAAGTTTTCATGTATGTGGCAGCACTTGCTTTTTTTCCTATACGCAAAGTACTTGCAGAACTCTAAGATCACCGTCAATTCAAGTGTGACAAAGCAGTTCGTATGCAGACGCCTGTATTTACCTACTGACCTTCCTTCCTTGTGCGCACACAGCTTCTTACAGCATAGAGCAGAACACAACCCACCAATATTCAGCTAAGAAAGAGAGACTTATGGAGCTGTTCCTTAGGAGTAGCGCTTCCTCAAGACAGTATTTTGTCTTAAAATTGCCTGTTTAGCAGATAAGTTCTTTTTACCTGGTCAGGTAACAAATCTAGCACTACCCACTTAAATCTAAATTACAGGAATAGTCTGACTAATCTCAGATCTAGCCAGCCCATGCTTCCTACACTACAGCATTACTTCCATTCTTGTCTTCTGGACAACCTCTCCTAGTTTTATTTAAGACTTTTCTACTACTCATCCAACATCAGAGGACTCCTCTGCATTCCATAACCAGCGACTTTTGACTTCAAGATGTCTATGTCATACATATACAGAAACAGCAATCAATTATGTTAGTCTTACCTGTTTCTCATTGAGATGGATGGTTAGTAATAAGCTGAGATCAGCTTTCCAACGAAACTATAATATGCTTTTTTGCACCTAGAATGTGAGAGAATCTCAATTATGTGTTTTCACAGATGTGCACAACAAACAGAAAAGACTTCAAATCAGAAAGCATATTTATTGTGTTGTGCCCATTTTAGAAGAATATTTTACTCTGCCTAATCAAATATAGAAAGATCCAAAAATCTCAGAAAAGTAAGTAAGAAAGTAAGAATTATCTATCCATTACCTTAGTGTAATAACTAAGCTTGGAGCAGAACATGAGACACAAGTTAGCCTTAACTTATATAAACATGCTGACTTTATTCTATGGAACTCATGTTCATCTACTTGACTGCAACCAATTCCTAAGGCCTAAAAAAATATATGGAAAAACCCACCACCAATAAAACCAAAGAATCATCAGAAGTGTTATGGTGCAGACTACCTGATTTAACATTTTCCTCTTCAGGGCCACCTTCCACCCACTGACTGTCACTGGCTAGCAATCGATTTTGTGATTCACTCAGTGGTCGTGTAGGAAAGGACTGATTTGCTCCAGAGCTGAAAAGTAGGCAAAGTCAACAGGAATTCTGTAACAGCAGTAGCTGCTTATTTCACATTTCTAGAGTAGTGAAGTCACTTAAGAGCAAAGCAAGCAAAGTCAACCCCTTACACTGCTAACTAAAAATGCCCCCCTGCCTCCAACTTGAACTCTCCTAAAGGCTTGTTCCAGTCATCAGTTTAAGCCCTTACTTGTTATAGGCCACTTACAGTTCTAAGGGGGGAAAAAAAAAAAGCACAGACTGATAGATAAGAAATGGCAACCTGCAGCAATGCTACTGCCATGTAGTTAGAAGGGAAACCTAACCCATATCGTCTGGAAGAACAACCTAATTCCATCTTATCCCACCAGAAAATGCCAGGGCCTTCTGCTGAACATCTTCCTAATGCAAAAGGATACTCAGCTGTTTGCACAAGTGTGCCGTTGTTGTGTAAATTCCAAAGGTTCTGCTGCACTGGAAGGAATTTTTCAGTCTTGCCTTTGAACGCTTCAAAAATGCCTCAAACTCAGGTGACTGCTGCTGACAGCAACCTTCTACAAATTCTTCAAACTATAGAGAAGACTTTTAAAATGGCAAGTGTAAACACTCTTACAAGCTTCCCATGCTCCTGTGTCTCTGAATCTAAATACACTGAACATGCAAAACACACAAATTTTGAGGGATAAAGAGTAATGAGCCGAAAACCCTCCAGTGCTAAAAATCAGCAACAGTCAGTGACCTACCTCTCTTGCAAACTGTGTCTCAGCAGCCCTTGTTTAAGTATACTGGAGGATGTGAAATACAAATAATACCCACACCTTGCCTTTTTCTTAGTAAAAGAAGTATCTTAAATGCAGTTTTTTCCCCCATGGACAATTATTCAGTCTTCCCTAGGATTTCTTTGATTGTTGTTAAGCTCTCTTGCTTTCTCTATTACTGTTTCCTTAGAGTCATATCCTCTGTTACAGGTCAAAGCCAAAACCCAGCCTTTCTGCATCAAGCAGTACAATTTCTTAGTCTTTATCCTCTGAGGATTTACAAACTCACTCTGAACACGACAAGAAATATAAAATGTTAAAAAATAATTTTGAAACAGCTTTTTGTCCAGATGAGGGACGAATAGTACAAACCCAGCATCTTAAATGCTATAGTTACCTTTTGGCAGGTTCATTTTGGCTTGAGACAGTAAGTTGCTCTGGATCCATAATCACCAAACGAGTTGGAAAATTGCACCCATCACCCAAACTAAACCAGAAACAAAGACTCAAATCACTGTTTGTAGTTGACTTAAATGAACAAAACGAGCATCCATGCAAAAGGCAAACGCTACAGGCTTGAATCAATTATCGAGTGTAGCACTAACTCCAGACTCGAGCCAGGCAGTTCTACTACTAAGCTGGATGATCAGTTAATTAAATCTTGGAGCTCAAATGGTTCTCACTCTATCACTCAGCATGGATTGCTGAGCACAGCAGTAGTCTATGTATTTCAGAAAACAAATCATACTTTGTTGTGCTGACTTTTAGGAGTGGTGGTAGTGGGCAGCAGGTCAGTCTCGCTTCGTTAAGCTTCTCTGACTTATCTGCAACTCCCTAGCACTGGCTCAGTTTTAAACTCGGCCTTTTACAACACATTGGAATTATTTGTTGCACTGCTGCTTATTTACATGCACTTTTGCAGGAAGCTTTCAATACTAGAACTGTCACCTACAGCAAAAGGAAAGGTGTCGAGTTTTTTTCAGGGGCAAGAAGGGGTGTTTTTAAGTTAACGTTGTTTCAATGCAGCTGAAGTTCAAGCATTTGGATCTCCTCCAAGTTGCTAATTTCTGCTCTATGATAAGACACTGATATTACCACCAAAAGATGTACATGATTTGGAATGCACTTCTCAAAGCTTTCCAAACTTCTGTATTTAGAAGGTCGGACTCAATGAGGCCCCTGTCTTTGAATAAAAGCCCTGAGTTTGCTCAGTTTACTCCTGCACATTTTCCCTACACCAATATTCATTGCACAGGACTTAAAAGTTGGCTCTTCAGTTGTGTTTTATTTTTTAGGAGAAGGGAAAGCAAGGTGAAAGTAATGGAAATTATTTATTTCTCAATTCATTCCTATTCAGACTGAATACCTGGTAAAGATAGGGATTAGCCAATACTTCTTTTCATCTCCAAAAACCTCCCTCAGATTTTTGCTGCATCCAAGAGAAAATCCATTTTTATCAGGACCATTTCGAAATGTGGGTGCACGGAATGTTTCTGTAAAAGAAAAACACACAATATCTCTAAAGCGATAAGGACCCAAAGATGAATAAACAGACTCAAACTTCTCTATTGTGAAACAGCGTCAGGTAAGCTAAGGCGACCTTGACGTGTATTATGAAGGTAAAAAAAAAAAGGTAATCTCAAGTAATCAGCACAGAAAAATTTCAGAGGGCTAATGACAAAAACAGAAATGAAAGGTAAGAAAGTCATGTAAGCAGAAAAGTCATCTTTCTCTTTTCACATTTAACCTATGGGCTGAGACAGAGCTAAGTACCATCAGTATGCCAGAAGATACTACACCTCTTATTCATGGATGGTTAGCTCACTCTTTGCCCTGTGAAGCCTCCTTTCAGCAGAAGACTTTCTGCAATTTATCATAACTGCAATTTACCATAAGCTCTACTGACCTAAACCCACATGTGATAATTTTTTTCCACTTCTGCCAGGGTCTGAAGTTCAACTAAGAGCATCCCATGGTATCAGAGAAAGATGAGATCTACTGAATTAGAAACACAGACACATCATGAACTATGGCAAACCACCATGATTTTTCTAAGTCAGTATGGTTATACCCTGGGCCAAGAACCAAAAGGACTCATTGCTCTCCCCATACCAACAGCTTCTCCTTTTAGAGTCATGATCCAGAAAATAAATAAATTACTGACTGTTTTGCCAATTATGACCATTGAATTTTGGTCAAGGAACATGCTGAAATTTTCTTCAAAGATAAAAAAAAGAGATTGCGAATATTCCTTAGCTATAGATACGTCAAAGGAAAAAGAACTCAACCCTCCCACTGAGCAATCAAAAAAATTCATCATCCTCCATTGAAAAATTCTAGCAACCTGAAAATTTCTTTGAAGGTGGAAATTTAACTTCTCTTGAAACACATAAGGTCTTGACTCATTCATTCATGGAAATACTTAGCAGTCCCCATCTCTATCCATCTCACAAAAAAAACTTTAAAAAATGCTTCAGCAAGAACTTCAGCTGATTTAATGCATGTAATTTCCTTATGCTGGCCAATGCCATTTAAAACATTTAGGCATAGAAATTACGGGAATCTCTTATTATCGAGGAAATCACAGAATCATGGAATGGTTTGGGTTGGAAGAGACCTTGGAGACCATCCAGTTCCAACTCCCCTGCCATGGGCAGGGACACCTCCCACCAGATCAGGATGCCCAAGGGATGGGGTAGCCAGATTCCCTGGGCAACCTGTGCCAGGGTCTCACCACCCTCCCTGTGAAGAATTTCTTCCTAATGTCCAATCTAAATCTTTACCACCCCCACTCCCCCAATTTAAAGTCATTCCCCCTTGTCCCATCACTACATGCCCTTGTAAAAATCCCTCCCCAGCTTTCCTGTAGCCCCTTCAGGTACTCAAGGGCTGCTCTAAGGTCTCCTTCGGAGCCTTCTCTTCTCCAGGCTGAACAACGTCAACCCTCTCAGCTTGTCCTCGTATGGAAGGTGCTCCAGCCCTCTGATCATCTTCGTCCTCAGGACTTGTTCCAACAGTTCCATATCCTTATTATGTTGGGGACTCCAGAACTGGAAATGTGCATCAGTGTTTCTGGTTCTACTGCACTGCTTTTACAAACCACTTCCTAATAGTGAAGTCCATTTTATGCCACAGGATTTAAGAATATTGGTTTTAATTTGATTGTGGCATGTTCACATACAGTAAAGCCTTCACCTTAATGTGGGGCCACAAAGCTACTTGAAGTACTATACCAACAGGGTAACGGGCAAGTAGCACTTGAGTGATACACTTACAAGTACGTCAAAACACAACAAAAGAAATGCACAGCAGCTCAGGGATCTCAAAAATACAAATGAAACAAATTAACATTCATCACGAATCATCCTTAGCTCCAGCAGAGGACCCTTACACATGCTTCATTTTCCCATATGTTTCACGTTTAAGTACTTTTCACCAAATACACTTCTTATTCCATGATATTTAAAAGTGCCTTTGATATGTGATGGCATATCCTTGTTGTCCTCAAATTCTCACTGACATGTTGGTTTTCTGGGCAAGGAATAGTTCCATTTTCTTATTAACTGACCTATGGTTGACCTGTTTTTGCCAACTAGCCAGCAGTGGTAGCTGAAGAGTGACAGAATGCTGATGAAGAACATGGCTGCCACAAAGAAAAGGAACAGCACGTGGAATTTTGCATGGGTACCTGGCAATTCATTCTGGGAAGAAAGAGAGAAAGAGATTAATAGATTAACATTTTTTTAGCAACTAATGAAGTATCATTGCTAAACGTTTTCTGCCACACCCATTCTGCTATAGGTCTTTCACCTTATTTTTCACAAAGCAAAAAAAAGCACAAGCTCCTTCCATGTCATCTTTAACTGGTGTATAACAGCATTCAAAGCTGGTGGGCACCCCCTCCATCTGAAGGGTGTGTATGTTCACCTGTTTGGTAGCACTGTGTAAAACTGAGGCTTAGTTTTTTGAGTGCACAGTATGGAGCAAGGAGAAAAAAAAATCTCATACTAAAAAATGTAAACTGTGCATCAACACCCAAAGAGACATGGGGAAACATCCAAAATCACTTTCTTTGAAGGGAAGAAAACACAACAAAACCTTTCAACCTTCTCCTGGAAAGGTAATAACACCAAACCTACTTCTGAACTGCTTTAAGGAATGTAAAAGGCTGTTGGACTGTATTTCCAAGAGTGAACAAATCGTAGAGAAGACCTGGTACAGACCTTCAGTTCCTCTAAGGTTTAGGTAACAATCAGGGTGTACCTAGCTAAACAAATTTGCCATGTCTGACTAGGAAGAGGTGTTTCACTAGATCTACATGAAAAACAATTTCAGTACAGCTGCCGTATAAAAAAAATAACCTCCCACCCATATACCATATTCAATTCCACCTTCAACCCCAACCATTTTTAGGCTTGCACTTCCAAGAGGCCAATGAAATTTGTAACAATACCATTCCAGGTCTATATCAAGGGATCCCAAAGATCATCCAGTTCCACCCCTCCTCCCATGGGCAGGGACATCTCCCACCAGACCAGGATGCCCAAGGCCCATCCAACCTGGCCTTCAACACTTCCAGGGATGGGGCAGCCACAACTTCCCAGGGCAACCTGTGTCACTGCCTCACCACCTTCATTGTGAAGAATTTCTTCCTAATGTCCAACCTAAATCTTCCCCCTTTCACTCTAAATCCATTCCCCCTTGTCCTAACACTCCGTGTCCTTGTAAAGAAGTCCCTCCCAAGCTTTTCTATTCCCTCTTCAGGTACTGGAAGATTGCTTTAAGGTCCCTTCTAATGCAAACCACTCTTGTGATTCTATAAAAACCACACTACTGATATACCTGACCTTTAACAGCACCATTAAAGCAGAGAGGCTATTTTTATTCAGCTGTTTTGTTAGCATTATTGCCATTACTTTTTCCATTAGCTCATTCACTATACCCACTTAGCTAAGGCTGAATTTTTTTAGACTAAAAGATATTTCAATTAAGATTCACACATGTCGGTATATCCACAGCCCTGTGCACTGCCTATATACATAGGCAACAGATTTCTCCTTCCTTCTGTGATGGTGTAAACAGAATCATAGAAAGGGTTGGAAAGGACCTTAAAGATCATCCAGTTCCAACCCCCTGGCCTGCCTTGGGCAGGGACACCTCCCACCAGACCAAGCTGCTCAAGGCCCCATCCAACCTGGCCTTGAATCCTTCCAGGGATGGGGCAGCCACAGCAGCTTCCCTGGGCAACCTGTGCCAGGCTCTCACCACCCTCCCTGTGAAGAATTTCTTCCTAATGTCCAATCTAAATCTTCCCCCTTCCAATTTAAAGCCATTTCCCCTCGTCCTATCACTATACGTCCTTAGAAAAAGTCCCTCCCCAACTTTCCTGTAGCCCCTTCAGGTACTCAAGGGCTGCTCTAAGGTCTCCTCAGAGCCTTCTCTTCTCCAGGCTGAACAGCCCCAACTCTCTCAGCCTGTCTTCATAGCAGAGGTGCTCCAGCCCTCTGATTATATACGTGGCCCTCTTCTGAAGCCTAAACAGCTACCAGGAATGACTAGATCAGAAAAAATTACAGTAAGAACAGTATTTAAATAATTACAGCAATATTGAATTTTACCTTTGGACAATTCTCTGCAGCTTTCCTGCGGCAAAGCTTTGCGCAAACAAAGACAATTTATTAAACACTGTGTTATGTATTATATATTAAGTTAAGACGAAGTGTTTGAAAACAGCACAGGCTTTGTTAAGAAAGAAATGGCTGGTGTGCACACATGCTCTCAGATGTGCCGAGTTCCAATGCCCATCAGCAGCCTTTGCCTCCATTCTCCAAAAGAATGCAGGACAATGTACATAAGAATACACTACTAACTTCCAAGGCATAATATTTTCTATCAAAGCACAGAAGTATTACTATTCAGATCGTGGCTGGGTCACTTTCAAGCAGTTTCTCAGCTTGACGAGCATAACTACACCAGATAGTACACTTTTTATTAGTTGTTTCCATTACAGTAAGGTTTACATGACTATTCTGCATAACAAAACCATTCACAATGGTCTGAAAAGCTCAGGATACACTAGAGGTGTAAAAAGCAATGCTTTACAGAATTAAAAAAAAAAATCTTTCTGACTTCAGAACATATTGACTGCCATTAAATGTAGTTTCAATCAAAACAATAAAAAACAGATTGACATTCTTTGCACAATTTTCTTTGCTTAAAAAAGAACCCATATCACACCAGTAGTTTTTCTTCTTCACAAAATCCTTCAATATTGAGATTTGTTAGTAGGATGTATCTTTAGCATAACATCTGAAATCAAACCAGTACTTAAGAAGATAAAGGAAGAAATGGGAAAGCTTAGTTTAAATCAGCCTTTAAACTCCAAACTCTAAATGCCTAAAGAGTGGTATTAGCTGCTATAGTAAGATGCCAGCACTTAATGATCTGTTGTAGGCAAGATGTACGGCTTTTAAGTTATATTAATCTGTGCAGAAAGCCTAGGGAAAGCTCAAGCTTTTACCTTAGAGTTGGGCACATATATATAGCATCCAAAAAAATGCTAGCTACCATCAGATTGTACAAGAGTAAGCACATTATAGCAGAGTCCAGCTCTCTGAACTGCTGTCTAAGTTCATTTTCCTTATTTACTGCCTTTTTTTTCTTGAATGCAGTTTTGTTTTGACAGTTTGTGCACTCTGCTGTGGTTATGTTGGTTTGTGATCCCTTGGTTTCAAGGCTAGCAAAGTACATTCTCCAAATGCTGCTTATTCCTAAGCTTCGCATTAAAGCTACGACGACTCTTCCAACCTCAGAGCACAATGCAGTGTTTCCTAGTTTCCTAATTAATTTTTTTAAACTTCTATTTTTACGATTCTTTTGGAACTGCACGTTCAAACAACAGTTCACTATAAAGAATACTCAGCCCAGTTGATTTAAACTCAAAGAGAATTAGCAGCATAGTCTGTGTTTTCTCTGGGTAGAAACTACAAGTTTATTTCAGTTCCATCGTTCTAAAATAGTAAATCTATAACCTGGAGGACAGTAATTGGAATTAGGCACAAATAATTTGCACGATTCCCAGGGAATAGTCACATCTTCTGACTATCAAGTATCAGCCACTGGTTTTAAGTTCTTGAATAACAGCTGTGGAAGTGAAGCATCTTATAAAAAAGGCCAATTCCTTCCTGGAGAGAAACACGCAGGCTTTGAGTGCGTGTAACAAGCTTATTCACAGTTGTGTTCTTGCAGCAGTACACATGCCACAGCATGTCAAAAGAGAGCGAAACTTCAGACATTACCTAAAATCGTTATACTCAGTAGCAGCACGGAAGCAGAGACTTGCAGGTGAGAGAGCTGCAGATCTTAAAGGGAAGCAATGCGCACAATAAAATTGGGGCTACTTTGCACACATAAAAGGGTGAGGTCACTCAGTAATCTACAGAGTTCTCTACAAACACCTTCACAAGCACTAAGTCATTTGAGCATATGTCAATTCACATTCCCCCCCAAACAAAAGCCGTAACAAAAAAGTGCTGTCAGAGCTTGACTTGTTACTCATCTTTTAGAAGCTAGGTCTAGCGTAGATCTAGATAAAACTCAGAACATTTGGTATATGTCCTTAGGCAATAAGTTCTAACTAAGGATCTGGAATCACTCTTCTATTTTGTTAATGCAATCAAAGTTTTCCAGAAGCATGTGTTCTGCACTTAGAACATACATTGCATTCTTGAATTAGCTACACTCAGAATTGCCAGAATAATCTGGAGGACAATGAAAGAGACTGAAACAGCTGGAAAATATACGAGTTTAAAGAGGGAGAGAGTGGAGCCAGAATGAGAGTACCACCATGTACTATGTAAACAAGGCATCAAGGACTGGGCGTTCAGCCAGTGCTGGTGTTTGTGTCAAATACATTTGGTTAAACTGAGCTTTTATCTGCTCATCTTTAATAACTTTCTAGGTAAAAATAAAAGTTTCACGAGTATAGGAAAAGTAGTTATGAATATTAAAAGAAAAAAAAGGAGTAATTCACATTCCCTTGATCTACAAAACAGATTTTAACATCTGCATCAGTGTGTCAGCCTGCAGTAAACATCTACAAACAGAGGAGTTGTTCCACCCTTGTGTGAACAGAATCAAGATCTTTCTTCAGCACTTCTGCATTTAGCATGAAAGATGCTACATAAAAGTCTTGCATGGGCAAGAGGGAAACACAAAGACTTTCTTCAACAAAAGGATTGGGTACGTGTGCATGTCTCACAATGTTTGCAAGTAACTGTGAACATACGTCATGTCTCTATGCAAGTACTGTCAACAGTGCCAGTGCGAAACATGGACTGCTAAAATTTGGGTAGTTTGCACATATAATTCCACAATCTTATTACTACAAGTTCTGAAGTGACCAAAGCTACACCCTCCACCCCAACACTGGATACATACACGTTTGTGCTACTTTCCTAAAATCATCTATGAAGCAGCAAAAAAGAAGCACTACCTTGTGAAGGTATACAATAACATTTCTGACAGTCAAGTTTCAGGGGCAAAGCCCCAACATCTAGGAAGCCCCAACAGCAAATGCTGTAGCAGATAAAGCTAAGCATTAGTAATATACTGAAGCATATACTATGAGAGCAAAAGTCAGCAGTACTCCACTCTGATTTGGATACAGATGTGGAAGACTATGTTGCAGTCAGCAGCACTTGTCTAAAAGCTTACATGTTACAGACACTAAGTTTTGCAAGCTTATACCATTATGGTTCTGCCACCTTCTTCTAGAATCTACTTTAACTGGCCTATTATAAAGTAATATTAGGCTTGTGGAATGAGTGATTTAGTACGATTAGAGTCACAGACCTTCTCTAATGATAAGATCACAGCATTTCCAGATTCTGTCTTGGAAGTAACCGGAAATGAACAAAACAAGTACAAGCACACAACTGCATTGTCCATTGTCACTTTTTTAGAAGTAGCCCATTCTTGCAGGAAGCATTTTTAACAACTAAATAATAATAAGAAAAAACTCCCTCTTAAGTTTATTTCCTCTGCTCAAGGGTCCACTTCAGTATCATGTCCAATGGGCTTTGGAAGGGCCTTGCTGCAAACGTTGGTGTTAAATGCTCACTGTGGTCAGATGTCTTGTGGACTTTTGTTGTACTAACACTCATGAAGCGAGGTGACATAGCAAATTCATTAGTTTTGCTCAAGCACTGACTAGTAAATATGTAAGAGCGTATCTACAGTTTCATTAGAAATTGCATACAAAGCACTCAAAAGCAGCCAGGCAGATATTTGGGAGTGCACATTCACAAATTAAAAAAATAACACTCAAGCAAGACTAAACGGCAGAATCAGACCATTTCATTTTGGAATATCTGCCAAGCCACAGTTATGATTGATAGATATATTTATGGCTTTCATCTCACACAATACTGACGGTTCAATTGCTACACAGCTCCTCGCTGTCCAGTGACAGGCCACTCTACAGAGCTGTCAGACTAAGAAACAGTACCTGGGCAGATCAGACCCATGGGCACAGATGAACAAAAATAAACATACTTTTCACATCATTTATCTTAGCTGGCTATTACCAACTGTCTCAAGATATAGGTGTTTTAAGTACATGATCAAGCTCCTCTTACCCCGACATGTAATCTTTTTGCTCCAATAAAGATTATTTTTTTTGCGCAGCTACTTGTAATGACTGCTTTTATCTGTTACTCTGACAGCAAGTAGCATCAAAGAAATATGTGCTGCTATTTACTTATAAAAATGTGATGGAGAGCCTCCCGCTTACAGTGATTCTTTCCATGCTAGCTAACAGAAATCATTTAAGGGAATTCTTATGATAGCCCTTCTGCCTAGAGACAGGAAGGCACAAGTAAGGGGCTTTGGAGATGAAAGGGAACACCACCACATAACACTCTGTTCAGCCTGGAATGTGACAGGAACAAAACAGAGGAAGAATATAAACACTGACATACAAGGATGGCTGCCCTCTGCATAAATGTTATTGAATTTACTAAGATGTAATCTGTATTTATGATTTGACAACTAATAATACTTTTATACACACACACACATATCATTAATGCTGCATGTAACTTAGTATTCTATCCGTATCAGATCAATAAAGGCCACTGGTGTGAAGTTCATACACGCCTGTGTAGGGACTCCAAAACAGAGCTTGGTCAGTTCCTGAGAAATTAATTTGCCTTATCTCTAGCAGAATATGCATAAACAAGTCTATGAAGATAAAAAAATTATTTATATTTCACATTTGCCAGTGTTTTTATATATACACGTATGCATACACACAAATATACATATTTATGTAACTGTTTGATACAGCTAGTTCTTTATATATAATCTTCATATCTATAGCCAATATTCTCAAAAAAAACCTGAGCTGTGCCTCTCAATTTCAATGGAGCAGAGAAACGCATAGTGTCCTCATCAGAAATTCTTCCCCCAATTGCTCACCCTGGGCAGCCTAATACATTTGGTTTGTTAATACCTGGAAGGTTCTCCTGCTTCAGTCACTTCAATTGATGCTGTTAATGGTAATGAACTATGAAACGGAGTAAATGGTGAGTGACAACATGCTGATGCAGCCTCCAATAACACATGCAGGATTAAACAAATGAACAACAACAAAAACCCCTTAGAACTTACTGTCCAAAACTTGATGAAATACTGCAAGACTGTGGCAGCAACGAACAGACAGTACAGTAAGGAATACAATAAAAACAGGAGGAAGAATTTGTAGTTAGAAAATCCCACACAATTATTCACCCTAGAAGGAGGGGAAAGAAAGAGAGGTTACTATGATATACAAAACGCAAAATAAAATAAAACCCAATACATTCAGCTTTTGCAGAAGCACAATGATGTCAGTGATATGTCCAAAATAGCCTGGCACTGGTGTTTCATAAGTGTTTCAAGCTACCATTTTGCCTCAGGCCAAATGATCTGGGTCCCTCACATAAATACTGGCCCCCAGTAAGTTCTACATGACAGGACATGAGCTGGCAAAGTGTATGAAACATACAATCTGTACAGGAAGCACTGCACACACTATGAACTAACTGCAGTCATTGTGGAAGATAAAACGAGCCCCTCCATCAATTTTAGTGGATGTTGCTTTGGTTACAAAACCACCTTCAGGTCAACAACCGAGAACAGTGTTTTTATAGTGACAGCACATAATATTTTCACTGACTAGTAGTGAATACAAACTGCAGAAGATTAACTGTTTGAGTGGGTCTAATGTATCATCTAGAACTGAGAACACGTCGTCACAATGTAAGGGGTATCTCCCCTCCCGATACCAACAACTGAACAAAAGAAATGCCACTTCTCATACGTCATGTTAAAGCCAGGGTTTCTCTGTGTAAGGAGAAACTGCATGATCTGAGCTACTGGGCCTACAACTCTATATTTAAACACATTAGGAACAAGATTTCTTTTCATATACTAAAGCTACAAGGAATTATGTGAAAATTAAGCTGAATTTTTGAGGGAGCATCTAATTCATCATGTAGGATATAATTCATCATTATTATACTGCTTTATTTTGTTTTTATAAACTTACCATGGACAATGGTGGTCCATTTTTAATACACATCTGAAAGAAATGATTTCCCATAAGTTAAAGCAAAAAAAACCCGTTTTCTTTCTAAGACACATACTTTTTAGCTTCTACAGGTTTGGGAGTTGGTTGGTTTTGGTTTGGTTTAGTTTTTTTTAAAGTATTTTGTCCCACTGTATCTTTTTCAATTCTTTCTCAACCATTCCAATTCTCTGTGTTATAGTAGCTAGCCATTCACCCCAAAGCACCAAGTGAGATTCAGGAGAGTTATTAAGCAAGTTTCTTAAATGAACATGCAGAGCATTACTGAGCAACACCATGTAATAGCTCATTAAGCCACACTAGTTTTTATGTGCACAATGAGAGAAAACAAATCCAAAGGACCTTTCAGAGTTGTGTGGATGATGTACACTAGCCTGGCATTCACTTAGCAACTAAGTCCACCCTTGGGCCATTTCTGCTACCTTTTCTGTTTGCTTATTTGTTCTTTAAAGCTAACTGAGGAAAAGAGCAGCACAGTGGGTAATGTGAATAATCCGCATATCATTTTCATCCAGTTTTAGCATCACGACAGAGACAAGACTCTTCAGACATACAGACATTCACTGTATTTGCCAATACATTTGATTTTAGCTAAAAAATGTGCATTAGGTTCTTCAGTTAACTAGACTTCTGCAAACTCATCCTACTGAAGTCACACTCACAGGCTCAGTCTTCAGTGCCCTTACAGACTTCTCTGATGATCCAGAATGAGGCAAGGGAATAGCAGCGATATCTTTGAAAAGGTTAAAACATGCGATTCCCCTGTCAATCTTTGAGAGAAGGATTTTTAACACGATTAGTAGCATGCATCTGTTTCAAGGCTGCAGAAGCAAGACACGATGAAATGTTGCATAAGTACTTTCTGATGCTGGTACCTCAGACCTGCCTTTCCTTATTTTCAATTGCTGTTTTTTAATTTTATTTTTCTATATATATAAGCATTGGTTTACAAAACCACAAGCAGCTTTACTAAAAGGTTTGGCCACAATATACAATAAGCCTGCAATAATAATATTGCACCAACAGGAGGAACTTCGCTCTCTCTTGAAATTCAGGTACTGAGTGCCTGAGAGAGGAACATACAGTAAAACATGCTGTTATGACACACTGAAGACAAGAACACACAAAAACAACGACTGCATTGTTGTTTCAGATTTCAGTAACTTACATGTCACATGCAGAACAGTGGTGGCAACGGTCAGGTTTGATTAGCTGGCATCGATCACAGTATCTGATTGCTGCATTCAAGTGAAGTCATTAGAACTCATTTAATTTTATAAAGGTTTTCCCCTTTAACATGAACTAAATCTTAAAGAGCTTCCTACCCTCCCCTGCCACAGACCTTCATGTGCTTACTCTCATGATATGTACTTTCGAATTCTATAAGAAATGTCACATCTGCAAGAATTTAAAACATTTTCATCCGTTACTATTGTACTGAGTCCATTCTTATTTACTCTTTGGCTCCCCAGTGTTCCCACCTTCCATTCTTCGGCACTGATCCCTTATTGCTTATCCTCTTTCATCTCTGGACAGGGTACTATCATCTCATTGTGAAGCTGCATTCTTTCAAGCAAGCCAACTTTCTGCACTAGCTCTCTCCCATCCTTTTCAGCAAACACCGATCTAGTAGACTGTTCAGTAAATTAGCTATTCCTCATCTTTCCTGGATATTTTTAAACAAGCCTTCAGGCTCTTCTCAATGGAAATAAGACATCAGCACAGACAGTTTGAAAGGAGGAGGAAAACCAACGCCAACAGTTAAGCAGAACTGTTAAAAGCTATCAAGAGCTTCCCAAGATCACTCCAGGAACTTGAGACTGGGATTCCCCTAAAGGGAGGTTTCTAGTCAAACAGGCCAGGTACACTTATGACTTCATCTGGAAAGTCACAGTGAACAGTAATTCTGAGTAGTCCACATTTTTTGAAAACTCTATAGAGTTGCTAGTTTCAAGAAAGAGAAACACATGCGTATACATACAAAAGCTAGATTTTTAAAGAACATGCATATGTATAAGGCAGCAGCTTCACATTTCACTCATATATAAGTGGGAATGAAAACGCGTGTATGTATTAAATGCAAATACCAAAATAGCCCATAACTTTGTTCTGAATTACAGATGGGAATGAAACATTTCAAAGTCTAAATTCTCACTTTAAGTATGATGTTTCTCCTCCTGCTGAACTGATAGAGCTCAGAAGAAGTTTAAAGGGAAATATAAATGATTATAAAATTGAGTAAAGAGTTTAATTTTCTCTATTTCTAGCTGCATTAGTTATTTCTTTGCTGTGTTTAGTTTTTAAAGCCATTATTGGAGATAAATGTTGCCATCTATCTGCTTGCTAGAATAGGATTTTTTTGGTTTTTAATTCCAAATACTGGTTATATGTTGAGATCCCCACATAAAGGACTCCAATTTCTCTTGGGGAAAAAACCCCAGCCCAAATAAATAACAAGGCAAGGTCCTGGCTTTTGCTTCATAGATTGTTCATTCAGTGACATCAAATGAATTTTACTGAATTAAACTATCAGCTTATAGTTTTCAGGAGCACGGAATTATCTTCATCTCACCTCTCGATGCTGTTGTTGTATAGATAGGCAAGTCTTTAGCAGCTCTTCTCAAAATCTCCTGCTGGGATTCTGGTCTCTCTTCTTTTTCATATTGTTCTTTATCAGCTTTTGACAAGCAGAACTAAGAGGGAGAGAGAAACAGAATGAAGAGAAGAGATTAATTATTAACTTTGTATTCTAGTCAAGCTTGAAGGGTAAGATTCTATGTATCTTAATCCTACCTTTAGAGAGCCCCCACATGCTGACCCAACACCCCCGAAGAGAGGAAAAGGAATATTGCAGGAATTACAGGAACTCCTTAAAACTCCATGATGGTTCTGGACATATTTTAAAGAAAATAATCTCTTCTCTGTTCCATTATCTATAGCATTTTCCCTTCAACACAAAGCAAGGCAAAGACTCAGGGGAGTTTTATGAGGGCACAAACTTTCCTTTAATTCCTGCTAAGCATAAATTTAAATATTTGTGAACAAGAAAAAGGTGTAACAGTCCTTTGCTACTACATTTGCTTCACTTATCCCACTTCCTCTCTCCAGATAAGAGACAGGTACAAGCCTTGGGGCTTCAGCACAGAAGCTGAAAGACTTTAACTCCAATTTTGACTTGGGAGTAGTCAACACTAGTGTCAAAATCCATAAACTGTATTGAAAGCAACTTCTGCACAACCTGTACAATTTGAGAGTTACAATTCTGAGTAAAGCATAAGAAAATTCCTCTTGAAGCCTCTCTGAAATGTAAATCTTTACCAGAAGAGCCTGGAATGCTTTTACTCACTTGTGAAATACTTGGTTTGGTATCCACTGAAACTATGAGCTTTACCATTAAGCCCCAAAAACCCAAGAGTGCTGACAAGCCCCTGAGGAACTGAGGCTGAACTCACTATTTCCTTTGTTATTTTTCCATTCTGAAACACTTTTAAACTCTGAGCTTCCTGCATGGACTACAACAGTCCTTTTTATGAGCACATATAGACAAAGTATTCATGGTAGCGAGTGGAAAATGCTGTGTGTGCAACTGGAACAAAAATTGGCTTAGTGTGCATTTAATATGACCATATTTTCCTACCAAAAACATGGATATGATTAGTTTGTGTGGATTTTCCTCTTTTGGATTACAGTCAGTTGGCAAGCAGCAATGAAGACTCCAGTTTCAGAAAGAAGGAAGTAATAAGACATTGCTGCAATTTCTCTGTGTTATTTCCTAACCCAGAACGTAAGTAAGTTCCCTCATATCTCACAAAATTTAGTTTAGCCTCCCGTTACATAGAGTATTGTCTCAGTTATTGAGTGCACCCACCGTTCAGGGGTTAGGCACTAAACATAATCAGAAACTAGGATCAATATATGCAAAGAGTGAAATTAAAGTTTAAGATTTCAGTGACCACAAAGAGTTTGACCTCCGTTTTTAATATCCCTCTCTCAGCTACATATTTACTCAAATAGAAAAACTGGAGAAGCTCATATCAAAAGTTTAAGGCAGATATGAAGCAGCAAGCCAGCAAATACTGGTGCAATAAGCCTTCCTTTCTACTGCCCTATTAAGTCTGCTACGTGACCAAATACCTACCTCCATGATCTCAATCAATCAGAGGTGTCATTAAACATTAATCACTACTTCATAGAATCAGAGTGGTTTGGGTTGGAAGGGACCTTAAAGACCATCTATTTCCAACACCCCTGCCATGGACAGAACACCTCCCACTACTTATAGATGACATTTCTATGGCAAACCTTTCATGCATAGAAAAGGAACTAAATCCCAAGATTTAAAAAATTTAATTTGTCCAAGGAACATCATAATATTACTTTTAAATTCCTGGATAGGATTTTAGTTTTCCAAAGAGCTATATTTTGATTCTAATTTCAGAAACTAATAAAGGCCATGAGCCTACAGTCTCTTTAGACAATGGCAGGATATGCTCAAAGACATCAAAAGTTGTTACCACATAGCCAGCAGAATTTCCAATGAGGTTCCAGCAGTTCTTATTGAAAACAGAAAGAGCCCCTTTGTTTCCTTCCTCTTTCTGGATCTTGTATAATGCCGATTGTTCCCTCTCATGACAAATGCACAGGGATTATACCAAGAAAACAGCAGCTGCAGAATCTTTTTTTAGTTCAATAGTAAGATCACAGGATGCTATTTTTTTGCAAGAATGGCTAATGTGAATAACTAAAAATATATAATGCTTACAGTCTCATACAATGGGGAGATTCTTAAGTCAAGTTTTGTTCTTAAGTAAAACCAGCATAAATTACTCATTGGTACACGAAAAGAAGGCACTTGCACAGAGGGGGAAAAAAAAAGTAGTGGTCTTTGTTTTCGTTTGGTTGGGTTTTGTGGGTTTTCGTGGGTTTTTTTTGTTGTTGGTGGTGGTTTTGTGGGTTGTGTTTTCTTCCTTCTTTCTTTTTAAATCTAGCTGTAGAAGATGTATTAAATCTAACCCCACACCTGATACAGGAATATTCATTACATGCCATATGCCCAAACCAACCCGTTCATTCCCTGAACATGCAGTTTGCTACATCTTTATTGTAACTATAGGATAAATACTGCCAGAAGTAGTTTTCTATTGTGGAAGAATCCAAGCAGACTAGTTACTAGGCATTAGCTTTATGAAAAGCTCTAGTTCATACAGCTTTACAAAACTCAGAGTAACAAGATTCCAACCACATTTCTATTAGGTAACCCACTTGATTTTACATTTTCCTGCAGAACTTCTCCAGATAAAGCCAAAACAAAACACCACAAAGACAAGCTACTCTGAGTTTTTAGGCTTAACAACTCAGTAGTACTCTTTCAGCTCAGCTGAACAGAACAGTCCTTAGATTTTTTTTTCACTTTATATTGCATAGCTTTCCAAGATACAGATCGCTAAGCCACAATCAAGTACTGCAGCGCAGTGTTTGCTTTTCCTTAGAAGCGTCGTTTTAACTCTATTAAAAATTGCTTTAAGGTTGACATCAGCACTGAAAGTCAGTCTTGCCAAAAACAGAGTAAAAATTCAACCCCCATGAAGCAACTAAAACCTCAAACAGGTTAGTGAATTTAAAAGCTTTATAAAACCAAGGAAGGAAAGTATTTTAAATCTGATGCCAGTATTTAATCCTTACATATACACACCTTAGAGAAAAGGGAAAGCAAGGTAATCCATCCAAGGCTTATTATAATCAATACTGTTCTTTTTCAAAACAAAGCTCACAGTCATCATGCTTTCTATTGCCATTACGTAAAGCTCCTTTATCTATAACTTCTAAACTGTCATTAAACCTTAGCTCTTGACTCACTAAGTAGTTCAGTCCTCCAGGTTATGAGTATTCATTTTATTATTACTTTTTCTTACCCAAAGGTCAAAACTGTCTAAAATGAAAATATAAAAATGTTGTCATTGTATTTGATTTACTGATTTTCAAGATCCCAGGTTCCAAGCAAGCTAATTCATGGTAAAGTACTGTATGTGACTGTCAAGCTTGTGACGAATTAAACACATTTTGTATAAGAAAATGTCATTACACAAAGTACAGAGTATTTTAAGAGTGATTTGATAATATTCATCCATGATACACTGTCATGCTCTTCTATCTTAGACCATGAGAAGGGAAAGGTGAATCATGCAGTACTGCAAATGAGTTTCATCACTGGAAACAGTTCAGCTATTTATAAAAAAAGGCACTGACATTTTTCTAATGTTATATTTACCTCCTTAGAGGGGGATGCCGGAGCTGTGAAAATTGTCTTCCAATAGGACCATACAAACATGAAAAATGACAGATGAAAAACCACAAGGTAGACAACTGTAATAAAATACAAATAAGAGTTTGGTGAATATAGCTGAAAATAACAAGAAATAAAATCCCTGATCTTTGATGAGGGCTAAACTACGACACTATGAGTCACTTAATTTTATCAAGTTATATTAAACCCTCTTCCCTGGGTAGATTTGGCACTCTAAGAGTAGTCATTAAAAAAAAAAATTAAAAAAAAAAAAAAAAAAAATCACTGAATGTTGTGGTTGCTGTTCCTCAACGAAATTACATAGGTTTTGGACAATTTCAAAACAGACTTCAAAAGGCAAAACCAAACCAAACAACCAAACAAAAAAACCACAGAACTGAACACAGCTTCACTTGTGGCACCTAAGTGACTAACCTTTTAGGATAAAGAAAATGCTACAATTCTACTGCAGATTATAATAAAGAACTGGACAACTGACCTACAGAATTAATTTTAATTTCTACTTCTAAGAGAAAGAGCACAGTATTGTGCCATTGTAGAAGGCACTGGTCATCAGTGACAGCAAAATCTTCAAACCAGAGGTTTGGCAAAGACTGCATTCCGAGATGAGAGCTAGCTGTAAGTCAAGAATTGTCCAAGTATCTTCTTTCAATTCATCACAGGAATATAATCTGGAAGAATCCTGCTATTATGGACACAGTGGTAACAAGACATAGCTGGCTTTAGCAGGGTGCTCAATCAGTTTATGAATGGGTCTGTGTGATAGGGTTGCCTTAAAGGCCAGAGACACTGACCTCATGACCCAGAACACTTCTTCCAATCTTATTTCCTCTAATCGCTTCTTTTATCACTTGTCAAGAGGGAAGAGATCAGTTGTGCCAGAAGAGCAAACCTTAGAAAGGAAGTCACACTAAGTATTTACATTATCTTCACTTATATTATCTTGAGTTGCAGGAAGAAGGAAACTTGACCTACTTTCCTGTGCATATAAAGACAGTCCCTTAAACTCTATGACATAATTCATGGATAGCAGAAGAGGCTTGAAACTTTGGGAAGTTCCAACAGCTCAGAAAATGCCTGTGCACAGTCACAGAAGATGTGGTCTTAATTTATTATCTTTCAGGATTTTCATTGTTTACTGCAGTAAAAAAACCAAACTGTATTTGTGCTTTCTTTTTTAAGAGAATTATACTTTTTCTTTGGCCTCTGAATTCTCTAACATTACAGATGGATTTGGCAAATTTTCAACTGTGGAGCTGACTGAAACCACTTTTTTTTTTTCTAAAGCCATCCCACAACTGTCGTCCTGACAGGGAAGAATTTGTGTATTACTGTACTATGCACTGAGTATTTAGAAATTGTCTTTTATTAAAAACATACTATACACATTCAAACATAATGCAGTTAAGCAATTAAAGCATAATAGAATGGTTTGGAAGAGAGGAGAAATGGACACAAAACTGGAGCAAAATCAGCTGCACAGATCAGAGCTTTAGGGGGAAAGAGTGTGAGAGGAGTTGAATAGAAGGAAAAAGGAAATGAGATACAGGGGAAGGCAGGGCATATCAAAGCTAGCTTAGAAAGTAAACAGTTCCATTCTGTCCATAAAAATCACCCCCAAAATTCAAATTCCTCAAAGGATTATTTTTAGTGCACCCACAATAACTCAAACTGCAGAATCTCAAAGCCTGGTCACAGGCTATAAGTGCCCCAACCACACACAAGAACAAGAGGCACCAAGGCCAACTGCAGCAAGGGTACAAGTCTGTGCTAGTGCTACCAGTATTTACTGGAAAGAGGCAGCTGTTACAGTTGTTTTAACACTCTTGCAATAATCCTGCAATGTGTCACCATAGGTAAAAGTCAAGGGCATGTCCTCAGCAGCCAAACTGGGGCAACTCAAGGGAGAGCAAAGCTTTCATCGGTGTTCCAGTGATGGGCATCAGTCAGTCTAGGGGACAAAGAGCCTGCAATTAGCACTACATACCGGCTCCTCACTGAATAAATTCTTGCTTCTGTGCTGCCATTCCTGCTCCCCAAAAAATGAGAGGGAGGGAAGATATCATTTTTTGATGGCTTTACTTTGGCAGTCCATCTACCACCCATCATTTTGGATAGCAGTAGCTTCTTTGCAGATGACTCCTTGAACCATCTTGCATTAATTTCTAGTACAAAGACAAACCTATTCATCCCTATTCAGCTCATTTATTTGTAATTACAAGGTAGATGGAAAATACGTCAAAACCCTCAAACCTCAATATTTACCAGTTTAGCCAGACTTGAAGTCATGAGGAAGCCCTAGCTAAGCAAAGGGAGTCCAGGATTCTCGGTGCCATGCTGTGACCAAGTGAAGTCACTTCTCTTTAAAGGCACTGATGTGTATTAGACCATAATTTATGCCTTTGTGAGAACAATGTCTTAAGAAATGCTCTGAGTATCTTCCTAAAATATGCTAAATTCTCCTAAGATTTGCCCTTAACATCCGTTTCTGAATCATTCTTAACACTATTTTCAAGACAGAGTCAGATTACAGCAAGGTAATAATAAATAACAGAAGTATATTACATTGTTAAAAGAGATGCAGAGTTGACTTTGTTCCCATCTTAATGGATATAAATGTAGACAGGAATATGAAATTACAAAGAAACAATTAGCCTTAATAGGGTGAAGAAATCACCACTAATTTAATCAAAAGTCATAATTAAGTACTGGAGTAAAAGGATTTGAACACAGTACACTGAAATATGCAGCAAAATATATTTGCTAAGATGCATATTATCGATTTATAACACCAACATCACTGGTACTTTGGTCATTTTACTCTTCTGGTCTTATTTCTTGGTTATTGCAAGCTTATAAGAACTGCAGAAAGTTAATGTTAGCTTTAAGTTCAAATGAAAACAGACTTCACCTCTAATTTTAAAGAAATTAATGCAAGAAGGATGCTGAGGCATGCTCCAGAACTGAGGGCACAAAAAGCATGCAGGTGACACTTATTAAAAGCCTAACAGTCAGGTTCCAATGATACTGTCAGTCTCATTAATTAATCAAGCACTTTTCTTCTCTGGCAGATTTGAGAGCACCTGCTTCAGTCAGACAGGCACCGTGTTTGTATTAAAGCCAGAGATCTAACAGTGCAACACTGACATCACTGCCCTGTCACGCTTCCTTAACTGAGACGTGGATCTGGCCTTTCTGGAAGAAACTAGAAAGTAATACTTATTCCTATTCAAGTCCACAGTAAAGCACAGCAGCAATCAGCAGAATTTTGTGAAGTCTGCGTGAAGCTTAGTTGTGCAATGTGATATAAAAATCCAGGGTAAGACACAGTTCCCATCTTGAATGAGAGTTTTCCCCACTCCATCTCTTCATTAGAAGATGAAAGAGGACAGACTCCATTAAGGTTCCTTCCTTTCACAGTGTTCTCTGGGATGCTCCCCACCAGGAAAACTGCTAGACTAGTTCCAAGTTTCATGCTCCTTTCCAAAAAAAAACTAAGAGATGAGGGTTTTTTACCAGTGCTCTCACACTCTGAAGACAGCTCTCTGTTGATAGTAAAACTGCAAATCTATGCTTAATCTACAATTCATAATCTGAATCTACTCCATAAACTGTATTTTGAACAGGAATAGAATCAAATCATACTTTAGAAGACTTTTGTTCACAATTAAATAAAGGTGCAAAGCAGGAATGCTGGAGTCTTTTTGGTCAATTTGCAACATGAAAACTTCAGTAAATTTTGTCAAAACAAGGCTTTAACTGCTTGACCTGGAATTTAAAATTATAATGTGCAGTTGCCTTTAAAATAGTTGTGTTGCACAGTTCTAACCCATCCTAAAGAATAGCGATCTGAGGAATTTGGTAAGCTGTTTAGAAAAGAACAAGCAGTAGAACAACTATTCTTCCTCTTCCAGAAGTCTTTCAGGTTACTGGGTGTGTTCAGGAATAAACAGTAAATGGACTTGTGGACCTGCTGCAGTTCCTTCTCTCTTCTCCTTTTTCTGTTCATACAATATACCCATTTAAAAATATTTGCAAACATAATCATAGTTGCGTTACTCAAAGGTCTTGTCATCATCCCAAGCCTGTAGCAGTAAAAGCTAAACAGGCTAAACCTCACAATACTTACCTTGTTTCTTGGCACTAATCTACTCACCACACAGAGTTTACACATAAAGGAGTACATTTAAATTCTGTGTCCCTTAAGACTCGCATGCAAAAAAAACTATTTACCCCTTCAAAAATTTTTAAAAATTACCTTTTTCTGCAGTTGAAGAAATAGTAACTGGAAGAGAAAAAAAAAGTAAGTAAATCCATATTGAATCAAAAGCTTGGTAAAAAGTGAGATATAGTTGATAGCTGGACTAGAATCCTAGAAGAGTTTGCGTTGGAAGGGACATTAAAGATCAAATAGTTCCAACCCCAATACACCTTCCCAGCAGACCAGGCTGCTCAAGGCCCCATCCAGCCTGGCCTTGAACACTTCCCGGGAGGGGGCAGCCACAACTTCCCTGGGCAACCTGTGCCGGCACCTCATCATCCTCAGCGTGAAGAATTACTTCCTAATATTCAACCTAAGTTTTCCCTCTTCCAATCTAAAGCCATTCCCTGTTGTCCTTTCACTCCATGCTCTTGTAAACAGTCCTTCCCCAGCTTTCTTGTAGCCCCTTCAGGTACTTGAAGGCCACTATAAGGTCTTCCTGGAGCGTTCTCATCTTCAGGCTGAACAACCCCAGCTGTCAGACTGTCCTCACAGCAGAGGTGCTCCAGCTCTCTGACCATTTTTGTGGTCTCCCCGGACCTATTCCAACATTTCCCAATCCTTATCTTGAAGATTCCAGAACTAGACACAGGACCCCAGGTGGGGTCTCAAAAGAGCAGAGTAAGGGGGCAGAATCACCTCCCCTGACCTGCTGACCATGCTTTTTTGATGCAGCCTAGAATACAGTTGAGTCAAAATTTATTTTGGGTATTTGTAGACCTTCTCTACCTCCCTCTGAGTTAAAACAGGAGTTAGTATTCCTCCTGCCAGCCCTTGAGGCTAGTGAGTCAGTGGAACACCTGAAGAGAGCTAGCTCCCTCCACTAAACAAGACAATATTCCTTTTCACAGACTTCAATTGGATCATAATTTACGCATGTTCCTCTTCAGATATGCACCTAGCAAAGTTTTCTGAGACATGTCAACAACTAGGCTACTGGAGTACCACTGGAAAGCAGAAAATGCAATAAAACAAGTTCTTACAAAAGGACCCTGTGAAACTGTTATGTCACTCACTTCCCTCCCTCATTTTCGCCCACTTCTCTCTTCCCATCACATACTATTTTCGATGTTTTTCCCCTGACCTGAATTCTTCAGCATAGTTAAAACCTCTCTACTTCCTTCTCTCCTACACCTTCACCCTCTTTTATCCAGACAGTAAATTCTACTATTCAAACCCACCTTCTACACTGGCTAATTAGTGGTACATCCTCCTGCCCTCAGGCTTCTCCTAGACCTTCACACTTCATTCATCAGTTCAGGCAAGATGCTGAACAGAGAGCTACAGTACCCACTGGGTTGCTTTGTTCCTATCACTCCCCTTGCTACACCTGTTCATTAAACACAATTCCTGAAACTCAATAAGGGAAGGATCTTTTCCTGACTATTCTTTTAGACACATCAAATTTGAGCTTCTGGTCATCAGCATGAGCAAAAGGTTAACAGAGCACACCCTGCCTACTGCAATTCACCTCGCTACCTGTTTCTCCCCTCTCAGCTCTGACATTTCTACAGCGATCAGTTCAAAAGATCTTGTTCCTGATGTGCACTAGAGTCTTCAACCTGCAGAGCTTCAGTACACATTGGATACTTGCTTCTGAAGGGTTACTTTGGTCACAAAGGTGGCATGTGGCTGTCTTAAGTGGAGGTATCTATAGCAAAAGGGTCTGCAACTACATTATGCAATTGTACCTCTTTTTATAGCCAACAACAGACAAAATGAGATGATATCTCAAAGAATAGATGACTTTTGCTCAGGTATCTGGTTTTTGGGTTCAGGGTGGGGAGGGGTTGTTGACTTTTTCTTTTCCTTCTCTCCCCTTCCTCCCTCCCTTCCCCCTCCCTTCTCTCCCCTTCCTCCCTCCTCTTTTCCCCCTCTCCCCTTCCTCCTCCCTCTCCCCTTCCTCCTCCCTCTCCCCTTCCTCCTCCCTCTCCCCTTCCTCCTCCCTCTCCCCTTCCTCCTCCCTCTCCCCTTCCTCCTCCCTCTCCCCTTCCTCCTCCCTCTCCCCTTCCTCCTCCCTCTCCCCCTCTACTTCTCTTTTTATGGCTCCCTCTCCTCCTCTTTCTCACTTAAAATATCCACTTTGCACTCTCTAGCCACGAAAGCTTCTACGAAGTTAATGGAATAAGATTCCATTTCCTTCCACCTAAAGAAGGAAGAAATTACTATTTAGAATAGAACAAGGTTGGCTTCAATCCAAAGGAGGTCAGTCCTAAAGAACAGCTTAAATTCGCATTAGTCATGCACACTTGCACATCTGCCTTCCGTGTTTCAGTCTGAAACAGAGGCACAATCCACACAGAAAAACAGACCTGCAGCACATGATTACCTGCAAAGTATGCATGTAAATGTAAGAACAGGTCCAGCTGTGCCATGAGGCAGTGTCACTGCTACTCCACTGCATGTTACAAAAGTCACATTACTTTTAAAGCAAATCCTGCAAGTATTTTTGCTTGAAATTTTGCTAATATGCTGTTTTCTCTGATTAAGACTTTTTGAAAGGTATGAGAAGATTAAATCATTAAAAATGTGGCAATTAAAACAAGTGTGCTGAGTAGAGTTGTTTGCTCAATTTAAACAACATAAATATACTAGAAATACTTTCAGTTTTGTCTTTGGCTCCTCATATACCTTGGATAAACAGCTTTGCACACAGCTGGACAAACATATATTTCCAGAGACAAGATAGATTAAAAAGTTCTTAATTAACCTTTAAATATAGGATTTTTTTGTAAGTAATTCTCATTAAAGCAATCCATAACCTGAAGCCTCATTTCTACTCTTGGAACTAAAAAAAAAAAAAAAAAAAAAAAAACCCAACAGTGAACTGAATTTGATGTTTGAAGGCTCAAAATAATGAACATTCTTCACATGCAGAAAAGAACCTTAAGATTGTATTACATGTGAGGCTTCATTAGAAAGATTCCTAAATAAACTTCATAAAAATTAATTAAAGCTTCATGGCACTAGGAAGATAATTTTCTCTTTCGTGCCTGGTCCCTCAGGTCAGAACACAGTCATGAGACTTCGCAGAACAATTTTAGTTCATCAAACTCATGCAGTTTGAGGTAAAAGCCCACACTGAAACACTTGAGATTCTCATAGTGTCTTATCATCCTTAAACAAAACAAAAATAAAAGATAGCCAGTTCTTTTTGCCTCAGAAGTTTGTGCAAGTTGTTTCTATCTCTTTCACTGCTGTTATTCCCATGTTCCCATGAACAGTAATATTACTATTCATCCAAATTCACTCAGCAAATGGCAAATAAACAGTTTGACAAGATCTTTATATTACAAAATGAAGCCTGCCTTTAAGTAAGTTCATATTTAATCTTTACATAAAACAGACCTTTAAGTATTTGCTAAGCAGGCAACGTAACAAACAGCTTTATACCATCAATTCTATGTTTGAAAGAAATCAATTCCGGGTTAGAAATCTGATGCAGAAAGAAAAAAAAAAAAGGTAGAACAAGACATTACCGGTGTCCTTCCATCCCTGACCTGTACTTCATGTTACAAGCTTAGGTCTCTATCACTTTTCTCCTCTGCTGCTTCTAAATACTTAGGTATTGCTGTCAGCAAAATACCATTTTCACTTTAAACATTCCTAAAGCACAGTTTCTTGTTTAAGGGATGGGATAGGGGAAAAGCACTGTTGTTTGCTTATTGATCCATTTTAAATAAAATAAGCACTGTGTATGATTTATATGTTAAACTCAGGACACAACAGCACCATTATAGAACGGTTTGGGCTGGAAGGGACCTTGAAGATCATCCACTTCCAACTCCCCTGCCATGGGCAGAGACACCTCTCACCAGACCAGGCTGCCCAGGGCCCCATCCAATCTGGCCTTCAACATCTCCAGGGATGGGGCAGCCACAGCTTCCCTGGGCTACCTGTGCCAGTGCCTCACCATCCTCATCATTAAGAATTTCTTCCTACTGTCCAATCTAAATCTTCGCCCTTCCAATTTAAAGTCATTCCCCCTCATTCTGTCGCTACATGCCCTTGTAAAAACTGCCTCCCCAGCTCTCCTGTAGCCCCTTCGGGTACTCAAAGGTCGCTCTAAGGTCTCCTCAGAGCCTTCTCCTCTCCAAGCTGAACAACCTCAACTTCCTCAGCCTGTGCTCATAGCAGAGATGCTCCAGCCCTCTCATCATCTTTGTGGCCTTCCTCTGGACCTGTTCCAACAGTTCCACATCCTTCTCATGTTGGGGATTCCAGAACTGGACACAGGTCTCCAGGTGAGGCCTCGTGAGAGTGGAGTAAAGTGGCAAAATCACATCCCTTGATCTGCCAGTCATACTTCTTCTGATGTAGCCCAGGATGCAGTTGGCTTTCTGGGCTGCAAGCACACACTGCCAGCTCATGTCAAGCTTCTCATCAAAAAGGACCCCCAAGCTATTCTCCAAAGGGCTGCTGTCAGTCACATTGTCCCCCATCCCCCAGCAATTAGCCTATTGCTCAGCTACAGAAGGAAAAATAAGAGCAAAAGTGTTCTTGGGATTGGTTTCTTAACAATAAGTCTCTGGCTCTTTGAGAAGAACTATGATGTTTTAGCAATACATTGCTAGGAAAGGATTAAAAAATATGACTAGATGGTAAAATCTGCAATTGACTTCACTGCAAACAGCTCAGAAGCAGGCACTAGTATGCTCAAGCACACAGTCAGTTTCTACAATGGCCTTATAATTTCAAAGGATTCAATAACTCAGCATTACAGCACTGAGACAGCCAAATGAAGTGAACAAGTCCTGTTTGACCACAGTGTGGATCTTTACCTCGGCTACCTCAAGGATTCCAAAGTCAGCCCAACTAAGATAATAGGTCTATGAAGACAGATAAATTGGCCTACACCGAATTTCATGCTATTCCACCTTGTCAAGGGACATAGAGGTCTAATACACTCTGTTAGGCAGTGCTGCACCACTAAGCAGCTTACACCTTGGACTTTCCAATGCTCTGGGGTCACTGCAATATGAAGCACACAAAACTAACCATGTGGTTTCATGTTCTACAGAACAATATCTCCAAACTAAATATAATAAAGTATTTTCTTAGGCTGAATTAAAATGTATTTTTTTAACTTGGTCATCTTAGAAGACAAGTAAAAATTCCAGGTTTGACTTTACCAGAGGAAAAAGCTGTCTTAGTTTTGATTTAGACACACAGAATCACCTCTGGCAGCAAAGACACTTTCTTTCTCATGACCCCAGTTATTCATATGTCCTTCTAGATACTCTTCCTTACATTGTTGTACGTTATCTTTCATCTCACCTAAGTCACAAGAATGAAAGAGGCAGAAGCCTATAGGAAACAACACTACAGACACAGGGACATCATTAGTCCTGTAACAAATGAGGCTAGGGGGAAATGTCACTTGTTGGAAACATTCCTCTTGGAGTATGAATTGACAGAGGTACAAATTTCAGAAGGCTAAGGAGAATTTTTGAAGCTCCTTCAAGGAATCCTCCCAGAACATCTTGGAAGAACAAGTATAGTTAGGGACCTGGTTTGCTTTCAGTTTCAGGCTAATTTTCAGGATTGCTGTGAAGTGTTCAAGCACATTCGAAATCACTGCGCAGTTAGAAAAAAGTCCAAACATCTTTATTCTGAGGCAAAGAGGTAGGACGATCTGCCAAGACCTTGCAAGAGACATGCTAAAAGAAGACAAGTTCACCTTCATTTTTCAAAGAAGAAATTTCCAGCACCCTAGAAAATCCACACATTACGCCTCCCTGCTCCCCCAAGAGGCACAGTCCAATGAAAGCCAGATATGCTCCTTGCAGAGCAAGAAATGCAGCTGCAACTAACGTACAAGTAAAGAAAAGAAAACAGGACCAATATTCTTACTGACGTGCTATGTTTATATCCCCCTATCCTCTCCCATCATGGCTCCTTGCAGGAGTCATATTTTGGGTATTACAGCATTTCCACAAATCTCAAGTGCAAAATTCACATTTTGGCTGACATTCCTCATGAGTGGGAAGAAAGAGTGATAAATGTGTGACTGCACCTCTTCACCAGATGTACACCCTCAACTTTTCCCAGCTCTTAAGGAAAAGGGTTAATACATATATACGTGCATGCAGACACACATATTTTCAGAAGTTACCAGTGCTGAAACTCAACAGAAACACCCCACGGGCACCACCCTGTCTGCAAGAACAAGCACCACTGACATTATCCCAAGTCTTTCATTTGTTCAGAGAATGGCATTTAATTGGAAGCATAACTTAGACTTATGGTAACATGATTCTCATTTGTAAATGCAGACCTTAATCGCTTGCAAGAAGATGGCAGAAACACTACTTACTGACACAAGCAGGACAGACAAGTGAATTTCCTTAAGCAAACACTCATTTGACTCCTGTTACAGGGCACTGCCAGAGCATGAAGACTTCAGCACCCCTCCATTCCTCTGCAAAAGCTGTAATTCTGTGACCTTTCCACACTGAGCTGTTTCTTATTTCCTGACTGGCAGGCACCCACTAGGTGCTTTCCTCCTTAAGCAGCAGGGAGTTGTTTTTAGACAAATGACTCAAGAAGAACAAGTTGACAGCATCATGCAGACAGAAGCCAATGCAGGAAGATGGTGCCAGCTCCCTGCTAAAAGGCTATGAAGGCCCAGGAACTGCACGCATGACTTGCCACCAGCTAGAATGAACAGCCTCTGCAAAAATTTCAGCCATACAAACCCAGAATTGTTTTATCTTCATATGACACTAGATTGATGTATTCTTTTACTCCAGATTGTGATGAACAGGATACAGGTTTCTCTCCACTGCATTGCAAGGTAATTCAGAAAGCCAAGTTTTACAGCAGACTGAGGTAGAAGAGGAGGCTCCACAAGTGTTTGTGCTGTGCCACCAAGAAGTAGTGTACTGTGTGTCACTGTAGTGGCATTGCCTGTGGCTGGTCTGCAGCACATGGATGCACCACCACTTCAGTCTAGCACTATGCTCATCTCAGAAGCACAACCTGTGGTGGACAACTCTTGTTATTGGGGTGTATGAAGTAATTACTCTCAACTACCTACCCACCCACTCCCCTATGGCAGAGAGAGACAGCAAAAGGAAGCACACGTGTTCTGAGACACTTCATAGAATCACAGAATCACCAGGTTGGACGAGACCCACCGGATCACTGAGTCCAACCATTCCTATCAATCACTAAACCATGCCCCTCAGCACCTTGTCCACCCATCCCTTAAATATCTTGAGGGAAGCTGAGTCAACCACCTACCTGGGTAGCCTGTTCCTGTGCACAATGACCCTTTCTGTGAAAAAAATTTTCATAATGTTCAGCCTGAACCTCACCTGGTGGAGCTTGAGGCCATTCCCTCTTGTCCTGTCCCCTGTCACTTGGGAGAAGAGGCCAGCTCCTTCCTCTCTACAACCTCCTTTCAGGTAGTTTTAGAGGGCAATGAGGTCTCCCCTCTGCCTCTTCTTCTCCAGGCTAAACAACCCCAGCTCTCTCAGCTGTTCCTTATAAGGCCTGTTCTCCAGCCCCTTCACCAGCTTTGTCACTTCTGCTCAAATCTGAGCTACTAATGAAGGAAACTTTGAGTGACAACAAACAGCAGAGAATTGCAGTGAAGGTGAATGGTAGTGAATGCCCTCTTGCTGTCCTGGGTTGCACGCAGTTAGTCATGAGAAGCAAGAGAAACCCTGCCAGGGTCACCAATGTCTTAAAGCAGTGCAGCTGTTTCTATGAACACATGAGCTGCAGCCCAAACTCCTCTCACACAATGCAGACAGCCACATCACTTGAGTGAGCTGCTTTGTGACTTCAAGAGATCACAAGATGTTGCCTCCAAAGATACTGCAGGCAGCATGTTTGTGCGTAACAAATCTGTGGTGGGAGGAGAGAGGATGTAGAAAATGCAGACAGAGAAAAGACCTCGCTGCAAGGGGTATGCTTTGTTGTTTATGGCCATCAGATTTTCTATGTTCATGATTGCAGGGACAGGTAAGATATTAATTAGTATTTCAAATAAGGCAGCTTGAGCTAACTGTTCTGTTATTTGTTACCTGCCACTGTTAGGATTTGTTGTATGGTTAAAACAATATTAACGCAACTCTCTCACTATAACAAGTAATTCAGAGCAGGCAGAAGCTTGCTGCCCAGAAAACATTCTCTTCTTGCAATAATAAAGGATTTTTTTATTCCACTGAAGTCTTTTCAACCTCAATGCGGAGAGTACATGCATAAATGCAAACAGGGCTACAGCAAAAATCAGCATAATCAATGCAGGATACTCCTGGGGTTCTGAGATACATTTAGCAATGAATTAAGCTATGACAACTGAAAATATTTCTGCTGTTTATTCCGGGAACAGTAATTTCTGTGCTACCACTTCCACAGTTCAAAAACACAGCTACAAAGGCAGCTGATTTCTGGAACCCACAAAATCCTGCCAACAGCTCCTTACCTCTGCGTCTACAAAATATTTTGGAAAGTTATATCATAGGTCTCCTAATGGTCTCATCAAGAGTACCTACATGTTTTAAATGATTGCAAAATCAAGAGCTACACTTGGTTAGCATGCAGGAGGAAGCACTGCCAGATCTTAACTTCACAGCCCCACACCTGTGTCCCCACGAAGACCCATAATGTATCGAGAGATTTATTAGACCAAATAACTGAAGGCATTTTCAGGATATGAAGCTAGCATTCAGCTGCAACAACATACCAGGTCTGTTGCCTCTGAAAAAGTCTTGTTCCCTGAGAAGCACTATTTGCTTTCAATTTACCATAATTGCCCAAAGAAACCTAACGTAACTTGATTTTCTTCAGCTATTTAATCACTATTGCCACTGCTCATTCTATTTGCATTTTGATGGATTTTACACCCTAACATTACTTCCACATTCTTTCCTCTGCTGCTTACTCAAATTATTGAACCTGCTTCATTCAGTTCTTTCCCCAAAATTCTACTTTATTCTAACAATAACAGCTTTATCCCTCAGCAGTTTGGAAGTGCTGCACATAAATTGTTTCTGATATTGCCTTTAAGCTATCAGACACAGCCAAAACAAAGCTTGTTTTCTTCTTGAAAGACAAAGAGAGCTCGTACTTGCACAAGCCAGTGAGTTGTACTCCCTCTGGCACATTGGGAAACAGGAAAAAACAGAATCGGCAGAAAGGCATGGAAACTCAGAAACATCTGAGCAGAGCTAGCTTATTGTTTACCCCACTAATTAATTACATTTGCATTCAAAGGAGGGATATTTACACTCAGGCTGAGCAGATAAAGCTCATGGTAAAACTACACCCAAGCATCAGGATCTGTGAAAGTGCTTTCTGTGTTAGGAGTAACTCCAGTGGTTCTGTAGGTAAGACACTACTAGGACACTTGCAAGAGACAAACAGGATAATCGGCTGGTGTTGACAGAGCGCAAGTATCATATGTTGTGTGGAGGTGTCTTACACATCGTGTACAAGATTAGGTGTCCTGCAGGTAATCCTAGAAACCATCAATAGATTTAAAGTAAAAACCAAAACAAAAATCTACCCACCCCAAACCCGTCAACATACAGTTCACTCTCATACTGGAATTCTTCATGTAATTAAGGAGTTAACATTTCTTCTTAAAAAAAGAATACTCTTCACTAATTTGCAACTGTGACTGCCAGTCAATACCTGCCTTGATATTAAGGTCATTCAAGCTGAGTGTCTTACGGCTCAGGACAGTACTAGTAAATCCATTTACTTTTACTCCAGGGAGATGACAATAGAGTAACAGTCTTTATTTAGCTATTGGACACAGCTGTGAGGTATGACAGCAGGGGAGCAGAGGTGCCAGGTCATGGGGAACAAACATTCCAGACAGTTGCTGTGACCTGCAGACGTGAACCATTGCCCAGTGGTGACAGCTGTCAGCAGATGGTAGGGATCCACTTGGTTAATCAGGTGCCCTTCCTTGCATTTGGCTCGGGAATCTTCCAAAATCAGTTGTCTCTTTACTACTTACTGGCCCTGCTTGCAACAAGATTTAAATATAATGACAAAATCCCCTTGCAAAACTCTGCAGGTAAAAAAAAAAATCTCCTTGTAAATCTCATTATTAAGTACTAGGCGTTCTGTTTTCCAAGAGAAGGATTTTGCTGCTGCCAAGTTCATCAGGTAATGAGAGCAATCAAACTGCCCAGGAAACTGACCTCCTCACATGCATTAGGTCATGTAATGCCACAAATGACATTTAAGTTCAATTATTTTGTAGTATTAGCCAGGTTTGATTGGCACTTGAGATTAAGTATGAAACTACCTATAATGATGTGAGTTAATTTTCTGCCAGAAGCATATTAACAACATAGCAGCCAGTAATGTACTTTACATGGACTCCCATCAAGATTGTAGTAAGGTAAGCTTTTCAATAGAACCCTTTATGGAAGTTTTGTTTTGAAAAACATGTCATTTAAAAACATACCTGTTAGTTGTGTCGAAAGTCTAATGGTGAGAATTCATGTCTTCAGCAATCCAGACTTGACTTTACCATACAACAGATATATTAAATATTTAATACTTTTTAAAAAATTAAAATATTTATGGAATAAATAAAGATTCAAAGACTCCTCATGGTGTTTTGGTGGAATCTGTCCATGAATCGACCATCAGGTTAGTTTATAACAAATGCAACCATCTTTTGATGCTGGAAGGTTTGTGGCTTGTTCTTCTTGCAAAACAACATGTCACTCATTAAACCTTACTTGGACTGAAATACCTTGGGACAAAACTTGACTGTAGCTAAAGCAACTTCCTCTAGTTTCTTTGCAAAACAGAAGAAACAACCAGCAACTCCCAAGGAACATAACAGAAGAAGCAGGCGCTGCAGAGGGTTAAAAAAACCATCAGAGACAACACAACAGAAAGTTTTGGCTGTAGGATAGGAACAGAAGGACATGTTTCTGTTCCACCAGGTCTCATTTAACTACCAGACCCAATTAAGAACATGAATAAGTGACAGCACAAAGACTGCACCCACCAATGTAAAGGGATTTTTGGATACTCCAGAAGACCTAACCTAAAACTGAAGAAGTACTGCAGAGAAAACACAGGAGCAAGCATACAAAAGAGCATACACTATCTTCCATACAACTCTCATTCAGTAAACGTTGCTTCCTGTAAATAAAATCCCCAGAGCTAACCTGCCTGCTGACAGTTCACCACATATTCTTGGAAAGCACTAACTTGGGATTCTAAAAAGTTCATAGAATAGTTTAGGTTGGAAGGAACCTTGAATATCATCCAGTCCCAACCCTCTCTGCCATGAGCAGGGACACCTCCCACCAAACCAGGTTGCCCAAGGCCCCATCCAACCTGGCCTTGAACACCTCCAGGGGTGGAGCAGCCACAGCTTCCCTGGGCAACCTGTGCCAGTGTCTCACCATCCTCATAGTGAAGAAATTATTTCCTCCTTATGTCTAGTCTATATCTGCCCATGTTCAGTTTATATTAAAGTTCAGATGAAATACTGGAAATGTCAGTGCAGTGTGTGCCAAGGGAAGAAACATCACTGTCAACTCCACCTCAGAGAAGCATTTAGGGCCCCCGTGGCAAAGCAGGGGATGTAACACAGCAGGACTGGCAAAACGCCTAGCACGAAATGAGTCAAGTTTGATGCATGCATGACACCTACTAAGAGAATTAACTTTTGCTGCTATCTTCCTAGAACATCACATTTTGTAACACAATTGCAAGAATATCTACACTTGCAGGCAAAGTACTGGAGTAGCACACTGGTGGAAAACAATGTGAAGAACAAGAAATTATTGCCATTGGTTTAACACCTAAGTCGGAAACCACATTTAGTTAAGGGAAGTTGGATCACAAAAAATTATTATTTTTAAACACCTACAACTAAGTGTGAGGTGACCCAGGCCTTTAAACCCGCTGCCTTCAGAGAAGCTACACAGAAACAAACTGTGCAGCCACTCGCCTGAAGATTCCAGAGAAACTGCACAGCAAGAAGACATCACAGTCACTCCATAGTAAAGGACACTGCCATAAAACCAGGCTGCTGACCAATGGCAGCATAGCTCTTGGTGCCCCGTGAGCATTTAATAGATCTCCCCAATTGTCATTTCTGCTCGCAAAGAGATCCCTGTTTCCACTCCTAATGGCTCCTTAGCAATAGGGTTTCCCAAGCGGCTCTGCAATTGTGGGAAGTATGGAGAAACATGTGATCTTTACAAGTTTAAGAACAACAATAGGAAAAAAACACACAAGAAGAAAGAAAATTAATCTAAAGCTCAGATTTAGGCTTTTAAGCTTAAGTCTTTAAGCTCCACTTTGCCTAAATTAATAGTTTGTCTAAATTATGAATTATTTAAAAAGCTCAAGCCTATGACCTGCACCAATTGCTGCTTTAGCTTTATCTCAGCAAGTATCTACCCTGCAATGTACCATATAATATCTCTGCACAAAATCGCTAGCCTAAATTCAAGCTTTTTAAAATATATAATTAAAGGAAAACAACACAAAACTTGCAGAGCAGTAAACAGAAAAAAATATACACACACAAAATATCCCCACAAAAATCCCATGTGTAACTTGCATCCTCTTCCAGATACTGTAAAGGGAATGCCTGCATGTTAGTTACATGGGACTTTGCAAAACAGAACAGAAACCAAATTTTGCTCTCTTCTGGGCTCCTTTGCAATGTTCTAGTAAGCTGCACATCAAGCCTATAGGCATGAAGGCCGCCTGATACCAATGATGCCAGCAGTGTGGAAATACACTTCTCTACTTTTTTAAACTGTACTCGACAAACTTAAAAGCAATTGTCAAGGAGAATGGTATAATAATAAGTTCTTTGCCTTCACACATGCAGCAGCCAAGGCGCTTAAGCTAAGTTTTAAGATTACCACATGCAACTACAAAATAGTGAGGAAGAAAGAAGAGCTATCTCTCTACTTAGCACTTCACAAGAGATGCATAAGATTTCCCCACTCTGGAGACAAATACGCATCAGGATGCGCAACAAATACCACAAACAAAAAAAACACTGCATAAGCCCTCACTCTCTCTCTGTAAATGATTAAAATGGCTCCATGCTTCACATTTGAGACAATGTTGCACCATATATAGCCTCAGAGAGTGCTGCAGAAACTGCAAAGGCAAAGCATCCTGTTCTTGTGACACAGTCTCCTTCGACAAGCTTGTAAGACAATTTTAATAGTAACAATTGGAACACAAATAATGAACAGCTAAGCCATTCGGTCTTTTGTGACAAAAAGAAAATCAGAGACTTAAAGTGCTGCAGAGGAGGAACTTGACTTTTAGCACAGTCAAAGGTTATTTAGGAAGAACTCTGCTGAGGATTGGGCTGGAGAGAGCAGGAGAGGTGAAAGTGTTGCGGAGGGTTGGTTCTTGACTTAAGACAGCAGGAGTTCAGCACATCACACAGAAAACATTATTTCAGGGACAGCAGGAGGAGTTAGTATGGGGGAAGTGGCTAAAAGAAAAAATGTATTTGTTGTAGTCTCATTACCCTTTTATACCAGATTCACCTTGGTGGAGATTCAGCTCACACAGAAAAGTGGCCTGTGGTTACTTTTCAAATATTTCTATTAAATTTTCTACCCACCAAAGAGGAAAAAAACAGATATACTTGTCCTGTTACAGGAACAATATGAACCGGGTGGGGAGGAGTTAACAACTGAATTGAAAACTCCATAGAAGCTGTTTGAGGAAGCTCGAGAATCTATGGTTTATAACATTTGTAAGGAAAGTACATGCTAAAACAGCATTGAGTCTTAACATTTGTAGGAAACATGAACAAAAAGAGTTGGAAAAACAGTGATGTAATATATGGGTGAAAAATGAGCACTGGGAACTCTCAGCATTTACAAGCAAGATTTTAGACAGACAGCTAGGATTTCTCCTACTCCCATTTTCCATCACAGGCAGTCTCAAATTTCAAAAGTAAAAGCAGGAACAGTGCTAACCAAATGTTTCACCTGCTGTAAAGTATACAAGAACTCATCTTTGTAGCACAGTAAATTCTTTGATTATGGAAAGCACGTCTACATTAACTCATAAAAATATGAGCTGCTAGAGAACAAAGTTTTAATTATTTCAATTTCAGACAGCAGAACCTGAAGTTCTCAGCACGCAGAGGCTCAATGACGTCAAAGTAATGTCTACTGAAAACATACACTTGAAATTCTGGTCCTTTTATCCATTGCATCTCGTAGCAAAACAGGGAAATTAAGTAATGTAAAACCCCTGATTAAAAATGAAACTGAGTTTTTAGCTCACTGGTCTAACTCTAAAAGCATGCAGAAAACTCCTTCTGTGGTTACCAAAGAAAAATGTGGGAGATGTTACTTTTCATACTCAAACTATCCAAGTCCTTTGAAACCAAGAACAAAAGCTTTAGGCCACACCAGGTGATCACAGCGACAACAAAATAACACCACAGAGTTCCTGCTTTGGCTCAGTTACCTACTCAGCTCCCTGCGCCCCCAAGCTCCTTCCCCACTCTACTCCAAAGCCACCCTGTCTATGGACCAGTTTCAGCCAAGTTGTGAAGCACAGGGGATGTCTTGCACTAAGTATTTGCCAGTAAGTTTCACCAAAGAGCCCCCACTCCCTGTTAGGGAACAGCTGCTCTGAGCTCCTGTGCTCATTTTCTGCCTGGCTCCCTGGCAAGCTAAGCAACACCCAACTAGCCACGACACCACACTTCTTTTTGACCAAATGGTAACTAGGAAAGATGCCAATGAATGCAGAGCCATCAGGAATGGTTTTACAAAATACAGGGGAAAACTGATACTAGAGGGCTTGGGGCTGGCACTGCAGATAGAGGGGCTAAGAAGGAGAAGAGGGATGGAGCCCTTCCGCTGGCAGAAGAGTAGGAACAGCAGACACAAGACAACTCCCCAAGAAACCAGGTTGACTATTTCTGTTACTCTTGGAATGCTTTTCATCAGGGAACTGCCAAGAGAGCAGAATTCATGCCATATAAAGGGCACATGCCCACTCATCCTTATAAACTATGACCAATACAATGTAAAGCCCCATATAAGAATACAGATGATTATTCTAAACAAGCTGAGCATCTAGTTTTCCAATATATTTGTATACAGTCTATTCTATTTATCATTAATAAGAGAAAAGGTTCTGATTTAAGATGACAATATGCACTATGACAGAGCCAAGACACTACAACCTAACCAAGTGCATTCAAAGTGGCTCTATTTCTTTATTCTGAAATTCATGAGAGACACATAAACATAGTTAACTGTTAATAATGATGTAACCTGATTAAGTTGCTGTTCCTCTCCTTGAAAGGTAACCCTCTTTTCCTGTGGGAATGCTTTTGCATGCTTAACATGCAAATGTTGTACTTCACTGCTGATACTTCAACTTTTTCTATAGCTGAAATCAGAAGTTACTGACATACTGCTGTTAATATCACCTTGCCTTGCTTAACAGCTACTGCATTAGCATTTTCAGTAGAGATTTCTTCTGCAGAAGGCAGATGGAATTACCTTCTGTTTATGCAACAGACTCCTCAAATGGGAGCATTACAACAGATCGCCATGTGCTGCTCATGTGGACTGTGCTTTGGGGAAATCAGTTACTTCCCTACTGACAAGAACTACTGCAGTCTCCTGCAACAGTGAAGAATTCAATTTGTACCACTAACATGAAGTTACATATTCTAAATTACAGACTGCTTTGTTTGTCAGGATTTGAAATACGTCAGACATTACACTGCGTTAAAAAAACCCTAAACCTTTCTGCAAGTAGAAGCTATGAAAAGAACACACAACTAATTAATAGCTTTCAAAAATTACATTTTTCCATACTTTGCAGAGTTTGAGGCATGAAAACACCCCTACGTTTACATGATTAGTAAATCCATAATACATGTCATTTTCCTTACAACTCTCAGCCCAGAAGAAGAGCCAGGACTGTGCTTTTCAGAACATATAGTTCTTGCTACAGAAGTAAAACTCTAATCCGAAAAAGAGTTTAAATTATATTTTTAGGTTTTGGGGTTTTTTTTTAAGTAAACCAGTCAATACACCTTAGTTAAAACCTGCAGATAGCTCAGCCAAAGTTAACTATTTCTTTTTGCTCAGTGCAGATTGCACTGCCAAATCCTGGTAGTGTTTTAGCAAAAGGGTTGCCTGCAGGAGACAGGCTAGTTTCACCACTCGCTCCTGCTACGTGAGTCAAAACATTCTCTGGCCAGTCTGTATTGCAGCCCATCACCTACAATCCCATCACCATTTGGGATCGGTAATAAGATGTAAACCAGATGAAAACGAACCACAACAGAAGAGCTCCACTCTTTGAGTGACAATCAGATCAATTCACTTACAGCATAATACAACCATTGTTTACAAAAGCAATGTTAAAAGCAATACGTTTTGATAGCAAGGAAAGAACACATTAAATGGTTTCAAACTAATGAAAAGCTATTTTACAACATCCTTTATGTATTTCTAGCTGCACTTTCTTGCAAAGAGAGCTCTGGGCAAGTTAGTGTGAAAAGAAGAAATAGCACTCATTCATGTTTTTATGTTTCAAAACATTAAAAAAAAAATTTGCATGTGACACTGCCTCAAGCCTTTTGCAGTTCTTTCAGTTACATGTGTTCACAGATCTTTTCTTCCACTCTGCTGACATTCCCTCAACTTCTACACATTTTGTGAAAAAATGGCTGTCTCCATCTTTCCAATTAGCTTAAAGGCTAATTTACCTGATGGATCACAGCTAGGCAGAGATAGGAGTCTAAATAAGCCAGTGTTCACCAGCATACAACAGCAACGCTTCAGAGAGCCATAACGATGCTGGCAGTTTGCCATGGGAGGAAAACAATAGACAAGCTCATGAATCTCCTTTCATCTTATCCACACCAGTCCTCCTCAATGTTCACAGCCAGGATGTAAGTAATATAATACGGGGTTATAGAAGCAGCATAACCAAGTAAATACATACTAGCAGCGAATTACAGAGTGAGACTGAGTCATTCAGACACCCAAAGCAAGGCATTGAGCAATATGTTAACACCCCAGCAGAGGAGGGTGGGGTAAACAGCATAGAGAAGCAAAACTGAAAGAAAAAGGGCTCTGTGATGAAAAAAGCAGCCCTAACTTTACCATCTTCTACTTTGACTATTAGGAGTATTTTAATTCTACATTAAGCTTGCCTTTCCACTTTATCTACTAACTGAATATATATGTTTAGCCTTGAATATATGAGCACGGAAAGAAAGAAAAACCGAAGCAAAAATAGTTGGAGCAATGAAGGCTTTCTCTCTTCCTCCTTGTTAGCAGTTACCTAATCTTTCAGAATAACCTTTGAGGAAACACTAGTGTCTGTGGGGTTTCAATTTCTCTTTTACTCTCAGTATTTACTCAAAATTTTCTATTGCGTCTTCTCTTTTCTGAAGCTTCCCTTCCTCCCTCTGTCTGTTCTTTACCCAGGCACACACCAGCTGCATATTGTGCTCTTTGCCAAAGCCACAGAAGAGTCCAGAGTTCTGCTTCTGCACCCCATCTGCAGAGACTAGCATCATCTCATTCATTAGCTGCGTGCTAAAAGCACATCCTTGCTCTTCTCCATAGTACAGGGCACAGTAGTTCTCAAACCAAAATAAATCATAAGGAACACCATGAGAAAGTAAACATACCTGTCAAGAGAAACAGAAAATCCTATATTTTCCCTACAAATCCTGTCTATGCTAGTTTGAACTCAATTGCAGTATAAAAGAAGCACACACAAAAAAAGAAAACATCACAACCCCCCCCAAGTGAACCTGTTTTCTTTTCTCCTAATAAGACGAACTTCTATCAAGCATGTAAACAAAATTAAAACCAACCAAACAAAAAACCCCAAAGAAAAATCCCACAACAGGGAAAAACTCACAGAAAAACAAAACCCTCAAAGTCTGATTTAGACAGGTAACAACAATAAAAATCAGTGACAGCAATAAAAATAAGTAAGTCATTTTCTTATTAAATGACCTACTGTTTCTTAATAACCTCTACGTACAGAGGTTAAGAATAAAGTTGATTTGTGAGCAAAAAGTGCCAGATGTCTAGAAACCAGATTTATAGTTGCAAAAGTTCTCACACCAACAGGAGCCAACCCCTTTAGCAATTTTGATACAAATGAAGCCCTAATGAACACAGAACTCTTTACAGCTTCACTACTGCCTGTGAAGAAGAGTACCAGCACTCAGCCCTGACCCATTCCGTGATCCAGACAGAGAGCTGGGACTTCAGAGGTCAAGCTTCTGTTCCCAACTCACTTATGCAACTCTGGGCAAATTTCTTAATCTCTCGAACTTTTGTTCTTTGCTTAAGAGAAGAAAGCCCTAATCTGCCTTTTGTCATACTGGTCAGACAGTAATAGGCACAGAAAACTTTCACATCATATCTGCAAAATGTGAGTCTATAAGCTCACACAGCTCCTCTCAAGACTCCTGTAACGACTACCTATGCCCCAGACCTCCGGTATTAAGGACTGCCTGAAATTTTTTTCCCACTGTTTACAGTTTTAAACATGATTTTCCCAGAAAACCAGTACTATTTACTCACACAGACTACTAAACCATAGCAATCTGGCACGTTTGCATACACTGATTATTTATAACTCTCCCATGTCAACATTTTACAAAATATCTCAACAAGTATTATTTTACAACTGTATTTCTGCTATTTTAAATCCAAATAACTTTTTGCCCATGTTCCAGTCCACATATATAAAACTAACATGAAAGGATGTGAGATACTACAGGCATTCAGAAAGGTTATCAAAAAACCCTGAAGTCTAGCTATAGTAACTGATTATTTCTAGGGGAAGGATGTCTTTAAAACTTTGCCCAGATATAAAGTATATGCAAGCCTTTTACTTCTAGCAAGGGATATCAAAGCACATATTTTACACGAGTTACACAAAGACCAAAGACCCACATACAGTAAGCAGACTGAAATAATTGAAATAATTCTTTGTACTTCTGGGTATTTTTTTTCTTTTCAGCTTCCTTACTTAAACACGCCAAACACTCCACAATGCATTCCTTGGCTTCCCTACACTGCTTCCAAGTTTTACCAAGTCTGACAAATCCTGCACATCGCTATGCCACTCCATTACCCTACTTGGAGAAAGCCAACATCCTCCTGAACTGGTTTCCTCCTGAAGACAGAAAAGGGTAAATAACATTCTGACTGACAACCGTCTGTAAGTCAGATTTATGTAATGCTGAGCCCTCATCCAGAAAGCCTTGACATGGCCTGACAAAACCCCCGTAAGCCCTAAATCCTTTACCCTCCCTGCTTAAGCGGGATGTTTCCAGCCTCATTACTCTTCAGTGACATAGGGGTTCTTAACCTAGGAGGGTAGAAAAGAATAAATACACCTATAATCATAGAATCACTTGGCTGGAAAAGACCTTCAAGATTATCAAGTCCAACGGTGCCTGTCCACTACTAAACCATATTCCTAAGCATTTCATCTACCTGTCTCTTAAATATGTCCACGGATGGTGACTCAATCACCTCCCTAAGCAGCTGTTCCAGTGCCCAATAACCTTTTCGGTTAAGAATTTTTTTCCCAATATCTAATCTGCAGCTTGAGGCTATTTCCTCTCATCCTATGACCTATAAGGTGGACAAGGAATTATTTGATACATCAGTAAGATGGAATAATAACAGAAAAACAGAGAAAGGGGAACTTCTCGCAGAGAGAGATGAGGGGCAAGGACTCCAGAGGGACTCTGGCTGCTGCCGAGGAGCCCTGGCGGGGTCTCTGCCCCTCACCACCTCCCCGAGGGTCTTGTTTGCAAATGAGGAGCCTCAGGCACTCCTCCTGAGTCTCCTCTCCCGTCTCTCTTCCTCCTTTCTCCAGAGGGAGCCCATGGCTGAGCATGGACCGGGCTTCCTTCTGTCCTCACCTATAGCTCTGGGAGGATGTGGGGGGGGACAACAGGCAAACCCACACCAGAGACAGTACCTGGGGGGACAACAGGTAAACCCAGCCCTGCAGGGTGAGCGGGGGACGCGACAGGTAAAGGCAGCCCCAGAAGCGGTGCGGGGTGGGGGGGGAGAACAGGTAAACCCAGCCCCGGAGGCAGTAGAGGGAGGTTCCTCTCACCCGCCTGAAAGCAAGCCTGGGGCGAACCAAGAGGCATGCAGCCCGAGAGCAGCGGGGAAGGCGGCTCTAGGGAGGCTCTAGGGAGGCGGGTGTCGGGGGCTCCTCTCGCCCGTCCGGCTGGCAGCGCCCTCCGCCCTCCCCGCCCTCTCACTCACACACACACAGCTCCACCACGTAGGCGTAGTAGGACCAGGCCACGACCAGGGCGATGAAGGCCACGGGCACCCAGGCCAGCACCTTCTGGCAGCACTTGAGGACGTGGGACGGCGCCATCTTCCCCACCGGGCGCCGCAGGAGGCATCGGCGCCGGCGCTGCCACGGGCAGGCAGGCAGCGAGGGGGCGGCGCCGCACGGCCTCCGACACGCCCCCTGCCCCGCCCCGGCCCCCAGAGCCTGCCATCAGCCGAGCCCCGAGCGGCGCCGCCGGACCCGGCCCGAGCCTTGGGCAGGGCTCCGGGATCTGGTCTCGAGTCTCACCGTCCAGTCCTAGTCCCGAGTCCCAGTCCCCAGTCTTACCCCCCAGTCCCTAGTCCCAGTGCCGTCTCCAGTCCCAAGTCCCAGTCCTCAGCCGCCGTCTCAGTCTCCAGTCCCCAGTCGAAGCCCCAGCTGCAGCCTCCAATCCCCAGTCTCCAGTCCCCAGTCTTACTTCCCAGTCCCCAGTTCCCAGTCCCCAGCTGCAGCCTCCAGTCCCGAGCCTTACCTCGCAGTTTCAGTCCCAGCAGCTGCAGTCTCCAGTCTGCAGTCCCCAGTTCGCAGTCCCCAGTCCCATTCTCCAGTCCCATTTACCAGTCCCATTCACCAGTCCCAGTCCCAGCCCCCAGTCTCCAGTTTCCAGTCCCCAGTTCCCAGCCACAGAGTCTCCAATCCTGAGTCTTACCTCCCAGCCCTATTCCCGAGTCTGACCTCCAATTCTCCTGTTCCAGTCTCCAGTCCTAGTCCCCAGTCCCCATCCCCAGTTTCCAGTCCCAGACTCCAGCTACAGTCTCAGGTCCTGAGTCTCAGTCCCCAGCCACAGTCTCTGGTCCCAGCCTCAGTCCCCAATCCCAGCCTCATCTCCCAGTCCCCAGTTTTCACCCCCCATTCTTCACTCCCCAGCCTCAGCCTTCACCCCCAAACTCCAGCCTCAGCCACTAGCCACAGCCTTAACCCTCAAAGCCACACTCTGAGCTTTAGTCCCCAGCTCCCAGCCCTCAGCTGTCACCCCCCAGCCCAGAGCCCGAGTCTCAGTTGCCAGCCTCACGACCACCCGCCAGGATCATCTCCCATCCCCCAGCCTCAGGACCAGCCTCAGCCCCTCATCTCATCCTCCACTCCCCAGCCCCCAGACTCAGCTGCCCCTGCCTCCTGCTACCGTGTCTGTGTGCTCAGAGGTGCGAGCGGAAAGATTGCTGGATGCTGCAAGGTTTGTTTATAAACAACTTACAGTACATTTTTCTGAAGTTAATGCCCAGTGGCTGAGACAGTGCCATGACCTTCAGAGAACCATAGGACGGCTTAGGTGGGAAGGGAACATGAAGGTCACCCAGTCCAATCCACCTGCAGGGCTACCTTCCACTAGGTCAAGCTAGGTCATGTTTCTTACAGCGCAACCCAGGAAAGCTGCTTTTTGATGCAGTCTCTTGAAAGGCATCACCTTTCTGGCCTCTTCTCGCAAGTGACAGGGGACAGGACAAGAGGGAATGGCCTCAAGCTCCGCCAGGGGAGATTTAGGCTGGAGATTAGGAGGAGGTTTTTCACAGAAAGGGTCATTGGGCATTGGAATAGGCTGCCCAGGGAGGTGGTTGATTCACCTTCCCTGGAGGTGTTTAAGGCACGGGTAGAAGAGGTCTTGAGGGACTTGGTTTAGTGTTAGATAGGAATGGTTGGACTAGAAGATCCGATGGGTCCCTTCCAACCTGGTTGTTCTGTGATTCTGTGATCTATTTTACAGAAACCCTTGGTTGGAGATCTTTGCTGTCATTGAGTCCTATTGTATCAGTCCACTAGCAAACGGTGTCCCTTAGCGCTTCATCTACCTGCCTTCTCAATGCCCCAGGGATGGGGCCTCAACCACCTCCCTGCGCAGCCTCTGCCCTCACTCCCTGCCCTGCGGCGGCGGCTCCGCGGGCTCAGGCGCCACCTGGCGGAGAGATATAGAATGGTTTGGGTTGGAAGGGACCTCAGAGATCATCCAGTTCCAACCCTTCTGCTATGGGCAGGGACACCTCCCACCAGACCAGGCTGCCCAAGGCCCCATCCTACCTGACCTTGAACACCTCCAGGGATGGGGCAGCCACAGCTTCCCTGGGCAACCTGTGCCAGTGCCACTCTCTTGGTGAAGAAATTCCTCCTTATGTCTAGTCTAAATCTGTCCCTCTCCAGTTTATACCCATTGACCCTCATCCTGTCACCACAAGCCTTTGTGAACAGCCCCTCCCCAACTTTCTTGTAGCCCCTTCAGGTACTGGAAGGTCGCTATAAGGAAAGTGGTGGAGCCACCATCCCTGGAGATATTTAAAACGAGTAGATGTGATGCTTAGGATCTTGCACCCTTAGCAAGTTTGTGGATGACACTAAGCTGGGTGGAAGCATGGATCTGCTGGAGGGTAGGGAGGCTCTGCAAAGGGATATGAACAGGCTGGACCTCTGGATTGTGACCAGTGGCATGAGGTTTAACAAGGCCAAGTGCCAGGTCCTGCACTTGGGGCACAACAGCCCTGTGCAGCGCAAGAGGGATAAGAGGGAGTGGTCTCAAGATGCAGCAGAGGAGGTTCAGACTGGACATCAGGAAAAAAATTTTCATGGAAAGAGTCATTGGGCACTGGAACAGGCTGCCCAGGGAGATGGTTGAGTCACCTTCCCTGGAGGTGTTTAAAGGACAGGTGGACGAGGTGCTAAGGGACATGGTTTAGTGCTTGATAGGAATGGTTGGACTCGATGATCTGGTGGGTATCTTCCAACCTAGTGATTCAACCTAGTGATTCAGTGATTCTATGATCCTATGGTTTAGTGGTAGACTTGGCAGTGTTAGCTTGGAAAGGACACACTGCATCATCGAGTCCAACCATATAGTGATAGGATTGCTTTGACAGAAGTCAAGGGTGACTATCATGGCCTTGCCTACTGATGAGATGATGGAAAAAATAGTAAGACAAGTGATTAGGAATTCAGAACACCATGAGGGAGGGGATGCCTGGGACAAATGCCCAAGCAGCAGCAGGCTCTATGTGTGGGAACATATATGTTTATTCATCATAGAATGATAGAACCACCAGGTTGGAAGAGACCCACCAGACCATAAAGTCACAGAATCACAGAACAACCAGGTTGGAAGGGACCCATCGGATCTTCTAGTCCAACCATTCCTATCTAACACTAAACCAAGTCCCTCAAGACCTCATCCACCCGTGTCTTAAACACCTCCAGGGAAGGTGAATCAACCACCTCCCTGGGCAGCCTATTCCAATGCCCAATGGCCCTCTGTGTGAAAAACCTCCTCCTAATCTCCAGCCTAAATCTCCCCTGGCGGAGCTTGAGGCCATTCCCTCTCGTCCTGTCCCCTGTCACTTGGGAGAAGAGGCCAGCTCCCTCCTCTCCACAACCACCTTTCAGGTACTTGTAGAGAGTAATGAGGTCTCCTCTCAGCCTCCTCTTCTCCAGGCTAAACAACCCCAGCTCTCTCAGCCGCTCCTCATAGGGTCTGTTCTCCAGCCCCTTAACCAGCCTCGTTGCTCTTCTCTGGACTTGCTCCAGAGCCTCAACATCCTTCCTGTGGTGAGGGGCCCAGAACTGGACACAATATTCAAGGAGCGGCCTCACCAGTGCTGAATACAGAGGGAGAATCACCCCCCTGGATCTGCTGCTCACACCGTTTCTGATACAAACCAGGATGCCATTGGCCTTCTTGGCCACCTGGGCACACTGCTGGCTCATGTTCAGTCGGCTGTCGACCAACACCCCCAGGTCCCTCTCCTCCTGGCAGTTTTCCAGTCAGGCTTCTCTCAGTCTGTAGTTCTGCATAGGGTTGTTGTGCCCCAAGTGCAGGACCCGGCATTTGGCCCTCATGCCGTTGGACATTGCCCAGCGGTCCAGCCTGTCCAGGTCCCCCTGCAAAGCCTCCCTACCCTCCAGCAGATCCAACCATTCCTATCAAATACTAAACCATGTCCCTCAGGACCTCGTCCACCCATGCCTTAAACACCTCTAGGGAAGGTGACTCATATACAGAATAACTGTGGAGCAGGGAGATGTGCCCAGAGAATGTAGAAGATCAGTTTGGGATCCACTCTAAGTGTATGGGCATGGCAGAACATCAGAGCAGGATCAGAATGGTAAGGAAGAGCTGCAAAGTTGCACATAGTACTGCAAGGGCTGTTAAAGAAAGGGATTACAGGAGAGGAAGAGAGCTGGTGGAACTGTTTAGTCTGGCCCATTCCTAACAGAGCTTGGAGGTGTGAGAGGAGTGACTAGTTACATGGATGGCATCTTGGTTACGGGCACTAGACACTCTAGAGAGGTACTAGCAAGCATAGAACAGTTTGAATTGAATGTGAGGTAGGAAAACCTTGGGTTGCTGTGCTGGTTAGCACATCAGAGATATTGTCAAAATATTCCAGGTCCTCTAATCTTCATTCTGCTTGTTGAAGGTGTGAAAACATGCAACAGCTGCTGGCATGTGCTTTCTCTCAAGATCTCAAGGGAGTTTTAATAACTGGCGTCAAGACAATAGGAGCAGATTTTAAATGCTTTGTGTCCTTGTAATTAATATTTATTAACAGTCCTCTCAGAAGTAACTGAGAGGGGTGGGGAATGAACAGAAAAAGTAGAACAAATGAATGAGTATTTTGGATTGGAGCACAATAAGGGGCAGGTGGAGAAGCTGCATGGAGCCTGCATGGTACCTTTGCAACCAAAGAGATACTGGAGGTTCTATCAGCCTGTAAATGCTGTGTGTTAGTTTGGCCCACTGAGCATTTCCAAATAAAATCTGGTGTTAATCCTCTAAATAAAGAGATTATATTAAGAATGTCAGAAATATGGAATGAAATATGGAATGTCAGAAGTTCATTCTTTTCGGCTATATTCAGAGTGTGCTTCCTGCCTGCCTGGGAAAACTTTCCTGGCATATTGGCTATCTGGCAAACATCATGGAAACAATATAGAAGATGTGGGCATGTCTGACATTTAACAGTCCTAAATTCATTTGTTATTGAAATGCTTTCAGCTAAAGTCAGGAAGATAGGGGCAAAGTGGGGTGGGGTGGAATTTTGAATCCCATACAAAGTAATTCAGCAACAAACTTAGGATGGTTATCTGACACAGTGACAAAGGTAACAACCTGGGATAGCCATGTGGCAAAAGGGGCTGCTGATTTAACAGAAAATACAGTGTATCTGGCTGTTAATTGCACCAAGCACAGCTGCTGGCAATGGAAACTGGTTCCAGATGTAGAAAAAAATGGGGAGAGGTAAGAAAAACGGAGAGGGATCTTCTGACAGTAGGAGTGTGAATGTCTCCGTGCTGTGAGAACGCTGATCTACAGACATGAAGGCACCAGGACATGGAGTGTAATCCCCTTGGAGATCCTCGCTGGACTCTCCATCAGCTTTCAGCCCAAACGTCTTGGGAGGATGGAGGAAAGAGGACTAGGCTTGCTCCCTGACACTGAGCAGTGGAGAGACAAGGGGGATAGGACTAATGCAACATCACTGGGTGTGAAGTGCAAGTTTTAAGCATGATAATTGGCATTCCAGTTGTTTGTTTTTAGTCCTTTAATTGCTGTGTTACTTTCTTAGTAATGTATTCAGTGACTAAACATTCTACTCGCAAACCGGCAATCTAAAGGGAAGGTTGCTGCACCTGGGAAATAAAGCTACAAACAGCTTTTATCCAGCTTGTTCTGTGTGTGGCTGGCTGTTTCAATGCCCTTACCCTCCTCTCATGGCTTCCAGTTTTGTTGGCACCAAGACTCCTTCCAAACTGTGCTTGGGGGGCTGGGAAGCCACGCTATGGTCTTTATTTCTGTTGTGGGTCAGACAGATGCCTTGGGTGGGTCAGAAAGCCAGTGCCAGCCATGTCAATCTAGAACAAGACAGATGATTTTTGACCAGCTCTTGTCCTCTAACATTTCTGTGTTTCTGTACTGACAGGAACTGAAGAGAAACAGAATTAAACAAAGACAATGCCAAGGTTGTGAGGTGGCAAGGAGGGGCTATTCATGCCCAGATAGTCCCCCCACCCAAGGAGTGACACTGCATGAGGAGCTATTGACAGAGCTGACAGAGACTAACTACTTCTCAAACCATCTGGGACATCTCTACAAAGACTTCCTGAGCAGAAACCAGCTCTTTGAATAGGTATCAAGCAGAATGGAAGAAAGCTCTGCTAGAAATCACTGATTGCTTGGCTTCAAATGGCAATTCATGGGGAGGAAGAAGTGATGACAGTTGGGCACAGACTCTAGAAAGCCAAACAGCAACTGAGAATGCTGGATTTGGGGAATGGCTGCTCACCTCACTCACATCTGACCCTGTCACTGTCAAGTGGTTGAAACAAAGTGCCTCCAGTCCATTTTCAGATGTCCCACCTCCATTTCTGGCTGGCCACCTGCTTTAACCTTGAAAGAACTTAATGAGAGAAGTGAATCATTCCCCCTTGCAGCCTCATCACTGGTTAGGATCTATCACACAGCATTCCAGGTTGTTGGTTTATTTGCAATAAATAGTTTGTGCAGGTTGGCAGGAGCAGGTGGCAAAATTTACTGCACTGTAAATTACCGTCTCGTTCAAATTTTTCTTAAAAAAACACAGTTCCCAACAATCGCTTTTGGAAAGCTGTTTTAGAGCAAGGCACAGCAAACATAGTATTCCAGAAGTTCTCTTTGTGCTATTTAGACCTCATTGTCTACAACAAATCCATAATCATTTTGTTTCTGTATTTTTTCCCCTCTCAGTTTAGCTCATCTTAAATTCCAGGAAGAAATAATCACCTGGCAGAAGCATCCCAACAGCCTCTTAGATGGAGACTGATGCAAAGTAATAATTTGTTTAATTAAGACTCTTATTATTTGCTCCTGGCAGTATCAGAGAAACGAATTTTTTTGAGGCTTCATTTTTCTGATGTAGACACAGATCCAACCAAGATTGTGCAAGTATTTGCTCCTCGCATTCCAGTACAGCTCATGTAATCCTGTGCACACACCCTGTGCTCTTGTTTGTTAGGTCAAATCTTTAAATGATGGAGATGCTCTTTTGCTCAAACAGCATATTGGAAACTTGAATTTCAGCCACATTGATTTATTCCTTGCTTTTCTAGTATCCTTTTGTTCAGGGAAATTCATGTCACCTAAATTATCACTTTTCCTAAAAGCATTTAAAAGAGCTTCATTTCTTTTAACTTTAAGACCTATAATTTAATTTGTCCCCTTTTCTTTTGAAATCCCCTTTTCTAAGGATGAGAGGCAGAGCGTTGCGTTTTAATGTTCTTCCTTTTTCAACAGTAAATGTAATCCTCTGTCCTGTGACTCAGCTCCCATTGCTCTAGGCATTACGTCCTGTGCATTACAGAGATGCACACAGCAATTCTGCTAATGTTCACTCATTCTAATAGAATAAATTTCAAAGTAGATTAAAACACAGTACGATGCTGCGTCATTAAAAAAAAATCTGTATCCGGAAAAAAGAAGAGAATTTTAAAACTCTTTATTGACAAGCTGAAAGAGAGGAGATTTTTAGATTAGATATTAGGAAAACATATTTCACTGAGAGGATGGTGAGGCACAGAAACAGGCTGCCCAGAGATGTTGTGGCTGCCCCATCCCTGGAGGTGTTCCAGGCCAGGCTGGATGGAGCTTTGAGCAGCCTGATCCAGTGGGAGGGCGGGTGTGAAACTGGATGATCTTTAAGGTCCCTTCCAACTCAAACCATTCTATGATGCTATGATTCTATAAGGCTTAAAAAAACCAGTTGGTTTTCTTGGAAAGCATTTAGAGCTACTTGTTGCTCTGTAATATTAAAACTGACAAATTTTCCCTAAACCAGTGGACCTGGGACATTCAGAGTTACAGCACAACACCCCTGTGGTACTTCTTTCCTCCGGTAAGCTGCTTGTTGGATGGTTCTGATTTAAAAATCTGCTTCCTTTAGCTCCAAAATCACTGAAGTTTTAAAGCAGCTTATCTCTAAGAGGTTTCACCCTTCACATAAAATATCACATCAATTGTGCAAAACACATCCAAAAGCAAGTACTTGTATTCAGAGGCCATTAAAGACAATCATAGAATCATAGAATCACCAGGTTGGAAGAGACCCACCAGATCATTGAGTCCTACCATTCCTATCAAACACTAAACCATGCCCCTTAGCACCTCATCCACCTGTGCCTTAAACACCTCCAGGAAAGGTGAAGAAATGAAGAAAGGCAGCACCCACAAAGCACAATCTTAGTCCAATGAAGATCATCTTCTCTGTTCCCTTTGTGTTTCATGAAGAAAAGTGTTCAAGGCCAGGCTGGATGAGGCTTTGAGTGACCTGATCTATTGTGAGGTGTCCCTGCCCATCACAGGAGCTTGAAACTAAATGATCTTTAAGGTCCCTTCCAACCAGTCCATGTTTCTATGCTTCACAACAGCCAGCTGGTGTCTAAAAATCACAAGAGGAAAAAAACCCAAACATTGACTACAGAGTTTGCCATTCTGCCAAATTTTCAGTCTGTGTGTCTGGAATAGAGCTAATACAAACCCTCTGTCTCACAAGGCACAGTATCTGTGCTCGCACAGCCTGTTGCTTTCCGTGTTACTTCTTCCACCTGGTCAGCACGGAAAGGCAGGCCACCCTCAGCCAGGGCCAGACGAGGAAAGAACAAGCTTCACACTGGGAATGTGGATGTGGAAAAGCACAGCGCTCGGCTTTTCAGGGCACAAGGTGTCCTTTCTAAAACCCCATAGGTGGGTTAAGCAGCTTTCCTCCGGAGGCTGGAACACAGGAGCAGCAGCAACACAGCTCCCAAGGACAGTGAGCAGAGGCGCTCAGGTTAATGGACTGAAAACATTATTTACTAAGCCAATACCAGCCTAATGGGAAATCTATCTATGCATATGCTTCATAATTTTTATATTACTGAACCAATTAGGAACTGTTTAATCAACAAAGCCAGAAGGAAACCTGCAAGTAGCAGCAGTGAAGAGATACATGCTAGTCTGCCAATTAATTTTGTGCATGTTAAAGTCTCTCACATTTCCTGTCCTGAGCAGGGCAATTTCTTCAATTTCTCTTAGAGTAGTTCCCAAGGTGCGACTGCATCCACCACTTTCACCTTCATGCCGCCCCTGTGGCCAGCTGCATTATAGGAGCTGCTGCTTGTGCTTGGATCTCACTCTGTAATAACCACATCAAGCCTCAAGTTCCACCAGGGGAGATTGAGGCTGGACATTAGGAAAAAAAAATTCACAGAAACGGTCATTGGGCACTGGAACAGGCTGCCCAGGGAGGTGGTTGAGTCACCTTCCCTGGAGGTGTTTAAGGCACGGGTGGACAAGCTGCTGAGGGGCATGGTTTAGTGTTTGATAGGAATGGTTGGACTTGATCTAGTGGGCCTCTTCCAACCTGGTTATTCTATGATTTGACACCCATTTCTCATTCAGGAGGACTGAAGATGTTTTTATGCCCTGGAGTAGTTTCCTGGCACAGCTGTGACTGTTTTTTAGGAAAGAGTTAATCTGAAGGCACGGGATACATTCACACTCTCCCATGGGAACTCTTGTATGAGAAGAAAACTGTATTCTTAAGTTCTGATGTACATTTATCGATTCATCTCTATCCTCAAGTCAAAGTACAGTTGATATGCCTGAATTTTATGGTATTTCCTCTATCTGGATTTGTTCCCATTCTAGCCCCTTTATGGGGCAGTGATACTTTTTTTTTTTTTTTTTAAATATACACTGAACTTGTAATGTGCCATGAAACTGTAATGCACCATGAAACTGTAATGCACGACCCATCTTGTTTATCTTACTGTCTCGTCTCTGCTTTCTATATAACTCAGGTGTAATCTGTAAGCTCCTCAGAGCCAAGAAAAAGTCTGATTTCTACACCCAAAATCCCTTATCAGCTCTGAGACACTTCAGAATCCAGAGACAAAACATTAATAATTCCTAAATTTATAAAAACCTTACGTGTTCTCCATTGACAGCTCCGCCTCTTGATAACACCCAGTTCAACAGACAAACCAGAGCATCCTGACAATACCTGAGTTCAGATCAGGTGCTGCTGTGTTTCCAAGCACAATCACTGGCAACTTGTCTGAAGCCTGAAAGCAGATAATAAACTGGAGGAGATCAAGTAAACCAGAGAATTGCTTTTGATGCAGCCATAGAACATTACGATAAAACTTCTCATTTCAATTCTTTCATAAGAAAGACACTGAGGTCCCGAAGTGTGACCAGAGAGATGAAGCTGGTGAAGAGGCTGGAAAACAAGTGTTACAAGGAGAGGCTGAGGGAACTGGAGTTGTTCAGCCTACAGAAGAGGAGGCTGAGGGGAGACCTTATTGCCCTTTACAACCACCTGAAAGGAGGTTGTAGAGAGGTGGGTGCTGGTCTCTTCTCCCTAGTGACAGGTGATGGGACGAGAGGGAATGGCCACAAGCTGTGCCAGGGGAAGTTCAGACTGGACAGTAGGAAAATTTGCTCACAGAAAGTGTTCTCAGGCAGTGGGAGAGGCTGCCCAGGGAGGTGGTTAAAAGGCAGGTAGATGAGGCATTTGTGAACATGATTTAGTAGTGGACAGATAGGGTTGGAATTGATGATCTCTAATGTCTCCAGTCTAATGATTCTATGATTTTCATGTGCAGAACAGCTACTCCTCATTGCTGCACATTTTTTAAAAACCTACTGACTTGGTTTGACTCCAGAGGGAGTTTTGCTTTTAGAAAGAGGCTTGCATAAATCAAGACATCAAAATTAATTTCTAGAAATAGTGAGTTTCTCTTAGTTCTAGTGTATCACACTGAATTTCTGCTTTTGCTTCTTTTAGAAATGAAGAATAGATGTTCTTAAACAACTACCTTCAACTACACAAACTGAAAGGAATTTTACATTGCAAACATTTTAGATTTTACTTTTTACAAGTGTTACTAAAAGGATACAACTAAAATTCTGTAAATGAGTTATGTGCTGTAAAAGGCTCATACTCACCCTTGTGGATTCTTCTGAAACATGTGAAATCATTTTTTGAGATTCCTGCAATGTGCATTTTTGTTCCACAGAACATTCAGATGCAACATTGGAGATTTTTTAAAAATTAAATTTTATTTATTTTTTATACACATTTCTGTTCAGAGGAAGAATTCCTAACATGAAAAGTCATAATTGATAAATTTAACTGACAGATTGGCAGCTGGCATAAACTTTTAACTGAATTATGTTGAGTACTGCTGACAGACAAAGGCTGCAAACACCACAAAGTTACTAGAAAGAAATAAAGTATCTAATGTTAAATCTACCACTAACTGCTTAAAAGACAACATCAATCCAAACATTTACGTAAACAACTCTTTCAATCAATGGTATTTAACATGAGAAATTATTTTAAGACTGTTTCATAAAGGCTTTTAATTAAGACAAACAAAAACAGATGAAATGGAGTCTGATTCTTCAAGCTTGAGGGACAAGACTTCCCTGGCTGTACTTTCAGGATAACTTCTTCTGAAAATGTTTCACAACTGTATTGCAATTCCTCATCAATCATTTAATTTCTTTTTTACTACAGATAGAATGTTAATCTAAAAATATGCATATCTGGTTTCTTTTTCCTCTGAACACGACACCAAAGCTTTTGCTAAAAAATAAAACTTGAAATTCCATTTTTAGCAACTTGTTGCCCAAAGCAGACACTGCTGATTGCACAAACCCTGATACAAACAAGCAATGGAGAATTAAACTTCTAGATACACTAAAGCCAAATGAATAGATTTTTCCAAAAGAAAACCAAAGAGCTTGCAGGAAGCAAGTCATTGTTAAACAAAAAAATCCACAAAAGCAATAAAGCAATAAACCATACACATTACACAAAACAAAACATTATAGGATAATCTCCATTCCAAAGTAAAAATGCTTGACAAAATATTAACAGCAAGAAATAAAATGCCTTGCATTAAATCCAGAACTAGAACCCAGCGTACTTTGGGTGAACACACACATTTCGGTGATACAGATGTGTCTTGCTTGACTGTGTCCTTTACTATCACTGATGCAAAGCTGGCTGCAGGACTTTGATGCCAGTCCTGCTGCTACACCTTTGCTCCTATTAGTTATCTCCTTCTTGTAGCTCTCATCATGAGAAGACACAACTTCCAAACGCATGAAGCAAACCAGCTATCAAGCTAAGAGGAGGCTGAGAGGAGACCTCATTACTCTCTACAAGTATCTGAAAGGAGGTTGTACAGAGGAGGGAGTTGGCCTCTTCTCCCAAGTGACAGGGGACAGGACGAGAGGGAATGGCCTCAAGCTCCGCCAGGGGAGATTTAGGCTGGAGATTAGGAGGAGGTTTTTCACACAGAGGGTCATTGGGCATTGGAATAGGCTGCCCAGGGAGGTGGTTGAGTCACCTTCCCTGGAGGTGTTTAAGGCACAGGTGGATGAGGTCTTGAGGGACTTGGTTTAGTGTTAGATAGGAATGGTTGGACTAGAAGATCTGATGGGTCCCTTCCAACCTGGTTGTTCTGTGATTCTGTGTGATTCTGTGATCAAATTTCCTGTTGCCCCCAGAGCAGTGCATGAGTTCAGTTTGAGGTGGGGAGGCTGAGATGTTTACTATATTTTATTTCATTCTGACTTTCCTGGGGAAGTAACAGGATCCTTGGTGGTCACTGCTGCCTGATCTTCTAGACAAGATGCCCACACAGGCATACACTCCTTCTGGTGGGTGACTGTGGTTGCACGCTCACAGATTACAAGAACGTAAGCATTTTCTCTTTAATACAATTTAAATTAAAGCTCCAAGTGAATACCAGGGAAGGAAGAGCAGCAGGCAGGCTCACGCTGCTGTTTTGCTAGCTTCTCACTCTATTTCCCTAGAAAAGATCACCGTGCCGAAGTTCAGGTGGAAGGACTCCTCAGCACAAACCTGCTTGATAGCGACTGACATACCAAAAATCATCTCCGTAATCTCAGAACTCCTTAGGTGGCATCTTCAAGGTTTCCTAATGCTGTTTCTCTTGCCTGTCATCTGAGCGAGGGCTGCTCTGGTATCTGTCTGTCACACAAGGTTCCTCTCTCCTCAAGGTTTCCCCCATAAAACCCCAAAGAAATTGCAACAAAACACCTCCTGCTGAGCTTATATACAACTTTGAGAATAATATTGATAGTGTCACGCTTAAATGGGAAGAATAATTCTGCAACGTGGTGAGATTTCTTGGTTGTTTTCTTGAGACATTTCCCCAGTCCAACTTTTGTGTCTGTTATCACAAACCTGCCTTAAAAGATTAAGCTTTCACCCCAGCCCAGTCAGACAACTGGGAGAGGGAAAGAGGAAGACAAGTGAATCTCCTATAGGCAGTGGCCAACCAGGAAGATTGATGTGGACCTGGGTCTGTCAGCTCCTAAGGCTTTAAGAAAGAACAAACATGTAAATTGCACATCTGTGTATACACAGATGAACACTATGTTATAGTTATAAAGTATTCATCTATAATTGCTAAATGTTAATTTTGATCTCTTCTTTGGATAACTACTTAGGATCTTACACCCAACTTTGTATTTTGGGGTAATAAACATTTTTCTTTATTTTTTTCTTTTGGACTTACTATTCTGCCAACGTCTGTTGACTTTAACCTTCAGTTCCTGAGACACTGCAGCATTCCCCATCACAACCTTTAGTAAGATAAAGCAGCCATTTGTTACGTATTCACCTTCTGCAATACAATTAAAACAAAATAATTATGACCCAAATCATAGCTACCCCTGTTTATGACAGAACAAGGATTTTTGCTTCTCACTTATACTATTTGTTGAAGAGGTCTGAGAGACTCAATGCACATTCACAGATCAATGTAGAACTTTTAAAGCCTGTACCAACAGTTTTTTATCTCCAGTTTAATTTTATCTTCGTGAAAGTAGACAAATCAGATGTTCAAATGGGATCTAGTGGAATCATCCACCGGAAACTAGCACATGAGCAGTTCACAGTAATGAAGGCACAAACCACGTGAATTTTCCTTTTTGATCTAGGATCATTTGATTTGCATGGAAAGTGCAAGTGGTTTGGCCGTCTGTAGCTCTGTCCTTGCCAGGGAAAGAGAACTGCTGTGTTAGTGGCTACCTGAGATGATGTTCACTCTTCCAACAGGAGATGATATTGCTACGACATTCCTGCCAGTGGCCCCTATTAAATCCTGCGTGTCCTGTATGCTACAGCACAGACTCCACAGAGGAGCAAATAAAGCTATTCCCTAGAACAAGAACACTTCTGTGTGGAGGTCAAAAGCAATAATAGTTCTATAAACCACACTGATTGCACTAGAGTAATATAAAATTATTGCATTAGAAACTGGGTTAATTAAAGTTTAACTAAAGTACAAAAAAAAAAGAGTATTTTGATTTAGCTATGATGTAAACAGGACAGACACACCCTCCTAAATAACAACATTTATAGCAAAAGTACAATGGACTGCTTTAGAAAGGACTTTTCCCAGTTTGTTTCCACAGTTCCTTGGCTCCTTTAATGCTTTCTCTTTTCACACACTTCCAGTAACCTTGAATGCCTTGCTGTTGTGCTACCTGTTAATAGAGTTAAAATATGTTTAGCATCTACACAAAAAAAGCCTCTTATTCAGACTGTGCAAATACAACATGTATGGCAATGCTGCTACTCCCATAATTCACATGAATAACATCAAGTTCTAGGTGGCAGCACTCCTCCCAGATTCATAAACAGTAAGGAATCCTCGGGTTAAAATATAACTTCTTTCTATCCACTATCTCTCCTTGTGTTTCTACAAGCAGTAACAAGATAGCTGTACCTATCAACTGTGGTATTTTAAAACAATGATATTAGATTGTTACCCTCAAACCTCGATGAATTCGGTTCCTCAGGACTCCAATGAACTCGCTGTGGCTGAGGCAGTCATCTCCATCTAGATCAAAAATCTTGAAGATGGTATCCAAAACATTGTCTGAGAGGTCCTGTCCTGTTGCCACCTTCACTGCTCTCTTGAACTCAGCTGGTAAGGACACAATAGTACATTGTAAGTGACTGCGAACATGTGAAGAAACTGGAAAGCATGTAAATACCAGGATTCCATACAGAAAAATTTGGGATGTGTGAACTAGTTAACTACTAGGAGGCCTCAGTTCATGTGTTCTTGAGCTTGCTTTATCTTTTGTAACGCTATCTTTATGCGTTGTATGATAAACTCTTGAAATGCACTTCTCAAGCAACAGTAACAGCAGGCAGCAGTGTGTGCTCACAGTCCAGAAAGCCAACTGTATCCTGAGCTGCATCTAAAGAAAAGTGGCCAGCAGGTTGAAGGAGGTGATTCTGTCCCTCTATTCCTCTCTTGTGAGACCTCATCTGGAATATTGCATCCCGTTATGGAATCCTCAACATAAGAAGGATGTGGAGCTATTGGATTGGGTCCAGAGGAGGGCAACAAAGATGATCAGAGGGCTGGAGCATGTCCCATATGAGGACAGGCTGACAGAGTTGGGCTTGTTCTGCCTGAAGAAGAAAAGGCTCCAAGGAGATCTTATAGTGACCTACCTGAAGGGGCTACAAGAAAGCTGGAGAGGGACTGTTTATAAAGGCTTGTGGTGACAGGATGAGGGGAAAGGGTATAAACTGGAGAGGGGCAGATTTAGACTAGACATTGGGAAGAATTTCTTCACCATGAGAGAAGTGAGACATGGAAACATGTTGCCCTGGGAAGCTGTGGCTGCCCCATCCCTGGAGGTGTTCAAAGCCAGAGGGGCAGATTTAGACTAGACATTGGGAAGAATTTCTTCACCATGAGAGAAGTGAGACATGGAAACATGTTGCCCAGGGAAGCTGTGGCTGCCCCATCCCTGGAGGTGTTCAAAGCCAGGTTGGATGGGGCCTTGTGCAGCCTGGTCTGCTGGGAGGTGTCCCTGCCCATGGCAAGGGGGTTGGAACTAGATGATCTTTAAGGTCCCTTCCAACCCAAACTATTCTATGATTCCATTTTATGATTCTATGGTTTAGTCTGCTGTGAGTGGCTCAGCATATGGCAGCTGAAACACTCACAGTCATTCATTGGAACTTACAAATCAAAACATTTTGGGAACTTCATATAACCTTTTTTCATGAAACAGAATAAATTTAGAAAGAAGAGCAATATACTACTTTTGGACTTCATAGTGCTAATTTGGAATACTTTGTGATAACTTCTTTAAATAAATTCCATCAACAAAAATGCATTTTTTCTTTTTTTTAAAAAAAAATTATATCTGAAAAGTGTGCCACACTTACCGCGTTTAACAGGAAGATTAGCTACAGTAAACATCTGCATGGCAATAGAGAAGTCTTCTAGGTTGTTTGTAAACTTGCAAAATGTCTTGAATTCTTCCAAACTGATATTCTAGAGTTTCACAGAATCAAATTATATATAATGAACAATACATTCAAACACAAGAACAACTATTTTATTAAATCTGGTGGGACCTAGTGTTTAGGTGTGACTCATCATCAATATTTGTATTTCTTAGTAGGCCAATTATCATTGTTCTTAATTGCATAAAACTCAAAGGCTGCAATAATTCACTTGGAAACTCATTACATTATTAGATACTTATAGTCAAATGAAAACCTGCACATACAAACGAGAAAGCAAAACAGAGCATGCTTTATATACCAACCTCTCCTGCCTCGATCCTGTCTTTCACATTCTGCCAGTAAATTTCATTGTTTTCCTCATCAGTGAAGTACAGTAACCATTCTGCAAAGTCTTCTTTTCTCATGACATTCAAACCTTTTGAAAACTTTATGAATTCCATTTCCTGGACTTCGGTTTGTAGATTTTCCATGAATCTAAGTGTAAACAGATATTATCCAACAGTTAATACTTGCATTACTGTTCACTACTACCTTAGCTACTAAATAGAGCAAACACTAACTCTTAATCACAAATGCTATCAACATCGTTTAAAATGTCACTGGTTTAATTTTACCTGCGCGTATGGATTAGTTTCCATGGTTGCATTTCAAGAATGACACCAGCAGAGTGCTCTCTAAGTCTGCATTCAGAGATTGCTCCCACTAAGGTAATTTACAGATCCACTTAGCCTACAGCTTTTACTAATGTTTAAAAATGTGCAGATGAGATAATAGGATTGGTAAGGCAGTATTATAACGAACGAATGACAAAGGACATGGTAACTAAAGGCCTTGCACATGATTTATGAAATTTCGTATTAATAAGAGAGGAACGACGAGATTGGAAAGTGTCTAGAAAGATGAGGCCCGAATAATCACAAAGGTGAAAGAAAAGATGAAACTTGAAATCATCGCTGCAGGAAAAGATGACTAAAAGCCTCAAAGATTATAACTGCAAAGAAAGGTTTGGCAAATCAGTTCTGCATTCGCTATCGGATGGATTAGAGAGGATTACAATAGACAGGTACGGAGTTCGGGAGAGCCCAGAAAATGAAGTTTCAGGTGTTTTGGAAGGAAAGAAGAGAGAGCTGCCTGAAAAAGGAAGGCGTGAACATCAAGGTTTTTGGAAGACACCCATTCTTCTAGGAAAAGAAAAACCAAAATGTAGCACAAGAAACAAGTAATGACCTGCAAATACAGGGCTAGAACTGTGAGCAGAGTTGTAGCTTCAAGTTTCCCCTGCTTTGCCTATGTGGCCATTGTGATTTCATCTGGGTTGGTAAGAATTTTAAGAAAGTAAAAGACAATACTATGGGATCCATTTGGTAATTTCAACTTCAGAAACAGGGCAATCCAAAAACTACTGATGATTTTTAAATATAAATAAAGGCTAAAACCACAAGGACGCTTGTCATAGAATCCCTTCAGTATTTTGAAAGAACCCTGCTTTATTGAGCTGCAAAAATTACTGGAGAAAATTAAATACTCCTATATTGGGACAAACCAATTGGTTGGAGAAGAGGATAGCTACGAGTCTACATAGTAAATATCAGCAGAGGTCCTTTTGCTCATCACTGTTTTTACATGGCCTCACTGGATTTGAGATCTTTTGCCTGAAGTTATGGCATTTTAGTCTGCGCATCTATCTCTAGTTCTTTAATGAGATCACTTGGACGATTAGTAGCTCAAAGCTCTGTGAAGTCTATAAGGGGTTAGCTGAAGAAGGATGTTGCAGCATATGCTCTCTCGTATTTTTTTCCTCTAACAATTAGAGCCACACGTGCAAGTAAAGGGCTAACAAATGCTTCAGGGCTCAGGACGTGCAGGTAAATGAAAACCTAACAGTGGAAGTGATTTCAAGTTTCAGGCTGGAGTTTTATTAGTGTAATACTGAGGAGGGATATGATACACCTCACATTTTATATGGTCATTTTTCTAGTCCAATAAAGGGTGTTACAAAGCTTCCACAGCATAGTTAGACACTAAAGTATATTCCTCCTCAACCCACCTTAAGACCTAGCTCACTTTCAAGTCCCTCGACTCTCTGTCTCATAAGAGGATGAACACCACAGGACCTGTTTGTGGCAGCAGTGGGAAGGGGTATTCCTCATCTTATAGACCAGAGAGAGCTTACTTGCATGCTTGCAAACCCTTTTTCAGTTTTCAGATGCAGTTCCTGTCCTTGTAACCCGTAAGGTGTCTGCTGCCTCCGGCCAGCCCAGCAGTCACCATGAGCTGAGGAGAGCAGCCAGCGCCGAGTGGCAGAAGCAGCCCTGTCACATTGCCTGCAACAGCCTCTCTGGATCCTAGGACAGGAGGTCAAGTTGCAGGGGGAGGATGGTATGGACCAGGCATGTAGCTGAGGCACAGAGTCAGTCCAGACCAGGGCCACTGGGCTGCATTTTGGGAGTGGCCACCAGTAGCAAGAAGTAGATGAGATGTGTGATGTGTGGCTTGCGCTTGGCTGGAAGCACAGACCAGACAGAACAGTAACCGCATCTCTGACTGCTGTTTCCAACCCATGTCATGCTTGGTTTAGGGGAGGAAAAGCTGCTGAAAATGAAGTCACTTTCACAAATATGCCTAAATCATGGATACAGGGAAACAAGATGCCACGTGTTTTATTTTCTTGGCTTTTAATCAATGAAAGGTGGGCACATTTTGCAACAGACTTAAGGTCCGTTATTATATGAGTTATGTATCTTGGGGAGCTAACTTGAAATCATTTGCTGTACTATTCAGCACCCACAGGTGACGTCAAACTATATATTCTTCCATCTTTTCTAAATATTGCATTTCCTTAAGCAGAAACCCCTCAGTGACCTGCCCTCTATCCATACCAAATAAAGGGAGGACAGCTGAAAGACCAAGCGCTTCTACATGATGAGGAAGGAGCAGGTAGCCCACCTAGCCAAAGACATCAGCCAGCTGAAAGGTGCACCAAAACCAAACAGGAAAGTGAAGGGGTTTGGCATTTTCGACATGTGCTTACTTCTGCACCCTCTACTAACTGGAAAGTGAATGAAGCATTATACTTCTCCAGTCCCGCCGTGGCTTTTCCACTGAATCTTCTCCTTCCTCATACCTGGGTTCTCTCCAGTTGCTTTGGAGAAATGACACTGCACCCTTCCCGCAGTGCATCTCGCTGCACTACACAGGTTAAGGAGAAGAGCAGGTGTCATTTTTTTAGGTATAAAAAAAATTAATAGGTATTTCATTTCAACTTGTGGGCTTGCTCCTGGCAAGCCAGAGTGGGAAGATTTCCTGCCGTACCAAATGCTTCTCGGAGCAGCAGCTGAAATGTGTAATTTAAAATTTATATGTGATAGCCTCCCATATTACAAAAATTAAAATACTATGAATCATCACATCAGCATTCTAGGTCAACCTTATTCCCAGATGTGAGAGTTAAAAATCCTAATGAGTTTTTTTTTAAGTGAAAGTTATTAAAAGTTATTAAAAATAACTTTCTAGTTAGGAAGTAAAACTTCATGCTTAAATGCCAAGACACCACCAGGGATACTTGCTTTTATATCTTGGATCACGGTAGGATGAGTTTCAGCTGGAAATTCCTTAAAAATGTATCCAAATATTAGGAAACACAAGCACAGGAATGAATTCCTGCTCTCCCAAAGTCAGTGGGAGCTTGGCCGAGGACTGAGAAGAGAGCCAGAATTCAAGTACAGCAACAGGATTCTGATTGCAAATGTGCACCGAGAATACTCTTATGCCATAGTAGCTTGAAAATAAAAGTAAGCCCTAAGTTTCCAAATAAAAAGGAAAGGTAAATCATAACCTTGTAAGATGGAGAAAAGGCTAGGATCAGACAGTACTTTCTTTAAGACAGCCTGCTTTGTCCACACTCTCTAAAACACCCATGATGAAGGCCAACGGCCAAATTTGTTATCGTGGTATGACAGTATCCAGAAACCTTATCAGGATTTATCCCTCATTTTGTAATGTGCTCTGCTACAGAAAGAGGGAGTCTCTGAAGTCTTTTGGGCAACTCAGCTTTAATAGAAGTGAAAATGTAATAAAAGTAGAGAGACCTTAGACACGTCTATTCCTCCTCCCACCTGACACGTTGTAATGGAGCACTAGCACTGTATTCATTACGGTACGCAAAGCACTTCAATGAAGAAACAGAAAAGAAAAGGTTAGGGCAAGCTTTCCTTCCTATATCTCTTGATCTGAATTCAAAATGTGTGCAGAGCTTTAACACTTCAATACAGAACTGACCAGCTCTTGTCGTACTGATTTACAGGAAAGAAAAGACTGGAGATAGAGGAGGATATACCACCCACGCATTTGTACTCTGCTTCAGCTCCTCCTTGGACACTGAAGTCGTTTTGAAGACTTGATGACCCACTCTGCACCAAAGCCCTGTTGCAAACCAGCTGCAAGGTTGCCTTTTTGCAATCTGACTTTAAAACAGAACACAGAAAATCTAACAAGGGCATGACCATTAACCTTTAGGGAACATTTAGATCTATGCTTGTAAATTCAGTTTTGCAAGCAGTAAGACAGACAATCAAGCTCACCCTTTTCAGCATTACAGGCAAAACCCTCTGATGTACTGTCCTCCAAGCCAAACCAAACCAAAATACAAATTTCCATTTGTAAGCACTCTGTAGAAATTGATCAAGCTACTTCTTTGCTAGGTATGTAGGAAAGGAAGAAACACAGATTCTTCTCAGCATCTTTGATAGTATTTGGGAATATTCAGATTCAGTTATTATAGGAATGTACTCATGAAGCCAGATTTTGTTCCCACCTCTATTTCCTCACTGTCTGATCGTGGTTTCACAAGATGCAGATTCTATGTTTATTAGGGCTTTATATAGATATATAGACACAAGTGTAGGTACAGAGACAAATAAGGAGGAAACTGTACTCTATTTCTGTAAAGCATTTCCAAATCCCTAGATGAAAATCACTGAAACGTACAAGCCATCATCACAGTAAAATTTCTACTGGCTGATGATGCTACCTGAAAGAGATTCTGCATCCATGCATTGGCACAAACCCAGAACATCAAAAAATATCAGCACTAGCAGTGTGGTTCTGCATAGGTCATTCTGGTGATTTAAATGAAGGTTTAAAATGATACGTACCAAGGAATTCAAAATACTGAAGGAAAAAAACCAGACACTAGGCAAAAAGCATGTCTTGTGTACACTTACACAATTTGTGACCTTCAAGCTAAAGCAGATGATAACAAAGAAATCATGAATAAAGAATATTTCTGGGGTAAAACTCTATTAACTGATGAGAAGTTAGGAAGCAACAAACCAGGTAAGAAAACGCCATCAACTGGATTTGAAATGTTAGTTTTCCTTATATGATTAAAATATGCCCATTATTTAACCATATTGGGAAAGACTTTTTGTAATCCATCCCAAGAAAAAAAGCACAGTGATCAGAACTCTGCACTTTTTCCTTTCTCTTTCTTTCCTTCCCTTCAACAAGATTGTGAGAGATTTAAGCTTGCTTGGGGACAGACAACTGAAAAAAAAAATCATAGCAGTCGTAAACTGTTTAGGGAGTGAATTACTGTCTCCTCTTTTATTTAGGATTAGACATACTTAAACAAGATCAGTAAGGGACTTTCTTCAGAGAAAAAAAACAGTGGCTGTCAAGAAGAAATATTTGTTATACCTAGAAAACTAAATAGTTTTCTACTCATAGTACATACAATACAGCTGGAAATAAAAGCACAAGTGAAATATTGTTTGGAAGGAAAAGACCAAAAATTATTTATGTCTCAAAAAACAGGGGAAACTCATGGAAAAGAATAAAAAGCCTGGAATTCCAGAGAAATTCTGGCTTCCTATTTTAAATCTGACTGGGCTGTGTATTAGAAGTTGCGATATAAAACTGAGTGGTGGTCATCTGAAACAGAAGCTTGTCCAGATCTTCTGAGAAGGAAGTCTCACCTCATTGCAGTTTCTTGTATTAAATCTACCCTTCTTTGTTACATGACTTTAGGTTTACTATGTATTTTTATTTTCTCCAACTGATACACGAGAATAATGATTCCAGCTCCATTCGTACTAGTGTTGTACACAAACATACTCCAGGATAATTCAGATTTACACTCCCTAAACTTTTCCAGGGAAACAAACTGTTGCTTTTGAAGTTCTGAATTATTATGAACAATTACCATATTGCCCTTATATTGAGGACAATACAACTCTAAGAAATCACGTAGCAGTCTGGAGCTGAACAATGTGTTCCTTGAGTGCTACCTTAAGATCTCTGCAACCACCCCATTTTACTATGGGAAAGACATAGGATGGTGTGTCCTGGATCGCTTCCTCTACCTGTAAGCAGTGCCAGGACAAGCTGCAGAATGAAGCAAGAGTCCTATCACTGCTGTTCAGCACAGAATGAAAAGGAGCCTCTTCGATTGCTGTTTTGATCATGTGCTAAAGGATAGTGAGAAAAAAGCTTGGGTGGTGTCACAAAATACCTATGGAAAGGTTACTTTCTTCACTTTCATGCTCCCAGCAGCCCAAGATAGATTGAAAAGTGCTCTGATATTCTATTTCACGGTCTCATTCTTTGTGTCAGGTGAAAAACAGCCTGAGGACTGTCATTGTGTGTATCACCTACCTGTGATTTCCCAAGAACCCGGCACCATTTGGAGACAGATGGAGCACAGCATGTTTAACCATTTTCCATCCCTATAACCAGTGTGCCTACCGTGTTCGGGGCAGTAGGAAGGGAGGCACAAGAACTGGCCTACATCAGCTCCACATTCCCTGAAGAGATGTAGACAGTTTCCATTCTCTTTGTGCCATCTGAATGCAAAGAAAGGAAAACAGGGCAAATTAATTGCCCTGATATATTGACCGTGGCTATCTGACATTTTTTAAATGTTTGGGCTGTGGGCTCAAAGGGTGAGGCAGCACTGGTGTACACGTAGATACAGATGGTTGCACACTTACAAAAGGATTTTTTAATGTCGGTCAAACTGAAAAGGAGGAAGCACAAGGAAAATATATGCAAGTAATGAAGTGAGAACACTAGTCTCAGCTGTCTGAATTCCCATGTAAGGACAGTGAGATTTTGCAAAGAAAGCATTCCTGCCCTTTATTTTTTTTAGTTTCAAGGACTGTACAACACAGTGTATTTAACTAGCGACAAGTTTTAGTGTGTCCTAATCAAACCTCTACTTTCTACTAGGTACTACACTGATCAATGGAAAAGCTTTCTAGGCAAGAACTTGGAAAATGATAAAAGCATTTGCCATTGTTATTTTCCGCTTTTGACAATGATATATGTCTGTACAGCTCATCAGTCATCTCTTGTAAAAACAGTGTGGCACTTTGATCAAACAGCCAACAATAGCTTCCCGCGTAAGGTAAAATGTTATGAGAGGCCATCAGATAGAAATCACATTTTCTCTGAACAATAGGAACCCTGAAATTATGTGCTTGATTTACTTGCAAATAAAATCACGTGAAAAGTGATATCTTCACACAGGTTAAAAAGACAGTGATCCTTTTATTCACCTTTCTGTGTGTTAAACAAACTTCACTGTCATGTTGCAACTGAGATGGAGTGTCTGGGCAGTGATAAAGAGGCACATTCCAGCTCTATGAAACATAACTGCCACTGCTGAAAAATTACCTGCATTAAACCTTACACTTACCCCACAAATTTTAAGAGCAAGATGTGGGAGTTTGATTTTGATTACAGTCCTCTGTCTGTGTGGTAGGCAAAGGTCTTTAACCTACATGTTCTGAATGTACTAGGTACATAGTTTCATCAATGTCATGCCTCATTTGGTCAGTGTAGGATTTTATCTAAAACCCAAGGCTTTTCAGTTTACACTGTATATGCAAACACCACCTTTTACTGGTGTTCTCTGCCTTTTGTTTCATTGACAGGATCTATGGTATTTATAGAAAAGGGAGCTGGAGGCATCTTAAACTTACTTTACTCACTCAGATTCCTATTGAGTCGAGGTCTTCAAAAGAGTAAGGTTGTTTATTTGAAGACTAGTGTGTGCCAGAGCCAGTGGAGCCAAACACTTCTGAGTCTTAGAAAAATTGCCACTCTTCCTTTTCTACTCTGCCTTTCCCCACACCTCTACTAATTGCAACAGCATTAATTTTATGAGGACTGGTGCAGATTCTCTGTTTCTGAACATAAATTGAAGTAAAATATATTATCCCAATTTATTTTTGCAGTCTGTAAGTGATCATTTTTGTAGAAAAGGTAATACTGATGTAGATAATCTTCTCTTGATGTTGTGCTATAAGATGTGTGTCAAGATTCACACAGGTGTTTAGGCATTTAACTTCCATTTATCTCAAAGAACTAGTGAATTTGGATTTTGGGCTCATATTCACATAGCATGATGTGTCTGGAGTTCATACTAGCAGAAGAAATTGATGTCCCAAGTAACAGACAGCGAAGTTGTGATGCTTTGTAGGTGATGGTAAACATTACTGATTGAAACAAACACTAGAAGAAAGAATCTCATCCAATTAACACACTAACAGCTGATAACCAGTTGAGTCTTCAAGTCCAAACAACCACAGAACTTCAGGTTCTGATGTAGACAAGGATCACACCACCTTTCTGACACGTATTTGATGTATAAACTGAACAATTCCTTACCTCAGTTTTAGAACCTTCTATCACCTTCTGATTTTGCAAAGCTTAAGGTGAAACAGACAGGTATACGGTGCTAACTTTCGGGAGTACTGGCCATTCAGCCTTCCACTGCAGGTTCAGTCTGGTGGTGGAATCTACTATCTGGCTCAATTCTCTGACCTAAGTGCCACAAATTATCTGCACAGTTTGATTGCAAAAGTAGTTCATAGATAAAGGGAAAGGCACAGGTAAAGTTTCAAGAGAAGCTGGAATTTGAAGTGAGCAGAGAAGCTGCCTGTAGCCTACCATGACACTTGTAATGGGGAGGGGGTGTCTCAGCTCAGAATAGTTTTTTTAATTGATTAGTAGTCACTTTTTTGGTGACTTGATCAAGAAAAATACTCATGAATCATATTATCTTAAGGTATATGCCCTCACACAGCTGACAAGAACGTCAACCTTGCCTCCCATGGCCTCCAGGCTCATTGCTGCTTTGGAGTTATCCCAGTGCTCAACTCTTCCTGCAGGCAGCAGGCCCCATGAGCTAGAGCAGATATTTAATCATGCAAATCATGACTAATCTCCCGCTTCTTTACCTACTTAACTTTCCGAACAAGCTCAGTGTCGGGGTCACATTAATGCCAGTGTTGGTGCAAAGTGGAGGGGAGAGGAACAGGACTGGTTGCTGTTAGGCTTGCTTAGCTGAAAAAAATACCTGAAAAACTCAGAATAGCGAAGTTTTTCCTTCCCTTCTTTTCCAAAGAAATGTACCAGCAACATGGTATTAGCACCACAGCTTTCCAGTTCTGCTCCCTATAAAACAGAAACTGTATGATTAATTATTATGCACTGTACGTTTATTAATATCTATTCACCACAAATCTGGAAATATTTATTTGAATTGGAATTTCACAAGAGATACTTGCAATTTAATTACTGTTCCCACAGCTATCACACAGGCCCTCAGAGCTGAATAACTCTTGGTAACAGTAATACATGCTCTGCCTCTAAGTATTCTGTATGAAAAATGAGTACAATTTACAACCACCTTTGGTGTATTTTATTATTCGAACTGAGAAGATTGCCAGTTAAATCTCTAAAAACCATTATGTTTAGGGGAATAGAAGCTTTAAATAAAATTAATAGCTTTATAAAAAAGTTTTTAGTCAGATATTTCTAATTTGTTACAGTCATTTAAAAACATCCATGATACTTTAATAAATGAAACTAGAAAACCCACAAACATTCAGAGTGCTCTATTATAACACCCTCTTGCAAGGCTTCTTGCATTTTTATAATGTTAGTGACTTTTCTATCTGTTTTTTTAAATCTGATGAAGAGATTTGTGTAGCCAAAGGATGCAAGTTATTTCAACTCAAGAGCATCTTTAACAAACCTAAACCCACGCATAATGCTGCATTTCTGTTCTATTCTTCTTTCAGCACTGGCATACTGGCATTTCTTTGAACGCAACAAAACACTAAGCAACATTAAGAGAGTAAGTCTGGAGGGATTTCAACAAACTATTCTTATGACATCTAAATAGCCTCTGTGTCTTTTATCTGGCTGAAGAGGCAAGATGAAAGACAAGAGTCTATTCATAAGAGTTAATACTAATGGTTATTTAGCTTTCAGCATCATCAATAACAAGTCCCATTAGCCCACTGTGTGTTTCATGCTTACTGCATATGTGACACAGTTATTTCATAGTTAAAGAGGTAACATTCCTCATTTCCACTGCAAGCTACAATTCACTAAAAGTCAGTGATACAAGTTATTTATGAGTGAATGTAGAAAAAAACCTTTTCAAGCCATATGCAAACTGTCCTTATTGAACTTCTATCATTTAACTGCAGGCAAAGAATATTTAAATACCCATAAGAACTATCTTTTTAAAGTTTAAGCACTTCAGATTACTGTGAAGACTGATGCATAAACATTGGTATACGCTTTTTTGAAAGTCAAAAGTCAAACATTCATGTATGCTTACTTGAAATTCAAACCCAAACTATGTGTCAGAATGCAAAGTTTTTTAAGAACAAAAAGAAGAATCCACATATTTTTCACTGCAGTGAGATTTAATCTGCTTTTTGTGTGTTTTTTTTTTCTTACATGTTAAAGGAGACTTGCAGAATTCAAGAAATAAGCTTCCTGTTGTAATTTTTAAAAACGAATGTGTGATTATGCAATTTAATGCTTCCAATTTACTTACCCCACAATAAAATTGGTGTTGGATGGAAAGGAAACAGAAAAACAGAGTTTAAACCAACTTTTGAAAAACCTAAATCTGTAGCAGAAAAAGGTTTTTTTTCCTATTCATGTTTCTCTAGTTATAAGCTAGAAGAAAATGTACAAACAATACCTATCTCATCTTATCTGAGATGACAAAGCCTATCCCTAGATTTATAACAAATATGCACCTACTTGTTGGCTACCCTCTTTATCAGCTGAAATTCCAAAGTGGAATTGGCAGATGTCCAAACATCATGTTAGCGAGAGTTAAATGTATTTTAAAACTACAAAATAGTACATTTCTTTAAAACAGGGTATGCAATAGGAGACTACAGAGACTACGGCTTAAGGGTAAAATTCCAAAAAATTGTTTCTCCTAGAGTTAAAACTATTAAAGTACACGTTAGTACATAATGCTTTTTTGTCCACAGAATGCTTAGCTTTTGCTGCTTAACTGTATAAATTAGTACCGACATGACAAATCTTTGTTAGAAGATAATGAGAGTTCTATTAATATTTCTAACACCTCACCCTCTTGAGCTTATGTAAAAGAATAACTTACCTTTGGAATGTCTCTCTTGGCAGTAAGAATGAAGTGGTAACCTAATCCTGGAGCTCTAAAAAGGACCAGACTGGGGGCTTTAACTACTATCTAAATTGAGTGCAAGTTTGTATTCTAGTGTATCTGGTGGCTTCAGCCCTGGGAGGAAGCACCACAGCAGCATTTTGGGCTGTGTGCTTTAGAGAAAGCTGAGGCACACAACAGCAGAATGATAGTGATATTCTGAGTCTCATCTTAATACAAGCGCAGGATGCGGCAGGGATACGGATCTCAACTGGGGAACTCAGACATGTTCCGGTGTCTGATGATTCAGACAAAGAAGCCCCAAGACCAAGCCCTGATGTCTCACAAGTCTATATGAACTACTGAATGTGTGTGTACATATTATAATACAAATATAGGCTTTTCTTCCTGGAGAAATAACACCTTGTACACTTTTCAAAAGCACCATGAACTGCTGAGTTATGCAACTGTTCCTTTTTAAGCAAGATCAGATAACACAACATTTATTCCTTATTATACAGACTGTTAACACAGAAGGCTGATGCTGCAAACACTGAGTCACGGGCACAGACCTACCTAATCCTGTAGCTACCCACTGAGCTTCTGACATTTAGGACCTGATACTGCAACAAGTAGCAACAAGTGCCACGAAAAAGAAACTTACCGCACAGTGAGACAGGATTTTCAGAATAATGTACCTAACTGATTTTCAAAACTCCTCTGAAATGTTAACAGACTTACTGTCTCTTGATTCTTACCATCCTTCATTGCAGAATTTGCCTGAGGCATGACTGGAAAGTATTCATCATGATTAAAATCTGTAATATGTTCCTTGTTTTCTTACTTGCTTCCTGGGAGATGGTATTTGCTGTGCAATGTCTTGTTTAATAGAAATGGTAAAATTAATATATATTTTGGATCAAAATTGTTTTTTGTTAAGATATAAGGAGAGGGAATAAATGAACAGGGCCAGAAAGGAGAGGAGAATCAAGGAAAACAATACCTTTGTTTCGATCTGCTAGTAATATCCCAAATCTTTCCAAAGGTAAGACTAAATATTTGCAATTTTTTCTGAGTCCACTTCTCTGAAATGCTCTTTCTTTCTCAGCTGCTAGGTCAGTCAATTCATCATGCCAGGCTTTTGGCGATCCCTGGAGGCAATCTAGACTTCACTCTAAGCAGCCCAGCTTCAAACACCGCTCAAGAACGTCTGGTTTTCTGTTATTTTGAGAATCTCCAAGACGATTGGATATATTCTGCAGCTCAGTTCTGGGTAGAAGCATTCAATAACACTCAGCATTCCCACTACCTGTGCATTTGTTGTTTTTTTAAGTGACAACTAATGCCATGGAATTCCTATGCTGTGTGTTTGGTGCCTTCTAACTTCTGCACCAGTCTAGTTACAAAGAACCAAGTTGCCCGTCTTGTAAGTCTGCCTGTAATCTCTTGTTCACTGTGTGCACGTGTACCTGTGCCATGAGTACATCAGACTGCCTGCTCTGCAGAAGCCAGCGTGGACCTTCCCAAAAAAGTGAGCCAGTTAAGGCTGGGCAGATTCTTTGGCTCTTCTTCCGCATCAGCTTTAATATTGGAAAAAGAAACTCCTCAACTGAAATACTTTTATTCGGATAACAAGTCCACTGCAATCTTGTACAAGGGTCATTACTTGGTGGTGAAACTTTGTATCTTAGATGTGTCAGTTGAAGTCTCAGTAAAAGCGGCAGAGAAACAAGCAGCCTGGGAGCACAAACCACTTTTTCTTTTCCTAACACAGTATCTCAATGAGTATTGAGTAGTATCTCCATCCAGTAAATGATTGACTGGAACTTCTGTCTACACATGGGACATACCTGGATATATCTGGTGGTTAAATAAAATTGCAGACTAACATTTATACTCTGTTTTCATGTCAGTAACATTTTCTATCTAGTACTTAGAGACTGTGATTACTTTGAAAAAACAGCAAGCTTATATGCAAATTGTACAAGTGATGAACTATCGCAAACACCAGATTTCTGTTTCAGCTTTTATCTCAGTTTTAAAATAACATAGTCAATTAAAACCCCACATTTTTATGCCTTATCTGCTTTTCCTGAAAGTCATATTATGACTACCATAATTATTAAAAATAAGAGGTAAAGCATATGCACTGACTACATTGTTTAGTCAAGATTCACCGCTTATAAAGATAATCAACTTCTTTTGGGAGAAACAGAGAAAGGGAAGGAAATAAAAAAAAGAAGACGACTAATAATACGGACTTTGCCAGTTAGAAGTCGAGAGACCAAAAGAGTTTTTACTCCCCAAAGAAGCTTTACTCCCCAAAACTATTTAACTCTTCTTTTGCACAGACAATAATTCCATTTTTAAACATACAAAATAATGTTTTCTGGTTGCAATAACTTCAGATTTTTCTCAATGGAGAATTCTGAAAACAAATTTTAAGCAAGATAAAATAGAGACTTTCAGGCTCAGGTATGTAATTAACTCCCAATAAGCTTATGTGTTTATAACTAAATCTATCCAACTGTATCGAAGTTTCTCTGGAAATCTTATCCTATAGCTGTGCATTCATGCAGAATAAAGGTCCTTTTTTTTAACCACTACCATGGCAGTTAAGTCGCAATTGAGATCGGTTTTGAGGAGGAGGCAACCCTACTAATCCCAGCTATTTTAACCTGGTGACTGATGAAAAAATTCACAAAAGGATATAGTTGTTAATCATTTTAATTGAACTCTGGATGCATGTTGAAGGAGCATCAGAAGACAGTTTGCGTTTATGCTCAGTAAATATTAAAGGTGTTAGCAATGCCATCACTTTCATTTTTCATGCCAGGCAGGAGAAAAAGCAAAGAACATGAGTCGGATCAACTCTTTGTACAAACTGTAGATGCATGATAGGTTAATAAAGCAGAGCCCTGTATAAATTTCTCCCAAAGCAAGCGATGGCTGCCCCATGCCTAATTATTCATTTGCAGTTCATAACTGAAAGCAAGTTTGTGGTGATGTATGCATCTTTCAGCTACACTATCCAATTTAAGTGTACAACAAAAGTAGCGCTGCAGATGCAAGCACCTTCTTATAGTAATGGCTGGATACAATCCATCTGTACTCTCTTCCCGCTTCGCCCCACTTCATCAGCGTCTTCTGTCAAAGTGTCAGGTCCTGTACTTTGGTCACAACTACCCCATGTAATGCTGCCTGCTTGAGGAAGAGCGGCTGGAAAGCTGCCCAGTGGAAAAGGACTCAGAGGTGTTGGTTGATAGCTGGCTGAACATCAGCCAGCAGCGTGCTCAGGTGGCCAAGAAGGCCAACAGCACCCCAGCTTGTACAAGAAATGGTGTGGGAAGCAGGAATAGAGAAGTGATCGTCCCTCTGTACTTGACACTGGTGAGGCCTCACCTTGTATCCTGTGCTCAATTTTGGTCTACAAGAAAGACATTGAGGTGCTGGAGTGTGTCCAGAGAAGGGCAACAAAGCTGGTGAAGGGGCTGGAGAACAAATCTTATGAGAAGTGGTTGAGGGAGGTGGCGAAGAGGAAGCTGAGGGAAGACCTTATTGCTCTCTACAACTCCCTGAAAGGAGGCTGTAGCGAGGTGGGTACCAGTCTCTTTTCCCAAGTAACAAGCAATAGGGCAAGAGGAAACAGTCTCAAGTGGCACCACAGGAGGCTTAGACTGGATATTAGGAAAAATTACTTCAAAAGGGTTGTCAGGCATTGGGAAAGGCTGCCCAGGTTGGTTGTTGAGTCACCATCCCTGAAAGTGTTTAAAAGATGTCTAGATGTGGTGCTTGGAAACATGGTTTAGCACTGAACTTGGCAGTATCAGGTTTATGGTTGGGCTTGATAATCTTCTAGATCTTTTCCAACATTTTATAGATCTTCCAACCTTTCTTTTCTGTCCTGTGATTCTGTTTCCAGTATGCTCATACTTTCCTCTCTCTGTTTTCAGCCTCATTCAATCTCATAGGAGCTAGCAAAGCCTCCACTCAAGGAAAAAGGTAGATTACACTGGCAGGATTCAGAGGAAAGCAGCCAGAAGAGAGCAGAAATTTAACTGCTCCTTTCACTGATGAGCTGTATCTGCCACTTGCTAATGGTCTGCAATCCAGTGAAACTTCTAACCCAGATGGAAGATCATACTTCTTCAGGTCTGCACCTAAGCCATTTGCTTCTGGAAACAGACCTACCTAAAGCAATCTTTGCTTTTGCTCATTTCAAACCAACTCAGAACAAGCTGATATTACTGCAACAGCAGCACTTAAGTAAGTTTACGGTATCAGTTTCTCTTCAGAGAGTCGTCTTTTCTCATATGGTGATACAGAGATTTTTCCAAAGAAAATAGAAATGTTACTTTGAAAGAGAGGCTTACATAACCTAAATAACATAGTGAGTACACAGTAACATTAATTCCATACATTTCATCAGGAAATTCAGAAATTACAAACATTTTTCTTTCACAGCTAGAAAGTAGTAGACAAATTGTGCACTTTCATTTAATTAAAGCACTAACATTGATGCTCATATACTTATCTAAAAACTCTGAAAACACAACAACATTCGTGGGAAATATGACAATGCTTTTGTGAAGTAAAATCTATCCCTATTTCATACCTGAAGTGTAGTTTCATCTCCAGCTGTTTTCAAATCATCTTCTTTCCCAATGATTCTCTGTAGCTGTATTTGTTAAAACATGAAAAAATACAGGAAAATTACAAAACTGGTCTCCTTTTTCAGAAACTTGCATGAATATCTCATTTTCTTAATTATGAAGTCATTATAGGTCTGCGAGGTTCTCCAGTCATGACAAAATATTTGCATACTTAAGGGTATTTTGCTACTCTGACACACTTTTTTCCCCAGAAATGTTATTATCAGCTGTGGTTAATAAAACAAAGCAGAACATATGCACCTTTCTCTTGCAGCTCAGCAATTACTCTAGTTTTAGAGATTTTCTTGCACTAGAAGCTTAGCATTCACTCCGTATGATTTTGAAACTCAGAGGTACAACATCAAAAGTCACTCTGGAAATAAAAATTATTCAGTGATCTTCATGCTGTACTTCCATACAGCTTTACATAGTTTTAGAGTTTTGCATAGCTTTTATAGCTCTGCTACAGACACGATCTTCTAGAGATGAAAAATGAGGTCCTATGCAGTTATCAAGGAAGAATAATTTAATTAGATAAGGAAATGTATTTTCAGAACTGGCATTAAGCAGAACGTGGTTTGAGTTTCCTCTCTACTCCACAAATAAATGAATCTCAAATGTGTTAGCTAAGAAGATTTTTGGAAGTACTAGAATGACTCACATTTAAAAATCAAACTTCCATTGTCCCAAGCAGAGCTCTAAGGCAATACACAAAGTGCATTAATTTACAGCACGTCAGGTATATCCCCAGCTGCAAGGATTCTTTCATGGTATTTTAGCCTGGGAGATCAACACTACCCCAAGAATGAGTGATTGCAACATAGCGCAAGCTATACCTACCTTTCACAGACATTCGCATGAATCCTCAAAAGGACAGCAAAAATGAAAGAACAAGGGACTTATTACATTTCAGGTACAGATAAGGACTTACAACAAGCACTCTGGATTTGGAGACTTTAAGAAAAAAAATATCCATGACCAAATTTGCACAGCCATCTTTTGTGAGGCTTTCAAATCTCTTTTCAGGGCTTTATTTTTTTCCCCATTTTTTTATGACATTTATTGAGAAACGATACGGGCTTGTAAGTAGTGAGCAGGAAAAAACTGCTAGTCACTGCTTATAAATGTTAAGTAAATAGTCATGTGAGAAAACTCATCTCCTGAGTAGCTTGCATCCTGTGGGACTTGTTTGAATTTAAAGATTCTTAGGAGCTGACATGGCAATTCATATTTTTTATTTTAAAACCACTCCATATTAATTTACCAATACAGCCCATAAAGGAAATTCAAAGTAACAATCCATCTAAATAGAATAATTTTCATTGAATTTGATTGCCTCTTCAGGAATCAAATTATTGTTAATGATTTGTATAATGTTTTCACCTCTGCTTCTGATAACTTTTTGTTGTTCATACTGGCTGATTTGATTAGAAGACCTGAAATGAGTAATGGGTATTAAATATACGGCACACTGTGTGCCTCTCAAAGACAGTTGTGCTGTATTTGTGCAAGAAACTACTTTTTTTTGCTTAGCTGACACAGTCCTTACTTAAAGGAAGTGCTGCTAACACAGCATTTTGGCGTAGGGGCACCGCAAGCTGTTCACTTGTGCTCATGGACTTATTTTCACCTGTAACACAGCATCTTGTAGATGAACAATACAGCCATAACAGACACATTTCAGTGATGAGGGCACTGCTACTCTGATAACAATTCATTAGAATCATAGAATCATAGAACAACCAGGTTGGAAGGGACCCATCAGATCTTCTAGTCCAACCATTCCTATCTAACACTAAACCAAGTCCCTCAAGACCTCACCCACCCGTGCCTTAAACACCTCCAGGGAAGGTGACTCAACCACCTCCCTGGGTAGCCTATTCCAATGCCCAATGACCCAATTAGGTTTGTACCAACTTTAGTAAGATAAAACTAAAGGGTTTAGTTAGAATTTGATTTGATTTTAATCAGCAGAATAATTAACATTTTAACAGACCAAATTCCTAAGGTTTAAAAGACTTTGTGTGGCATCAAATGAATGTAGGGACTCCGCAGGCTCAGTTAGGAACATTGTCTTGGGAAATGGGTTTAGTTTCAAGTATTATTTTCAAATAATACTACTGGGTCTAAGACTATTTAAAAATATTTAAAAATATATTTAAGTATGATTCATCAATTGTAATCTTTCTAAGAGACAATTCACTGAACAACGGCTATTGGTACATGCTAACAGCTACTGTATCACTAACTCAGAGTTTACAACTATGAAAATACACTTAAATACATTTTCTGTAATTTCTCTATCAAGTTTTTGATTCTATGGTTCTCTAGAGTTGTTGCATTAATGATCATCATTAACTTCCTCCTAGTGACGGAAAATAATTTGCTTTGTAGTGGCCATTTCAGCTTATAAAATTTTCTCTAGTCACCTCTAACACAAATGAAGGATCTGAGGCAATGAATGGAGTCTATGCAGCTGGGAGAAGTCTTAAAAATTATATTTCCTAGTTTTACATTCAAGAAGTCATTTTACATTGACAAGAAGCATTTAGTTAACAGTTTCCTGTTAAATACTTTAAACTTGAATGAACTATATAATTAAGCTAGTCTTCTTTAAAACAGAGCAAGATTTTCTTCATTTTTTAAGCATCTGTATTCTCCCTCATATTTAATAGAAAATATGGGAAAACCTGCTGTTACTCTCCAAAGTGTGAATTGATAAGAAATCTGTGCAACAGCAAACAAAATTAATAAAACCCAAGAAAGGATGGTGAATTAAAAAAGTGACTTAAAATATTTAGAGAAAAAAAAAAAAGACTCTTCTAGGTCATTATTTAAAGTAGCTGATAGGATTAAGAAGGGTACAACACAGAATCAACTTCTGTCTTCCTGGAAACAGATTTTTAGATACAAGCCACAAGTACCACTTATAAAAGTGGATTCAAATATAGTAAGTATTTCTACAGCAATGTCTCCTTTCATGTAAAATATCTACTAAGTATGTGACCATAGGTTAGATTGAAAGATAGGCTTGAAATTTTAATGAATCTTCATTTAGCAAATAAAACCCATTGGGCTATATAAACTCTTCAAAACGAATATGCATATAAGCAAATACCTTGAAGAATTCTTTCTTTTCAACTTGCTCATTGCCATCTGTGTCCAACATTTTAAAGGCAATCTGAAATCCAGTCTGGGGTTCTGCAACAAATGGCAAAAGAATTTTATTGTACACACACACACTCTCTTACAGTAGTAAATCTTTAATGCAAAAGGAACATTGTTCTTCATCGTTATGTACGTACATGATATTTCCAGTAAACTGTATCTCTCTCCTCGAATGTAAACACACTTTTAAAACATCTTTTAACTACCATTTCAAGGGGTAACTGATGCAATGATAAAGCAAATAATGCCAGCAGTGCCCACGTACAACCACAAATGTCCATCAGATCCCAACAACTGTGAAAATGTCCTATGTTCTACTGCCCTGGTCTTAACCATTCTCTACAGATGTTTCCATAAGCCCAACTTCTGAGAAGACTGGGACATGACTTGAGAAAGCAAGATTTATTCCCAAGCTGCATGAAAGAGCTACTGTGTTCCTCAGGTACTTTTTGCATGCATTACTGTTTGCCAATATTTGCAGTCTTCTGCAGCAAACAGACCAATCTTGTAATCGTGGCCAGCTCGCTCAGCTCCTGCTCCCACTGTGTTAGCCCCAGGTCTTTTTTAATTCCTTTCTCCTTCCTCCTTAAACAAAGCACTCAAATATTACTGACAAGTAATAAACCACCCTTTCTGGTCTTTTTGGACAAAAATGTGTTTTGTATGACTCTCATCAAGCTAATTTTTTCAGGAATTTTATACAATTTTACCCTGCATTTCCTTCACCAAGTGGATGTTTCTTTTTGACACAAAAATGTAATGAGTTCTAAGTCTTGCAGGCACTATAAAAACATGGTGTGTTTTGAGCTCCTTCCCACAATTTCCTGATCTTACTTTGCTTACAGGAGGTGGTCTCACTCATTAGCAAGCCCACACAGGAGCAGCATGCTGCTGAAATGCAATTCCAGTTCTCCGCAGTAGCAAGCGCTTTTCCCAGTAATTTCTGGAGCAGGTGAATTAATTCCACAACCCAGTCAAGTCTGGCATTAACATGAAAGCTGTGGACTTACTGTCTCTAGAATAGATTCATGTTTCCAAGAACAATGTTGGACTCATGAGGGCAGTGATGTAGTATCTCTAAAAACTATTATGCCCTCAGAGCTTTTCTTTTGGAAGCATATTCTTCCAGTTCCATCCTGTAAAGTTTAAAGTCTTGGTTTTAAGAGTATCTTTCTACAAAGAGTGCAAGTTAAAGAAATACCCCATGGTTAAAGAAAGTACTATTTTTGCATTATAGAAATAACTACATCTTCAGCAGCCAAATAACGTTCTCCGTGGAGCAATCTTGTGATGCAGGAATATTTTATAAATACCATTACAATCCGCATAGCAGAGCCCTTTCCCAGCAACTGGGTTGTAATACTTAAAACTGGCTCCCCTTCCATGGAAATGCCACACACTAAATTTGTGTTACTAGTGCAAAAGCAAGAGGAGCCTATCCTAATAACATATTTAGAGAATAAAAGTAATTGATGTATTTAATAGTAACTCATACCATCTGTGCTGCAATTTTCAGATAAGAGAGCTGTTGCTGAAAATATAGGACCTAAAGCTGCTTACACTGTTCAGAGATGACATACTTATCTGATATGATGTAACCACAAAGGTATGTGTTCGTAAAATAAGCACAGTTCAAAGACTACCTCAGATATATTTGTATTTAATTAAAATCAGGCAAAATTCCAAAATCTCAACAGAAGAGTTTCATCTTGGTTGTGAGTGCAGGTTAGACTTAGGTGCTTCCCCTTCAACTATCCCTAGGTTGACCAAGCTGTCAGCTTGTGTGACTGGTTAATTGAAATGAAGCTTTGAGTAAAGGTGAAAACTTCAGTTGGAGAGGGAGAGGAGGCAAAATAGAACCTCTGTCTACTGCAAAATTACATTTTCAAGTTCAGTGTTGTTAAAGATAATGCATTTTTACAGCAGAACCGGAACTGTCCTGGAACCAGGACTCTGGGGAATTGGTGGCTCTTTTCGTGTTTCCCTGTTGTGCTGTTGGTGACTTAGAAGTCATTTAAAAATTAATGACTGCTTTATGAAATCTCACATTCATTCTCACTAGTGAGAGAGACAGGTTGTGTACTGACACGGGACACTTACTAGGCAAAGACAGAGGCACTAATGCCTGTTGATATTTGCTTTTAAAATGATTGGTGAGATACTCCTCTGCGTAACCAAAGCGGCCACATTAGCACAGTATTCTTACCCTGCATCAAAAGGTGTACTGACAGTCATTATCATAGCATAGTTTGTGTTGTTGGAAGGGACCTTAAAGATCATCCAGTTCCACCTATCCCACCCCCTCCCCACCATGAGCAGGGACACCTCCCACTAGACCAGGTTGCTTAGAGGCTCATTCAACCTGGCCTTGAACAGCTAAAGGGATAGGACATCTGTGACTTCTCTGGGTAACCTGTTTCAGTGCCTCATCATCCTGAGCAAAAAACTTCCTGATAGCTAATCTAAATCTCCCGTCTTTCAGATTAAAACAGTTACCCCTTGTTCTGTCACAGCATTACCTGATAAAAAGCCCCTCCTCAGCTTTCTTCACAGAATCACTAGGTTGGAAAAGACCCACTGGATCATCAAGTCCAACGATTCCCATCAATCATTAAACCATGCCCCTCAGCACTTCATTCACCCATCTTTTAAACACCTCCAGGGAAGGTGACTCAACCACCTTGTCGGTCTCCTTTAAGTACTGGAAGGTTGATCATATTCTCTCCACTCTCTGGAGACCAAAGTTACTTGTTTGTACCACACTGTGAGAGGGTGGAATTCTACAGCAAGGAAACCTTGTGAATTTGTTTAAGGCTCTGCCACGGACCCTGCAGCCATGGAAGTGATGAGGTCCAAGCATCTACAGCTCATCTGGAAAAGAAAGACTTCTTCCTTCTCTCCTTTTGCCATCCACTGATACCATGAGATCTAATATGCCTAGTTTTGTGGCTTTGCTTAACATGCTAGACCTGTATAAGTCTGTCAAACAAGACTGCATGTGGACAATTAGATGGACGAGCATGTGGACAAATTTACTACTAGTTTATGGGTCCCACTGTGTAACACTCATTGCACACATCTCAAATCTCAGGATTTTCCAGTCTCATCTGCACTTCACTGGAGCAGCACAGGGAGGTGGAAAGCAAGGCACAGAGTAAGTGTGAGTGAAGAAACTCAGAAAATCCAAGATCACTTCCATGTACAATAAAAATGCCTGCTGTTTGCAGATAAAACAAGTACCAAACAAGTTTTTCTTAAAAAAAATTACTGATAGAGAAAAATGAAGAAGGCAAAGGAAGGGGAAGAAATACGTGCAAAATACTTGGAGAAAATAAAGCCAAAAGGAACAAAGCAAAAAATCCCCCAAAGGATTATAACATCAAACAAAAAGACACTGCAGAAATCTGCTGTTTATGTATATCATCCACTGCATATTTGAACTAATTAATTACAAGTAACAACCTTTTCAACATCACAACAGTTTTTTATACCACTGCATGAGCTATAATGTTAATGCCTCATTGTTCAAATGACTAAAACTACTATCCAGAAGACAAATCAACTTCCTCCACAGTTCTTTTCCCCCCTTATTATGTGGTCCTGTAACAATACCTCCCATCTCCCAAGCCCTCTTGAAAGATGTTACTGATCCCACAGTGCAGGGATTATCATAATTTTTGAAGTGCTGCTATGAACCAATGATAGCATTATTTTCTATTTTTTTGTGTGATTCTGTTTTCACAGAAAGGGTCATTGGGCATTGGAACAGGCTGCCCAAGGAGGTGGTTGAGTCACCTTCCCTGGAGGTGTTTAAGGGATCGGTAGATGAAGTCCTGAGGGACATGGTATAATGTTTGATAGGAATGGCTGGATGCGATGATCCAGTGGGTGTCCATCCTGGTGATTCTATGATTATAGAAATATATTGCAATCAACTAAAGTTACATCCTTTTATATTAAGGCCTTATCATTCTGCGTATGATAATTCTTTATGTTTTGCTATAATGTAGAAATCTATAAGTTGAAATACCAGAAAAAGTTCCTGGAAAGCTGTTTGTAGCTGAGTATTTATGTATATGTATTTTAAATATATAATACTTACTCGTAAGGATTGTCAGTAAAAATAAGTACTCCGCATAAGATATCAACCCTGAAATAAAAGTTAAAAAATTAGTTGGAAAAAATACTTATACTAAGACTTGAAAGATCTAATCTAATAAATATGAAAAATGTAGTTAAACATTATATTAAATAGGTTATTAAAGTAAGCCACGTTATTATTTAATAAAGTTTTTACTTCTGTTTTTAATGCTGTGAAGGTAAAATCCTCTATCCAGAGACTCATCAATGTTCATATCTAATTAAGAAAGTAAGGTTTATTTGGTATTGATAAAATGCCTAGGATAAATCTTTGAGTTCTCACTGAAAACATTCAATGTTTATATAAAAGGCAAATAAATTAAATGTGCTTTGTCACATTTAGTACCTGGGAGGAGAACTACTCTAATGTTACCCTTAAGGATCAAAGTCCTCCATCCTTTGGCAGGCTCGCAAAGGCGGAGAATAGCTTCCCTGTAATTCTCAAGGGGAACATGGCAACACGCAAAGCTGCCAAGCTGCTAGATTGTGCTGATAGTATTGCTGGGCCACGTGCCAAGGAGGCTTCTTTTTTTTTTTTTTTTTCAAAAATAGGAACATGTCCTTTCTACAAGGTGATAGTATTTCCCCCCCTTTTGAAGGAAAATTCCAGTGTTTTCCTTTGAAATACCGCCTTAAGTGAAAAGCCTGAACAAACACAAAGATGCGATAGTGTCAAAATAGAGCGGACGAGCTAAAGATAGAGAGCATGTAGCGAGGGTGGTTAAACAACAGAATCTGAACCATCTGCCCCGCAATAATGTTTGGAGAAAGAATGTAAAGGACTTTTTTATAAATCACTTTTCAAAATAACTGAGCGACTTTTAACTTATGAACTAAACATTGTATGATGCTGAAAATGCTTAAAATAATGGATTTGAAACACGCCTACCCAAGTGAAGAAAACTAGTTTTTATAATTTTAATATTTAGTTAATTGATAGATAAGGTAAGCTTCAATATTAAGCAATTAACTTCTGATAAATTATTATGCAGAGCCAACAGCATTTGTATCTGACCTCGGATAGTGACTTAACACTGCAAGTTTCAAGTACTGGAATTTAGCAATACTAAATTGCTGAATACAAGAGTTTGAAAATTCAAGAAGTTTTAGCTAAAGTCAGGTCTAATGCTTATCCTGTTGCCAGCTCCCTCTGGTTCCACATCTCAGTGTTTCTCTCTGTCAAAACAGGACCATTCACTATTACGCAGCATGCACCATGTGTAAGTCAGCGCAGTACTATGGTCACACAGTATGCTCTTAAATATAAACTACTTTCATCTCAAAGATTCAGTTTTGCTTACAAGTTTCAGGGTTACTGCTGCTGCAAGAATGCAATTTATTATTTACATTGCTGCAAAGCTTGGAATCATGTTCCTAGATAAAGCGTCTACGATTTCTACAAATTTGAAACCAAACAGAGAAATAACTCCTATCCAATTTTTTAGCTCATACAGCTAAATACAAGACAAGGTAAAAAACCAGAAACAAATGGGAAGAAAAGAAATCAAGAAAATAGTACAACAGGCAGTGATCAAGATTCCTGCTCCCTAATTTTGTGTGCGTCACGGCAAAAGAATGTTTAAAGAAAGAATGCAAAGAAAGACAAGAAGGTAACTTTTCAACTCTATATAACAAACACTTCCCAGCTGTGGACTGCAATGGTATCTGCACAACTATCCCTGCCTAAAAACTTATCCAGCAAGTGATGAAGGTCTGCATTACTGGCCAAGGCAAAGCTGGAGTCTGCCTTTCGGCTGTCTGGAGATGTGCTGCACCAGGGAAGGTCTGGAAGGTGAAGACAAGCAGCTTACACTAGATAAAAGTGAACATGGAGAGCCTAGTGTTGGGATACAAGGGAGACGACATATTCAAAGCAGTAATTTAAGAAAATTATTTTTATCAAAGTGTTTGAAAGGCAGACTGTGTTTGTTAAAGTCATGGGGGAAAAAAAAATTGAGATACAAAATGTTGAGTGCCCAGAGAATTTTAGCTATATGGGTAGACAGGGAACATTTTATTTCATAAAATTCTGCAGAAAGGATCTGCAAAATTTATATGGAGATGACAGGATGTAAACAAAAGACCAACATTGGCTCAAGGGAGAAGCATGGTAACTATTCCTTTGAGTTTCAGAGGGCTGGAAAGGAAAGCCTTGCAAGAAATGGCAGAGAGAAGACAGAGATCCTGTTTTCATCATCTTATTGTAAGTTGATCGAAAAGTCACAAAGTGAAATAAGTTAAAAGGTGAATAAAATAAAAATATGTAAAAAAAATATTGATTGTCCTTTAAAACCTGTCTTGGTGTCTCAAGCAAATCCACAGCGTGTTGGACATTATATGAAATTAATGCAGACATTATAATAAAATAATCTGAGATATGACTTTTTAACTCGAGGACTCATTTCCATAAAAATTCTTTTAATTTTACTGTCCTTTTACTAGCTGTAGAGAATGGCCAATTTACCTTATCCATAAAGTAAATTAAATATTTTGGTAATTTTATTTTTATTGTACAGTCATCACTACAAAGTTACTCAAAGATGCAATGCAATAAATTAAAAAAAACACAGGAAATTCTATTCACGTCCAAGCAAAACTTAAAAGATAAAAGCTTCACGTACTGTTGAATGACTCAGCATGCCTGCAGCCAGATATTTGCAGTTAGCATCGGCAAAACACTGTCCTCATCTAACACTTAAATGAACCTTCTGTGTCCCTCCCTAGAAATCTCTACCTTCAAACTTTATAACAAATGCTGACAGTACAATATTTCTGTTGCTGAATAAATCATAAGTGTGCCTACAAAACACAATGTGAACTTTAAAACTGCCCACTAGAAGGCAGAATTCCCTAGCATTCCGTTTTGCAAATTGGACTGATGACAGTTTTCCCTCTACTTGATATTTAAATAACAATTTGAAGGTAGTTAGAATTATCTCAGCTGAACAGTGGAACAAGTGCAGATTCATTCTTCTAGTACTTGTAAAAGCACTATACAACACATAAATATTTACACTTTTTAGATGTAATAATGCAACTTAAAGCAAAAGCATCAAAGTCACTGAGGCATCATGACCAAACAATGCAAAAACTCCATGTGTTATGGAGACACATGGATAACTGCACTGAAAGTTCCTGCATCACCTCAAACTCCTACCTGACTTTTGAAGGACAGAGCATAAGAACCCACAGTTCTGAGCAAGGTGAGATCAAAGCCCTGTCCAGAATGCAAAAGATGCCAGGCTGAGCGTATCACTGAGCCTCCTTTCTGCTGAGCAGTCAATTGGGAGAGGTGCAAGAAAAGGTGGTTGTGATGATTTGCTATGTTTTCACTTTCTGTTGGTGGATTCCTGTTTTTCCCAGGCAGAGTGCTTTTGGGATCTGCAGTGTTGACTACTAGAAAAAGCAAGGCTTTAAAAAACACAAGGATAAAGAGCATCCAAGAATCAAAGACTGGGAATCCTTTAAACCAAATCTGGGAAATCCCAGAGAAGAGTGACGAAGCTGGTGAAGGGGCTGGAGAACAAGTCTTACAAGGAGTGGCTGAGAGTTGGGGTTGTTTAGCCTGGACAAGAGGAGGCTGAGGGGAGACCTCATTGCTCTCTACAACTACCTGAAAGGAGGTTGTGGAGAGGAGGGTGCTGGCCTCTTCTCCCAAGCGACAGGGGACAAGACAAGAGGGAATGGCCTCAAGCTCCACCAGGGGAGGTTTAGGCTGAACATTAGGAAAAAAATTTTCACAGAAAAGGTCATTGGGCACTGGAACAGGCCACTCAGGGAAGTGGCTGAGTCACCTTCCCTGGAGGTGTTTAAAGGGTGGATGGATGAGGTGCCGAGGGGCATGGTTTAGTGAGTGATAGGAATGGCTGGATTCAACGATCCAGTGGGTCATTTCCAACCTAGTGATTCAGTGATTCTGTGATATGACAACTAGAAATTTGAAAAGACATGGAATGATAACTTAATATAAAATCCAGCCTTCCCTAGAATAGGAACATATATTTAGCCTCTTGAAAGATGTGTAAGGGCTGCTGGGGCTTGCAGAAACAGACTGACAAGCAAGGCGCTCAGCTGAAGATCTGTCCATGTCTACCCAGGGAAGCAAGAAATGAACTGTAGGCACAGGAGGCCATGAGACCAAAGGGCAGGAGAAACACTGCAGGCTGAGACTGAGGGCTGCTCTCTTGGCACAAGCTGCCAGCTGTGCCCGGGGATCTGCTGTGCATGGAGAGATTGTGGCTCCTGCTTGCCAAAGAACTGCAGCAATGCAAAGGCAGCTTTATTTTCCAGAAATGTCCACGGGATAAGAGATTCAGGTTGAACTCAAGGCTACAGAAAGTTTGTGAATAGACACTGCTGGTCTTTCTCATTAGTTTGGGGATTCCAGTCTTTGTTACTCGTGAAATGGTTAATTACTCATCTATTTGGTTTCCTTGATCCTCTTGTTTGTTTTCTCCCTTCAATTAATTTATGCTAATGAGGTGTTTATTTGGTGTTCTTTAATTGCCTGTTGTTACACAAACAATATCCCAGCTCTCACAGTTTTCTCTTTATGTAGCCCTATATAAGGTGGAAATGATTGGTGAAAACAAGCTGAAGCATATAGGTGCTGTGAAGGGCCAGTGAGCTCCTAAAGTGGGAAAAATAATTTCAGCTGCTTTTTGGAATCAGGGATGCCACTTTACATAACCAGATATAAATTTTATTTGCATTCTTAGTTTCCATGTGTTTAAGTTATATAGTGAAACAGCAGCTTACTAACAAGTCTTAAAAGTCCACTTTGTGCTGAAGCCATCCCTCTAGCCCCTTTCTCTTCTCCAAGCAGTCTTTCCAGTTTCTTTCATGTCTCCTCCTGCACCTCAGAAGGCTTTCAATTCCCAGCCCTGCCTCTTTACTCTCTCTTGCATAACTGAGAGACTTGCCAAGGAGGCAGCTACTGGCTAGATGAAGTCAAATCCATGAAACCTTATTTCAAAATAAATTCAATTCATACCATATAATGAGATAAAAAGCAAGATGCATTTTTCTGTATCTAAAGTGCTCATTACCTTTATCACCAAGCTCTCTAAAAAAGGTTGGTCCTGGTTTAGCTTTGGCAACACACAGCAGTGCAGCATCTACCTCCTTTAAAGACATAAAAAAAGAAAATATGAAGCCAGTTTTGAAAGAGAAGTGTATTCAGTTGAGTAACAGAAAGAATGCAAGCTCTTTTGAAGAAGGAAAGGAACATTTTGCTTACCTTTTTTGTCAGTTTCCTGGCTGAGGCTTTACCTATAATAAAAAAAAAGTCATCATTATTCAATAACAAACTCACTTTAAACTTTGATCAGGTTCTGTGGCGTTTCTTCAGATTTTTATGGAAAAATCCTAAGTAATATGAAACAGAATATTTTGCAACAGGCAGTTTGTTTCTAATTCCAACAACAATCAAGAAAGGACAACATTTAAAAATAATATAAGCAGTCTGTTTCAGATGTTCTTGCAACCTAGATGAAACCACAGCTCACTTTGGTATCTATGACTGACTTACTAGTGTGATTTTGCACAGTGTGAGCTACAAATGTAAAACAGATTTCAAAGCAAGATTATACAGCAAGAAACAATTGTATTTGCAAAGGGATTTGCATGTACACATAATAGTCCTGCTGCAGGCTGAGTATGAAAAAGCTATGATATACCAAAAAAGAAAAAAAAAAAGTTCATGTTTTTATTAAGCAGAAGTAAACTGAAGAACTTTGCCTCCTGCAACAGCATCAGATGAAACCATGCAAACTCCTAAACATTTAGGAGTAAGTTCAGGTCTACACTCTTGAATAGGGGAGCCAGTGGCAGCAGCATATGGTGTATTCTGTAAATCACCCATTTGAGGAGCTGTGTTGTATTAACAGTGAAATGTTTCAGTTGGTTAGACAGGGAGTACAGAAACCCTGCGGTCAGGGACTGGCAGAAGCTGTGTTCCAACCCTTCTCAGTCCCCTTCTCGGTCTATCCACCCTACCACACCAGCCCATCTCCTCAGCATTTCTCCTCACACAGTTCTTAAAACCGTGCGTCCTTCACTCTTACCACCCTCAGCCCATCACTCCCTTCTTCCATCACCAGTTCCTCTGGATACCAGCCAGTCATTCTCTCCTATTTATTCATGCTGTGTAAGCACAAATCAAGCTGCTTGCATTTGCTCTGAGGAACAGTGCCTTTGTGTGCAGCATTCTGCTGTGGTCCACGCTCAGGCTCCAAGGCTCACTCTGCTGCTTCATGAGCACCTTGCAGCTGAAGCACCACAGAGTGGAAATGGGCACAATGGAGGCAGCCGGGTGGGCAGCTGGCAACAAACTTGTACCAAGCAGTTCTACAGCCCCAAAATTTAGCCAGACAGAGGTGCAGCCTCAGTAAAACAGTAAATTTCCATAATGTTGGCAAAAGACATGCCCAGCTGCAGAGGGTCTGCACCGGCAGTTTTTGGCTTTGAGTGAGAGAAGCTGCTGGAACATCTCAACCAGCAACAGTTCATTTTTCAGCACAGGCAAACCACTGCCCTGGTCTCTGCAGTAACAGTTTTGCTGATAAATTCCTTTCTCCCTCCTCCCTCCCCCAAATCTGCCTAAGGCAGACACCTGGCACATAACATTTAAACCCAAATGTTTAAGTTTGACAAAAGTTGTAAGCAACTAAAATTAGGGTTTTAATGCTGGAGTGTTGAGTGACCCCAGCAGCAGGTGTTGCCAACACCACCTGTTACTGAGGATGAATACATTTTTGTGCCTTGCCTGTACATATATTTACAGCCATACACATGCATATATATAAAGCCACACAGACAAATACCCTCTAGCTCAAAGAACATATGAAATCCTCTTCTTCGCCTAATTTGAGATAAAAGAAGTCAGACTAATAACAGTTTGGGAGAACAAGCAAAATTCACTGCATCCAGTAAGGCTGAATTCTGAGTTCTAAGATGCAAGACCACAGTTTAACACTGTTCACTGCTACAGGGCATTTTAAGAAATGGCTTTTTAGCAAATTAAGTGGTTCAGATCATAGAATCATAGAACAACCAGGCTGGAAGAGACCCACTGGATCATTGAGTCCAACCATTCCCATCAATCACTAACCCATGTCCCTCAGCACCTAGTCCACCCGTCCTTTAAACCCCTCCAGGGAAGGTGACACAACCCCCTCCCTGGGCAGCCTCTGCCACTGCCCAATGACCCTTTCTGTGAAAAATTTTTTCCTAATGTCTATCCTAAATGAACCACTGCATGAACCAACCATTGTCCCATCTGCACAGGGATCTCAGCTTTGAAATGTTGCTGCTGCTGTACATCACATTTCATTGTGGAACTAAACTACAGCAAGTCCTTTGAGCTCTGGGAGACCCACCTGGCGAAAAGCCTTATAGGAGGGAATGAGTCAGGCTGTAGGAATGCAAAAAGTAGTATCTGAAAGAAAAAAAGGGAAAACCACCCCACAATGTTCTTCTTTACTTGTTGTCTGTATTGAAGCCAGCCACGCTCCCTTATTTGGTTAGCAGCTCCACTAATACCATTCTCCCAGTGGCCCCAAGAGCATCATATCTGGGATGACAATTGCTATTACAAATGTAGGCAGTAGCTGGCGTCCAGGAGGATGAAGAAGGGAGACAAGCTGAACTCTCTGAGCTGGAACAGCAAAGACATGAATAATTGATACAAGGTAAGGAGAAAGCACTGAGAGCTACAGTTGAGACACTAGCTGTCCAAGTTTTTAAGGGCCTACGTTTGGTTAAGTCTGTGTTTCTCTTTTTGATGTTGTATTCAGCACAGTAACCCTGAAACACCTCCAGTTTTAGGGAACATGTCCTCAATGAGAATTGCCCTAGCATGATAAAAATTGAGAAAGGGAAGGAGAGGAAGTCCTTGTGGTACGGCAGAAGAAGAAAGCTACATCATTGCAGGGGATGGTGAGGGGCAGAAGGAGGTGGGTGAGGGTTGGTCCTTGCCATGACTGACTCAGCAAGTGGTTGCTGCTACAATACAAGAGGAAAAAAAGCAAGAGGCAAAGGGACAGAATGAGATAAACAAAGACACCTCTACTTTTCTAAGTAGTGAAAAATATATAGTAATAAATGAGGAGCCTCTTAATGGTGCTTTTCTTGAATGGGTGTCAAAATCAAAAGATTTAATAACCTAGTCAAATGAAAATGGCACACAGGTGTCAGCAAGCATGAGTACTGGGAGGACAGGAATTGTTTTGGAAAAAACCTTACATTTGGGACACCAAGGGATAGTTTTCATATTGCTGTCTGAGTAAAGTGCTAGAATACAATCTTGTAATAATGCAATAATTTAAACTGTAAAATGAGTCTCCTCCAATAATTACTGAACATTTTCTATGAATTAAACTCACATATTCTATTAGTGTTGTTACCATATAAAATCATCTGTGTAGACTCAAATATCAGTTTTCTCCTGGAAACATTAGCTACTTTTATTGTAACACTCATAATATTCCTTGAATACTAATTTAGCTCTTAGTGCTTATTCCCTCCATCTATTCACTTCCTAACAATGAGATCCCTTTAAATACCAACAAGGAAAGTTCTGTTAATATTGCACACCACCATATCAAATGTGCAGCCCTCTGAGGCACCAGGTCTTTTAAGGCCTTGTCTACAATAATTAAGACAAGAAAGTTAACTCCCCTTTGCAGAAAATGCACTGCAAAGGTATGAACAGTTTTCTTAGCCAGCTCAGACAGTCAAAAAAAAAAAAAAAAGCAAGCCTCTCTTCTTTCTGTTGATTAAATCATGGTGCTTGGCACTCGTGACACGTGACTACAAATACACCAAGATCTCCAAGTCTCTCTCTGAGGAATACAGGCAATGGCTAAAATCATTAGGAACTATTTCATCCAATAAGTAAAAGACCTGTACAATGCACTTTTCTATATTTTTATTCTTTTACTTTGGTAGATACTTCCCGATAGGTAAACTCAAGACACAACAGAAAACTTGTTTGTAGTAGCAAGAGTCTTACTTTAGTATCAGAAAAAGAAACTCTGAATTTTTATTGTTTTGAACTCGAATGAATGAGAAGAAAACCAACTTTTTTTTTTCCCCTACAAACCTGCCAAGACTGTGATGGAATTCTGGCTTAAAGGACAATGAGTATTTTTAAGAGTCTCCACATATTTTACAGATGTTGTCACCTACTTTTCACCATCTATAGCAGATCCATGAAATAACAATGAGGTACAGACACACCTTTCATGGACAAAAAGTTTAAAGCTTTTTAAGTTCATTGAGTATCAACTCGACTTAGAAGCACACAAATTCTGTGCTGTTAGCCAAGAAAGTTAGTTGACAACTGTAATTAAGAAAACACTGTCAGAAGCAGATATGTCAGCCTTAATTTGCCCTTGGCAAACCTGGGTATTTTGGCACATACATTTATTACAATAGAAATATTTCCATCACCTCTAAGGTTTTTACGCTAAGATGTAGAATGGACCTGACATCAATGATAGGATTAACGTTAGGAAAGGGTTGAATTCAACAAGCACCCACTTGCACTCAGTAACACCCATTTACACCTGTAGAGCTAAGGAAAGGCTTAGATCTGACAAAAGACTTTAAGAGCCAAAGAATAAATAAAATCACTAAGATCAACCCTTATAACAACAATAATCAAGCGCCAAAAGCAAAAGTAGAGAAGTTACTGCTGTCTGCAAGAAAGGATAATTTTACATGTCTGCAAGATTGCTCTGCTTTTGTAATATGGAAACAAAAACTCATTTTTTGAAACAGTATTTCCTCACAGTTTTAAACTGGAACAGTATAAAGTAGCTATATTTTCCTAGGAGGATAGAACAAACTCCTGTCCCTTCGATCAGCAAATTCACTGAGATGGTTTGACCACAATCTCTGTGGATCAGGATTAAAGGGATAGAAGAGTCAATGAGAAGAGGGGTTATGCCAGACCTTATTCTCACCAACAAGTAAGGGCTGGTAGGGATTGTGACGTTCACGAATGGTAGACCCTGTAGCAGGCTTTCAGTACATAAAGGGGGGCGACAGGAAAGATGAGCAGGGACTTTTTATCACGAGATGCAGGGATAGGATGAGGAAGAATGGTTTTAAGTTGAAAGAGGCATGACTTTGATGATCAGGGACATTTTTTTACCGCAAGGGTAATGAGGCACCGAAATAGGTTGCTCGGAAAAACAGTGGCTGCCCCATCTGTGGAGGTGTTCAAGGCCAGGCTGGATGAGCCTTTGAGTGGGAGGTGTCCCTGCCCATGGCAGGGGGTTTGGAACTGGATGATCTTTACGGTCTGTTACAACCTAAACCACTCTGTGATTTTTAACTCCACTTCACATGGACATTGCGATAAACAAGTAAAGAAACCAAATAAATTTGTCCTGGAAGTTTTTTAATTTTAGATGGCAACCATTGCTATCTTTGCTGAAGCTTGGCAAATTCAAAGTCATACTGGGGTAATAGCAAACCATTTGCTTTTTTCCTGAAAAAAAAAAAAAAAAAAAAAAAAGAGAATAGCATTAAGTACACTGCAGTTGAACCAAATTCTGATTCTGCAGAGTTATGAGTGAAATAAACCTTTTAAGCTGGACTAGATTTCAGCACAGTTGTAATCTGCAGACAGGATCAGGGCATTTTAAAAGTGAAATCCACTGTGTGTAGCTCGTGCTGTGGCCTTTACAGCAGAGTCACCCCTGTAGCCTTGCCTGCCTTGGGAACAAGAGTTTGAGTTCCTCCCTTTTACCTGTCTGTCACCTTTTTACACAAGCTGAACTCTCAGAACCGTGCCCCATGCCCTGGCCAGTTGGGCCAGGTAAGAATAGTACATGTTGAATTTCTTGAGGGGGACTCCATTAAAATTTTTGTTTAAATTAGCCTAAACCAGAAGATCATTGAAATTCAATACCTTGTATTTCATTCCCAGCCCTCTCTGAGATATTTTTTATGATACTGGACAGGTACCTTATCTCAACAAGGTGTCCTTTGCCTACTCACCTTAATTATGGTCTCAGCTCTTTAAACATCTTGTATGCATTTATAAAGTACTTACTGATAATTAAACCAATAATGTAAAGGGGAAAAAGTACAAGCCAGTAATTATTTCTTTAAAGCTTCCTTTTGAAAACTGGTGATATTGGAGATACTGGAGATAAATCAAAGATAGCATAAAAATTAAGGCTTTTTGAATGCATGACAAACCAAGTGGTCACAGTGCTATGATAACTCCTGGCAAACTAATATCTGAATAATAAACGAGCGTGCAATTTAAATGAATTAAGAAATCATTTTAGCTAGAAAACTTTTACTGAACTAGGGCATTGCTCCACAGAAAGATAATAGATAAAAGTAATTTCAATCACAGGAATTAGTAATTGAACCACCTGAACTAAAATCCAAGTATTCCCAGTGGAAAAGATAATCTGCAATAACAGAAGCTTCTGATATGCTTTGCAAAACAAGCTTTGCATCTGTCCTTTATTTAAAGCAATCGTTCCTCTGAGGAAATGAGAAATATACAGTACTGGGCCGAGGCCAGCGCTGGCAAATCTCCATTTCAGAAGAGCAATTGCATCAGAGGCAGTCAATACCAGGAAGTTTCTCTGTGAGTAAGGCAGCCTGGGGTAAAAAGGGTGGGATGCTGATGCAGGGAGAAAACATCAAAGGATGACACAATCTTTTAGGAAACTGAAGTAGACTGAAAAATTAAAACAAGCTAGTTTTCAAAACCTGTTAAAGAGACACTGGCACTGAGTCACCACCGGTGCAAGGGCTTCCAAAATAATCACAGGCATTAGGGTAAAACCAGATTTTGTAGCACTCACTGCAGAGCACACAAGCAGCTCAGCACTCCCTGGGACTGTACCAGCAGCATGTGGCAATGGCAGGGAAAGAAGGAGAACAACTTTCCTTTAGGTATTATCCAGGGAAAGTGACTTGCTCAAAGACACGCTCTTTTTCCAATAACATATCCTGCAGACACGAAAATCTGAGAATAGGTTCAGACTTCCAAGCTTACCACAAGACTTGCACTACAATAATACACAGCATACAAAAAGTTATTTCTTCTGAAACACCAGGAAAGCCCAACAACAGCCTGGACAGGGAAGGGGTAACTAGGTCTGTAATATGGCAGCTCTGTGCACATGGAATAGAATCACAGAATGCTTTGGGTTGGAAAGGACCTTTACAGGTCATCTAGCCCAATTCCCTGGCACAACCAGGGATATCTTTACTCACACCAGGGTAGACCAAATGTGTTAACAGCAGGTGTCCGCTGCAAAAGGAGCATGAGGTGTGAGTGAAGACTTCATGTGCAATGCACGAGCAGCAAGAAGCCAAGCACATAACACAATCACACCTGGGGCTGCCAGCCCTCCTAGGCTGGTTCTGAGCTCAGGACTGAAGGCAACATCCAGAGGAAAACCATGTCGAGTGAAATGCAAGTGCTCAAACTCCCAAATAAGCACCTCAACTCGGTTCTGCTGGCTTCATTTAGATGCCTAAAAATTAGGTGTCTAAATCCGAATTAGTGTTTTCCATGGCGCTTTGCTGTAACTATGATGGTTTAAGGACATACACAGAAAAGGGTTTATAATTAACTTTGAAATCTGCTGCTCCTATTTCAGATCTGAAGAAGAGCTCATATGCGCAAAAGCTTGTCTAATTTTTCCAACTTACAGCAGCTGGTGTAATAAAAGATACTATCCCTGCCAACAAACCTCACCCAAGGCTCCCTGTATAGTCAAGGGAGAGAGACAGACTCTGTACTCAGCACTGGTGAGGTCGCTCCTTGAATATTGTGTCCAGTTCTGGGCCCCTCAGCACAAGAAGGATGTTGAGGCTCTGGAGCAAGTCCAGAGAAGAGCAACGAGGCTGGTGAAGGGGCTGGAGAACAGACCCTATGAGGAGTGGCTGAGAGAGCTGGGGTTGTTTAGCCTGCAGAAGAGGAGGCTGAGAGACCTCATTACTCTCTACAAGTGCCTGAAAGGTGGTTGTGGAGAGGAGGGAGCTGGCCTCTTCTCCCAAGTGACAGGGGACAGGACAAGAGGGAATGGCCTCAAGCTCCGCCAGGGGAGATTTAGGCTGGAGATTAGGAGGAGGTTTTTCACGCAGAGGGTCATTGGGCATTGGAATAGGCTGCCCAGGGAGGTGGTTGATTCACCTTCCCTGGAGGTGTTTAAGGCACGGGTGGATGAGGTATTGAGGGACTTGGTTTAGTGTTAGATAGGAATGGTTGGACTAGAAGATCTGATGGGTCCCTTCCAACCTGGTTGTTCTGTGATTCTGTAAAGGAGCAATTTATTCCAGGTTGAGATAGGTGTCTAATACAGACCTGTTTCCTTCCATGAACTAATACCTGTTACCTTCCATTAACTTTAAATGGATGCTAAAATCACTTGCTCTGACCTGACATTCAGCTTTAATATATCTAAACTGAGTAATGAATCCTTTTGCATATAACTGGGCAACTCACATCCTGAGTGCTTTTAGTATGTGTTGTATCTGTAACCTGTTTTTTCCAACCTCCTATACGTCAGCTCAGCGTTAGAAGTGCTAAGGGCATATATTCCCTAATTATTAAGAAATTAGTCAGACACCAGGGCAAAGTGCATTGCAGTTCAAGAGGCAGAGTGGCTGCATAATTGGAGCAATAAAGTATTATAAAGGACAACTAAGATTACCTGGAAGGAGCTGTATCCATACTACATGTTTCTGAGACGAGAAGGGTGGAGAATGACTCCTGCATCCATAATACATGTTTCTGAGATGAGAAGGGTCGAGAATGACTCCTGCCAGCCTACAGAGAACAGTTCAGACTTCTGGGATGGATGGTGCCTTCTGAATCTGCACAAAACTATGGACCTTGCACAATGAGCAGGTAGAGCCTCAATTGAAGAAAAATTCCTAGTATTATACTTGAGATGGTAGTCAGTCTCATCTAGCACAGGGAACAGCACAAACTAGACTAAGCCTTCAAGAAGACTCCGAATTCAGGAACTTGGATCCTACTCTGAAATAAAGTCTTACACAGCGGAATACGCAAAAAACCAGAAGGACAGTTGAAGTAGGATAAGAACAACAATGAAATGACAGTTAAAATCTAACCATGAGCACAACGAGAAAACTAGACCTTAGTTGTAAGCAGAGATTAATTCGATTCAGAGTGAAAATGTGTGCAGATCAATCATCTCATGATCAAAATAAAAGGTCAACACATTAACAGCACCAGAAATTGATTCTTATCCCACAGTGTAAGACTTTATTTAAGCTTATATGCTCAATGTAAAGCCACCATCACTACTTTAAGAACTATGATCTCATTCAGCTACTTCCTTTACAATTTGTATTCTTCCATCTATCTGAAGATCTTTCTTACTATGACGAACTGCTGCTTTTCAAACGCTTCTCAAAGAACGTAAAAATAGAAATACAGTCGAAGACTAAAAACAACAAGGTGATGGAGAGGGGTCCTGCCATAAATCATAGAATCATAGAATAGCTGGAAGGGATCTGAAAGATCCTCCAGTTCCAACACCCTGATATGGGCAGGGACATCTCCCACCAGACCAGGCTGCACAAGGTCCAATCCAACCTGGCCTTGAACACCTCCAGGGATGGGGCAGCCACAACTTCCCTGGGCTACCTGTGCCAGTGCCTCACTGCCCTCATAGTGAAAAAATTCCTCCTTATGTTTAGTTTAAATCTGCCCCTTTTCAGTTTATACCCATTCCCCCTCGTCCTATCACTACAAGCCTTTGCAAACTGTCCCTCCCTAGCTTTCTTGTAGCCCCTTCAAGTACTGGAAGGTTGCTATAAGATCTCCTCAGTGCCTTCTCATCTCCAGGCTGAACAACCCCAAATCTCTCACCCTGTCCTTGTATGGGAGGTGCTCCAGCCCTCTGATCATCTTTGTAGACCTCTTCTAAAGCTGCCAGTGTCCAACCTGGTGCTTCTATGATTCTATGTTATTAACATGCTTTAGCTTTTGATCAGCTATGGATTGGTCAGGCAACTGGACTAGGCGATTGCTGTAGGTCCCTTTGAACTGAAAGAATCTATTCTAGTATATTCTGTCTATTCTAATATTAAACATAATTAATTATTTCAAATTGGTTTAATTTGCTTGTAAATATCACTGAGGTGTCAGATGAAAATCTCATCTGTTATGTGAGAATTTATCATAGGTATAATGCTACTTTTCTAACCCTGGGATAAGGAAAAAGAGTGTATGCGTCAGAGAGGACACATTTTTCACCTTTTTGCTTTGATATATATCAAATCAAACAAATACACAAATCAAATCTTATCAAACTGTGCCAAATTATATGAAGTAATTGTAGTTTATTTACTGCACTTTGATAATAAATGACCACTCCAACACACAAGAATTACAGATAATGAGGCCAGAAAAATCATGTGGGTCACCTACTTTGTCCTATTGCTCCCAACAGACTTTTGCTTATGCATTATCTCATCAGTTTATGTGCACACAAATACATGGTCTCACATTCTAAAGATTGCGTTTATACTATACTGTAGTTTGGGGCTCAAAAGACATTAGTGACAGAAATTCAACCAATTTTTTATGAGATAATTGGCTATTTCTTAAACTTACTCATCTGAGTACAACTTCAGGGTATTGTTAATGCTCCTTATTCCCAGCGGAGCATAAAAAAATTACATGTAATAACTTCATGTAATTTAAAAATTAAAACTGGAAATATTTTTAGGAAAAAAATGAAGTTATTCATGGTATCAGCATTAAAAATGCAGTGCTGTGACCATAATTCTGTTCAGATGTAGGGCATTTATAGCAATTGCGTCTAAGCAGTAAATAGCTGACATATTAGTACATCAAGTCAACTTAAATTACTGCAATGGGTAAGTAACCGGCAGCACTGACATTTCACATAAATTGAACGGATTCTCAAGAGTCCTGTAAATATTAAAAGCTATTTAGATCCTTTTATGTAGTAGCTCACTTTTTTCCCGTTTCACCCTATCACACGTCAAAATTATTTACACCATCATTAATGCTCTCTTTTTTTGGTTAAACCCAGTATTTTTTTCTTTTAATGATTAATTTACTTAGACTATAGCAACATGCAGTAAAATTTCCAGGAAAGACTGGAAAAAATCCTCCAAGAGGTGACAGCAATTGGAAAAGTATAATGGAAGTTTGGGAAACTTTTGTTCATCATATCCCAGCAATCCCCAGTCAGATCTTTGGAAGGGAAAAAAAAAGAGAGAGAATAAAAAAGCAGAGAAAAACAGAAAGAAAAATAAAAAGAGAGAGATTGCTGATGTAATTCTATTGTTAAATCTGGAAATCTCATCAGCAGGATGATCAGTTTCTTTTGCTGCACAATATTAATGATGGTATCTATTGAGTCTTCTTCATTCTCCTTGTACATTGTTCTTCCATCAAATGTCTGGAATTTTACTCCTTCCAACCTCTGCAGACTGAACACATCCTTTCCAACATTCCTATTTCCTTCCCAGTGGTAACAATTCTAGGGAATATAGCACAAACAGCTCCTTTTTGGTGATCATGAAAGGGAGTCTCACAAATTTAAGAGAAGTTTGTGGGAAGACCCTGGAAGTGAGGTTTTCCCCGTGGTTGAGGGAAATTGCCTCGTTCACAGAACAGCTAAGTTGGAAGGGAGTTCTGGAGATCATAGTGGTAATTGGAATGTCTTTATCTTCTCCCAGAGACAACTGGAAAAAGCTCAAAGCAGATGCAGTCAGGGCAGGTTGCCCAAGACTGTGTCCAGTTGAGTTTTGGATATGCTTGTAGATGTTTGTTTCTAGAAGGGCTATGAATACAAGACAGCTTGCTAACTTATCCCAGTTAACTTGCAATAGGAAAACACCAGTTTAGGTGCTTTTGTAGCCTGCAATAATCCCGAATACCAAGTACAAACAATACTTGGTAGGTTTCATGTGGAGGTTTTGACTTCCATGCTTTGCTTATTTTGAAGGCAACCACACTCTTACACAGTTGAAGACTCTACCCTGGCTTCAATTCTCACCACTGACCATGAAGACAGCATTTTTGCCTTGTCTGTCAAGACATCAGAGCACTAAACACCGAATTTAACAGTGAATTTGGGGATTTTATAGAAAACGAATGTTTCTATGTTGGTAATTTCATTAATGAGAGCACTGTGTTTAATCTCAAGGCATGGGACATTTTGTATTGCTGTCCAGATCATGGTAAATGCCAAAAAAATTCAGAACATTATTATGCTTATCTTCCAAAAGATAAGCCCTATTCGTGAGCACGTAGTTTACAGTGACTAGGTGTCTGAGATCATTGCTACCGAGTTTACAGAACAGTTAATTTGTAAATTATAACCAATATAAACTCTGCTTAGGAATGAAAGAATTAAGCGAATACCAGCTAGGTGGTGTTCGGTTACTGCATGGGGTGAACTGGGCTAGTTACAGCTCCAGCTCCTATTCATATCTGCTTTGCAGTAGACTTTTCTTGAAGAAAACCCAAATATACCTGTGTAAGAGGACTAGAAGGGATGCAATCACCCTCCGTACTATCAATTTAGAAATGCTTTATCAAATTAATTACCAACTATATTAAATACGGATAAGTGGAACTTCTAAAACCTAAGACAAATCTACTCAATACAAGAAAGTACACTGGATTATTATGGATCCACTTGCTAATATTTTGTGGTTTTACTCAAGATACTTTTATTTTTTGCAACTGATGATATTATCCGTCTGTTCCTCATCCTCTAAAACCCTCCTGACAACATCCATTGAAAGAAAAGGGTGAATAAACACTAAACTAACATCAATTTTGCAATTAATTTCATTAAAAGGACAAACTGAATTACCAGATGTCTATTTTAGTAGAACCTAGTGTATCACTTTCTTTTTCAGCAGAACTGCAGTAATTGCAACTAATTCACAGAACCATAGAATTGTTTGGGTCAGAAAGGACCCTGAAGATCACCCAGTTCCAAGCCCCCTGCATGAACAGGAACATTTTCCACCACGTCAGGTTGCTCAAACCTCATACAACCTAACCTTGAACACCTCCAGAGATGGGGCATCTGTAACTTCCCTGGGCAACCTGTGTGCCAGTGCCTCACTATCCTTACAGGAAAAAATACCCCCCCTCCTATCTAATCTACATCTACCCTCTTTCAGCTTAAAACCACTGTATCTCACCCTATTGCTGTATTCCCTGACAAAGAGCCTCTCCCCAGCTTCCCTAAAGCCCCCTTCAGGTACTTGGAAGGCTGCAATAAGGTCTTTTCTAGTCTGAACAAACCCAACTCTCTCAGCCAGTCCTTGTATGGGAGGTGTTCCAGACCTCTGATCAACTTTGTGGCCTCCTCTGAACTTGCTCTAACAGATCCACATCCTTTCTGTGGTGAGGACTCCAGAACTGAACATGTTATTCCAGGTGAGGTCTCATGAGAGTAGAGTAGAGGGACAGAACAACCTCCCTTGACCTGCTGGTCACACTTCTTTTGATGCAGCCCAGACTACAGTTGGCTTTCTGGGCTGCAAGTACACATTGCCAGCTCATATTGAGCTTCTCATCAACCAACATCCCAGAGTCCTTCCCCTCAGGGCTGCTCCAATTCCTAGTAGTGATCAGTTAACTAGCGTAACAAAAAGAAAAGAATGAAAGTGCTAATTCAGGGGAAGAGACTTTTGGCAAGGTGCAGTATTATAGCACTTAATTTCAGATATTTTAGATTCCTGGAGATTATAAGGCCGACTAGTGATAAAGAGAATTGCTATTCAGAGCTGAAATTAGCTGAACCTGTAATGTCAGAATTTCCAGAAGGAATCTTTTCCCTTTATAAGGCTCTGAAGTGCAACCATACACGTAAACTTTTGGAAGGCCATTTTAATGCTGATGATCCCAATGATGACATTACTTTTTCCAACTGCCATCATGAAAAGGTAAGGACATTCTAATGACCATGTTTGGGAATTTTCCTATAGAAGACTAGTTACTGCTTTGGGCATTTACTGATCCTGTACAGCACTATTTAATTATTTCCATAGCTTTCCAGGTTCAAGTATTATTGCAGCTCTAGCTTTTCTTTCTGTCTGACTGTCTTCCTTCTCATGTTTAATCAAAGTTCCTTACAATGGTAGACTTGCTTTCCTTCAGTTGATGGTCCACGTCATTCTCGTTTTTACCTTTGAATTTGCCAGGAGTTTCTTTCTGCTTCCAAGATGAGCTCATTTTGATATTAGCACATAAAGAAGCTCTGAGCAAACCAGGAACAGCGCCTGCTGAGTCTGACTTGTTTATACATCATTAACATCTATCACACAGCAATTAACAGATGTCTGGAAAGTTTTCCTACAGCAGGGGCTCCAGTGGTATGTAAGTGATAACAGCATGCTCCTTAGTACTTTAAACTAAGAAAGGTTTATCCTATTTTTGCCACACAGAGAGATTAATAGACATCTAGTTTTGGTTAGAATCATAGAATCATAGAACAACCAGGTTGGAAGAGACCCATCGGATCATGGAGTCCAACCATTCCTATCAAACACTAAACCACATCCCTCAGCACCTCGTCCACTCATCCCTTAAACACCTCCAGGGAAGGTGACTCAACCCCTCCCTGCCAGTGCCCAATAATTCAAAACCCACCATTATGGGGTAAAAAAAGGGTTTGTTAGCCAAACCAGTGGGTTTTATATCAGGTTTATTGTTAGAGCTGCACAGCTCCTGAAGAATACAAGTTCCAGTAGTAACACATAAGGAACTTGGAGAAAAATTATTTTTAAAACCGCGGGAAAAAGAAGTCTGGTTAGTTTCTAAGAATACCAGAATGAAGACAGGTTAGGGCATTGTTTTCATTCAGAAGATAAGGCAGTAATGGGAAGAGAAGTAGGATCATTAGAAGTCTGAGAACTCCCCTAAAATATTAGAAAGAATTAAGGTAATGAGAAATCACAGAAGAGCTTGAAATTGAATGTTAATTGTGCCTTATTGCAGTGGCCAGACAGGTTCAGCTAATTTGCAACTTAGAAAAAATTTAACGCTTTTAATAGTATGTTTAATAATAAATTACTGACAAAATGTCCATCAGCCTTCCCTACTACCAGAAAAGAAAGTCTCGTGCACCAAATAGAACACCTTCTCTGCAATAAGGGGTGAATTTCTGAGACTGAATAAGAGAAGCAAAAATAAGCCATTTCTTGACCCTCTGACTTTGAACTCCTCACATACTAAAGAAAAAAATCTAGCAGAAAAAAAAATCTAGACAAAAAAGATCAATAGCCTGTTTCAAAAAATGAAGTTATTCTTTTTCAGAAACATCTTCATTTTCTCAGAACAACCCCTTTCTCCTCTGAATTCAAATAATCTGATGAAGCAAATCTCAGAAAGACATTTGGCTTTACCCTATCTTTCATTTTATATTAAGGTTTTCTAAAGAATTCTAATCAAGCACCAAAGGAGACATTGTCTTCAGTTTGTCAAAACAGAAATAGAACAGAAATATTTACTCAGTAAAGACAACGTAAGAGGCAAATCTAAATGCATAAATTCCCACTAATTATATCTCATATAATTTTACGGTCCCTTCCAACTCAATCCATTCTATGATTTTATGATAATTTGCAGCAGCTTTCCATACACTAGCCTTCTCATTGGCTCCTATTGCCTTTGCATTGTATCCTTCCTGTCAAAGTCAGCTTCTCTGACAAAACTAATAGCTCTTTCAAGAGCAATTTTGGACTAAAGTTCTATGTTACATGGGGCATTGGGCCTTTGACAGCACATAACCTTCTAAAAGGATGTTCTCTGCCAGATCTCTCTTTTTCTGTCTTAAGCACAATTCTAGGATTATATTTAATGTTTATTCACCTAAGAACACAGCAAATAATTCATCCTACCTTATTACCCTCAGCCTGGCAGACACATGGGGATACAAAGAAGGACCAAAGCACCCATTGGGGTGCTGGAAGCTGCTCTGCATGTCCTGACCATGAGTGAAGCACACGTTAAACAAGTTTAAACGTATTGCCCGAGTGAGCATTGCTTTTTACCACTTTTCTCCTTGACTGCTGCGGCAGTCGGACAAGTCAGATGTTTCAGCAACAGTATTAATTTAAGAAGCTCATGACTTCAATTCTTGTTTCATCCCTTAGGCCACAGTGATCACTAGCAGATTGTGTTCTGAGCAAGGAAACGAAAATGACTTTACAAATAGCAATCAAATTCAGAAAGGCATGGAAGAAAGCTGCCTACATGAAGTCATGGAGTGGACAGCCTCACCCAGATAGAAGAGAAAAAAAATAAATCGGCTTTGCTTAACCTAAAAAACCATCACAGAGTGGCAATAAAATTATCTATAATGAATCATAGGGTTAAGATTCAAAAGGAAAAAAAAAACCCTATTTTTTTTTGGATTGAAATGTGAACCAAATTTTAAGCAGGTTTTTTGCACCCACTTTGAGAATTGTAAATGAAAAGCAAACAATAGGCAGCTGTCTTCTAGTGAAAGAGAAGAGTCATTTGTTACTCAATGTACCTTTAAATTTGCCAGACTGGTTTAAAAGCCCCTCTTCCTTTTTCAACAGCAGAGACCACGCTTATAACCTTATACATCACAAAAAATGTTGCTTTTTTTCTGCTAAGTAATACTTTGCTAACAAAGCCAGAGAAGTAAATGAAATTTTTGAACTTTACATTTTCTCCCAACAAAGCGGCAGCAAACCAGAAGTGAGCTCTTGACCTTACCACAAAAAAATCCAGGGAGAATTAGAAATGCTGTGTCATGGTGTAGGTGACTGTTCAGAAGCTGTCAGAAACAGTAAATACAGTACCAATAGAAAAGCAGTTGCTCATCCACATGAAACAAAATGACTAATTTTATTATTCTCTATTACAACAATCTGACCTGTCAGGCTTACAACTGTTTGGATACAGTCCACAGTTAAGAACAAACACACCTCACTCCTCCCCAGGAAAAACAAAAACCATTTGGAGAGGGGAAAAAAGAAAGACAAAAGTCATCTGGTTTCTGGAACTGGCAGTTTTTCTGGTGGGATACATGACTTACTAAGCACTTGCCAATACCAACACAGCAGTTAAGACTCCACTGTCCCAGTAACTCCAGTAAAATCTGAGATATTGGGGCAAGGACTACAAATCCAAGGCTTGAAAAGAGGGCTAGGCAGCTGGGAAAATGAGCTGTATCATGCCAAAGACTTCAAACATCAGCTCATCTGAAAGACAACTGAAATAGTCTGAATAATGTCAAACAGCAGCTTGTTTTGGCCATGTTTTATGCTCAAATTCCATACAAGGATCCCTTTTTAAAAATTTTATTAAGCCAAGGAGGATCACATCTCTTGGGTGAACAAGAGATCACACGATACCGGCATTTTCTACGTACTGGTAAGCAAAGTAAGAAAACCCAGAATGCCCAATCAGAATGCATTTAGACCTAGTACTGATGTTGAACTACCTTTCACCTAGAAAGAACCAAAGCAGGATTTGTTTGAAAATGTAATATCTTACAATAGGTATGCCTGAAAAATCCTTTTGCTTTTCCAGGTCTAAGAGGAAAGACACTTAACTAAAGATGCAGCCAGCACAATAATTGGGTGATCGCCAGAGTTATGGATGGTGCTGTAAGGACTGAGTTGTCTGATGGACTAGACAATGTTGGAAGATTGATTTCATTACTATTCTCCTGTGCAGTAATGAAGCTGGTAAACCCAAGAAAGGGAACTGCCATGGAAGCAGGTGGCTCTAACAAGAGAAATCTGTGTGTTTTATACATGGAAAATGGTCTTTGAGCTTAGTATTTGCTTTTCTTTCACAGTATATAAGAAAGGCTACTGACTGCAATCTGTGTCCTAAGCCACTGCAGGTGCCTACAGGCTGGGGACTAAAAAAAAAGAGAGCATAACACAGGTAGTTTCTCCCTCAGGAAATCAATGCCAGTATATTCAAAATGGGGAGTAGCAGGACTTCTCAAAGGTCTCCCTGGAGACTCCAGTCATTTGGCAAGCAAGTACAGCTCCTCTTATCCACCAAAGCAGGCTGCACACCTTGCCTCCTATTATTACCTAGAAGGAAAGTCATTGATACTCCATGGTTCTACTATAGATACTTAGAGAACCTCATAATGTAACATTTGTCGTGAGAACACGCAGGGGAAAAATCAGTCTATATCAAAATTAGTCAAAAAAAGGATAAATCATATGATTGATGCAACAAAAATTCAGCACTGGCCTGAGGAAAAGCACAGAAGCACAGAACAATCAGCACTGAAAGAGTTACAAGCAACTGAAAATGTGAGGTTAGAATGCACACTAGATTTTGGCAGGAGCCTGACCTGCACTCCTGGCACCTGCTATCATGCACCAAGTGTCCGCCAGATCCCCATCAGTTCTAAATATCTGAATGCAACCCAAGGAATTTAAAAAACAGATTGTACTTCTTAGGTACAAACCAATTCTTGCCTCTGCTAAGGACATATGTTGCAAGAAATTAAAATACATTTAAGAGTGATAAAAATTCATTGTGTCTGATTTTCACGCTACATCTGTTAAGACTTAATTGTCAGTTAAGCAGGATGTTTCAGAACTGATTAAGTTCCACTGAATTTATTAAAAAAATAATACGGAGGTAAACTGTCAAAAGGTATTCAGAATCCATGGTAGAAACTAATACAGCGCTATTTTCCATGGTATGTGACAGAATGTTATAAATGTAGCTGAAACAGTGTGTGGTATTCTGAAAAAATAAAGAAATCTTTACAAATAGGAAAAATATTCAAAGACCAAGAATGATTGTAGGAGCTCTTGATATTTGTTCATGTGTATTAAAAAAAAAGTGACTTCTCTGTTAAGTATTTTAAATATCACAGAACTGCAGTACTTGACTAAAGCAAAAATTGTTGCAATATTTCTGAAATTCTAAGGCAGACGATGTTTATACAACACTCTTGTTATTAATAACCAGATCTTTCCATTACTTGTACTACAAGTATTCTGTATGCGAACAATACATTTTCATTTGTTTCAAGGAATCTGTTTTCCATTCACATGCCATTAAACAACCAATAACTTTCACACTTTAAATAACTAAATCCTTCAAGATGTGTGCTGAGACCACTTGCCTCTTGCTTGCAACTCTGCTGAAGCCTGACCGGTTTTAATATTGGCAGTATTTTTGTGCTGAGTTTTAAAAAATTGCTTTTGTTCATTCAGAAGTCGCAATGCATCTTCTCATTAACTGTTTTTCAGAAAGGTAAACAGGAGTGATACATTTTCAAAACACAACATCTTGCCAAAGTTTTTACCTAATCAGTAAGTACTGCAGTCAGTTGAGATAAGACCTCTGATTTTTGCATCATTCTCCAGCTAGTCAGCAATGTCACAAAGGGAAAAATAAGAATTAATCACAACAAAGCCATGAGCTGCTTACAACCTCACTGTTATCTCATGCAGGCATAACCAGGAAAAACCGAATGTAATTAATACAATCTCATTAAGGATCAAACCTGTTCAGCCTTATAAGGAATGCAACCTAGATACCTTCAGCACTGTCAGCAGAGTCATAGAATTGTTAAGGTTGGAAAAGATGTTTAAGACCATCAAGTCTTAATAAGGTCTCCCCTCAGCCTCCCCTTCTTCAGACTAAACCACCACTAGACCCTTCACCAGCCTCGTTAACTCACACAGACACAACTCCAGCAGCTCAATACCTTTCTTGTAGTGAGGGGCCCAAACACTTCCCTACTCCTATTGGCCGTTCCATTTTAAATACAAGCCAGGATGCTGTTGGCCTTCTTGACCACTTGGGCACACACCGCTGGCTCAAGTTCAGGCAGCTTTATGCTCCTATCTTGTAACACGATAATAGAACAGGGGAAGAAAAAGGACATCTTCCCTCTATGCAATGACATGATAAAATCTTCTTGTTAAAGTCACTTTGCCCCATGGTTCCCCTTCCTCTAGACACCACAGTTTAGTCCTTCCTCCCACTGCCCCAGCAGACTGTCTATGCTTCCTTGCTGCTGCAGTAACAGGGTTGATAGCGCTGGAAGCCAGCTCTCCTGACACCTCTGCTCTAACCGCAGCCCCTTCTGATTCTTGGACTCTGAACCTAACAATTTTTTTTTCTGAAAAACAAGAGCAAACAAAAAAGTGAGTGCAGTGGTCACTAGTTAATACACCAAAGAAGCAGCCTAGTCAACAGGCTAGATTTGATTGCTGTGGAGAGAAGGTACCATTTACCTCAAGAATCCATCATCGATTTATTATTTAGTACCTTGTGATGCAACTGCTATGAAAATGCATTCACCTTTATTTTGGTTTCACAACAAAGCTTATGCCCAGACAGAAATATACATTATCAAAAATATAGGAATTTCTGCAATATTTCTACTGTTTCTAAATAAATATCTATTCCCTTCAAACTGATTTTTAGACAAACTGATTCTGTGAATACTATTTGTGTTCCATCAGATAGCTTACATAACTAAGTTATTGGTGTTAACATAGTATTGCTGAGGAGAAAAGAAGAAAAACAAATCTTATTTAGCTTATATATTTACCAACAATTGGCTGAGGTACAATATTTTATGCAAAATGATCTAATATTCTATGCAGAACATCAACTTTAGCATTGTGTTTGGACACAAGGGAAAGTAAAGGGCCAGATATATACAATATGTCATTTTAAAGACTTTCTTAAGGTTGTGATAGGATTTCCCAGTACTCTTTGGGTGATGAAGGATAGCTGACAATGAAAAATTCACAGTGTGGACTGGTTACAGAAGCAGAATTTTTCAGCTTATCTATTCTTATGTGTTCATATTTTTCAGCAGGAATATTACTATCCCTCACTCATAATCCCATTTTAAGAAAAGAGTAAACAATGACGACCACAAAGTTTTGGCTAGAAATGGCTGATTTTGTTTCATTTTTCTAAAACTCAGAACATATGATGACCTTAAACCATCACGCTGCTTCCTCACCTTTCCTTCACTTCCCCTTCCATCTTGCACTGGGCAAGGAGCCACCTCTGTCCTGTATATCCCATCTCAGAGAGTTCTCTACTGTTTGAGAGATTTGAGCGACACCACCACATCAGTGCTAAAAACCACTAAATGCAGAAATAGAAAGAAAGTGATCTCTGGTCCCTCTGGGCTCTCCAAACCCCACTAACTGCACCAGCACTGATCTCCATTAAGGAGAATGGAGAACTCAATTTTCTACCCATCACAGCCTTGCACTGTACATTTTCTTCAGATCCATTCACATTAGACCACGCTGAAGGGCTGGGGCAATATGAAGCCATAAATCTTATCAAACCTGCAAACATACCACAACCATGTGCCAACCACATTTTCACAGAAAACTTAACCAAGTCAAACAACTCCTCCCAGCAAACTTAAAAAGCACGAATAGTCACGGATGCATAGGAATCTACTGTGGAAATGCTGCCTTTGGCATATCAGGGCTATAGAGCACAAGGAAATCTGTTTATGGCAGGTGAAAGAGTGGTTTAAGACCTGAAGATGTTATGACACATTAAATCTGGACTGAATATTTACAGAAGGATAAAATTCTTTATTTACCAAGTGTCAGTTGTTATCAGACAAGCTAACCTTGACTTCTACTTGATAGAGGAAGGCATATTGGGAATAGAACAATCTCCAGAAAAATTAACATAAACACGGCTTAAATTTAAGGAACTGCAAGCCCTTAATTTTCTGAAAGATTCTAGTATCTATAATCCTTTTTAAAAATTAGTACAGATTTTCCTAAGTGCTCTACAACAACAGCACACCAGAGATATTTCCACGGAGAAGCTCTAACACAGTATGTGCAGTATGCACAACTGTTTAAAACACAAGTTTACACGAAGCTGGAAGGGTCTTTTAAAAAATACTCCTGCATTGCAACGACAATTCAGTGTAAGTCAGTTGAGCTTTATCCTTCTCATACCTGTTATCTTTACAAATCCAGAATTTCTGATGCAACACAGCAAATTAATGTTACTCTTATTAGATCTTACTGGACATTTGAAAACACTTCTTCACTAAGCTATCATTGCATCAGATACGACATTTGTGGCATTAACATCCCACAAATACTCAGAAAAACCCGATAGTTCTGCAATGGTTTGCCACACATCCCTGTGGTAGCATTGTTCTAACACAAGATTACATCACATGTAGCCATCGATCTGAAAATCCCAACAGTGCATTTAGCACACACTGCATTAACTGGTACAGAACACTGCTGTAAGGCGTTCTGCACCAGCACAAATGCTGTGCCACACTACTACACCTCATTTACTGCTTGCCACGGTTTATAAAGTGGTGGTTGCTTCCTTCCATAAAATAACTAACGGTAAAAAAATTAGGTAAATATTTACAAAGCTAATCCAGTGTGAAACACTGCATGTAAAAGCCAGCAAGTTTTTTTTGAGGGTGCCTTTCTTCCTTTAGAGGGTTCTTTGCTTTGTCAATATGCGGAACAAAATAAGTCTTTCAGGAAACTCTGCATTTGTTATCAGCTCGTTCTCTGTAGATGGCAAGACTGTAAATATTTTTCTTCATTATCACCCTGACAGTAAATAACTTTGCAGGTGTGATTTAATCAATAGGAATGCCAAGATTTCACAATTTTTGGCTTACCTTAAAGAGAATGAGTAACGGAGAAATCCATGCACCAGGAAACAAATGAGCAGAACTAGTGAACTAAGGTCTATCAAGCAGGGTTCAAGATCACCCAGGTTGGACGGCCACACTACAGTTCATCTGTTTTCTTATCAGGGAAAGTGTTCTACAATAAATCATAATTTATTGCATGTTTTGCAACCTTGTCAAAGGGCACACCTAAGATATTTGCTTCAGTAATAAATTCCACCCAACTGTGTACAGGAATTCATTTGACAATCTGGGCATAGCTAAAATATTTCAGTATTTTCTAATGTCAGCACTTCTGATCTAGCACCAACAACCCAGTTACTCATCCAGTGTACACAATATCACATTTACTTTCTTCTAAATTTAATTATGCTTAAAAAACTAACAGGAGATTTCAAATTAATTCTCCAATGACAATGACCAGCGTGCAAAAACCACCAAGGCTGCTGAACAAGGACAACACATAACTGCTTCTCATTTCCTCTTATTGTTTGCTTTTTGACCCTCTGGAAGAGTTTATCACTGAATAAGAATGAAGCAACAGAATGTTGCGATCAACCTCAGCAATACTCCTCCGTGTATACAACTAACTTGTGAGGCTGGTCACATGTTCCTACCTATTATCTGTAAAAAAAAGAGCAGAAACAAAAACTTCAGAACAGCCTACAAGGAGAGCTAAGCCTTCCAGATTATTGTAAACAACAACCAACTGGCAAACTCCATTCATGTGTAAGAAAATATTGATGAACAGTCATTGCCAGGGTGCATCATTTTTTTCTGAGAGTTCTGAGTTTCTTTATTAGTTATTACTCAAAAATAGGCAGACAATCACAAAATCATTAGAGCTCAGCATTACATCACTATTTGTATGCAGTATCGCATCTTAAAATTGCATCTCAGTAAGTGAAGGACTTTTTAGGATTAGTGGTGGCATCCCTATTTTCCTTTCTAAAAGCACTGTTCAGGGTAAAAGGGAATTAATTTTATATTATAAGCAGAAAGTTTCCAAAAGTAACTGCTGATTTGCAATGAAGTTCATCATCTTAATCTATTCTGAATATACAATAGACAGTTGAAATAGGTGTTTATTTTTCTCATAGGAAACTTCTCTAAACACAGCGAACAGCTCACTACCTTTAAAACATTTAAGACATCTAATTTCTCTATCAAATGCTATGTCTGTTTGCATTTATAAGAAAACCTAATATCCCAAGCAATATAACCTGAACAGAAGTGCTTACCTTTGTGTTTATGCTACTGGCCAGAGAACCCACACCAATGATGGTTAAAAATAAGTTTAGTAGCATTAGGTTCAAGTACTAACACTTTTTCAATGAATTGTCTGTGATGCTATCATTGCAAGCCAAATTTCAATTTTAAATGCTAAATATGCGTTAATACAAAGATTTTTTTTTGTTCACATGTTTTTTTCTTGCCATCATTTTTTCTCTTCTGTTTAATGCTTTTTCCTATTTATATTAGCAAAGTAACTGCAATTAACTTAGTTGCATTACAAATAAATCTTACCCATATACCACTTCATTAAAAATCAGCACGTGTACTATTACAGTTGGAGTAACCAATTAATATGTATGAACTGCTAAGACTGAAAAACACTTATTTCTCTAACCTTGCTTTCACAGACAAGTGTCTGAAACCCACACCTTTGAAACTGAAAATTTCAGTATTCACTGTCTTTCAAGCGTTCCAGGCTAGAAAACTGAAAAGAAAATCCCTTCTAGGTTTTTAACTTAATGACCCAAGTTTTGATGGGGAAAACTATTAAAAATAGTTATTTTGAGAGCCTCCATGACTCTTAAGGTTATAAAGTCCTTCTAAGGATTTATATTCAGCTTTGTATAATACTGGAAGTTGTGGGTCAGCAGCAAAGCTGTGTATCCTTATCACCTATCAATTTCTAGCAGGCACAAACCCCCCCTTATTTTAATACAGATTCTTGTGTCCTATTCCATGACCACCTGAAGCTCAGTAAACTCAGTTCTGCCTCAGGTTTCTCACAGGCTTGGATCACAGTGTTTTCAGTTTGGCGTCTTCTCTGTTTCTCAAACCCTCAATTCCTTGAATTTGAAACCTTGAACATTACCCTGAATTCCCTTCCTTATTTCCTGTTCAGTATCCCTAAGTCACTCAGATGTTTGCTGCCAGCTGGGCAGAGCATTCCAGACTAGGAATGTCTTCTGTCAGACAACATGCTCCCCTGATCAGTACATGCAGATGGCAGAGATTGGTGATTGAAGTTGTGATTTCCCTCTCTTTCCCTCAGCAGATTTATTAACAAAGTATTTGTCCTCTGAATAATAATCCTCTCTGAAACTTTGAAAACTTAACCTTTTTATTGTAAAAAGTTCTTGGGAAAGCTGTAAAAGTCAATTTTTTATAAGAAAAATCATACAGTGGTTTAAAAAATTACTTTAACATAGGAATTACAGAAGATGATACAAACACAGATAAAGGAAACTTGAGGAATGGGTCAGTTAATGAGGCCAGAAAACCTGAAGGAAAGTAGGAGAAGAACCCACATACTTTTTATTCTTGTGCTGGTCCTACCCTCTCAGAAGGCATGTTTTCACCAGTACTTTTTTAAAAAAAAATGCATACAATTTTGACCTGCTTTTAACTAGGTTTGGCATAAACCAGAGGAGATTCAAAACCAGAAACCTAGAGCTGAGCTCTGTGCTTTATTACACTCATTCAAGTCACTCCCACCATTGCCTCTTCCAAGAATAAGGTCACAGAGTGAACAGACAGATAACGAGGCCAGGAATGGTATAAACACTATTTTATTACAGCCCTACTATTTTCTGTGGCATGTAAGTAATTGAGGAACTACATATTGATCAGGCATGCAAATTATGCAAAGACGTAATGCCATCATCAAGATTTCTAAATGAATAGCCTCTCTTCACTGGTGTAAATGGCAGTGGTGCTTGTGAGAATCCATATGCACATTTATAAACTGTCTTCTGCTGATTTCTGTCAGATAAAGGATCTCATCCCAGAGATTTCCACATTACATCTGCAAGTTTCTTTCCTTCACAAATACACTGACATGAAAACTTACGTTCAACTTCATCAAACACTACTGAGAACAAGAAATCTCTTGGTGTCATGTAATGCTCTCCTTCATATTCCAACGATGCAAAATGCATGAAGCGATGCTTCCGAAGAGAGAGTCTTTCGTCCCCTTCTGCATTACTGACATCTTCCTTCTGAAACAGAAAAGAAATCCATGCAGCAAGATGGATGCATTTGTAGAACAACTCTATAATTACAAAGAATCCTATACCAAAACGTGATTAATATCAATATTTTGTAGGTAGCCACAATAAGAGCCTACCAGGAACTGAAGCTTTAATGAACGGCATGTTTTTGACATTCACAGTATTTTTTGGCTTCGCTGAAAGCATCCATTAACAACACAAACAAGCCAAGTTAATGGTTTGCTGTCATCAAAGGCCACCCCAGCTTCCCACTCCCTTCCTCTCAGTCACATGGTCCTGTACCTACTCATTTGCCAGCTCTGCTACTTGTTAGGAGTCTTGCAGAGCCATGGCTTGCTAACTCGACAAAAAATGAGACTGACCAAACAGTAAATATTAATAGCATTTTGCCAGCTTTGTGACTGGTTCAAAGGTTGAAATGTGCAAATCTGTGCAAATGATCCAATCCTGAAATTGATTATTAAGTTATGGAACAACTCCTAAGATGAAAGGACAATGATGTCCTAGTTTAACTATACATCTACCCTTCAGAGAAGGTGTAAGAATGGGAAAAGCTATGAAAACGTCAACAAAGAAGTCAGAGACTGTATCACCAAACCTGAAGATTCGACTCGTCAAGCAATCAAAAAACTTCTGACTCACCACCTCTTAAATAATGAGAGAATCACAATCAAAATAATTCAAGTTGCCAATACTGATTGATGAGCAGAAACAGCACTTACTGGCAGCAAGAAACAACAGAGCAAACCAAAGATGTTTACATTTTAGTATTTCAGAGATAGCAAGTGATGACAGGAAAACAAGATGCTCTAAACTTCAGAACACACTGTGTGTACCTGAACATTACTCATGGAACAATTTTACCACCAGCTCAATGTTCTGACTGTTCAAAGATGCGAGAAAGTGAAGGAAGAGCAAGAAAATCCAAGGATAAGTACCAAGATCTCAACTCAAATTTACCTGAAACAAGTCAGCAAATAAAAAAATGGATCTGCAGTTAGGTCAGTACCCATGGCAATATTTGATGTGCTGCATTACACATTTCAGCAAACAGCAACTACTCATTGATACAGTTTTCAGTCTCTGGGTCATTCCTATAGACTGCTTGGTGCCTGAGCAGTCCACCAGAGTGGTGACACATGCTGCATTTTGCGTCCTGAGATGCTACGTGGCTCCTGGTTACACTCGGATCAGCTGCAGGTGCAGTGAGGGTCTCAACCAGTTGATGTTAAAACACAGGGTCTGCTGGGCTGAGTGTGGTCATGGACCAAACTGTGGGACAGAGACATGCAGACAGGATGCAAATAGAGGAGGGAGGAGACAAGTGGGAACACCTCACTAAACAATACAAGCATCTTGTTATATTCAATTTTAGTTTCCCCAAGTCACATGCTTGCTTCCATCAAACCTTGGGTTTCAATGAAGGCAGAGGGTGTGGAGAGGACCAACAACAAAGAAAAATCCCAAATATTCATAATTTAGAATTAAAATAGTCATATTCTGATATGCAGGGAAAACAAAGACTACTTCGAAGTATCGGAAACCAAGGTTTGCTTTGTTTTAGGTACAGCCATTTTCTATCAATATCATTGCTCTTAGCTTCTTACATAGAATGTAGTTTAATCACAGCCTGGAATACAAGCTGATCATTCAGATCTGTATGTTCTGGAAAACACTGTTTAAAAATAACTCAAATGCAATAAGAACTTTAGCTTTAGTTTTTTTTAAAATCTTTGAGAGATAGGCAAGTCCATAATTGCTTACTTAACAAGATTCAACAAACATTGCAGATATAGAATTAACAGTTCATAGTCACTGGGTATTAACATGTAGCATTTGTACTAAAATCATCTCCTCATCATAACACGAGCAATGTTTGCCCGATGGCAAATTTTAAAAACTGAAAAATTGCTTCACAGTTGTCCTTCAACTAGAATTATGGAATGAAAAGCAACCTTTCTGCACAAATCCAGAATAAAAAAAAATAGACAAGAAGTAAAGGGCTAATCCTAAAATATCTTCAAACAAACTGGATTTTCAAGTTTCTTAAGTCTTGCAGCATTTGTTGGAATTCTGTCTAAAGCTAAATTTGTTACTGAAATCAAAGCACTGAATTTCAGCATTTCAGTTTTAACTGAAATAAGTAAAAGCTCACATATTAACCCTGAGGAGTGCCTTGTATTTGGAAGAGAACATACTCTCATCAGAATTACAGTAACACATGACTACAGATTCATCAAACCCCTTTCTTTTCATGAAACTAGCATCTCTGAACTGCATAATGGCCTTGGGAACACGGGTCCTTTCTTATGAAAGTCGGCCTCAAATACTTGCTCAAATGAGATAAGCAAACCTTATGGGATGAAATGCATCAGCTGTGCCGTCTCCTACTTTGTTTTCAAAGATTTACCAAAGCATCCTGTCACTGTACGAGAAGCCACAATGCCACCTACAACCCTCATACTGCCTCAGTTCTTCTTCATTCCACCCCATGAAATCATAGAATCACAGAACCACCAGGTTGTAAAAGACCCACCGGATCATTGAGTCAAACCATTCCTATCAATCACATGTATATGGGCCTTGGAAGGCATATTAAGGTCTAGGTACACCTGAAGGATTGTCACATGGGTGCTATTATGAAAAATCTAAAGTTCATGTGACTACTACACTTGGAAAGCTAGTAACTTGGCTTAAAAACATTGACAAGGCTTTATCCCTACAGAACAGGGTACCTACACACCTCATTTACTAGAAATAAATCTGTTATCAGTAAGGTTCCATCATAGCAAGCAGTCATGAGAACCATTTTGCTAAAAGAAGTTTTATTTTGCATATTGTTACTATTTCATCACTCACAACCTAAACAATATGAGCATAACACTTTACTATGATTATTTTCCAAGTCAAAAGAGTCATTTGAGAAGACATTCTGAGGCATAATTACTAAATGTTTTGCTTTATATCACCTATTTCCACCAAATGGTTTGCTGTTTGTTGAACTTCTATTGTCAGTGATCAAGTTATTTCTGAAACTGTGGTTTAGGACAGCGCCTAAATCTGGGTAAAAGCATTTCTGTGTCAGGAAAGGAGACCTGAGCATCCTGCTTCACAGGTACAGGCCACATCAGGTGTCTAAGTGCAAAATATAGGCAAGTCAACAACAGCAGGTTACATGCTCTTTTGAAAGTTTTATCCCCCTCCTTCACTCTTCTCTTCACAAATTATGTATATCTCCAGGTCTTCAGCAAGCAGGGATGCCTGACCCACAGAAGAGAAATTGGTAAAAGATGGAAATACATGGGAATAAGTAGAAGGATATGGATTTTCAAAAGAAGATTAGAAGCATAACTGTCATTTACTCTGTGAAGGGATAAATGACTGAATAACTATTCTAATCACGCCTAAACAAAGACTGAATAAAAATTATGCTTTGAAGAAGAGGCTGATTCAATCACTTAATTTTAAGATTGATGCTTTAAAAGAAGATCAATCTAAGGCATGTGTAAGGGAGCAAGATCTCTTTCAACAATTCAGCATCCTTCCTACTTCAATTAAGTCTTGACTAATTTCCAAGTACTTTTGAGTCATCCAAGAAGTCCTTCAGATGAAAATGATTTGACATTCCTGATGTTTCTAAAAACACTGTCAAAGCTCATTTTGCTCATAAAAATGCATGTACAGGACAAAAAGCTGAGTTTTCCTCTTTAATTCTATTCCACAAAATGAGTTTCAAGTAGAAACAGGTATACTGTAGGAAGCAATTATGTATTTAGGGCTGGACTTCAGATATTAAGGTATCTGTAATCTAACACCTCAGCAGTTTCCAACAGTGCAAAATCAAAGCAAGCAGGATACAAAAACTCAAATTTACTGAGAGGCTATGGGTGAGAAGAATCTATTACTTTTTCTTACACAAGGTTCTTGCAAGCATAATTTAAAATGACTCTGAGATTGACTTGGGCTTATTTTTGTCTTTAACAGTGCCATAAAAGAAGAAATCAAACCACAAAGAGCTATGCTGCATTAACGTTAAGGCTGGGGCTGAAATTCCATCCTTAACTCGTTCTATTGTGTGTGGGTACAGCCAGGGCTTCAAACGCTGGGTGTTCCCACACGCCCCACAGCAGCCCCACACAACCGAGTGAATTAAGAATGAAGTTTCAGCTTTAATTTGGAATTTAGTTGCCTTTGTGGTTTTATGCCAAGCCTCCAACGTCAATCTGAGAATGTCCACCGTAAAGCTACGATAGCTGACGGTAAATTAGAATTGAATGACATAAAAAGGGCTCAAGAAGGATGCAAGTGTTTTCTCCTGCAAGGGACATGGCAAGGGATCAGTGGCTGGCCAACCACTGGCGTCTGTAAGCATTACTGAAGACTATCGTTTCCTTCTTGGCTTCCTGCACTGACAAATGCCTAAGCACAACATTTCTTCTTACAATTCATTTTCAGACTGATGGAGTGAAACTGTTTAACAGATTCTTAATGTATGATGCCAGTAAGGAAGTCCTGGTGTTCAATTTTTAGCTTTGATTTTCATTTGTTTTGGTATAAAACTCAAAAAGCTTAAGTCTAGTAAAAATGAAGGCATACATAAATAAAACATTGATAACCCTTATCTGTGATCTTAACTGCTGATCACAGTGATGTGATTTTGGTAACACTGCTAAGCAATTCTACATTAATCCAAAATGTAAAGTACCTGTACACAAACTCAACTATCTGCAGCTGATTATGAGTCAGAAATTACTTAAAATAAGCAAATGCACTTGCCCCTCCCTTAAATTTAAAATTATGTTTTCCACTTCCTTTCATTTCATTTCTTCTCCCTTTGTACAAAAGTTGGTGTTTTGAAGTGCCTGCACCTTTAATATGTTTTCCGTCTTATTTATTTCTGCTTATAACACAGTTCACATTTTCCAGTTAATTTTTTTCCCAACTCAGTTTTTCTTTTTTTCTCATGCTACTCCTTTCCACATATTTATTTGTTTTTACTCTTTGTATCCTTTCATTGCCTTGCTTTCCTCCATCATCTAGACACTTTTTTCCACTTTCCCTGGGAAAAAAAAAATTAAGCTATAGAGCTTTTTTTCCTCCTCTGAAATGAGGATCAATACTCTTTGTTTCTTCCCTGATCTGGAAGAGTTAACTTTCAGTACTTGTTTTACCTGCTATAAGGATAACTAAACCAATGTGTGCGATGTAATTAAAACCCAGTTGGTGCCAGCGGGCTCTCTGGGAACCTTTGGTTTGGATCCATTAATTCACACTAGATCTAGGGATGGATTTAGCAACTCTATATCAAATTTCTGAAAGACTGATGAAAACTTTGCAGTTAACTTGTGTCATTATTGTATCTCAATTTCAACTCAATCCAATTTGGAATGATCAAACTAACAGAAAATGTAACCTAACCTCAAAGCCTGCTGCACATGTTAACATGCGCAGAATTCACACTGAATGCACAGAGGATAATACTTGGAGCTCAATGTTTGTAAGTTTCATATGATGCAATAATTTCTAGAAGAAAAAGGGTTCTGAAAGAAATCCATTTCATGGAAATGTTCTTTACAGAAAGCTCAGGATTGTAATATTTAAGAAAGCTTGCATAAGTCTGTGCTTTCACAATAAAGAATGTGAGCCATGTACTATGCAGTCTCAATCAAATATATGGGTTAGCAATTCAACGTCAAGCTAAAGACATAAGATCAGATGCAAAATGTTCTTCTGAACTGAACTGACCCGTATTAATTTTTTCAACATTACATTTTTCAACCTTTCATGTCAAACTGTAAGCCTGGACATAAAGCAAGCCAGAAAAGAAGAGGAAAAAACACTGATTTATGTTTGGAAATAAGTTATATTTGAATGACTGTTCAGCAAGATGAAACTAAATTAACAACTATGTTACTAACAGCTTTAACAGCCTTGAAATCCCTAAATATGAAAGGGACAAAAGATTCAACTACTTTCTCAGTAGCTATTTCCGAGGCAGAACAAACTCCTAAAAGAAGGACAACCAGAGAAAGAGAATGCAATAGCCTTGTGTCTGGCTACTCTTAACACCGCTGAATATAAACACTCCAAAATTAGATAAAGCCCTTTCTATGGACAAACAGGTGCCACTCCCCTCTGTCTTTCAAATAGCTGCTGAGCCAATTCTGCTGTGCTAGTACTAATTAGTGTCGGTTATGTTTGAAGTAGCAGCTGAAGAGTTTATTTGCATCTAAATCCCTGACATTTGTAGTTTGAATTTTTCTCACTTTTTTGTATTTTGCCAAGTTCAGACTAAACTGGTGCAGCAGAGCAGGTCTTCCAGTTACTAGAATCCATACCAAATGTAGAATTAAACCAAAATTTGGGAAAATAAAAGAACAAAACAAAACACACTCAGTTTATAAGTTGCTGCATTTTTTAAAAAAAATTGCTATTCGATTCTAGCAATTTCAGCCTTAGCGGAGCTCATTTTTAAACATAAAAGAAGTCAGAAACAAACACATTTCCATCAAAAGAACATAACAAAGGCAGATGAGGTGTCCAAGCTCTAACAAGCCAGAGAACCAGTTCATTTAACAAACCATACATTTACACTTCAACTTGCAAGTTCTCACACCACCTCGCTTACACGTTCCCCTGGCGAGGCTGACACGCCGCTCAGACACACTGCTGCACAAGTACTAAATACATACAGAGCAGCGGGGGGACCACAGACACCTCAGAGGCAACACGCCCAGGAAACATGTTCATACAGCTTTCTCTGAAAGCTCACCACACTGTTATTGTATTTGGCAGTCAGTGGATTTAAGTGAAAAACGCGTTGTACCTACTTCTCACTGATCTTTTTCAGTCAATTACTGTGTATTAAAGTGCAGTTAAAATGTGAAGACACAAATAAATTTATCTTTAAAGGCAAGAACAGCTAGATAGTTTTGAAGTATGCTATGTGCAAATGTGTAATCTATACATGCAACTTAACTATTAGCCTAAAAAATGCCATAATATCTTTATTTTTCCTCCCTCTTCTCAATTCAAATAATGTATCGAGTGTCTCCGCACGCCTTCTCAGGAGGAGCTGGGAGAGGCTCTAAGCCATCATTTTTTTGCTGGCAGATCTATAGGACTTTTCAAGTTAATAGGAGTTCACCTCTTATGGGTGCTTGTGCCGTGGGAGGAAACCACACACTCTTTTCAAATAATTTCTCTTTTTGGGTAAGTCACGTAGCTCTACATGATCTGTTCTGAACTACATTACAATCCATTCTTCACATGGTAGTTTAGTTCAACAGCTCCCCCTTCAAAATGGGGCTATGTATGTCTACGTTTGAGAAGTGTGATTCAAACTGGGAATTTTTGCAGTCCAACTCATGCCAACTGCATGGTGCTGTATATTGACCTTATGCTTTAAAGATTTAAAAGCTTTTTACTGACATAATGCTTGGTTCTGAAACAACTGTATGGCCAGAGAAAAGAATGAACAGCTTTAACAGTAGGTAGTTAAATGCTAGACCAGTTTTTGTTCTAAACAAGAAGACAAATGAATTCTGGACTCACTGCTTATAAGTAGGAATTCAAGGGAGAAAATACTGAATGGTAGATGTAGTAGCCTGACCTAAACACAGGGACGTAAGAAAATTCAGGTCCAAAACCAAGACTGCGAGAAGACAACAAAAAAGGGAGATGACTTTCCAACAGGCAAAGTAAGCAGTAGAAGTTTATGGTTGGACTTGATGATCTCAAAGGTCTTTTCCAACCGAATGATGCTATGAAAAGAAAATTAAAGAGATGAAAAGTGATGGATGAAGGAGGTATATTTAATCCAATAGTATGAAAGAAGGCAGTCATGAGTTACCTAATAAAAAAATCAATATGGTTAAATTTTCAAGAATGTTTTTTGTAACTATATAGATACATTGTGTTAGCACACAATGGTTGCACAGATTTAAATCCATCTATGTCCACGTGTGAGTACAAGAGGTGAGAAAGCAGATGGCTACCATAATCTTTGTAAGGGCTGAGTAAGGAGGGGTAAATAGAATGGAATAGGAATTAAGACAGCATGAAGTTTAGAGATACGGGGAGAAGTTAAAAAAGGAATACCCAAAATGTACCACAACTGGTCTTACAAGCTTTTTAAGGCAACTTCAAAGTGCCTCTGTCAGTGGTTACCTACACTTCCGACAGTTCTGCACACCCTACATTTGCAACAACAGGCTAAAAACGTTCCTGAAAAGGCATTACACTGGCATGATACACATGTACGCCAAAGGAAACACCATGAAAATGCCTCCCTGTCATGAGAGAAGACTGTTGCTCGCATGTTTTCAAAACACATTTCAGAATACCAATCTTCTTTAAGCACTACTGTTAAAGTGTTTGCACATCCAAAATGTTTTAAACAGTGGCTGAATGCGCGGAGCCTTCCACAAAAGTAGACATGCAACAGCCTTAGATATCTGTACCACTCACTGAAACATACTGTGTGCCAAATATAATGACATACTAAACTGTGGATCCTGTTAATTTTTAACTTAGGTACTTTGGACTTGCCCTGCCAGGGAATTTTCATCACAACACTGGGATTGCGTTACAAGAAACACAGCCTGCACTACAGTTGCTGAACACGCTAACACAGCACTGATCAAAACCAACTCTGCAGTCGCAGAACCAGAGGACCTACAACTACTTCTCTACCAAGGAGAAGCACATCAAAAGCAGGAATATCCTGTGATTTCATCTTCCTAGACTAAGAAATATGTTTCTGTATAGATCAGTAAAAACAACTGAAACCAAATGAAACAGGATGCCTATGTAAGGCTTAAAAGTGCTTATACTATCAGAGATTGGGAAAAAGATGATAAATTTAAATACGCAAGAATTGAATATGTTAGCTGTCATCAGCCTCTGTAAACCAGTACTTTCATTTACTTAGCCTGCAAATGCTTTAAAAGAAATTTGTAGTTGTTATGAATTTATCCACATTTCACTGTCTCCCTTTTTGAAGGCTCTGACATAGAGAAAACACAGATAGTTAAAAAATGCAGTGAATCTTGGAAGAAAGTCCTGTTGGCTTGTGTTCAACTGAGACAGGAACCCTGAATTTATTCTTCATGGAGAGATCTCTTTGGTCACAAGATCTATAAGGTGGTACTTTAAAACTTGTTTTAATCTACATATGTAATTAACAGTATCATACGTCACTGTACGTCATACCAGTGTACATATGGGTTGTACAATGGCTTCACAGAGCAAAGCTACTTCAAAACATTTACTGGTAAGGGAATTAAGAATTATATAGTTTGTGGTTTGTTTCTTTTAATTTAAAAACCCCACAGAATTCCCCAGCCCTCCTGAAAATACCACACCAAAATAGAAGAGGGCATGCAACTACACAAATGTTTGCTATAAGTATTCTGAAATAAAAAAATAAACCCACACTCTACAAAATAAAAAACAGACCAGATAGTAGATAATACTAAAAAAAAAGTTATTCCCTTAAGAGCAAACATATAAGAATCCCAGGTGTGCCAGATTGCTGGAAAGACAGGAAAACTGTGTTCAGAAAGAGTCTGAACTCCCTTCTGTGACAATGTGAACGTTACAGAGCTGATCACATTCCTGCTCCCCCAAGAAACGCGAAACTTTCCTGGAGGGGAAAAAAAAAAAAAAGTCTAAGTTTTTCTCTGGCCCCTTTATAACAAAAATTTTCATGCCAAAAAGAAAAAAAAAACCAGATAGTTTCCAGGTTCTCCTGTAAGCAACCAAATTGAAAACAAATACTTACCTGAAACTGTCACAATACACTCTTTATTGTACAAGAAGTTCATCAGATTTTAAACCCAGTTATTACCTATGTTACACTGAGGTTTTCTCAGAGAGCCTGGTACTTAAAAAGGTGATATAAATGATGGAGAGTTAACTAATTAGGCTGCCATAGAAAAAGACTACTGCCACCCAACCTCCCAAAGCATTCAACAGCAACTGGGAAGTGTGCAATTCTTCACTTTTAAATACAGTGAACTAACACTATTTGATAAAACTTGCACAGTGGTAAATTAATCAGAGAACAACAACACGTAGAAGAAATAAAACAACCCCTTTAAAGCCTTTATTTCTTCAACAATCTCTTTAAAGCTTTCCTTTCTTTTTTTTTTTGGTATATTAAAGGTTTAGTCACATAGATGAAAAATGGCTAACAAGTTATGCTCTTCAGAAGAATGGTCAGAGTTAGGCTCAGAGGATTTAGCAGGTCCCAGGACGGATCTGAAATAAACACCCATATGTCCTGTAAGATTAATACAACAATAACAACAAAGGCATTGTAACCACAAGAAATGTTTGTACTGTAATTAAGTTGTAAAATTATATTTATTTCTCCATAAAGCTGCTGACTTCACTTCTAAACAAATCATTTGTTTTCTGTAGGAGTCACTGATCTTGTGACAATATTATGTGTAAAACTTGAACGTCTCAAAACGCACTTCATCTTCCAATGACCAGACATATTTTTCCTAGTCTTGCTTATTTTTTTAAACTTTCTACCTATGCAGAATTTTTCTTCGCAAGTATTTTCATTTGACACAGAGATTACACATGGAAAACTGAATTAAGAGGGACAGTTAAAACAGTGCTGGTGTGCCACTTGTCCAGAAAATCAAAACCCACAGTGAAAGTTTTAACTAAACTCTGGTATTCCCATTTACTAGTTAAACATTTTCATCACTGTTGTTTTCTAAAACTAAAACTTTCACAATAAATTCAAAATATTTGAAACAAGAATTCAGAAATCTAAAATTGATGTATTTGAGTATTTACTTCGAACCAAGCACACATTATTTAATCAAACATTCATGCGATATTTAAAGTTTTCAATAGATTGCAAAAAGCATCACACTAAAATTTGGTAAGAATGATGCTAAAAGTTCTACTAGATTGCTGTATAGATCATAACTTTTAAAATCAGTTGTTGACAGCCTCTAACAAAAAACCCACAGAAAGCAGACAGCTGAGACAAGGGCACCAGCAGGAGGTAACAGAAGCTTGCATTCATTAAATGTAGACACACTTTATTTGTAAAGAGAAAATGGCTTACTACCTCTAAATCATACATCAAGGACATTATTATCTAAGACACATTAGATTTAGAAATTAAAAAGATCTTTTTACATTCAGTAGCTTCAAAACCAGTTACCCTGATAGTCTAAATGAATTCAACATGAAACACTATGAATAAGGTAACACTGACAAATATTTACTTTAATTGGAGTCATTAGAGTGTAAAATATTCCCGATTACCACAGATTTGTAATGACCTTTCATTTTTTACTAGTGTTTATAAATTCCATCCTCTAATTTTGAATTTTCTTTCTATAATGAAAGTTCAAGTATGTTTTCTCAATCCTCCCTTGAAAGCCCATCACTGCTGCACCTTCAGCCAGACTGCAAGGTCACAGCACTGCACTACCATTTGCTTCTCTGCAGCACCTCAATCTAGCAAAAACCTGTACCTGATAGGTCATCCGTTTCTCTGTGCTACATTCCTCTGTATCAGAGATAAAGTTGTTTTCAGTCATCCTGGCTGCACCTTAAACTGCTTTTGAAGAGTCTGTAGTACCATTTAAGCAGGTCATCAAGCATCTGCTGATTTTCTTTTGCGGGACCTCAGTGGTTATCAGTGTTGCTTCATTTATCAAAGCTGCCATATTCTTGGAAGCAGACTGTGCTATTAGCACAAACATTACATTTCTTAGGGAAGTCCAGAGCTACATCTGATACAATTCTTTCCCCTCCTCTTCCAAGTTTTTACCTCAGATTTCTTTAGTAAACTAGTTTGATTACAGCATTTAATCAAAGAAAGATGAATTTGTGTTAAACCTTGAGTCAGTCAAATAAATGCTATATTTGTTCAACCTCTTTTCTCATAAAAAACCAGTTTGGTATACATCCTAAGACCTCGGGCATGCCCACATTTTTCAAAGACAGAATGCCTCTTTGTAAATGTTTACAAAAGTAACTAAAAGTAATGCAAATTAGTTTTCCAATGCTCAGATGGAGAAGATTCACTATCCACCACTATAAGTTAAACAATTTGAAAATACTGATCGATGACTTGATTTCTAGCTAATACTAACCATATCCACAAAAAACCCCAGGCTAATTCTGATTTTCTAGTTCGATGTTTATTCCAATATGCAATAAGTAAAAACTGAATCTTTCACTGATTTGCTAAAGTGTTGTAAAGCTTAGATTGGAAATAACCCCCACACAACCAGCACAGAGTTTACCATGCTAAATGTATTTTCTAACTAAAGAAACAGCTGAAATTCTCCAGAATATCCTTTCAGAGAGAATGACATTCATATGCTAATTCACCCTTTCCCACAAAATTTCAGATAGAGAAAGAGCCCAAAATAGATTAAGAACAAAGACCAGGCTAGTTGGACCAACCATAAATATGTAGATCTCACTTAATCTTAAAAAATAGGGATATTATGCATTTACCTATAGCATCTGAGATAGTAATACAATTTCTTTTTTATGCTATTAAAATTGACAATGCAATTAGTATGTTATTAGTAACACCATCAAATATCTTCAAATCCAGCTTTGGTATTTATTAAGTGGTTTATTACTAAGAGGGGAATCACTTTTAGACAGATGGAACAGCCAGCCAAATCTTCCATAGTGTAACTCACTTCAAGTTACTTTATTTCTCTGCTCCACTCTTTTCCATGTTTTCCTTCTGCTTTTCAATCTCACAGTACACAACAGATGTGGCTTTTTAAGACTTAAAATAAGAAGCCAAACGTCTCTCCATTAAGGTCTTCAATAACCAAAATCTCAGTTTGCAGAGAAACTTGAGGCAAATATCACCAAAACTGGGCTTGAGACCAGCTGTCAGAGATGCAGATTCTGTTACAGCCATCGGTCTGCCATGTTTACCCAGTAACTGAATGGAAAAGACAAAAAGGAAGATCTAACACACGTCACGCCTTCCCCCCACATTGCTCCACTCTTCGGCCATCTAAGACTCCTGCTTCTTGACGGCAGAAGATCACAAGTGCCCCATTTTTGTCAAGAATAGAGAGATGCTATTTACTCTGCAACCACTCATCTTGAAAACAGTTTGGGGGGTTGCATAGAAGGAATTAGCACTGAAGACAGCGCCGAGATAGGTAAAAACAGTTACAAGGTTCTTCTCATTGTGCATAGGAAATACTTCATTCTCAACGACGACGAAAAAGAAATGCACATTTCTAAGGTTTCTGTCCCATCTAGGGCATAGCTCAGTTGAAGTCTCCTTGACTTCACTTGCACTTGGATGGGTGACCTCTGGAGAACATCCGCAGTGAAGAACAGGGTCTCAAGGTAAACCTTCCAGCAAACAGGCATACAGTGTTGCACAAACTCCCTATCGAGCTTTGATGCCATCATATGTTAATATTTTTCATTGCTCATGAAAACAGTGAAATGAGAAGTCTGCCCAAGTAAAAGTCATCTGGAAAATGCAGTAATATTTAGATATTTGTAGATATATTTAGATTTTTTTTTTTAATGGAGAAATCTTTGGAGGATATATATAAGACATTAAAGCTTATTCCATTATAAAATATTTACTTAGTGTAGTTACACAGAAACCTTGCTTCTAACTGCAGAAAGAGAACCTTAGTCCTTTGTCCAAGGCTTTGCAGTGCTCCCACGCAGGACCTTTTGTGACTTGCCAGCAAATACACAAATTTCAAAAGCACTTGTATTCAGAAAATTAAATAAATGCACACATACACAGTAAGGTCGTGCTCAGAACTGAAGTCACGCATACATTGAGCGCTTTCTGGCAAGTATTTAAAAAACATTTAAATGACTTCCTGAATTTCACAGACTCAGGAGAATGAAGGAATGACTGAGCTGAGTCAGAACAAAGATCCAACTCATCCAGTATCCTTTCTACTAACTTAAGGTCTGTGGCTGCAAGGTTAGAGCATCTGAATGAGTCAGACAATGTACTTAAAATCCAATAGCAGTGAGTCTGCATCAATTCACGCACTGGCCATAAGCAAATGCTTAGGCTGGAATAAAAATATTCTCTCAGTATCAATCTATTTTGAGCTCAGGGACATCCTGAGATGATGTGGTTTCTATGTATATAATAACCCTTGGTTATATCATTTTCTGGCAGTTACCCAACATCTCCTTGAGTCCATGCAAACTTTTAGTGACTTTAATGACTTTTGGTTTGGAGTTTCACACATCTATTGCCTATTGTGAAGAACTGTGAAACAAATAATAGAGCCTCAGAATGTCAAGTTTGTGTCAAATTATACGCTAGTTTTGTGACTGAGAAAAACTTGAATACAGTTGATTACTTCTCTCTCCAGAATATATGTTTAACATGCAAATTTTTCAGCCTCACAGCAGAGGTGAAAAAAGCCTTCTCTAAGTACAGTTTCCATATCACTTCACAAACTGTACTAAATAATAAGATATCACCACAATATTTTTCATTAATGATGCATCCAGGGACATAAAACTTTACTTCAATTGGAAAATGTGATTTCTTTATTCCACTAACCAGTCCTTTAAAAATCGTCTTTTACCGGCCACCTCTTAAGTCCTTTTTATCCATTTTAATAAACATTACTGAACAGCTCTGCACACTGCCAAAATACATTATCTTAAGCTGTAAATTGATAGCTGGAAAAATGTTTTAACTTTAAGTTGAATAAAAGCATTGTGCTTGCTATGTGCTTTGTTTTCTGCAAATTGCAGCTGCACATTTCAAATTAAACTATACATGGTTTTACTCAAAACTGATGTGTTTTCTCACACTTCATTGATCTCACTCATCCAGTCAGAGCAGTTTTATGATTTCCAAACTGTTTTTAAAGTAATGTCAGAAGCTCTTCAGACCTGAGCCTAATGATTATACATGACACTCTTCCCAAGCTCTTGCAAACAACCTGATGTTAATTCCAAAGGTGGGTCAAAGGTACGTGGTTGAAAACCAGGTTTTCTTTAATTATTAAAGATTAATATTTTAACATTAAAATTCAGTTTAGATTTGTTCCAGAGTTCAAACTCTAATTGGGAGGGATAGTAACAATAGAAAACATTTTTGCTCTCTGAATTGCAGATCTTCTCAGCAGGAGACTGGTTCTTGCCACTGATTCCAGAGTGGCTTACAGACCAGGCTCAGTTAGGTATCTAAAGGTATGAAAATGCAGACGATTGTAGCACCAATCTCTCACACAGTACCACTTTATTATAACTTCTGCAAGGCTTTGACTACACTTTGGAGTATCCAGACAAACTCACCAGGGGAACTATATCTAAAGGAGCAGTTCTGGTTCAGCCTGCTACAGCATGAACAAAATAAACTATTCCCAGAGGGACTTAAATCTTCATGCAAGAAATTCTTGTTGGCCAGAGATGTTCTTAAGAGCAGTTAAAGTAGTGCTAAACAGCAGTTTGGATAGACCTTCCTCAGGACTGAGCAGGGAACAGGCAGAGCTTGCTGTTCCTTGACCACCAAGCCTGCTGAAAAGCAAGGACCTGTTTGCACGGATATGGAAGGCAGAGGATCTCTTTGTTCCCCCTAGTTGTTCGGAATTCTCTCTGTTTAAATTCCTAGGTTTTATTCAAATAAAGATAGTTTGGTCCTTTTGTGCTACATGTCTGCAGCACATGTATGGCAGGCTCTTTAGTGGTCTGGAAGTCAGCGGGAGAAAGTTGCCTTTCACAGAAGCATGGTACTATCCAACTCTCAGCAACTTGCTTTAATGAGAAGCTAACTTCCACCTTATTAAGCGTTAACAGCAGAAGGACTACTGTCATTCACACTGGTTTCATTTTGCCATCTACAAAGCTCCCAGGCTTTGTAACTCCCCTTCTGAGCTGCTTGACTACCTTGGTTATGTGTATGTAACATACGTGGGATGGAGGTGCCTGCCTCAGAGGTATTTCAGTCTCATGGATATCTACCTAAAAAGTAGAATCACAACATCAAATATCGACTGCACGGCTCTGTTGTGTAGGTCTTGAGAGATGCATGGCCCCAGCATACTGGACACAAAGACTACAGCAGAACTGACCACTGCTGTGTGACAACAGAGAAACAGCTGGGACAAAATAATTCCTAAATTTTCAAAGCAAGGTGTCAAAATGGAAATGGTTCCCAGAAGAAGTTAACAATTTACACCAAGTCTGACAAGTTGCTTTCTCAAACATCAGTCCAGTGACCTGCTACATTTGGTTTAGATCAAAAGATGCAGATAGCCAAGTTCAAACCTCCAGAGCCATTTTCTCCACAGAACTGTAGTCTATGGAGTTATCTCTCATATTATTCACATGCTGTCTTACTGCTCTTGCAACAGATAGCTTGGCACTAAGAGTAAAAAAAAGCTATACATTCCACCCAGCCAAGTGCTGAACCCTGAAAAAAAAAAGGAACTTGCATTACTGAAAATAGTTTAATTGCTTTAGCATATTTTCCCATCTTTAATTTTACCACTTACATAAACACTGAATGCCATACTCTTTAATATGCTTGTCTTTCTTGCTCCAAATCTTAATGGAAGAATAGAGGTTGACATGACAGCAAATGCTCTAAAACACATTTCCAAACCTATGTCACACTGTGTAAGTGCATCATAATCCTGAAATTGCATTATAGAGGCACTAAACAGTCAATCTTAACTTCTAGTTGAGGGATTCTGAAATACAGAAATGCACAGGCAGATTGAACACATTATTCCTAATACACAGCACAAAGTATTCAGATGCTCCCCAATGTACTTAAAAACAGGCTTCACAGACATAATTCATAGCCATAAACTGTGTGCCCCTTCTAGTTAGAAGCTGTAATAAGTCTGAAAACTACGGTCATTCAAGTCATGAACCTTTAAGGGGGGAAAGAGGGGAAAACAATGTGCCTGCCTTCAAATTTAAAAACTCAATCACAGATTTATCACTGTAATTCCCTTTAATTATCTTCGCGAAGTCTATAGAAATTATGTATGTTCTGTATACCAACAGACTTCCTGAAATAATTTATTCCAGATCCTTACCACCCATTTCATGCAGTTTTAAGTTGTCCATTTCTATTTCTCCATATTTAAGATTACTCTTAATGTTTAACCTTCTACAAAGGATATATGCAACCATTTTACTAGATCATCTTCCCTAATCTTTACACAAACTACACATCTTTGCTACTGCTTTTCACTCTTTCCCAGACAATATCTTCCTTGTGTGGCACAGTGACCAATACTACATTCAGTATTCCAGATGGAGCCTAACACTCCTGTAACTGTATCGCCTCTTGTTTTGTATTTTATCCCTCTGATACAACCTAGTAACTTACTTGCTCACAGCTGTGCACAAAGCCTCATGGTTTCAATGATTTTTCCACAATAACCTTCAAATCCTTTTCCTAGTCAGCGTGCTGAATGATTGTTCCATTGCAGCACACATTGTGTTTCCTTTAGTTTCTTGCTCCCAGACTAATTATTCTACATTTTTCTGCAGTGAACCACGTTTGCCAGCTGCTGGCCCAGTCACCTAAACAGCTCTAAATCCTTTTATATCTGATTGTATCGTTCCTAATTCATTGCTCTGAATTTTACTACAAAAAAGGTGATGGGGAGGATAAATCTCTGTGCACAAATATACATTACTTATACGGGGGCCATATGCATGCGATCAGTATAATTTATCATATGGTTTTGCAATCTATCAGGCAGCTTTGCCCACCTCACTTGCATTTTTCCAATAATCCATCCCTGCTGGGACTACTTTGAACACTCCACACTTCTGAACAGCTTCATACAGCTGCTATGAAAAGACTTGCCACTAAAAAAAACCCTTTTATATTCCCAAATGTAATCCTGCCACTTCAAATCACACTTACCTGAAGTTCAATATTCAGTCTTGAATAGTCAGCGATATTCTGTCTGGGATCTGTGACAGGTTCATAGCTTGTTCTTGTGAACCCTTGAGGAGGGAGGTAGGAACCATGTTCACCAAACATCCACAAAATCTTACCTATTTAAGATTTACACAACAGCCGTTTCACGAGTCTAGTTGCAAGAAAACTATCCGGATTTTTTAAAAAACCACTGTGGGTTGTAAGACAATTTTTAGTAATATTTAATTTATTTTAATTTTCCTTCCTAGTTATCCGACTGATGTAACGTTTAAGGAGTTTATCCTCATCTCACACCAAAAGAACTCAGAACACTGACTCACTCAGTGTGTGTATGTGGGGAGGGCAGATAAATCACATGAATTGTTAGCACTCATACAGCTTGGTCCCTCTGTACATTTGTTCCTCTCCTCTGAAAAAAGTCCTAAATTGCAACTTTCTGATGATTTTTTAAACTCTGAAAACCTGATGCAGAATTTTGCATTGCATTAGTGCAAAAAATATTTCCATTTCAAAGCTTGTGGAGTTACAATCGGTATTTTAAATGATGTTCTACCACCTTCTACCTCAATGGCAAGTCTACTCAACTCACCTTGTAGCCTCCAGCATCACTATATAATCACCCTTTTGTTCCAGTGTGAAAGAAAAAAAGTTGAAGCACTTACTACTCTTCCAGCTATCGAGTCAGGGAACCTTTAACCAGTACTACAGAGGCTGTTACTCAATGTGCTATCAGCTCATCAAAAGCTTTCGCAGAACTTGCAGGTTTCTGTGACTTCTTTTATCACTCCCCTGATTTTTTCCATTAATTCCTCTTCCATAAAATGCTACCACTGTTGTAGTTTTATACTTGAGACTATCAAAGAAAGACACGTCTTAAAGAACCACAAGTGCAATACCACTGTGGAATTACAAGCAAATTATTTTAAAAGCACAAACACTAGTTAAATCGAAAACTTGATATAAACTTGCAGTGATTTGCTAAGGAAACCAGTGTGAGATATGAAATAGTTTTGAAAAGTGCATGCAGTGCAGCATCAGTATGTGGTAACACGTTAGTTCTACCTATGCTACAGAAATGTTGCAGAATAGTAATTTCCAATGTCCAAGTTAAAGGTGCTTTGCTTTTTATTTATAGAAATTTGAAACAGCAGACTGTGCTTAGACTGACAAAAATTACTTTAGAGGTTTTTTCTTTAATTATTACTTACAGTTTCTGCCAGAAATTCATTAAGGCTACAGAATCAGTTACCTGAATATAATTCTGTGCTTCATGAGACTGGAGTAAGAGTGATGGAGCTGCTATGGCAGGTGAAGTAGCACTGCTCTAGGCTGTCAGGGATTTATTTATTCCTAAATCTGTGCATAAATTAAGGACAGAATGTGCCCTTAAGGGACTAAGGATGGTTTAAAAGGCTGGTGTTTAAGCAGTCACTTCTTGAGACAGTGTTATTGAAAGATCCTTAAATAGCTGAGGTTGCTATAAAGTATTTATCTGTTATGATAGAGGGAGAATTATAGTAGTCCTATTCTGACTAGTTATACAGTGCAGAAAGCATGATATGCAGTGTGAACAGTAAATGTGACAAAATACTGGGTTTTGCTGCTCAAAAGTGGAGGAACGCTGAACAATTTGGACTTCATGGTTTTGACTGAGGTGCTAAGGGGCATGGTTTAGTGTTTGATAGGAATGGTTGGACTCGATGGTCTGGTGTGTCTCTTCCAACCTGGTTATTCTATGATTCTATGTTTGATGAAGCAGTTATCTCTCGTATTTTTTAAAATTTCAATTAGTATTTTTTAAAAATACTACAAAATACAATGCCTTTTTAGAGACCATTAAATATAAGTTATCTCCAAACAGAAGTGGTTTGAACATCCTTTATAACACAGAAAACCAGTGAACAGAGAAGCTGACTGGTTAACGTTGCCCTTTCTCTCTTGCTCAGCTTACAAACTACAAGGATCTCTGGCAGGGGCACTGAAGTGTTATGTTAGTGGCATTCTTAAAATTACTTATGGTGTTAAATAAAAGCACAAGAATTCCCAAAACAGAGTTGAAAGCCATCCTGAGGCAGAAGCCCTACTAGATATAAATTCATTTCTCAGAAAAAGAAATATTAAGGAGTAGAGGCAGAGCATTTCTGGCCACTGTAGCAAAAACGGAAGAATTAATTAGTTTGAGATTAAATATCTTTTTGTATGTTGAACAATAGTTAAGCAAGGTATGACTGGGATGACAGACAGGTCATAAAGCTCAAAGACCCCCAAGATCGCTGTCTACATGCTCATGACATTCCGAGCAACAGCCTAAAGAGTGAGAATTGTCACTTTAGACTCCTGGTTTCAGTAGAGAAAGATGTGTCTCTCCTTATAGTACTGAGACAGTAACATTTGATTTATCCACTGATAAACCTATGTTTGACTTAACTCCTTGGGGGACCAGGTGTAGTAAAAAATGGGACAGACCACAGAAGGCACCAATATTCACACGTAGCCCACAGCTCACATGAGTAACTCCAATTGCTGGGAAAGGAAGGAAACTTTTTCTGAGGAAAATAAACATCACAAGCACAATCTTTTCCTTGACATATCTCAGAAAAAAAAAGGACAGTAATACCTGGCGTACAGCAATCATAGCCGTTGTAGCTCTGAGGGTTTCTGAGAAAAAGAAAAAAGCTTATTCTGACCTGCTCCTGCATTAAAACCTAGTTTTGCTTTTCTTAATAAAGTATAACACAATTGAGGAGGTATCGCAGAATCAAGCACTGCTCAATTATGTATAAATTCGGTCAAAACCCAAAGGAATTATATTGGCGATTAATGTTGTCCTCTACTTTTCCAATCACAAAGTTATCAAAAAACAGCAGAAAACCTTGCATTGACTCCCTGAGAAAAAAAGAGTTTTTAATTTCCTCAAAGCTGTTTTTTTAACACTACTATTTTTAAGGTCACACACAGGGTATATATTCTAAAAGTCTAAAATAAATATATGAAAAAGTACATGTTGATCACTACTTATTTTTTTCTTTTTTTTTTTTCTTAATATGGTTAGTAGATAGGTCACTTCATGGAATCGTAGAATGGTTTGGTTGGAAGGGACCTTAAAGACCGTCTAGTTACACCCCCCTGTCATTTTCCAGTTTTATACTTCTTTTCCTTCAGATACTTGCTCAAAATTAAAGTCTTAGACTAAAAGGTTGTCTTCATTTTCATTACTCTGAGCAAATACAACTATCACAGTTGCAACCTCAAACAATGTACTAGATGATTAAATGTTTTTGTTTTGATTGTGTAGCTAGGACTGTCAACATGACCCATCCACCAGGTTATGGAATGGAGAGAAGTTACAGGTACTAGTACTATACAAGATAACTGCATCTTTACTGGTGAGACCGCACCTTGAATACTGCGCTCAGTTCTGGGCCCCTTGCTACAAGAAGGATGTTGAGGTTCTGGAGTGAGTCCAGAGAAGAGCAATGAAGCTTGTGAAGGGGTTGGAGAACAAGTCTTATGAGTTGTGGCTGAGGGAGCTGGGGTTGTTTAGCCTGGAGAAGAGGAGGCTGAGGGGAGACCTTATTGCTCTCTACAACTACCTGAAAGGTGGTTGTAGAGGAGGGTGCTGGCCTCTTCTCCCAAGTGATGGAGGACAGGACAAGGGACAATGGCCTCAAGCTCCACCAGGGGAGGTTCAGACTAAATATCAGAAATAAATTTTTCACAGAAAAGGTCATTGGGCACTGGAACAAGCTGCCCAGGGAGGTAGTTGAGTCACCATCCCTTGAGGTGTTTAAAAGACAGGTAGACAAGATGGTCAGGGACATGGTTTAGGAATGGTTGGACTCAATGACACGATGAGTATTTTCCAACCTGGTGATTCTATGATTCTATGGTTTAGTGGCAGATAGGAAAGTTGGACTTGATGATCCAAGAGGTCTCTTCCAACCTGATTCTGTGATCCTACCACTGTAAGAACACATCTCAGCAGAATATACAGGTGATGACTGTCCTTTCAAACTTGTCATTGGACTGACATGATTACGGTCTGTCTACATATAAGATCATTGCACCCTGCTGAGTCCAAGCACTGCTGGAACCCACGCAATGAAGAGAAGACCGTCAAACAGGCAGGTGGTACCATTGTTTGCTGTCCAAGCAGACTCAGCCCTGTCTCAGCTGTAGTAGAAACCATCCAAGCTGCAGACACTGAGCTGCACCTGCTCTTTCACACTGTGATTTCTTACGTACAATAATCAAAGTAGCTGTACAGATTTCAGCTTCACAAATGACCAAGTTAAGCAATTTTTCAGGTCTAGCTTTGAGTGACATCACTCCAATGGTATCTATGAATGCAGTGACAATATTCTACTGTCACACTTATGTCACTATGAAAATAGAAACACATATAATTTATTTGGTAAGGAATCAACTGCTTTAAACAGGATGCTAATGAAAGCAAAAAGCTGGCTTTGAAACTCCTCACTGAGCAGCACATTACCCTCTACCAAGCCTCTAAAAGTATATCCAGCTTCATCAAAGCATACTTACTATACAGATATTTTTTCACCAGAGAGCATGTCGTAGGATGTACCACAGTAATTATTGTGAAAGTATATTTTGCTTCCTTTTTAGCTTATCTTTGATAATGACAATGAATTCTCCTATTTTAAAATCACACAGACTGTGCACAGCACAGAAAGCATGTGGTTCTCCGAAGTTCGAAGGGACAGAGCTCAGACTGACATAGTAGTGTTTAAATTATTTTCTGCAGCAAACAAACGTTTTATAATGGGTGAAAAACTGGAGAGAATTCCATCTTTGTTGAGCATAATGACTGACAAGCACATCTCTGCCTCACACACACATTACCCTCAAAGAACACCAGGAGCACAGCTAAGTAAGACTAGTGTGGGCAGGGTGAGGAGCCTCCATTCCATCTTAAGCGTTTCTAGCAAAAGGGGAAAAAGAAGAACAAACTAACAGTGAAGAGAAACAGAAAAAATAGGAACATATAGGACTGGAAAAGACCTCTTAGATCAAGTCTTGGCCTTAGCTTATCTTTTCATGAACTAGGTGCATTTGAAAAAAGAAGTCAAAGTGGAAAACACTGAGTGAGTTTACATGTGTTCAAAGCACAATTATCTTGCATGATTAAGCCTGGGGCTCCTAGGGACTTTAAAACAACAAATAAAAATCACCTGAGTCATTACAGGACTTGCACTCTCTTTAGCTGCTTTGATCAGCAACCACACTTATCATCCACACTTATATTTTCAGCATTTAGCACTTCACTTAAATGACTAAAAGAAAAACCACTCCTGCAGATTTATGGTTGCAGAAAATGTAGGAAAATGAAAGATAAGCAGAGTATTGCTTATATTTACATTTGGAGACTTTTTTGATAGTCACAGGAGATAGAAATGAATACAACAGAGTTTCTGCATTATCTATGGAAAAGGTGCTTTGACTCTTCAGCTGAAAAGACAGAGATGGTGCTGCATCACATCTCTTGCAACAAATTGCTACTTAAAGTTTAAGAAACATTTTACTATTTAAACATACTAACAAGCAATAAAGCTTTCAAACTTCATTTCAAAGAACTTTATCTGGAGGGGTAAACGATACTTTACAAACTCTAAGGTCTCAGTACTTGAAAATAAATCTCTGATAACCCCTACAATATAAGATGCCAGAAGCTGCTAGAATAAAGGAAACACATCAAGCAGGAAATAAAGATCAGCTACCAGAAGTGGTATCTGGGGACATTTTCAGAAAGAGATGCACTAAGTTAAGGAAAGCCTGTCTGTCGGCATCCACTTACTATTTCAGGCCGTGTGACTTTGATCTATATATTTGAAATCTGTTGGTATCAAGGCAGAATCTTTAAATGCTAAATTAATTCAATTATCTCAACATGACAGATGTGCAGCACCCAAGCCAGAAACCTCTAAATTTTATCATAGCAAAGAGTTAAGTCTTCAATTACAAAACTGACAACACACCTACAATGCACAAAGTCTGAAAAAGGAAAGTGTAATCTGGGAATAAATTTGAACCTACTCCCTTCTCTGAGCATCTGTTAAGCTAGAAGAACAGATCCTGCCTCAAAAGGGGGTCCACTTGGAAAGACAAGATCAAAATCCCTTTTGTCCCAATTACACCTGATGGCTATCACGATGCTTTACTGTGTTGGAGCAAAACTTCAAAGGAGTCTTGAGGGTTCTTACTCTTTTTCTAATAAATGTAACAAAACTCATTCTGATAGCAGTTTTGATTACCTCTGGATTTCTCTGGCAATACAAATGAAACAGTTTCATGTTACATACTACACAATCCTTTAAAATGCCCAGACTCCCCACTACACTGAGTTTTCTATCCATCTGCCTGCTTTGGAAATGAAGGGACCTATCCTGTCATCCGACTTCTCCACACAGGATTTCTCCATGATGGTTTCTAAAGATTTATCTCCGCTTCCCTGTTACAAAACACATTATCTGGGTTATTTGTGTTAACTATGGAAAAACTGTCCCATCTTTTCTGGACCTACTAGAATAACAGGAACACAGTGTGTTGGACACTAAGGAGAGTCACCTCTATAAAAGAGAAAAGAATCTGAATTTATATGTATCTGTTGTACTGAACATAAAATCTATTTTCATATATCTTATATGTTAAAAATTGAATTAGAAAATGAAAACTAAAATCCATTTTTCTAGCTTTAGTTTTAATTACCAGTTACATTACAAAAGGGTCAGTATGTTTTTTTAATTATTCTCTAAATGACTGTCTAGTTTGACTAGCTAAAATTTGAATGATTTTTAAAAAACCTATCAAACCACCATAATATCCTGCCCAAAATATTTTTTTTACAAATTCAAGTGAACTTAACACACAGTAGAAGAGCAAAGAATTCAATTCTTGCAAATAAGAGTTGGATTTTGAGCAACACGCCTCCATGGGCCGGATGAAAACGTGGAAACCTGCCTGTGCAGCTGACCCATGAGAGCTGACCCCAGTGTCCTCCAGCCAGTGGTTTCAGCTGTGGCAGGACAGCAGATCTCAGAAAGCAGTCCTGGTTTTGATCGTTCTCCTGTCTCTCCTGTGAGAGGAAACGGATCCCAGCTTACCAGCATTTTACAGAACATGTAGGCGATACTGTGTATCAGAAACACTGTAATGTATTCTTTCTATTTTATTAATTCCATTCCTCTCAAGCAATTACTTGGGCAACAGGCTTTCACATCTATAACTGAACGTGTCACGACATTTGCATTTTCTCCTCAATTTGTGAACAGGAATATAAAAAGTGGTTCTTGGAACATACCATGTTTTTTTTTGTTTATAAAACAAGGAGGAAAAAAACCTCTCAGAGACAGACTGAGCTAGGCTTTAACCCCTTGTTAACAGATACAGTAGGGACTGTAAAGGTCCCTTCTCTTGCACACTTATCTAAAGGCTTTCCAAATCCCGGATCAGAGTGAGAAAGAAGATGGTGGTAGGTGGAAGCGGGCAATTAGGAAGGACAAAAGCAGCATGTCTGAAATTGGGGACAGGGACTCTCTGCCAAAATGGGCTCAGGAGAAGAGGAGCCAGAGAAGCTGGACACCTCATGGGCACAACACCCCCCTCTCTGCTCTCTTCATCTCCTGCAAGAGGGAAAACAAAAAAATATCACTAAAACATTAGCTCTGATGGACACATATCAGCATTTATGCCTCTGAAGAATATACACAGCTGAGTGAAGGATAATAGCTGTTATTCAAACATACTATGAGAGGAAAACAGACAGGCAGATAAAGCTCCAGCCTAGAAAATTAAAAAAACTAAAAATCATACTCATGTGCCTGACACTGTATTTACTTGGAGGTATTAAAAAAACACAGTATCATTTAAATAGAGAACTCCAAGCAATTCATATCCTTTCTTCCCTTCCTTGCAAATAATTTTTTACCTGGGAATTGTGAGGACAATTCTCACATACTACCACTATTTATAAGAATAATACACTGTGCTTTAGCAGAATGAAAATTTAGGAAACTACAAAACCTGGCAAGCAATCACACTGTATTTGTGATATATTCTTTTATAAAAGAGAGGGGAAAAATACAGTCTGCCTGTCTTCTGCAGTTCAGTGAATCTCTGCACTGATAATCAGTTGTCACTTTCAATATTGAAAGTTGGCTTTCTCAATGTTTGATAGGAAGAATTTGATTTAAATATTAATATATTAACCTGACACTGCATTTGATTCGAAATAGAAAGAATGTCTACTTCAATGATGGGACAAAATACACTTCACCACAGCAGAAGTTATTTTATCATTTGACATTTCAGAACAATGGCTTTTGAGAAGCAGATGCACACTTCCTACAAACATTGCATCTCACTTTTGGTGAGTTAAAAAAGGACTCTGGTTAAAGTCAGTTTCTTCAAGTAATTTGTGATTGAGTTCCCCTTAACAGGTGTCATCTAAAGACCAGAAGCCAACTGTGTAAGCCCACACAACTGGCTCCCAAAAGACAAATTTTAGTACAGGAAAAAGACACTGAGCTGTCCCTATATAAGTCACTCAAATTACTAATGGGATATTGTAGCTTCCATTATTTTCAGTACCCTACAGCAACGCAGTTACTTTCAAAGGAAGTTTGCTTAATTCTTCAGTTACATGGTAAGCTAAAACCATGAAATATCCCTCTGTTATGAGTATTATTTTAAGACATCAAAGCACATTTTCAAACATACATGCTTTATTTTTGCACAAAGGAAAAGAAGCTGCACATCACAGATTGTCTCCCTTGTCTCAGAAGTCTCATTCTCCAGCACAGACCCATCAAATAGTGAACAGAGTGAAATGACAACCTTTGTTTTAGGATGATGAAGGTGTGTGAGATTTCTTTCTGTGGCTGAGGCAAGGAGAACTGGTTTTTATCTACAATACAAAATATCTCAGATATGTGCTATTAGAGCCTTTTAATCTGACTAACATCAATGTCTGTATAATGTTTTATTTTAAAATAAAATTTTGTCAGCAAAGTTCTTTGATCCTTCTGTTATTAAGAGTTAAACTTCTGGGCTGATGACTTGCAAACATTTTAACCATGCTGTGAGTATTGTGCTATTTAACCACACAAGGATTATATAGGAATTATTACAGGAAGGTTGATCTTTAATGGAAAAGTGCAAACTCAATCACCTTCATAGAACTGATTTTTAAGGTCGAGGTGGATTTCTTTCCTTCAGACAATTTTCAACCTACTAATCTTGACTTAGTCACAGAAATGACCTGGTAAATCAAACTTTAATAAATGTTAGTCAAGATTGAGGTGTGGTGAAAAGTACAATGTAGATTTTTGAATCAAACAAAACATTTATGAAACCCAACTAAAGGGAATAACAACGTACAAATGTACAAAAATAAGTATTTTACATTTCAGCTTACAGATACAATTATATCAGAAAATAAGTATTTTGCTTTATGATGGAATAGCAGATGCAACACACAATTTGAAGAAATACATGTTCTGATTTCACAGTCTGTTGATGATTCAGTTTATGCTACCACGCTGGAAAAATTAATTGAAGGAACATTTATTTTTTTAATATTTTTCGTTTTCAACTTTAAGACAATGTTAGCCTAATTGTCCTCTGTAACAAAAAAGCGACATAAAAATAACAAAAAAGGAAAAGTGCAATTTAATTCACCGAAACCAAGGCACTTCAAAAACAATTTCTTGTATACTACAGTTTCAAAATATGAGGAATTGTTTTATTGTAATTTTGGGGTTTTTTTTTTTTTTTGCAACCACTGGTCATTCCTCCATCCAATGCATTAACATATTGTAAGAATGATAGGATTATGTAAAATAATTGGCCCCAGCCAAGAGGGGCCCTTGGCCCCAGCTAGAGATTAAGTAGTCAAATCACACTCCTATTCTGCCATCTTGAAAACTATTTCAAAGCCATTCTAAGTCCACGGTAGGGTTTTAAATAGAGTGCTTTCAAAAGCCATCAGCAAAAGAAAGCATGCTAGAAATAAGCCAGCTAGCTATTTTAAAAATTTCTGTGATTATTAATCTTTAGACACTCACAAAAGGCTTCAGAAAAGCTCAACTCTAACAGTTATTTACCAAGTAATTAAAGAAAATCGGCACTCGATCTAAAGCCATAAGCACAAATCCACTTTTACAGCTGAAAAAAGTAAAATATCAGTTAATAAAGTTCACCTGTTCTAAGCTTCACAGTTATCAGTATTTAAAACTTTATTAGCAGTTAGTTCATGCCTGAAACAATACAAGAGCAGAATCAGTGTCTATAATCTTGTTCAGTACTAACTGGAAAACAATGCTGGATATTAAAAGAGGCTTTGCAACTTAACCTAACGTTCCCTGAATAGACAGAAGACAAAAAGTAGATCTCAAGAGTCAGCAAGAAAGTAATTACGCTAAAGATATTTCAAACAAGAACAGAGTATGCAGCTGATGGGAAATACATAGCATCTTAAACATAATTTTTGATTTGTAATTTCAGACTTGAATAAAATGAACTACTACACAACTTATCTTCAGCAGGGCTCAGAAAAGCAGAGTTATTTTATGGTTTCCACTGCACTAGTACTTAAATGAAACTCGTGTGGGAGTTACCGTCTTGGCATCCAAGAATTGGCATCCAAGAATTACTGCCAAGCAGTTGTCCTCCTCTATCATCACATCTGCAAAAAACATTTTTCACACACCTTAAGGCATAGAAACCAGTAGTCCAAACAAAGATTAGTGACAGTCTTCAAGCCACAGATTCCAGAGCAAACCTGCAATATGCCATTTGTTTCTTGATGGACCACTTCAAGAATTACTTTCTAGGTAACTGCAGTAGAAAAATCACACTACAATCAGAACACACAAAACTACTTCCCCAATCACCTGAACCCAAACCACAAACTTCCTCACTTACATCAACCTCTGATGTTCACCAAATCATCCTCTGGTACAGTCCTAAGGTCAGCATCCCAAGCACCACATCAGACACATAATGCAACACCCTGTTACCACAAGCAAAGGGCCCACAGGCCAAAAGATAAGCTTTGCCCAACAAAAATAATCCCAGCAGGAAAAGAACTTTGAACAGGACAGAGATACCACATAGTAACCTCCTGTAGTACAAGAAGATTTCTGCCTCGTGTCCTTTCTGCAAAGGTGTCCATACCTGTCACACTGCCCATGACAGAAACCATAGAGGGGGAGAAAAGTATCAGAGAACAACCAACACATACCTGAAAAAGAGTGTATGAGTATAATGGAAGGTTTGTTTCCCAAACCCTATTCTCATTGCTTCTTCAGCCTTACCTAACTCATCATGGGTAGCAAAACTCCAGTGGTTTGTGCAATAGAATAACATAGTGCAATAATTAACCATCCTTGTCACTGTTTCCACAATAATTACTATAAACACCTCCTAACATGGACTCATAGTTCACTTTTCCTATATGAGTACATACCAGACGTGACAAGTAATTTCACGGAGACCATAAAATAAGACCACTAAGCAATGCACAACAGAATGAACTGACACAAAGGAAAACAGAAACAGTCAGTTGCCAGTAGACCATTCCCCAAAACAACAACAACAAAAAACCCCCCCAAAACAGAACCCCTCTCTCTCTGACCTTTCCTCCTTGACTTTCAAAGGAGACTTAAAAAATATTTCTGGAAAACGTGTTTGAAAACCAAAATTCATAATTGTAGTGCAGGTGAAACATATAAATGTTCATACCAACACTGCTCTTACAACTCCTAGAGTCCTCCACACACCTATGGTTGTGTTAATCACAGGTGTAACTCACTGCTTGCTTTTCTGTTCAAAGCTAGCCGGGAATGCTATCCCTGCCAACATGTCCCTGTGCCCTGCAGTACCAACAACCCTTTTACCTTCTTTTGGCTAACAGGCATTTTAATATTTGATTCAGAGCAATGGTTCTTCAGTGATCCTTCGTTTTCATCAGAGCTGAGGAACATCTTATGTGATCAAGGTGTCATACAAAAAAATGGACGAAACACATACTATCAGCTAACACACCTCTAAGTGGCTGCTGTCATAGGCAAAACTATACTTGGGAAGAAAACTGTGAAATCTTCTCATCTTTCTGCACTTGTTAACATGAAAAATTATTGCCAATTGTGTTTACTGCATAAGATGAAAACATCACTGTTACAAAAAAAACTGCATATCCCTGTCACAGAATACATTCTTTGGCTCATGACACAAAAATAATCCTGAAGACAAATCAATTAACTATCAGGATGCAAAAGCAATAAATGAGACGGTCAAAAGTTTTCTTTTAGAGCAGCAGGTATAACCTACAACTTTTTTTGGCTCAGGATCTAGGAGAACCTAAAGGAGTTAGTCACAGGTCTGAAACTGAAAGGACAAAATGAAAGAGTAGGGACCAAGCACAGATAACAACAGAACAAAGGATTTGTAAGTATAGGATTTAACAACTGGAGTCTGTCTTCTCATTTGATTTGAGCATTCAGATTCTCTTATGCAAGAATTTGATCATAGCCTGAAATTGTCTTTTGTCTAAACCGGCATACTAACACACAGAAAATATAGGTTTGTAGTGTGATGCTTCAATAAAAAGCATTAAGCTGCCAAAACTAGGAACAGAAAGCAATTATCATAAAGTATTGTTGAAAGACAAGTGTGAGGTTTAATAGACTGGTTACTCTTTGGAGATATAAATCATATCTCAAGAAGCAGCAAGATACGCAACAAAATAAAAGGCATCCTTAATTACATCTCAATGTGAAGTGGCCTTTGTTCCTAAACACTGTTTTTACCACACAATTATTTTCTTATCAAAGATGTATTAGCATTTTTGACCAAGCAGGATAGGTGGACATGGTACAAAGTCAAAGAAAGGTATGGATATGATGGTTGTTCTGCAAACAAAGGTCAAGTTGGGGAGGTTGGAAAAGTCCGAGTTCCATCTGCCTTGCTCAGCACTGCCCACAGTGTTAACCACAGTTAGTGAGCAGATTACTGCCTGCAGCCCACTCAGTGAGGTCTGTCTGATACAGGCAAGGTGGACATTTTCCTCTGTCACTATCAAATTACCATGTCACTCCACTCCTGTCTAGGTAAATACTTGAGCTACTCTTTGTCTGGTATGTATTCAAATATCATGGTATACGGATGATGTCTAAATTACCTTTCTGCTACTAAGCTCAACTAATTCAATACACAGCTCAGTCCCAATCTCTGATAACCACTATTTGATGCCCACCCATCTCTTCATGGGTGAAATAACTCAGAACCAGTTCCTTCTTTTTTCATATGAATTCTACTCCCTACTTCACTCTGCACTGTTATAATTCTCATTATGCAACTTTTCAAACCAGGAGTCATCCTCTAGATTCATCTTTCATATAATGCAACAAAATTTGCTGCTTTTTTTTTCCACTTCTACATAGATAAACTTTAGAGAAGCCTTTAACATTCAGTGCTGTGCAAATTCCCTGCAGGAAAACAACAGCTAAGATTGTGAACTGTGCCGAATGTTTTGTTTAGCATCTTCTCAATTCTTCTTTGAAAAAAACCCCAAAACCATAAAACCCACAAACACCACCACAATTAATTCAAGCTTTGCCCTCAGTTTCTAGTATCTGGACTACTTCACAGTTCCTCTCATTATATTTTATAATGTTATTGAGTCTTTTTACCCTTCTAGTGACACTATTTTCAAATAGTCTACTTTGTTGAATGTTAAAAACAGAAAATCAAGCACTCAAAAAATGTCCCAAATCATAACTACTAACTCAGTCATAACTTAGTCTGCTTTCTTACATATCTATTACATAATGATATGACTCTAAAAGTTCTTCCAACTGTTTCAGTGATCTAAAGTACACAAAAAGCCCAAGTTCTGTTATAAAGCACCATCTCTACTCTGTAACCACTCTTCCACGACAGCATGCATCTCCAATGTTTGATCTGAGGAAGTAATTGGTGACTTGATCAACTGAGGGGAATAAATCTCCACATCTTGTATTTTATAGACAGCAAAGGAATGCACCAGGACAGCACTTCCCATGATCTGTACTCTGCAGAGATCATCCTGCCTCAGACACTGCCCCATCCCCACGACTCACTCCCTCAGCTGCTCAGTTTCCCCTTTGCCAGCCTGCAGCTTCCACCTCAGGAGCTGGTTTTATCCTTCCATCTCTTGATCCTAGTTTGTCACATTCCTGTTTCCTGCACCTAAGACACTTCCCTGGAAGTGCCTGTACATTCCATTTAATCTTCACCAAGAAGTTTCAGAAAAATTCAGCCTAAGGCTGAGTCTTGGCACAGAGAATTTCAGAGTAAGTTATGTTTTGACACTTGCAAACACCTGGAGCCAGACTTGTAAAGAAAAAGGTTGAGTAACCTTATCTGTCACAGCAAAGCCACTGGAGCTACCTGGAAACCATAAGCATTTGCGACTTCAGAAGCCTGTTAAATTTTATGTTGCCCCATACACACGTTGTGGGCATAACTGTTGGGGCACAGCTCCTCAAAGCAGGCATATATGTATATTCCTATCTATATGATGCATGTAGATACGTAAATTATATTTTGCAATTTATCTGTCCTCTGTCCAAGCTAAATACTGCCAAAAATATGTCAAGTATTTCACCACATTGTCTCAGTACACCAAGATTTAACCATGGCAGCACTAAAAGCACATCCCATTCCCATTTCTGTTGGGTGTGACGCAAAGCAAAATCACTAAATCACAGCCTGTTAGTAGAGGAAAATATAATGCTTGGACAAAATAACTTCCTGCTTCATGGGATTGTAGGGCAACACTTCTTTATAGTGGAGAGGTGCAAACATTACAGTGAATATTTCAAGATGTAGTATGAGTTGTCCCCATGGGCTCATCCTTCACTGTCTGCCAACATACAATGTAAGTGGTTATTACAACCTCTTTCAGGAATCCTTAAGAGCACTGTAAGGATAATGGTTTAAAAGTCCATATAAACCCATGTCTTAGCTGCCTTACTTGATTAGTTGATAATATAACAATTATTACTAACAGTTGCTTTACAAAATAATTACAAGCATTTATGATAAAACAAAGACAGAAAGTTCAGTTAAGACTGGGCTTTGCAGAAATACTTGCTTGCCCCTGCTGTATCTTTAACTGCCACTGTGCACACAGACAGAAGGTAGCTTCAGAAACATCAGTGTTAAAGAGGTAGTTTCAAAATAAGACGTGTAACGATGTGTTTGCTTGGCACAGTAAACTAGTTTGTTTTTAAAATGAATGATGCTGAAAATAAGCCTGACTCGTACTTTTGCCTCTGAGGGGACTGTTTTGGGAGATGAAAATGAATTTGCAGTCACCCTAGTCTAGAAAAGTGGCAGCTCTACCCCAAAAGCATGTTCAAAATAGTATCTTTCATAGCAACACATAATATGCAATGCCTAACCACTGCCACAGGGTGTCACAAGTTTAATAACGTTTAACAGGATTCAAAATCCAAGATGACGTGGGGAGTCCAATTACAGCTTAACACAGGCTGTTCCCTTAGTTAACTCATCAAAAGCAGCTGTGAAATTCATTATAAACTTTAATGAACAACAGAAGCTACAAGCAGGACTGGGAGGCAGTGAAATTACCGTAACTTGCAATATGTATCCATTGAATCATTTAGTTATACTAAAATATTCTAAATGTCTTGCTCCTCACTGAGTTTTTGCTTTAAGTGATTTCAGAAAACACTACCATTAAAAATGAAAAGACACACTTTTTCCAGAATAACCACAATTTCTTACTTCCAAAGGTGAAAAGTAAATAAAGAACTAGCTGATACACTCTACAAATTATTAATACTTCTGACAGCTATGTTACTTTACAAGGCAATCACCATTGGTTTCAATAGTCGCCCTTTCTTGGACAGATATTTCATTTGGTGATGATGAAGCATGAAAACACTGAGAGGAAGAGAGTGGAGGAAGAGATGAAATGGACTCTGAAGGCTGAAGTTTAATTATTGGAAGAAGCCCGCCACATATTCAGTTCAGGATTTTCATATATGTGTGTACAGAATCATAGAAACAAAAGATTGGAAAAGACCCACCGGATCGTCGAGTCCAACCATTCCTATCAAACACTAAACCATGTCCCATATGTGTATATATACACATGCATGCACTACTACATGCAGACTGCATTCTACATATACAGACACATAAACACACAGATAGAGAGGGGGAATATTCAATACAGGGTAACATCTTATCAGTTTAGTATTTGATAAGAATAGTATGATTCACCTGAACTTCAAATTATTAAAGTTTTTCAAGTTTTTTATGACTGTGCTCCCAACTCCATGCCAACCCTTCACCTCACTTAGCTAAGAAATTCAGCAGGACCATTTCCCCACGTCAAGCTTCACCAGCAACTCTAGTGCTTGTGTCAATCACAGCTCCGTAAATTTTATTTTAGAGTAGAATTTAAACATCAAAGAGACTGATAATGTATATTAAATTCTTCTACTTTCAGTCAATAACTTATTTTGTACTTGGCTCTGTAAATACTGACGTTTGATGACGACAGTTTTGTTGAGAAGTGCTGAGAGCAGCAGCACACACTTTGCCAGGTTTCCATTTCTGCATTTTAATACTCCAAAGGCAGCCTACTGGTAGAGATTGTGAAGAGAGCATAAGGCATCAAAGACGAACACCTCTGATCCTACATCTCTAACCTAACAGATTGTGTTTTTATTAGATTCAGGAACAGGTAATAGTACTGAGACAACCACAGTAGATTAGAATATTTAAATACATGCAAAACTAGTTTAAGACTCTTAGCATTTGACAAAAGACTTAAATCTGTGCTCAGCTTTACAGACATATTTAAGTTCAGTTAGTTCAACCAGAACTTAAGCAAACAGAGATTAAGCATAATTTGAAGATCTATTTTCCAAGGAAGTCTTTTAGCCTGATTCCTTAGCTGAGTGGTTTTACCACATTTGAAGATAAAAATGATGCACTGTGTATGCACACAGATTGTTCTCTCTAAATGACACAGGCCAGAGAAATTCCTAGGCCATTTCTGCATTTCTCCCATATTCCGCATTCCAAGGTTAGGTCAGGGAGCATGACTTCTGACTAAACTTTCTGCTTTTTTATACTTCCATTCAAAGAACATTTCCTTCTGTCCCACTTGCCTTCTCCCACTTTTTGGTATCTAGTCACTGCTCAGTATTCTCTTTTGTAAAACCAGGCCAAGATAGTATAAATCAGAAAACTCAGATGAAGCCAGTGGAGTTATCCTGATTACAAATCAGGAAATTATTTAATTTTTACTAATGTATAGAAACCTGACTGATTCTGAAGTAGTACTTTGAGATTACTTAGCATCAGCATAAGGTACCCACATTTGGACAAGAAGTGATGCTTTTATTTTAATATATACACACACACAAATACACAGTTACACACTATTAGGGGACGAAAAATAATCCTAGTAGCCTTAACAAAATGAACACATGGTAAATTAACTGTGGATTTTAAAATAAATACTGTAAGTCACTTTGCATTAGGGAGGGGGTTTTTTGCTTCTATATTCCATGACTAAACTATTCAACTACTTCTAAATTACAAACCTGTATTTTCATTAATGCCAAAAACATGGAAGTAAGAAATTGTAAGGTTTTTCACAGCTGTCTGCCACAGGTTTTTGTGGCTCTATGAAGAGCTTTTTGCTGATGAGGTGAGCTGTTTTGCTGTGTGAAGTTACAACTAGATTCTTTTCCCTTGTTGCAGTTTTGAACAAGCCAGTGATGTGATCAGACTTGTGTCACTAAGATGTTCTTATAAAACACAAGGGCTTTCTTTTGTTTATAACAGAATTAGGATGAGTACTGCGCATTCATGGAACAAGAAAAACACTTGTTACCATGTAGTAAAATACTCTTCTACCCTTCACTATCAGGACTAAGAAGAGTAATACAAAGAAAAACAAAGAAAAGCTCCCTCAGAGGTGAAAATACATACCAATGCTCAGAAAAACACAAACTTCACGTCAAAGACACTGGATTTCTGTCTTTTTTTTTTTGCTGTGGGGCAAGGGATTGTAGAAAATCATGACAGGAAAATGCTGTAACTAAACCTGTTTGCAGCATAGTCAGTAGAGAATAGATTCTCTCTTCCCTAACAATATATCCTTTCTTCCCCTGAATCATAACCCTAATCAAAATATTGGACTGACAGCTTTCACGAAGAAGGAAGAACAGATGCACAATAATGAATTTCTAATCTCCTAGGAAGCACAATGAAACTGAAGAAAGTCAAATCCAGAAAGTCAGGCCATCAAGGTATCATCAGAGAGAGTTATTCACCCTTACAGCAATCTTTCCCAGATTTCATACAGGACTGAAATTAATGGAACACCAGTGGTGGCCTATTAAATGAAAAACTAAGTGAGAAACGGTTTGGTGGTTTTCACAGCCAATATAAAAGCATAATTTGTGGAAACTTATTTTTCCACCCTCAAATTTATACTTCTTAGAGCGAGTTAATTTTCTATATTGTTTCTAAATTTGTCTCAATTTTGATTCTTTAATTTTTCATGCCTATTGAAAAGTTATAACATGAACCACCTTCAGCAGACACAGGAAGGCATATATCAGCCTTTTATTCCTTCCTTCTGAGAACTGCCACTTTTCCATGAATTCGAGAATACAGTTATGCCACTGTCATTTTCTAATTAACATTATGGCATCCAAAGCTTTTAATAATCAAGCTGATACAGGAACACTCAGAGAAGAGAAGTAATTGCAACCTTTATAGCACATGATAAATGGTAAAATGGTCATAAGTTCTTACTTCAAATCAGCAGAAAAGCTTTGGCATTCACTTAAAAAGAAAGTATAACAAATTGAAAAGCCTTCTCACTCCATTAGCTCATCTAAACAAAACATGCTAAATTGTGTATCAGCTGTTCTTCTGAAGTCAACATTTATTTTAAATTGGAACAACATCCACAAGCCAGCACAAATAATGCAATAATTGTTTACACGATGTTTTAATAGAGAAAGCCAAGGTATTAACAGTCTTTTGTGACAGTAAGGATTTAATGCAATTCCTTTTAAGAACTATTTTTTTAATAAAATAAAAAGCATGAATAAGAAGTCTCTCACAAATAAACCACTGAAGGGATTTCAGCTCCCCACCCCAAAGCATTCTTGCTCTCAAGTCAGGCAGCATTTTACAGGGAAGATGCAGAGCTTCCTTTTGAGTAAAGAGAAAAGAATGCCAATAATTAGCCACCCAGGAGGCATTTGTTTCACAATATTTTTGTTACTCTCTGGCTTCCATTCTGATAGGATTTGTGAAGACTTACAAGCAGGCCTGGAATATAGCTTCTAATTCAAAAACACTGGCTTGCCATAAGTAACCCTCATTTGTTTGTCAGAAATCATCAAGGCCATAATGTTTTCCTCGACGCTTTCAAAGCTAGGGTTTTATTTGTGGTACACTCTAGAAATCTGAGCTAAAACCAAGAGCAATTACATAACGCTGTTCTCACTTCCATTGAAAGTGACAAAATTTGTTATTGTTTCAAAAAGTAGAACAGAATACTTGTGGCCTATTTAATACTGGCAGATACAAGTAACTCAGTAAAACGTTAATTCTGAAAGCTGATTTTAAACAGACCTAAACGTCATAACCTTAGATGCAAAAAACCCCACGAGAACTCAGCAGGATTCTATTCAAAGACACTGGAAAACATAAATTTCAGAACTACAGGAATAGGGGAAATTACAAAGATGAATAATGGCACTTGCTATCTAGAGTGATGAAAAAAGGAATTTTCATACACCAAACAATTTTATTCTCTGAAAGGAATATTATCAGTACATTTATTCTCTGAAAGGAAAATTATCAGTACATTTTTAGTGCAATTCAGGGTCATTGTCTGGAAGCAGAAAACACTGACATCAAAGCCCAAGAAAGCCATGGTACAATTTTCAAACAAAAGTCTGTTTCTAAAGCAGGACAGGATTTTTATTTAAACAAAGAAAAGCTAGGTCCTTTTCTTAACTTTCTCAACAGGAAAGGTAGAGGCAGATCAGGTAAGACAACAACACCAATCTCCCCTCAATTCTGCAGGTGCTTCCTTCATGGCAGATTACTGGGACAATGTAAAAATGCCATGGGAAGTTTCTTGTCTTTTCTCTCCGCAGCTTTTTATGTGGAAGCATCAAGAGTTATATTCATACCCGCGTGTGTAGACATAAATATATTTAATTTTACTGATTTTGCCGAGTTATCTATATAGTACACAAACACTTCAGTATATGACTGTTCTGGTTTTGCACAACTGAATTACAAATCTCTACTTTTACTAAAAAAATTGAAAAACTGCAACACATTTTGAAAGTATCATACACATAACCCCCAATTCTCAATTATATTTGCTAGATAGTTTTAAAAAATGCTTATCTGCCCCAGAACAAGCATTTTAATTATTTTGAAATCAGTACATTTAAGAAAAACTCAACTGTATCTCAATGGTAAAATTACATACCTAGAACTTTAAGAGGATCAAATAAACTTTTACTACACTTTCTCTGGCACTTAACTTGCAACGCAAATGCACACCTAGCCGCTACAAAAAAGAAGATAAATTGTTAAAAAAAAAAAAAAGCATGTGAAATTACCGTAACAAAAATTTGAAGTTGATCAGGTGATATTAAATTTTACTTATTAAACCCAAAGCTACCTGAAGCAGTAAGTTACTACTGAGTCACAATTAGTAAACCAATCACACTTCTGTAATTTTTGCTCCTCTCTGCAAGTACTCACTTTCTGTTCTTGGCCTAAAACAATTAATGCTTCCTTGGCAAAGAATAACTCAATTCCTTACACTGGGCCATGGTGCGCAGCCCCTGGCTATTTGATATGATGACTTAAGCAGGTCTGATTTATAACAATCATTGCCTTTTGGAGGGAACTGAATTGCTATGACGACTGCAGTCACTGAACTAACTGCACTCTAGAAGTAGCATTTAGAACAAAGGTGCTTTAAAGAACACAGATCTGTCTTCGTCATTTTCAGATGATAACATCCCCATACATTCTCCAATAAAGATGTTGTTACACTTTAAACAAAGGCAAGGCTTTGACATTCATCAAATTAATGACTCAAAACCCAGACCACCAAAGAGAGACAAAGAACTCCAGAACTGATACAGACTCCAGAGAGACAAGTAGAAATATTTTCCTACGTAGAAATCTAATGTAATTGCAGTTAAATATTTGAAAGTGGATAACTTATCCATTAGTCTATTTTTAATCTACATACATTTACTTCAATCATTGTCAAAATATCTTTGTAACCACCAATCTAGATTAATCCTACATTTTAAAAAAGAAACAAAACAATAACACATTAGCATAAATCTCTATGCAAAGATCAACTCTGCACAAAGGAGTCCAATTCTCCCTTCCCTGTTCTCAACAAGTAGCATCACCTCAACAGAGTATGAGGACAATACAAAAAATTAATTCTGATGTATGCACTACCATTTTTCCCAAACAGTATAAGTTATTCTAGTGTATGCTTCTAAGTTCCCACTCCACATGCTCATTTTTAAAAGAAAACAACTCTGAATTAAAAATTAATTATGCTTTAATTTGAAACGGCTCCACCTAAAAACAAGCAAAAAGGTTCAAGCTTATATATTAGAGTTAAGAGAGAAATCTCACAAACTGATTCAGTTCAAACTGACAGAAAACTTACAAAAAAAGAATTTCCAAATTTTTTTTCCACAACATGATAATTTGGGCAATTGAGAGGAAAATCAAATTATCTAGGAAAAGACAACTTGGAAGTCCCAAATAAATACTTGGCTATTCCTCCAAAGCCATACAAAGTTGCTGGGTTTGACCCAAAGAGTTGAGAAGCAACAGTGTCTGGGTAGGAGGTTACACTGTGCACTTCTGTCCTTCCGCAAACCAGATGGTCTCAAGAGAAAGCAGGCAGCTGGTATGACTACAGGGTCACAATTCGCACGGTCTCTGAGACGACCTGCTTCAACTCCCCATCTCTGCTGTGTGGTGTGTAAATGGTTTCAGGTGTAAACTGAACCTTGTTAGAGATGGTAGAGAACTTCAGTTCTGACAGATCTGGAAAGTTGAGAGTAATGAAAAAAAGTCAAAATTAATTGGGAGGAAAGGGGAAGCAAAAAAGGAACCAAATAATGACCAGAAAAACAGAGAGAAACTGATCCTAAGCTAAGGTACACTTTGTGACTACAGAGTGTGGGCTTAAGAAAAATTCAAGCTGATTTTGTCAATTAAACAGAAGTTGTCATCCAGTTAGAAATGAACAGTGCCAGTGGTTCTGAAATTGTTATCGTTTTCAATAAGCATCAGCACCTCAAAACCAGCAGCAATTATGAGCAGATACTTGGGCCCAAGAAACAGATTTAAACGAGTCTATTTGGGAGAGTTTAGCTCACAATGTTATCAGGAGAAAAGACAATGAGCTGAGCCTTTCACAGCATTGCTTTACTAGTTGACTTACGTGACAAATAAAAGTCACAACTTTTCATTCCACTGCAGTTAGAAAATCCAGCTTAAAAGCTACAGATAAAATAAAAAATGGATCTCAGTGGGAAGAAAAGAGAAAAGCAAAAAGTAACTGGTCAGCATGAAAAACAACTCTCTGGGAGATCATTATTTTCTGACTTCTGAGATTATATAAGAAACATTCATCCATGCGTCACTAACAATATCACATTTATCAGAGACGATAAACCTAATAATGACCAGAATATTTAGAAGACAGCGGTTTTACAGGTGAGGTAGAAACATGCACATCTTTGGCAGCAGATGGAACTTTACTGCATACAGGTTTTTTCCTGGTTTTCTTCGAAAAGACTGCAGAAATCCTGTGGTGATACTAGTTTAAAGCCTGTCTACAGGCATCTACTTCTATAATTATTAGATCAAATTAGGGAATTTCTATTGAAAGTTCTGCTCTTGTCACATGCTACAGAGGTTTGGAATTCTACTGAATCCCACCCAATCTCAACACAAGAGTGGAGGTAACTTCAGTAGCAGCCTATTAATATACTATGACTTTTCACTTGAATCTTCTGGAGCTGTTTTAAAGTACTGACAGCACAGGCATGAGTTGCAATACCATCATTTGAGGACTTGCCTTTTTTCATTTTATTTGAACAATATCCCACGTAGGCTCCCAGAATTTTATCCGGTCTATTTAGCTTACCAAAAAGTGACCTCTGAAATGAAATACTTACATAACTGGTTTTATAACAAGAAGATTATTCCTTTAACAGCTGAAGAAGTTACAGACTTGCCAAATCCTTTTCCTCAATATAGCCTATTGCAGTTCTGGAGTGGGGTACAACTCTGGGAATAGGAGAGGCATGTAACAGCGTCAGGAATGATACTGGGGTTGAACAAAGGAATCCCTCACCCTTGAATGAGCACAGATGCCCGGAAGGGAAACTGCAGCTTTCCTGGCCCAAATAGAAATGAAATGCGTGAATCATCTGAGATCCCTTTTCCCTGCCAAGGAGTTTGTCCTTTAAGGTAGAATTAATGAAAAAGGTTTCATGAACTTGAAAGACAACAGGAAGGAAAGGGTCTTGCAGTCCAGGCACACACTCTTCCAAGGAGGTACCAGCAGACAAAAGGATACCCACAGGAGCCAGAGGGCCACCTCATGCCACCGGTGAACACTGATCTGCAACCACACTGCAGCATTCGTGGGAATAATCTGAGAACTTCTGAACAGGCCAGACTCAAATTTCAAATACAGGAGACAATGAAAACAAAGCAAACATACATTTGGGCCAAGATAAAAGGGATTCACAGTCATTTTTTTTCATTTTGTTTCATGTGTTTTCATATATAAGAGAATTAGAGCCTTCAGCAAGGGGCTTTGCACTGCTGGAAGAGTCAATTCTTACACTGCATATCACAGATTTACAACCTTAAATGTGATATGCAGCTAACCAAAAGATGATCTGCTAGGGTATTTCACACCCCACTGATCCAGAGCTGTGAATTTCATATCAGAGAGATTGACACCACACATCAGTACCAAACCTTGTAGTAATTTTGTATAGACGCAGAAAACTTAGCATGTCTAAAAATACAGTAATTATTCCTGAACAGGAAAGTAAAAAACCGGATACCTGTACAGATACCTTGCCATTAGTAAAACCTGAAATTTTTCCCAAATGAACAGACTCTTTCAGTTTCTTCGCAACATAGGAAGTAGAAGAAAAGATTTCCTTCAGATTTTCATGGTGCATGGTAGAAAGAGATGGTTGTAAAATAGGTTTCAGTGTTGAAAATTTGAGGTCTCATACAGAGGCACCAAAAAAAAAAAACAAGAATCAATTAAATTATTTAATTAATAGCAATTTGTTCTACAACAGTTTAAAATATGGATGAGACAGCCAATTATGCAGCTGCTAAACAGAACTCATTAAATAATTTAATTGGATTATTTATTTTCTAGTTTTCATGTAATTTACTTTCATGATGTAAGTCTATGACTTATACTTAATGCAAAAACTCATTCTGTGATTTTTCTAAAATTATTACTTTGTTTCTAGCTGCAAGTGTTTTATAAACACTCAGCTTATAATTATTCTCAAGTACTAGGAAGGGCAAACCATACACAGTGCTCACATGAGAGGGGATCAACGTGTGCTGCTTTCAAATACTTATTGAAAAACAAACCCCAGCCTAGGAAGGTTTGAAGTGGGATGTGCCTGTACTGCAATTCTATTATACAAGGACAAGAAAACATAAGACAACCTCTCATTCATGCAGGACAAATAGTTGTGCCAAAAGCACAAATTACACCTAATTACAGGGTATAACTCTGTCATCTTTCTTTTTATAACCTTTGATTTTTGACTTCCATTTGCGTTTATTAACATCAAAGCTTTGTCATCACTTATCTGTTTCTACAGACTTTTTTACCTGAGGCAATAAATAAAAACTTCTTTGCATTTCAGCTTTTCGGATGCAAGGAAGGTTTAGTCTACATTGTTCTTAAGATGCTTCATGCTTATTAAACTTCAGTATCTTGTTGTAAAGTTTATTGCCTTTGGCATACCAATCTTAAATGTATTATAATTAAATCTACTCTCATGGCATATAAACGCATTAGGACTATCCCATGATAAATTTTATTCTTACTGCTAGGGCTATTTTTCATGGGATTACACTGCCTTGCATGAAAGTGTGATGGACAATTTAGTCTAATACATTGTTTAGCTTTTTGTCAAACATAAAACAGCAATGAATTTTTAATTAAGCTCTGTAGGGCTTCTTCTCTATATACAGATTACAGCCAAAAATCCCCAAACAGATGACCACCCTTGAAGAAATTGAGAAATTAAAGTTAGCGTTAGAAGGCTAAAATAATCTTGACATTCACGCTGAAGAGCTGCCTCTCAAATTCAAATCAAAGAAAGGTGAGGGACAGACTTCTTTCTGCCTGAAAGCGACTATAAAACCACAAATATATTGTTTAAAACTAACCTGAAGATATCAACTGCTAGAATTCAAATTCCTACTAGAGTATCAAAAAGATATTGCAAAATAAAATGTCTCTTGAATCAAATACATTATGTTTGAATCAAAAGCAAAGCTTATCACTTTGACGGATTAATATAAATAAGAATAAACCATCCTGAAAGAAAGAGTTCTACAGCTGGGAGCAATATTTTTTATCATTATCCCCACCCTGTTACAATGAAGTAAAGATGAAGAAAAAGTTCTCTCACCTTCCTTCTCAAAGAAGGTGAATTCAAGCAGGGGGCCATAGAAATGTAACTGATGTTCTTGCCTCAGCTTGAATACTTCTGTTCCAGGCAGCCATTCAGACTTTTAGAAAAATACATGTTAATGAATGATTTTTCAGAAAAAAAAAAAATCTTAAAATAAGTGGGGAAAATTTATAGTTTCTTGCCTGTAACAAGCTTTTGAAAGCCTAGCAATGATAAAGTTCACAGCTTTCTCATGCAACCAGCTTCATTACCTCAGTAATCTGATAATATCTCCTTTGAGTCTTTCTTGGTTGAGTTTGGACTCATTTTACTTATCATGGTCACCAGTGACACAAGAGATTATTATTTTATTTGTTCTGCATCAGCCTTTTACGTATCAGAAAATCAAGCTCTCTCCTGTGTCTTCTCTTCTGCTGACGAAACAAAAGAAAATGGTTTACTCTTGCTCCAAAGGATGCTTCCTACACTTCTGATCAACTATGATGCCTTTGTCAGCTTCGAAGGGATCCAAGTCTTCCTTGAAACGTAACTCCCCAGAGTTCCAGCAGAGATTCTGATATTGCTGAATTATGAAAAAGGCTGACTTTGCTCATTACACTGGCTACCCTTCTACCTGTACATGCTAGCAGAAACATTACCTTTCGATACAACTAGTACTATCAAAGTACAAAGTATCAAAGGACTATCAACTACATCAGGAAAAAAATTTTCACAGAAAGGGTCATTGGGCACTTGAACAGGCTGCCCAGGGAGGTGGTCGAGTCACCTTCCCTGGAGGTGTTTAATGCACGGGTGGACGAGGTGCTGAGGGACATGGTTTAGTGTTTGATGGGAATGGTTGGACTCGATGATCCGGTGGGTCTCTTCCAACCTGGTGGTTCTATGACGCTATGATTGTATTGAATAAAAAAAATGCGAATCCTTTCCTGAAGGACTGCTATGAGTTATTCATGAATAAGTGTCACATTCTCATACACTGGTTTGCAGATTTTCTTTCCAGTTTTTCCAACATCATTCTGAAATATGATCTTGTTCTCCAGCACAGTCCTTTTACAGTTTTGTGTCATCTGCAGAATGACTCCAGTTACTCTCTATTTTATCATTCATTTCACTAGGTAGAAACAGACGGAAGAACCCAACCTCAGGCAGGTTTTAAGGAAACCCTGCCCAATATAGCTTTTCATTTTGAGAGTAATTTACTGACAAGTGATCAATAGCAATAATACTCCAATGAATTTTATACTTAGTGTACTCTAGTTCCTCCTAGATCACTTTTCTATGCATTTCTTAAGAAAATGTCACAAAAGGTAACCTTACAAAAGCCTATAGAGTCAAAATATATGACAGCTACTGCTCTGTTTCTATTCACAGGTTCAATTGTTCTATCACAGAGTGAAATTAAACTAGTTTGACATTCTAACCCCATGCCGGTGATTAGTCATCTCTTCATTACCTTGCACATAAATAAAAAGTTTGACAAACCTTTTTTTGGCAAGCGTCAATATTTAAGATGACTGCACTCTCCCTCTTTGACTCCTCTCCTCACTTTGACAACTGGTACATTTATCCTTTCCAGTCCTCTAGTACTTAATCCATCTTGTACCATTTCTCAAAGATAAGGCTGCTATTAGATGACTTAAGAGGTGATCTGGTTAACTCAAGTAGCAAATGTTGGCAGCATTACCCCCAGATGACTTAATGTGGCTTTATCCTTCCTTCTCATATTTCTTCTACTGATCTGCCCAAATTGTTTTACTTTTTCTATCTCATTCCCTTTCTCTCTCCCCAGCAAAAACTCACCATGTATCATTAGCATTTCTTTCTTTACATGATCTTGTAGCTCTAGTTCTAATTTCTTGACTCCACGCTTTGGCCTATGAATACTACAGGTGTCTGTGTTGAAGCTGATAAGTGCCCTTTCATTAAGATCACAGACAAGCACTCTGAAAACAGATGTTTCAGCCAAAGGAGCCTATTTTCCTCCCTTCTTTTCCACTGCTCATTACTGGTTTATCACCTGCGATATACACTAATGTAGTTAATTTTGCCTGAAGCAGGATGAGGAATGATCATACACTTTGGCTGTGAGGGCAGCAAACACCAGCTTCAGGTGACAAAAAGATTACAGGTGGTCATGTTTCCAACTGACTTGGTACAGAAGAGAAAGTCTGTCCATGAAGTAAATCTTATCCACCTATTGCTTCTATGTTTTTCCTTACTTTCAGCTACTAGTGTCCCAGTCTCATCTATTCTTTTACAGCTACATTCTCACTTGGTTTACTTCTTCATTCAGGGTACGAAGACCAGGCAGAAAAAATTCTACATCATTCTCTCAAATCTTCAACTTCTCCCCTTGCTCTTTATATTGAGCCTTCTGTCCCATAATCCAGAAGTGATTTGCCTCAGTCATTTAGCTGGGACGCATTCTCCAACTATTTTCCAACAAATGAAGAACCTTAAACCTTCATCACTACTACCAATGACTTTCTGATTTTGTTGTTTCCTTGCCTTCCTTCTCTCAGACACAGGACAATAGAAAGTCATTCAGATCATCTGCCTCTGACCATCATCCACAACATGCACTGCTTGTTTCATCACTTCAGCAAAAACTTGGCAATGTTATCCGTCACTGAAAAAGGTAACTCAAATATAGTAAAATGACTTCCCCCCCCATCTTGTGTCCACAAGTACTATTCCCATTCTACACAAACACTATGCCTCTTGATTTAGATCCATTCACTTCTTCATATCTCATATCGAAAGGTTTCCTGGCCAGGATCTGACATTTTGATTCAGGGTTTATGATAGATGTTTTACTGAACATTATACATTTAGGATTTGCTGGCACTGGGAATTAAACAAGAAAAATCCTGACTAGGAGTAGAGATATTATGTTGCTTCCACACATTAGTTTGCGAAACCACAAAGACTTCAGTTTAATTTTGGAATTCATTTCAAAAAAAAAAATGCAGCAGATAAGGTTCAAAGAATAATTCAGTCTTGAAGAACACATCTAGAGATCAATCTGTTCCTCCCATCTAAAAAGATCACAGAGTAATTTATTTTAGTGGTGGTGTTACCTCAAAAAACACTGAAACTTCTTTGATTAGATATGTATAATCTACAGCCATAACAAGACTAAAGAACAAGAAGATGCAAATTTCAGACTAGGGAGAAAGAATAAAAGACAGTAAACAGGTGAATTGACCATATCTGTCAGAGCAATCAAGATGGCTTTTGCAGGCTCTACAACAAGCAAGGTAAAAATGACATGGTGTTTTAAGATGGCAATATGTACGTTGGTCTGCTTTTTCATATATTAAGACAGGTTAACACTAGGAAAGACCTTCACTGGAACAGGATGAAGTGCTAAAATTCATACAAAGCTAGAAGGTTAATGCACACAAGCTGCCCAGGACCAGGAGCCTGAAACATCATGCTTCATATGTATGAGCTGATCACTGTGTGTGATGTTCATGTTAGATGCACTGCACCACAGACAGCCTAAGGGCCAAACACACATCTGAAACCACAACAGGTAGCTCCTTTAAACCATTAACCACCTTATCTGGAAATATGCTATCCTCCCTCTCAAAAACAGTGTACAAAAGACTTGAGGCTTGGGTTTTCTCAAATCTGACAAATCAGAGAGTTTTGTTACTTTATGTGAATATTGGAGCTGATTGATGGGACCTCAGGAACTAAGGGCTTGGGCCTAACTGAGGGTCAGAACTGCTGGTGAGAACAGAACACAACACACTACCAACTCTATTCAAAATTACATACATGATAGTTTCAAAGAAACATCCAATTAAAAATAAAAAATATCTTGCAATTAAAAATGCAGTTATCTTATTCCCTGTGTGTACGTATACTTGAACACAAGTACACTTAAACAAAGAGCTGTACATACCATTCTGTTAAACGGAAAATAATAGCACTCAAAGAAGCAGCTTATAAAGTGCATAGTGTTAACTCTTTGTGTGTGGGTTTTTAATTTTTATAGAATAGAAATTTTCCATACAATGGAAAATTTGAAGAACTTATATTGAAAAATATCTACTTGCCTTCTAACTACCCCTTGAAGTAGAGAAGTAAAAGAATATTATAAATAAAAGATGTAGAATAAGGTACAGAGAGAGGTTATATTGATACTATTTCTCTATAACTGACATTTGGCAAAACATCGCTTGAATATTAAATGGTATAGAATCACAGAATCATAGAACAGTTTGGGTTAGAAGCAACCTTAAAGATCTTCCAGTCCCAACCCCCCTGCCATGGGCAGGGACACCTCCCATCTGGCCCCATCCAACCTGGCCTTGAACACCTCCAGGAATGGGGCAGCCACAGCTTCTCTGGGCAACCTGTGCCAGTGCCTCTACCACCATCATTGTGAAGAAATTCCTCCTTATGTCTAGCCTAAATCCACCCCTCTCCAGTTTATACCCATTGCCCCATGCCCTATAACCACAAGCTTTTGTGAACAGTTCCCTACCCAGTTTTCTTGTAGCCCTTTCAGGTACTGGGACGTCGCTATAAGGTCTCCTCGGACCCTTATCTTCTCCAGGCTGAGCAACCCCAACTCTCTCAGCCTGTCCTCACAGCAGAGGTGCTCCAGTTCTCTGATCATACTTGTAGCCCTCCTCTAGATCCATTCCAAAAGTTCCATTTCCTTCTTCTGTTGAAGATTCCAGAACTGGACACAATGCTCCAGACGAGGTCTTACAAGAGAGAAATAGAGGGGTAGAATCAGCTCTCTTGACCTGCTAGCCACACTTCTTTTGATGTATCTTATGTATCTTGCTTTGGCAAACACAGACAAGCAAATTACACAAGGTTTGAGATCTGAGAACACTTCGAGCTTCGAACAGCAACATACCTCCAAGCACACAATACCCACAATACACAGAAACCACTAACCTGGAGATGTTCCTATATAGTTTATCTGGATTGTCTCTCCATTTCACTATAAGGCCAGGTAACTTTTATATTTTAACTGTTACAATATGGCTATAATCTTACATCCAAAACTACAGACTTAAACATAATTTTCTACAAAGATACGCTACAAATGGCAAATCTGCAAGAAATTATATTTGAAACACTACATCTTTGAGTCACCACAGATGAGGGTCTGAAAATAAACCACAGTAATAATGTCAGACTAAATGTACTTAAAGACCATAAAATACTAAATGAATACCCTAAACTGTATTTTCTTTCTTTGACTTCTAACAATAGGAGTGCACCTATTAACATTATTCACCCTATTTTGATTAAACCATTGTCACTGTCCAGAGAGAACTGCTGGAGCACAGAATTAACAATGGCAATTACAATTCCAAAAGCTATAAAGGCAGCAAATAGACCAAAAAATATTAGAAAGAGAACTAAAAAAAGAACTAAAAGGGAACAAAATATGTAAAAATATGAGAATAGACCTTCAGAAATGTTAGGACAGATCTGAGGGTTAAAACAAGGCTGAAATGAATTAATTAGACATTCAAAGTAATGAGTGTAATAGATATATTACAGGGTGACTTGAACAGGCTGGATAGATGGGCTGAAGCCAATTGTATAGAATCATAGAATAATCAGGTTGGAAGAGACCCACCAGATCATCAAGTCCAACCATTCCTATCAGTCACTAAACCACGACCCTCAGCACCTCATCCACCTGTGCCTTAAATACCTCCAGGGAAGGTGAATCAACCACCTCCCTGGGCAGCCTCTGCCAGTGCCCAATGACCCTTTCAGTGAAAATTTTTTTCCCAATGTCCAGCCTAAATCTCCCCTGAATGAGCTTGAGGCCATTCCCTCTTGTCCTGTCCCCTGTCACTTGGGAAAAGAGGCCAGCATCCTCCTCTCCACAACCTCCTTTCAGATAGTTGTAGAGAGCAATGAGGTCTCCCTTCATCCTCCTCTTCTCCAGGCTAAACAACCCCAGCTCTCTCAGCTATTCTTCATAAGGCCTGTTCTTCAGCCCCTTCACCAGCTTCATGGCTCCTCTCTGGACTTGCTCCAGAGCCTCAACATCATTCTTGTGGTGAGGGTCCCAGAACTGAACACAGGATTCAAGGAGTGGTCTCACCAGTGCCGCGTACAGAGGGAGAATAACCTCCCTGGACCTGCTGGTCACACCGTTTCTGATACAAGCCAAGATACCATTGGACTTTTTGGTCACCTGGGCACACTGCTGCCTCATGTTCAGTCGGCTGTCAACCAACACCCCCAGGTCCCTCTCCTCCTGGCAGCTTTCAAGCCAGTCTTCTCCCAGTCTGTAGCTCTGCATAGGGTTGTTGTGCCCCAAGTGTAGGACCCGGCATTTGGCCTTGTTAAACCTCATGCCATTAGACTGAGCCCAGCGGTCCAGCCTGTTCAGATCCCTTTGTAGAGCCTCCCTACCCTTCAGCAGATCAGCAGATCAAAACTTCCACCCAGCTTAGTGTCATCTGCAAACTTGCTAAGAGTGTACTCGATGCCTTCATCCAGGTCACTGATAAAGACAATGAACCGGACTGGACCCAGCACTGAGCCCTGGGGAACACCACTTGTAACTGGCCTCCAGCTGGATTTAACACCATTTACCACCACATTCTGGGCCCGGCCATCAAACCAGTTTTCCACCCAGGAGAGCATGCACCTGTCCAGGTCAGAGGCTGACAGTTTCTGTAGCAGAATGCTGTGAGAAACTGTGTCAAAGGCTTTGCTGAAGTCCAGGAAGATACATCCACAGCCTTTCCCTCATACAGTAGCCCAGTCACTTTGTCATAGAAGGTGATCAGGTTAGTTTGGCAAGATCTGCCTTTTGTGAACCTGTGCTGACTGGGCCTGATCACCGGGTTCTCTTGCATGTGCCTCATGACAGCCCTCAAGATCACCTGTTCCATGGACTTTAAAAGAAACCCCAGAATGAATGCGTTCTGCAAAAGCAGTAAAATTGCTGGTTACTGAAGAAATGGCAGGTAAGTTTATAGACAAGTATAGAGACAATGATGGAAAAGTTCTTTTACTAGGAAAGCTGGTTAAAGGCAGAGATTCTTTTTATTAATATAATTATTTTCTAGCCTACTAGTAGCCATAATTCCTACAGGGTTGGTTGGTTTGTTTTAAAATAGATGATGATAAACTGAGGAAAAGAAGAAATCTTAGCTACAGAACATTACATTTCACAGTAGAGAACATTAATTTCTCGACAAAATTAGAAAGTTGCTCACAGAAGTTTACGGAGAAAGATCATTCATTCAACAAAATGAAACCATTACTTATACTTACCAGTATAAGAACATTACACTCCCCAGAGAAAGTTCGAAGACACCCTTAAAAATATATTACTTAAGTCCAGCCCAGCCTGACAGCCTAAACCACCACACTCAAGAGTAGCGTGCTTGCTACTGCCTCTTTTCCTAGGGACCCCGTGCATGCAGGAAGGTTGCAGGTCATGAACCAGATACGTTTTCAAAACACGATTAGAATTTATAATATTTTCTTGTTCATCTGACAACACAGAAATGAACATTTTTACCTCCCCTACAAATGCTGGTGTATTAGCAAAGCTCCAGCTTAGCTGAGAAAGTTTACTGCTTAGGTTTGGTTAACTCAACTTTAACAAAGGGCTAGGTGAACTGTGCTGTACTGCAGGTTACTGCAATTCTTCCTGGCTTGTAACTCTATCCTAGTTTAAGAATTACATGAGCATTTGTGTTGAAACTGCAATAGAAAGTAAGCACAATAGAAAGTTACCAGAATCCTGCTGGTACAGAGGATAATTGAAAGCTATTACCTGCTTTTGAAAAGACAACACATTGGCTATGGCGCTCTTGACATTCATGGCTGGAACCAGAATTGGCAACTGCTCCAAATTCAAACTTCCCCCCATTATATCTTTAGCTACACATTCTCAGCAGGACCAAGTATTCAAGTTGTGGTGACAAACATGCTACAGATTCTCAGTCGCCAGCAAATAAGATTCATTACAAAAGGTAGCACTCCTGTTACAAATTATTTTTTTAATTTAACTTTATACTTGTTAATAATACACCTGAGATGCTTAGCCCTGTATTCAAATGCAAATACAGAATTTGTATAAAATATTAAAGTCTCTTCCTAGCTTCTATTTTGACTTATACCTGAAACACTAAAAAGAGCTTGATGTCTTGGACATCAAATGCTCAAACCCAATAGGAGATAGTTCTTGACATAGCAGCTAATTAAATGCTGCCATTTTATGCTGTAGAAACTAGAAGTTTTTGCGTTCAAGTAGAATTAGGAGATGGTCACTGAAAGGAATAAAAACTCCTAAAAGCCAGTAAATCTTTTGCCAAAGATGGTTTCTCCTTAGGCTGTCAAGCCTTAAATGGCCACCATGCTCTAAAAAGTGCCATATACACCTGTCCAATTTCTCTGTCCTTTCTTGGCTGAACCTGTACTGCTGTTTTTTGTGAGAAAAGACTCACTTGTCCACCATGAAATCAGAAATGTCCAGTTAGCAGAGCACAAATTTAAAAAGGATTTTATATACTTTAGCTGTAAGAACCACTTTTGAAAAATTATCAGTAACTAAAATATGTCTTGCAGACAATTTCAGGTATAGACTTTTGTTAAGGTAACGATGAACAACAGTATAACTTATCCTATTTTTTTACTCCAAGTAAAAGAAATGAATGAAGGGCTACAATCTAGTGCACCTAAAATCAAAGGCTGAGAGAGCTTACTCAGGAGGCTCTATCAGATAGCACCAACTTCCAATTGAAAAATATGTTTGAGGATACAGAGAAAATACCACCTTTACAAGTTAATAACAGTTCAGACAACAGCAAGTTTTTTTCCTAACAGTCTGGCTGAAGTTTCCATTTTAAATGAAAGATTAAATATAATTTTCCACAACACATAAAGGCAGAGCTCCTATCTATCTGACATCTCAAAGTTACTTATAGGGTACTAATGATATTTTCCATCTCCCCATTTATGCTTACACTTTCACAAGTCTGGAGGTGCCTGAAAGGATTGTTTTTACTGATACATATTTTCTGTTAAGATTTTGTTTTCACGTCTGTATTCCTAACTCTGTTTTCTGAATAGCTGCAACATTAATGCTTAAATAATAACTACCTGTGGATTCTGTAATTCTGCATGTTATTACTTAGCATCAAGACAGACAAGATGCAGAAACCAAACCCAAACCCCACAGGACTAGACACAGTCCAACAATACTTGAACAACATTCTAATACAAGTACTGTGGAATGGGAACACTAACTAATTGCAACAGCAGTAGCCCAAACCATTGCTGTATCCCCCCCAAAAGATACACAGAAGACATACTATTACAGCTAACGGTTACATTCTAGATACAGAACAGATCAAGTAGAGCAACATGACAAAGACAGATTAACTAGGTTTACTGCTCCTACAATCAAAAGAATCAGCAAACTTTTAAAAGCTGAAGCTTCAAAATAAGAATATTAATTCCTACTAACTGCCAAACCAAATTCAACTAGAAATGCCAAAGAAGAAATCATTAGATTGGGCATGTCTCCCATCTTAGTGATATAGCAAACCAGACTGGACTGATGTGTTCAGTGAAAATGTTTAAACCATGGAGTAGAAAGGAAAAGAAAGCGGATCCAGTTTTCGGAGTACCCTCGAAGTATGTGGGTGTCAGGTGACAAGAAAGGCACAGCTTTCTCCAAACGGTGACATTACAACTTTCAGAATTTTATAAGCAAATATTTTCATTTATTGGATGCCAACTCAAGAATTTTGCTAACGGCTTTTACAAAATGGCATTGTCTATATTTACCACACTGTGCAGGCTACCTCCGTGGTTGACAAAATGGCAGAAAGTGTCTTTTCAAGTTACTAACAAAAGAGTTTAATAGTTTAAATGTTCCAGGTAGGAACATTTTTTAATGTAATAGCTTGAAAATTTAATTTTAATATTGATATTTGATAAAAATATAAGATATAAAGAACAATTTAATGAAAACAGCATAACCAGGCAGCCAAGCAATTAATATGAGAAATTAAGCATATTTGTACACTTCTACTCCAAGTGCAAGTCCTTCTCATTTTTTAATGCTGGCATATTAACACAGCTGAAAAATAGTTCTTGCAGCTGGTATGTCGATATCTTTATTGCTACACAGCAGGGTACCAGTCTCTTGCAAAGGTAGACTTCTAGTAAATAGCTGTCAACAAGTCTATGCATGACTGAAGTCAAATTACAAATTGTAAAGGAACAGGTTTTATAACTTCATGCCAGCAAAATATCATGTATCTAATCCATGAAAGAATTACAGACCTCAACATTGCTATTATTTTATTATCCATGCAATTTAATTTTTGTCTACTCCACAGCTTTGCTTGAACTTACTAATCAATGGTACTTCATCAATAACAAGACTCTATGTACATAAAATAGGAAACATTTTCAAATTATCTGGGTTTTGTTATATCTACAAAAATTACATGTGCCTATAAATGTTACTAGCAAACATAAATATGCCTCTAGCAGCAAGCAACTTGGTTAAGTCCTCCAAAATCTTTGTATCTAATTTTTTAAAATCATTCATCAAGTGGAGGTCTATTATGTCATTATGAAAAGATGAACCAGAACTGCTTCCTAAGAGTAAAACTAAGAGTAAAAGCCCTTGAACTAAAAAAAAATTCTAACAAAGTAAACTCAAACCACATACCATACAAACACTAACTTGTCCTCCCTCTGTTTCACAACACAAGTACAACCCTATTGCCAATTCTATGCCCTACACAGGAAAGGCCTTGCTCACTCACAGGCACGCACAACACACCAGCATCCATGCTACTGCCTGCCCTTTGCAATAGCATGAAGCAATTCTAGCCATCCTCCTGCCATATCACTTTAAAGCACTGCTATTTTACTAAAAAATAAGATGAAACCGCCTATCTGTTAATCTTTTATTTAAATTATTTAGACTAATAACAACTTAAGAAAGCAATCTACACAGTTACAGGTACTGATAAAGGCCTCTGCTACAATGAAAACTAATCTTTTCATGAAAGCAGGACTACACCAAAACCAGTTTCTTTCAACACAGTAAGAGGTATTTGATCAAGAAACACCAGAGAATCACAGTATATTACTGATACAGTATATGTTAATTCTTCCATATTAACCACAAACTCAAAGCTTTTTTATTTTTTCCATCTCCCAGTCATTTTGCATGGAAAAGAAATAGGCTTAGAAAAACTATCAAAATTATGAAGTTATAGAGTCCAATTAAATCCCATAACTGTTGCTAGGAAAGTGAAGTAGAACAAGTGAATGTAAAAACAATGTAGGTTTGTTTGGTTTTTTTATATTAAAAAAAGTAAGAGTTCTGGTACTTTCATAAATAATTTTATGAACGTCTGGAAAGTCTACAATTATTTGTGACTTTATGTGAAAAACTAGGAAATGGAATTGACTGACTGGTTGGAAAAAAACAATCAAATGATTAAGATGAAAACCCAGAGCAAAAGGAACCAAGAGTGCTGTGTCAATCCTCTCTGGACAACACATCACTCACAAATTCCACGTTCCATATACTTAAATATGGACTCCAATTAAGGAATGATCACAGGCAAAAGATTTGAACAAAGTATGACATGGAAGATTAATGATAAGTAATGAAGACCATGTGAATGGTCTGTGAATAACCCAGCATAACACAGGATTAATGTGTTAGAGAACAGTATCTTCTCTCACAACTGCTACGTGCCATCACATCACATAACAATGCTAATAAAATGTTGGCAATCATCAAGCCTTAAAGCATCAAGTACAGACACATATGGACAGAGTAATTCAAGAAAAGTAAGAATTTTTAGTTTATCCCTGAAGGAAAAACACAAACAACATTGTAGAAATCCACCAGGTTGGTTTTATTTACTTCATTTATAAATAGAAATTAAAAGCATTCTACAAATAAAGTACCTTCAAATGGTCAATACATGGTTAGGGATGGGAAAAAGGTCTCCCCAAACAAACACTCAACGTGTTGCCATTCTCAGCAGTATTCAAGGAGCATAACTGCCTTATAACCAAAAGCACCTTGTTCAGCCAGGTAGCAAAAAAGTTTCTTCACTGGTGAACCACCAAGAGTGGCAGCTCCTACTACACAACACTGGCCAGTACTAAGCTGGGTCAGAGTTTTCTTTCTTCTTTAATTAGAAGAAACTATAGAAAGGAAAGCAATTAGCCAGGCTGAGCAGCAGCCTGAGCAATTTACTGATAACATAAAGTACCAATTCTTACGGTCTCTGCCAGGGCTTTAGATAAAATAGTTATTTTGATTACAATCTGTATGTATAATAGCATCTGAAAACACTATTTAAATAAAGTTCAGCCGGGCTTTTTCACTGCAGTTTTGCTGTATGGCTTCTCTAACCCTACAGGTCACATATCAATTAAGTAACCACTTCTTAAATGCATTTTTCTTGAAGTAATCTTCAATCAACCTAAGCTATTATTCTTTCCACTTCAAAACACCAGAGATCAGAAGAACTGGGATGCCACTCCCACACCAGTTACCAATGTCCATTTTTTTTCTAATGATTTGGAAGACCAAAAAGGAACTTCTTAAGTACAATTATGAATTTGGAGAAATACCAAACCACAGGAAGTCAGGTACAATGTGCATGCTTAAAATATCTGCTGGGCATCTATTTTTACTCAGGTATAAATATTACTACCTCAGTCATTTTGAACATCAATGAAGTGCGCCAACTATGATGTAATATTAGATGTGCCAGTTAAAGCGCTTATTTCCACTCTTGTGAGGAATTCGTTTTCGCGCAAAACCAAATTCAAAAGCCCATGTAGAAGTCTACATCTCCTTGTCCCTACTGATACACACCAAAAGGTGTGTATCAGTATTTATTTCTTATAGAATCAAGAAAATCCATTTACAAAATAAAATTACATTTCAGAGATTTAAAAATAAGCAATACCAAGTGAGGCTTGTTGAACCTCTAGCATATCTACTTAGTGAAAAGTAAATTAGTATTCCAGTCTTGATTTAAGTGAAATATCGAGTCCACCAAAGCCTACAAAGAAATTACAACAATATTTTTCTATGTCCTGTTCATGAAATAAAGCCAATTTAACATTTTAACTAGCAAAAAACTTTAAAGAAAGCTTTAAAAGTTGATATTAGGCAATGTAAATTACAGTCCTTGCAATGTTATTCATTAATTATTCTAAACCTGTTAATTACCCCCATAGGTAATGTTATGTCTAAATATTAATTGCCTTTAAGCTAGTCATTAATGCTTCTACTGAGGGAAGACCTAGCTCTCCTTAATACACTAGTTAACACCCTTAACACTTTACATAAGGCAAGTAAGCTAAATGTATACAATTCCTTTCAGTGTCAACACAAAGCAACTCCTAAAATAACAGCCCTTTCCAATTAATATTTTGTGCATATTTTCATTATTTATATTTAACATTTTGCACATATTTCTTAAGATACACAAGTACTCATTATGAATTCTACCATAAAAGAAGTTTCATGATTCTGTATACTTCCTGACCTGTACATCACGTAAGGCCGCATTTTGTTTGGTGCGGTAATATCTGTACAAATTAGTTGCAAGAATTTTTAAAAAGTTAATTGCTTTAGTTACTATATGGATAACTTGAAGAACATATGTTGCCTCTTCAGAATAATACTAACCTATACTACTTCTTGCACAAAGATACCAATATCATTGGCTCAAATTCACTTTTTATAGTTATATACTTATCTTTTAGTTTGAGAACAGGATATTGCTCTTTATTTCTCCTCCAATAAATGTTTGGGTTTTTTTTTAATTGAAGTGTTCAAAGAGAGCCTGAAAGTTCAAAGCAGGTACAAGGCGGCTGAAGATGTTCCTTAGAGGCAAGAGGAAGGCAATGTAACGGTGAAATGGAAGAAGAAATTAGAAAATTTTTATGTGGGAAGAGAGAACAGTCCATCAGAAGTTTCAGTGGGCTATTTTCCCACTCTACACTACTCAAGAACACCAACAAAAGATTCGTGTATTTATTTTCTTATCTTCATTTTAACAGGATTATGGAATGAATAGATAACTGAGTTGAGAAGGAGATGACAAGCTATTTCTTAGTGTTATTTTTTTCTCTCTCTGTGTAAACACTGTTGCCTTTGGTTTAGCTGCATATTAATTTCTCTTTCGATACCCCCACACTCTAAATGCTTAGGATAGCTCATTAGAAGTTTACTAGTAAAGTACAGTTAAACAGTTGGCACAGGGTAACTCAACTAGAGTAAAAAATATACCTACTATCAGAACCAGAACTTGTCAAAACTGAAGCACTGTCCAGTATAAGGCATATTTTATACTATTTTGGTGCTACTATTCCTGAAATATGTTCATTTGTTCTTAAAAACTTTCAAGTTCTTATGGCTCCCCTTACTCAACGCAGATGAGCTTCATGTCAGTTCTCCTAAATGTGTGAAACATCAACAGGGTTAGGTAAGGGTTCTAACCAAGAAACAGCGTTCATCAAAATACTATCTTTAAAAGAAGTCTCTCCAGTGTTAGTGTGCGTAGCTATAACCATCACCAGGGTGTAAGCTGGCAGCAGCTGTGAATGGCTATTTAGGTCCCATACGTAAATAGCTTTGTAGTAGAAGCATCAAGAATGTTAAATGACAGCATCAAGTTAAACACAAGTTTTTTGGACCATGGCTTCTTTTTGAGCAAAGCTGTGGGAATGCGGGACAGATGTCAGTGCACTCCATTCCCAGAGACAGAGAATGAAAATGCCACCCCTTCCTACACACTTTCCACTGCCCAGTGATTCTAGTTTTTGGCATCCACAAATATAAACAATAATATGTAGCACTTAAAGTAAGAAGATTTTCTAAGGAGGCAGGAGAAGCGGAAGGTAAATCAAGCAGTTTAATTTAACAGGCTTAACTTCTAGTAGTACATATTTGAATGAGGATTAATTGCTATAAACACGTCAGAAAAACAAGCTATTCTAAAAAGAGGTTTTGAACATTAGGGTCTTAAAAAGTGAATATGAACACTCATGCTAGAAATGCAGGTCATTTCACTTCTTCAAGGCACAGCCTCTCAACAAAGTGCAGCTCACATTCACCATGGGCTTACTAATATCTCTTAGATTAATTTCAGCCCAGTCTGATGTTAAATATTTATCTGAAATCTCATTACAAAACAGCTTTTTGTGACCAGTGAGAAGTAACCATAGCTGCTAGCACGAGAAGCTGATAATAAAAGCTACAATATTATGAACATTTATATTTTGTTAAATGCCTTCATGACATTTCTTTTTAATAAAAGGATTGCATATAACCAAACACACAAAGCTACAGTCTATACATTCAGGCGTTTTATGGTCATTCCATAAAACAAGTGGCCAAATAATCCTGCTAGTCAAAGACAACCTCAGAGGAATTAATTTCACAAAATGGTAGATGCTTGTCATCAGGGGATCTGAGGTAATGCATCCCTCTGAGCACAGGGAGGGGCAGGTGGCCAGTCCCACAAACAATTCTGAAGGTCTTTGAAGTTTTTACCCTAGGAAACATGAGAGAGTTGTGTGTCTAATTTATCTTGCTTTTAAATGACTAAGAAAACGGGAAAACGGTGGGGGAAAATCGCAATGATGCTTCTCAAAGGCTGGAGGATGTAAAATTCCATCTTGGACGCCTTTAGAGAATGAGTTTTACTGCAGCACTTGATTACTTGTTGTTGAAATATGCAGGTGTCTTCAACTGATAAAGAATTCCTTTTTTCTTTTGTTCTTCCTCTTTGTGTTCAAAAATAAAAGATCATACAGTTTTTTCCTCTAGTGCTACTATAAGGTAGTAAAGTGCTGTAGATTCAGAATAAGTTGCTAGCATGACAGAGAAGTTTATAGGAAATTCCACCATCACTTAGTTTTGCATGCTAACACCAACAGTGCTCATAAATTTAAAAAAAAAAAAAAACATTAAAAAATAAATCATCTTTATTTGCTTATAACCAGATATTTAGAACAGAAACAAGATTCAAATATCCTTTTTAAAGTAGTAGCACGTTGAAAGATAGTGCCTGTGTAGTACATTCAAATGGAGTCGAATGTCTAAGTATTCGAAAGTCAAATTTGGTTCTGAAATGAAAAAGTGACTATCAAGAAGTCGTACCAGGACTGAAACTGACTGAGCTGTGTGCCCGACCCCAGCAGAGGGGACCACAGAGGAGATGAATCACACAGAGGGCTCGGCATGGTTGGGGAAGGGATTGTACTTAATGCCTCGGAATGTGCCTCGGCAGAATGCCCGCATCCAGCACCACTGGCTGGAATCCAAGCAGATCCATTACCTTCTCTTTATACATCAGCTTACCACATGCCTTGCTGACACCACAGATATGCCTTTCCTCCTCCCGTTTATTTTTACCTTTAGTATCTTTATCACAACTGAGATACATACTTCAGACTATACCGTCAAGGAGGGTTTTAAACCCAGTTTAGCACTTGGTAAATTATTGTGTTATCTTTCCAACTCTAATCTAATACTGGTTTTAAAACAGGTAAATTAAACTAACAATACAGCTCACAGATACTTACATGAGTTACGCTGAAACAACTGTACTTTGAATACCAAGTTATCTGTGCAAGAACTTTTAAAATGCTCCATAAAAACAATTATTTCGACTCTTAAAATCCTGATTACTTTGACTTTAAATCTCAGAAAAAAACACAGCCCTCCAAAAAGTTCTTGGTAAATTGAGAGGATAAAAAAAGCTGAAGATACACTTCCCTTCAAAACACATTAGTTTTTTCTTCAGTAGTGAGCGTTTGCTGCATCCACTTATATCCAAATCTGGTTGAGAAATAGCATACCTCTGACCCTAAACCAATCATATTTTTATCACAGATAAATAACATCAAAGGAATCAGAATACTGCTACTTTAATTAAAAAAAAAAAAAAGACAACTCTCCAGAAAGGTTTTCCTTTTTATAAAGTGGCATTACATATACTTATATAAGACTGTTTTGAGTCCTGTAGTATCTGGACTGGACAAGATGATCACAGTTTCAGGACATCTGATAATTTTGTTGCTGTTGTTCAGTTCTTAAAAAAAACCCCTCCTAGAACACCTATTAAGTTGGTTGATAAGAAATCTGCGACATAAAGGACACACACTAAGCTTTGCATTGTGCTCTATCCAGATCACGGGTTTGAGCTCAAGTATTTCATATTTCAACCTTCAGACTTTCCCTATTTTGAAAATTACTTCTCCTCTTTTTTCCTGTCTTAAGGAGTAGAAGTTTCCCAAATACTGTTAACACATATATATTCCTCCATTATAGATTACAACTATCTGCTTTGCTTTTATTGGGAAAAAAAAATAATTTAAGAAACCTCTGCCAGCTATCCAGCAAACTTACAGCTAGAGGAAAGTCTACACACAAACATAAATGCCCAGGATTTCCCAGCACAGTTATCATTATGCTCAAGTGTGGCCTTGTTACTTTTAAAACAAGGCTGCTAGAATTCCATATCAAAGTTGGCATTACAAACACAGCTATTCCCATGCTGATAAAGAGGAGAATTGGAGAAAAGTGATATGCAAGATTACACCCCACACACACTCACAAAAAACCACTGAAGCTTTTACTTCCCCAGCCAGTCTCAACCCAGAATATAGAGTTCAGGCAACACATGCTTTTATCTGTACCGCTGTAGCGCATAAGGACTTTATCATTATCAACGATCCCAACAGACAAAAATAACTGTAAAAAACAGACAGACACAAAGATAATGAAAGATTTTTACGTACTAGATAAACTATTTCCATGTAAAAAATAAAAAATCCCACCCCCTTTTCCAAAACCACTACAATTTTTTCAAGTTTCCTCTGTGCGGGGATTGATCCTTTCTCCCTTTCCATCTGTAAGAACCTGAAGGTCACTAGTCCTCAGCAAATGAAGAAAATAAGCGACATGAAGCAAACTCGTACTATAAGAAAAAAGATAGGATATGAAATGGATAACCATCTAGGAATCCCCTAAGATGAAAGTAGTCAGCAGTTTTTACAGCCCTTTCTCTTTTAGTAAAAACTTGTTTTTTCACACTGTGGTTAAGTAGTGCAACTCGGCATTACAAAGATGTTTCTCACCTGAAGATTTAAAAAATGCCACCACAGAACTCAAGACCTACTCCTGATTCTCAAGTCAAGGATACATAAAGCGCACATATACACATACACTGATCCTGTGACTTAGTTCCATCACAAATAATAGCAAAGCCTTTGATATCATTAAAGCTACAGTACTGTTCATAACAGTAAGAAAGTAACTCAGCTTTAACTGAAAAACTTCTAGTCCTTAAAATTCAGAAGTTTCAAGCCTGGCAGTTCAAACCAACCAACCAAAGATCCACATGATCCTAAATAAAAGCCTTAAAATTGAACTGGCTGAAAATTTAAGATTTGATTTATGTTTTCTGAACACATATAAGACCACTACATCACCCTACTATGAAGTTCAACTTAGTCTCCTGTCAAAGAGAGCATTATTTTACCATTAGCAGGTTGGTTATGTGGTAGCTAAATTGATTCTACATATAAAACAACAATTTAATATCTTTAAATGTCAAACATTTCATGGACACTTATGGATAATGAAAAATTAATTATGCTATTATATATGCTAATTACATAGAATAACATTTTTTGAGACAACTACGATAACAAAGGGTGCTTTACTCAGTATCTTACACGTTAGTTCCAAAAACACAGTAAAGCAAACTCTAGAGTTGCAGATCCATGTTCTCCTCCCCTGCCTCCGCTACTATAAAAGTACTATATTAAATAGGAATATTGCAGGATTGAAACCAAATGACATTTTTTACTACAAAAGTTGAACAACTTCTCTTACGAACTGCTCATAATGGAAGTTCGACACATTCAGTAAATTATCTCAACTTGAAAAATTACTCAGCTGATGTACAGGCATGACTGCTGCTGGCATGTTAACTTCAAATTCTTATCAAACTATAAACAGACTCTGTCCTTTGCAAAGTATAGCCTCTACGACCAATACCCCATTCACAATCAAAAGGTACATCACTGCTGTCTCATGGCTACCTCAACATAACCTGATCATCATCAGTAACTCAGTAGCAGAGACGACACACTGTACAGTTCAGTCTGGCAAATATAAGCTCGTGTCATCTTCCCAGTTACAGCAGCTTATATAAAAAAGGATACTGGTTTCACCAACTTCGTTTTGCCAAATACATTCACAGGGACACTATGTGGGCTAGAAGCATCCCTCAAGCATGCAGTGATGAGAAACTTGACAATCTCCAGGTCTGAAGTAGCAAAATAACAACCCAGATATGACCTCCAGGATGACAAGGAACACTGCACGCATGAAGCGTAACACACCTCAGAGATGTGCAAGGAACTTTTAAATCCACTTGCAGTAGTTAGTCAAACCAACTGGATATTTCCAATGACCAGAAGCAGATGTACGTAACATGAATTTATAGAGGTGATACATTCTTACTGAACCATATGGAAGGGTGTGATTCCATCATAGTGACACCACATCCAGAATTTAATCCCTACATAGTTTAGCCCAGAGCCACAGTGTCTGTTTCCCATTACAAGCTACCGCTCATTCTGTATGCAAAGCTGAACTGAATCCAGCTCCTCTGGTTCAGTCATGAAAAGAACAGAAGCAAATATTGCTTCCTGGTGGCAAGCGGCAGTGCAGAGGTTCCTCACACTGAGTCTGCTGGTCCTGGAAGTGGAGAGTGACCTAACCCATAGAATCATAGAATTACCAGGTTGGAAGAGACCGATCACCGAGTCCAGCCATTCCTATCAAATAGGTTACGCGAAGGAAAGAGGACTCAGGACCCTCTGCATAATTTCATCCCATGGTGTTCGCTGTAAGGGAAGACTCCCAGATCCACACAAAGATCTAATTAATTAAAAGCAGTTAGTGGATGGAGAAGCATTCACAAGTCATAGAATCACAGAGCAGTTCGGTCTGGAAGGGACCTTAAAGATCATCTAGTACCAACCCCCAAACCCTTCCCCCAAAGCATTCAGTCCTGTTTACTGTCAGTATGAGTACTCTGCAATTCTGGAAATTGTACCTCCTACCACTGCCACAGAGAATGACTGTATGGTGCAAAGAAAAGGGGATTAGTAGTGGAACATTATGTACTGCTTTAGGAGTTTTACACCAAGGAATCTGACTAGGAATCACTATTTCAGACAACGCATCCTGATTGCATCGCTGGAATTTCAAGAAGCAGTAGTGTCAAGGGGCTTCTTTGTCACAAATTATAAAATGAGGTACCTGTGATAAACATTCAGCAAGTAGATGGCATATTGACAGATGAAAGTGCTAGAGGTGTTCACATAAAGAATCCAGTATTTATTACTATGCAAAGTCTACCTCATTAACATTTGCCACATTTCCGGTGCGCCTAAATCTAAGTTTTTCTTTGTACTTTTCACTTTTGAGGCTGAAGAGAAATAAGAACATAAATCTTAAAAATAACAATGCAACACCATTTGGCAAGACAACATTGTCAGTTTTCCAAATTTAACAGCAGCTGGGAAAAAAGTATGTCAGCAATTTCCTACGGTGTTTTCTGAGAGATTGTGTAGGAACATTCCATACAACAGGCACATTCAGAATAAAAGAAAACATTGTGTTCTAGGAAAAGTAGTTTTATGCACTTTATGCTCTTTATTGTCCATGATGGTTCTTCAGCTAAGCTGAAAATCTGAAGTTTTAATGGATTTGGTAAAAATCCAGAAACATAAATGGCAGAAAGTATAGCAACTGTTTTGTTTTCCATATTGAGCCCTTCCCACAGGTCACACCCTAAATCCTGTTACTTATGACTTACTGGGTTTTAGTACTCTTTTCAAGAAAGTTGCTGGAGAGAGCTCAAGACAGACAAGCATGAATTTCTTCACAGAAGGGCTTAACTACAGCCCTAGGTGAAAAAAAAAGAACAATTACTTTTTTCCCCCCCAGAAATACCACAACAGTAACACACACAAGAACCATCAACCCATAGGGTCATTGGGCATTGGAACAGGCTGCCCAGGGAGGTGGTTGATTCACCTTCCCTGGAGGTGTTTAAGACACGGGTGGATGAGATATTGAGGAACTTGGTTTAGTGTTAGTGGATAGGAATGGTTGGACTAGAAGATCCGATGGGCCCCTTCCAACCTGGTTATTCTGTGATTCTGTGATAAAGCCACACTCTATGCTCCTTAGTCACTGAAATGGCTTTGAGGCACTGGCAGAGGCTGCTCAGGGAGGTGGTTGGGTCCCCATCCCTGGAGGTATTTAAAAGATGGGTAGATGAAGTCCTAAGTGGTGTGGTTTAGTAGTGGGCAGTAAGGATTGGACTTGATTATCTCAAAGGTCTTTTCCAACCAAGTAATTCTATGATTCTCTGATTTCATACAGAAATTGATCTACTTTGGATGGCAAATTAAAATTGACCTTTTAACTGTATACCACAAAACAGAGCAAGTTTAGTTACTATAAATTAATCCAAACATATTTTAAGGTTTTCTTGAGAAGCTTCCATTTGGGAAGGTATGGTTACAACCAATTGAAAGTCTGCAGAGGATAAAAAATGTCTGTCACTTAAGTAAAGAAAAACAGCAAGCACTACCAGATAATCTGGTGGAAGACTTTCAGACTAAATAAGCCAGAGCAAAAGAAAACGAGGGCTATGTCAAATATTATTCTGATTCTGCATCTCCTTAAAAACCCCACCAAATTACCAGGTAAATCTGCAGTTGCTTCAAAACAAACCTTGAGAGAACTGGTACTGAAGATGTGCTGCAGCCCCAAACCAATTCTTCCATCAGTTATGGCTTTAAGCTCTGGTATCCCCTAATTTTCAAAGCTGCAGGAAAGGAGAAGTAGACCATCAAATAACACGCTTAATATATAACCATTAAGACTTTTGTACTGAAAAATAAATTGCATTTTGGCAACTTTGTGAGAGAATATAATACCATTACCAAGCTCGTTTAGCCATGGTGAGCAATACAACAGCGTGGAACTTTCCAGTTTTCTCCTTGGCAAGATTTCACATCAGCATGTGGATGCAGCCAAGTCCAAAGCCCGGCCTGACTCAGCAGCACACAGCCGCCTGCCTTAGAAGGAACTTCAGGCAGAATGCATTCTTTAAATTTTGGACGTAGCAGGCAATTTAGATTAGAAAATGTCAAATTAAATGCCATAACAATTATTACCACAGTATTGTATTTATTTTTCTATTACTCCATGCACACAACCTGTATCTTAAGTACATTTTATATGTATGTATACTATTATATCCTTATCAATACAGATAAAGTAAAAAATTGCATTAGAGATACCATATGTATATAGATTTATATACAGGTCAATGCATTTTAACATTGTATGGTAATTTGTTATAGATTGTTGATGCAATATGACAGTATCTCCAATAATCATAGAACGCCAGGTTGAAAGGGACCTCATTATCAAACAAAATGTGTGATTTTTTTTTAAAAATAAAGAAGAAAAAAGATTATTGCTGGAAACACTGATTTCCTGCATTTCACTTAAATTTTTCATCTGTGCTACAGTTCGTCTCTGCAAGTTTTGGAGGCAAAGGAGTTTCTGTGCTGATTTGGCAAAGGAGCTGGGAAGCTAATCAGTACTGATAAGATAATATTTATTAGCTACATCTGCTATAACTGTTTTTTATAGACTCCATCAGTACAAGACAATCACTCTTGAAATTTCTCCTACACTGAAAGAGACATAAACCTTGAGGAGCTACTTCAAACTCTGCTTGGTGTTTAAAGCTGACAAGGCTCCCTTCAATGGCTTTTAGCTCATGGTCTAATAAAAACCTTCAGGAGTAGTAATGAGGCAATGCAGCTGACTACAGATATTCTGAATGAGCATTTCACAGTTTTATCTGTCATTTATCTTTGAAGATTATTTTAGCTAGTGTCTTTCTGGAGTATTATTCAAACAAAATTAAGCCTATGTCAAGTAATCATTTTATAAGAACCATAGTAAAAAGAAAATTTGACAACATTACAATGTACTAAAATTTAGTGACCTAAAACTTCCCAATGCAGAAAATCAGGAAATGGAATAAATAGGCCTAACACTACTATGAAAATTATTACCGATAAATAGCTAGCTAAATGGTAACAGCTATCACTATATAAATTTCTCCAGAGCACAAACTGAACTAGATACTAAGTTATTTTTCCTTTTTCTGACTACCTTGTGTTTCCAAGACCCCGATCCACTTGTTAGGAATAGCCATATTTAGCCACCCAAGTGCTTACAGAAAGCTCTTCAAGTACACCAAGCTCTCTTGCTAATCCAGCAAACAAATGTGAAAAACAGTAAAAACCATCAGCAACAGCAAAATGGATACTACTACTTGTACACAACAGATTATTTCTTATGAAAAAGTCTAATTATCACTATATTCAAAGTTTTTAGTAAAAATAGGCATAGCTTCCATCTAAGAAAGTATTATAGATAATAAGAAAAAAATATATATTTTCAAACCAGACAGAGTATTTACTGGAGGAAAAGTCTCATATCACCAGTACATAAATATTAGTTTCTTCCCTGGGATCTCTATTAAAAATCAGATTATTATTTTGTGCAATTTTTTTCCATTCAAAAGAATATTTTTTTCTATTTTCAGGCAAGCTATTTTCTTATGTATTTATGTTTTTCTGCTAACATAAATAGCCAAAGACTCTCAAACACTAACCTTTTACTAGACTGCAATTAAAACAGTTGTTAAAACCACAACACCACTTAGTGGGTTTAACTCACCCTCCCCCCGTCCCCCATCTCCATGTATCAAAGTGCCTGGAAACAATGTTAGTTACATTTTGTTTAATCATTGAAGTCGTATAGTGAGTGAATCTACTAAAAGGTGACAGATTAGATGAAAGACAGTTAAATTTTAACTTTGACCTCTAAGATTACATTTGATATCATGTTGGTTTAGTATCAATGAAGACACCTGCAGAAAGGATCTCCGTGCACACAGAGAATGGAATAAATATTTTTAAAGTCCCAAACTTCAGGATGTAAATATCTCACATTCAAAAAGCTGAAAAGGATATTTAAAGCTGAGAAACAAATGCCTGACTTAAGTAATACTTAAGTCTATAATCAATTGCAACATCACAGTCCTACAGGCTTTATACTCTCTATACCACATTCTATTTTAGGCACATGACATGACCATGTCTGTATGCTACTAATGCTGAGAATGATGTTTGTGATATCCTTAACTCACGTATTGCTTTAGGCTTCTTGGTGGATACCTGATACATACAGTATTTCCATAACACACCGAAACATCGAGTTAAACAAGAGGTAGCTAAGGTTACCCTGGTTGGCTGCAGAAAAGGAACAGCTTCAGAAAGGCTGAAGCACACTCAAGGTAAAGAAAAAAGACTAAGGTAGACTGAATTGGCAATCTAATTCCAAAGAGGAGTTCTTGCTGGGGAGATTCATATTTATTGATGATTAAAACCTGGAGGAATGTTTTAATATACATTTTTTGAACAGATGCTATTCTCCTAATACATTTGGACTATTAACTGAAACTCATTCAGCCTGGACTAATTAGGAGACAACAATGTTATTAAGGCATTTAGAGGCATAGAACCAAACCAATTATATTGTAGTACTTCATTTTACATCCAGATACGTGGCAAATCAAAAACTTAACAGGAATATAATCACAAGATACACCAGAGTTATAAGGCGGGTGCATGAATTCTGTTGAAACTCTCTCTCTCATATCTATAGAATACTGATACTGCAGTCATGTAATAAAAACCTATTTGTTTCCTGCTCAAAACCAGAAAGTATTTAATGTGTTGATCTTCAAAGCTGACTGTCTTGTCATGACCTAACACACATCATGTTTTTGTAATATGAATCGAGACAGGAAATAAGAGTATTGACAGGAGATCACAGAATCAGATGCAGAGATCAATATGATCAGCAAGTGTTCAATTTATTGAGTTTAGCTGTTTCTTTATAAACCCTTTTGGGTTACATAACTGGGTGCCCACGAGGGTAACTACAGTGCATTATTGGTTAAAGGAAGTTGTCCATAAAGCTATTACTAACATATTATTGGCTAAACTACTGCACATGCTTAGAAACCAAGTTATACTAAAGTTAACTATGTTGATAGTTCTCTTTAATTGTTTTTCTTTCAGCTGGTACTGGCTCCCACTGAACTAGCTGCTGTATTACTCCCAGCTGGCTTTTGTCTTTCAGTTCTCTGTTTCAAGGCCTTCTTTGTAAAATGTTCCCACAATAGAGCAATAAAGATACAGCAGGAAGTAAAACACAGAGTTGGCAGAGGGATGTTGCCACATGCTGACAAGAGGCTCACTGCACCTCCACAATGCCCCTCTCCTGCGCTGGGTGGGCACTGCTGCAAAGAAACATCACGGATTTGAAGCACCTTGAATCAAACCACACCCCCAAAGGCAGCCAGTCTTGCAGATTCTTCAGTCGCAAGAAGATTTGAAGTGACCATCTCGCAGATGGTTCAAGGATGCAATCTGAAGATGCGGTCAGAAATCCTTTAACACCTTTCCAGCCGTGCTACAACCATAACAGAAATGAAAAGTTCTGAGGGAACCACTGCCTGCCTGGCTGTGAGTGGTGTGTCCCAGCCCACTCCAGACAGCACAATATGTTCTGTCGTGCAGAAATCAACTGTCAGCAGCAAAATAAGATGAGAAGAATAAAAAAAAAAAAAGGAAGAACAGCATTTTAAGGGAAGGGACAAGGTAAAGCAGGGAAGAGATTAAAAAAAAAATATTAAAAATATAATCCTTATATAGAGATGCTCCAGTCCACAACAGCAATGGCACTTTTGATGATTTTTACATGGCCTTGTTCTACTATAGAGATTTTGAGCATTAATGACCTAACAATGTGGTCAGGTTTGCAGCAGCTGAATTCAAATATCAAGCTTGTCTGAGGCCCGTGAGCTATCACCAAGTACCATGCTAGTTGTGGATTAAAACTATTTGCATTAAGTTTCAAAAGCCTGTTAAGACATTATGCTACAGACTTCTAATTTATAAACGCTTAATTTTACTTCATGAGTATCCTAGTAATGTATGCTATATGCTGCTATACTTGTATTCTCAATTTCTAATAAAGACTCAAACACTTTGAAATATTATTTAGGACATAAAACTCCTCTAGGATTCAACAAAACCAGGCAATTCTTTTCTTACAACAAAGTAAGCACAAAAATCTTCGTGTATATTTCTCAGATTAGACTGCACATACTCCTTCTAGTTTTATTTTAGAATCACATTCCTCCCTCTTGGTGATTCCATACATCACTACAAATCCGTATGCAATTTTATCCCAGGTTCTATATTTATCGAGACACCTCATCCTAATAGCAGTGTTCTTCCCTTAGCATGAACTGGTCTTTTCAAACAGACTGCAAAGAAACCCCCACAACATTTCCAGCAAGATTCACCAACATCATGCAATTTAAAGCACTTACATGTAACTTATAGATTAAATAATGGTTCCCACAAAGAAATACTCTATTTTTTTTTATTTGGTAACCTAATTCAAATGCCATATATATATTTTTTTATCTGCCAGTACCAAAAATCCTTCGCACACAACTATTATGTACAGCTTGCCTTCCTAAATAATATAATCTATTGCAAAAAAACATTCAGAAATACACTGAGCGAGGAAGCGTGGACCAAAAGTAGTGTAAGCACAACTTAAGTCACAAAGTGGTCCTGGATACAAAGGATGTGTAAAATAAAATAAGAAAAAATCAAAATTCCAGAGCTACTCAATTCTTCCTTCCACTACTCTGAAGAAATTACTTCAAATAACTGAAACAAAATGCTGCTACTGATAACGTGTGCAAGCAATTATATTTATTTTGGAGCATATAACAAGAGCTACTTGACAACATCATACTATATTTCACACATCTTTATGCCAGGAATTACCAAACAAGTAAAAATATGCTAAACAGGTAACAGGCTTATCGCAGGCATTATTCTGCAAACCATCTATTGATTTGTGTTAGAAATTTAACTGGAGTGAAAACCACACGCAACATATTAGAACTTGTCTAAGCTCTAACTCAACATTCATCTCTTTGGTGACATGGTGCAAATCTCTAAGTGTCACTGAGAAACACAGACAGTACTTCAGAACTTTAAAAAAACATTTTTATCAGCCTCCAAGCCTGGGAGTCCAGAGATGTCTACCAAAACCCTGATAAACTTACAGTTCTAATTAATCTCTCCCTAGATTATCCTATGAACTGTGGCACTCTGAGTTCTCTGCACTACCTCTAGGATTTGGGAAGAGAGCCTCCAGTGGATTACTTTGCCTTCTCTGTACTGGTAGAACCAACAGTCTTCCCTGAACAAACCTGGTGCTTAGGGGACCCTGGAGAATATTCTGGGTTCTCTAAACAGTGTTAGAAAATAGTTCCAAATTGAAATATTTTTAAAATAAATTCTTGTGGTGGTTACACATGTAATCCCAGAAAACTAATCTAAGCTCCAGTTTTGATAATTACAAGTACTCTATGCACAGCTGCTTGGGACAACAGTTTTTGTATCTTTGCGACATGAAGTCACCACTATCATCTGTGGCTATCTTTGCTTCTCTTAACCTCCGTTAACACTGGAAAACTATAAAAGGGTGAAACATTCAATGCAGTTCAAGGTGAAATAAAACATTTAACATAGTTCAAAAGAAGATTATTTCAATAAATATAAATACATTTGAAATAAAATGAGAATTTAAGAAATATCAGGTAAAAAAATGGCACAAATGGTTTGTTAACCACTGTTGTAAGCATTATCTTAATATTTTCAGTATTTTCAAATACAATTTACTTAAGTTCTCCAGGACAGGAATCTAGTTTCTTCTTTTCTGGAAGAACTGCAGCATGTTTGCAATAGAACACAGGCAATAGTAGGAAAGGTAAGATAAAGAGAATCAATAGACCATCATGTAACAGAAATTATTAATAAGAACAGACAGAAGATAAATGCTGTAAACTTGTTTTCCTCTTTACTTCGAGTATGCAGTATTAAACATTTAAGTACCAACTAATGCTCCCATAACCCTAGGAAGAGAATGCTGAAACAAAACCACACTTACGGGACCAGACAGAAACGGTTTTGAACATATATAACTTCATGTATGTGCTACTAACCACTCCAGCTAGTCTCCTCTGGAAAACAGTGACTTAGACTCAGCCAAAACCATAACTCTACAGGGATGGAAGCTTTTCAGGGGTGAATCAAATTATATTCTTCATTCTGAAGCTAGTGACTACAGTCATATCCAAACAACACTAAGTAGGGGCAGGAGATGCTACCCCTGGCAGCTTGCTGCTTCTCAAGAGTTTTATCATTTGCAATTCGTGCATTTATGAGATCAACACCTCAGTCCCTTGGCACATATTTTCATTTCATTTGAAATAATTGATCTATTTTTTAACCAGCACAGTCTATATATGATCTAGAATACTGTCAGTGCAGCTTCAGTGGTAGATAGGTGCAAACAAAACTAAGCCCTAGTATCTATTAAAAAAATTAAAATATTATGTTAATTATGCTATAATTGCTTTGGAACAGTAGATTTACAATCAGCATGAAGGACTTATTCCAGTATGTATTGGTTGTAAGTTCCTAAACAGCAGGCCAGCAAATTAAGACAGAAAATGAAAATAAGTTCATAAAGCCATTACTGAAGCTCTGAAGACATGGTATAAAAGCTTACATCAGAGATAATCTTACATCACATAAAACATATCATATTACTCATATGATACCAACTCAACGTAAGCTGTCAGAAGAGGTAAATGGTAGTGAAAATGATAAAACCTGAAGGGAAACCAATTTTAAAACCAAAACCAAACATCAACAACAAAAAAAAAAAAACAAAACAAAAAACGAACTGAAAACCTATTGCCAGAACTAACAATTATGCGGGCAAATAGCTACCAAATATAAGCCACTACAAAATAAAACAGGTACTACCCATACAACTTAAAAAAGGAAAACAGATTAACTGACTCTGTAGGACCTCTGATTCTGCAAAGGCTTGTAGACAGGTTTGATTTCACTCACACTAAGAAGTCAGAAGTGACAACTAATATAATCGGTTTTAAACCCACTGCAGTAGCACATAATGAGGCCTTATGAGGAACAGCTGAGAGAGCTAGGGTTGTTTAGCCTGGAAGAGGCTGAGAGGGGACCTCATTGCTCTCTATATCTACCTGAGGGGAGGTTGTAGAGAGGAGGGTGCTGGCCTCTTCTCCCAAGTGACAGAGGACAGGACAAGAGGGAATGGCCTCAAGCTCTGCCAGGGGAGGTATAGGCTGGATATTAGGAAAAAATGTTTCACAGAAAGGGTCATTTAGCACTGGAACAAACTGTCCAGGGAGGTGGTTGAGTCACCTCTGGAGGTGTTTAAGGCACATGTGGACAAGGTGCTAAGGGGCATGGTTTAGTGTTTGATAGGAATGGTTGGACTCGATGATCCGATGGGTCTCTTCCAACCTGGTGATTCTATGATTCTGTAAGGACTGGACTTAAGATCTGAGAAACTGGATGCCAAAAGTATCAATCTTTGACTTGAATGAACAGCTTTAGAATAAATACTGAATTTACAGAACTTTAGCTTAGACAAGTTGTTTGCCAGCTTCAACAGTAATGTCGCGAACCATGACACTTGTGTTTCTGATGTTGAATAGAACAAGGTATAGCTGAAAAATCTGCCTAGAATGATAGACACTAGTCATGCTGAGACTAATGGAAAATCTAACTTCAACTACGTAAACTAAACAAACAACAGGTATTTACAATGAAGACTTTAATTCTCCAATGAAGCTATAAATGGCTGTTACGTCTCACTTAATGAGTCCCATACACATATGAAATTGGTCTTAACAACAGCACCTTTCCAACATAATGCAATGCTGATGAAAAACCTCACATAACTAAACATAAAATCATATTCTGTTGGTCTTTACAGCATGGAGACATATAGTAACTTTGTTAGCTTCACTCTGTCCAATATTTTGAATAACTACCTCCCATTTCACAGCAATTCCTTCTTAAGATTCAACAGCAAAGACTACATTACTAAGGAAAATGGGAAGGCACTGTAGCATAATCCCATTCCACTCTCAATAGCAAATGCTAGGCTTGGTTGATGTGAACAAGTGTAAACATCTCCACTACATATTCCTTTACTAACACAAAGATAAGAAAAATTGTGCTGTTTAATGTCAAATAATTGCATTAATGTGTAATACCGCACATACCTATGCTGCAAACATTTCCACTATATAATAAACTGTAACAGGAGCAAATGATTCAGAACTGCTTGCCAGCACAGTCTCAAGCAAGGCTGCTTGAGATCAAGTATAATGAAAAGCAATAATAATAGTAAAGTTATCCACTGTTAGAATGTGAAAAGCATCTCCATTTAACAGGACTACATAAGCTCTGAGCTGAAAAAAGAAATCACTCTGAAACAAACAACAGGGGATATATTTATTTCAACAATGTTTTGTTTTTGAATATTTCCTATTTCTGTCAATAAGAATCCACAAGTAGCCTCTAAACTGCTCAAAAGACGTGCAGTGTGCTACTTGGGCACTATAACTCCGTTCCTTGTAGCCTTTACAATCCAGTTCCACTTTCACTTTACCGGCTCTGCACAGTCAGTTCTTAGGTATATGAAGACCTTTTGCCTGCAACTATGACAGTATCTCCAACAGCCTTGTATTTGAAAACTGAAAAGTTGAATAAACGATTTAACATCTGTGGAGTCCAGCAATTTAATTAGTCCAAAAATGAACCAATTAAAAAAGCTGCAGAGTTTCAGAGTTCCTCAAGAAAATTTAAACGCATACTTGTAGGACTGTCCATACATTACATGGAAGCTACTCCACAAACATATTAGCATCAGAGCCAAGTCACTTCACTCAACAGCCTTTAAAAGTGATTACTTCCTGCATTTAATACTTTTTATATGTAACTACATACACATCTACTCATGCAAGAGTCCCATACATACATGGAATAGATGACGACAAGAGGACTATTTAAACGTAACACAATACTGCTTAAAAATGCCACATAACTACACGTAAAATCATATTTTGTTGGCTCTTTACAAGGAGATACAATTCCGCTAAGCTCTCTAGTGGAACAACGGATACCTTCCTCACTAGAAGTTGCATGCAGAAAAACGAAGTTTTAACATGCACTGTCCAAAGAATGAGGACTAACAGTTAATCGATTTAGAAACAAGCCTGTTTTTTAAAAGACTGAGTTTCCTAAAGAGCTGCAGCTTAGAAAATCTCCACAATAAGGTTTGCAACATAAAAAAATAATAAAATATTAATAATTCTTTGCTCTTGACTCAAGAATTAAGGATTTCATCTACCCGCCTGCAGTTCAAGCTGTTCGAGCCCTGTTAACAGACAAGACATTTCCTACAATGAAGTAGAATAATAGTACAAGCACACATTGACCTCCCATCCCACCTAGAATCATAGAATCATAGAACAACCAGGTTGGAAGGGACCCATCGGATCTTCTAGTCCAACCATTCCTATCATTCCTACCTGAATCCTCTGGACTGAAAACCAAATGGTCTTCCAGTCCTGAAATACCCAATCGACTTTAATTGATAGCATCACCTTCTTTCTGAAGGAACAATGGGATAAAGTTCACTTGCTCATGACAAGGATGAAGTTGGGAAGCATAACTCTACTTTGGAACCTGTGAAGAATGTTTTGTAAATACTGACTTGAACGTAACTTATGTGAGTGTGGACTGATGCTACACGGCAAAATACACTTTAATATTCACAGCACATAGTTTGAAGACATCAGGAGGAAACCTTCTTGTCATGTGCGACACATTTCAGACAAAGTACAAGATGTAAAAGAACTACATCTGTGCAATGTTCCTTCTTAAGGGGGGAAAGGTATATGGCTGTCTAACAGCATCTGATGTGAAGACTGGAATGATACCGAAAATGCCGGCAAATAAACTCTCTAAAACATGTTCTGGAGTTTTAAAAAGCAAGCACCCTTTATCAGACCTGGGCAACACATGGGAGTCATCTCCATCAATCACGTGCAGCAAGACAAGAGCTGGGAAGAGAATACATTTCCCATTTACGTGCCTATAGATAAGTTTACCCAGAAATCTCATGCAGATTCTATTACTTTCCCAGGACTCATTTTATGTTATTAGGAAATTCGCAAGAGTCAAAACTCTTGCTAGTCTGGAGCTGGCTCCAGCTCTCTGCCTGATATTATATTTGAGACAGGGAAAGACTTAAATATAGGTGATTATAGAAGACACATCTGTTTATCATGGGTCAAACTTCACACAAGGCATTATTATCCCCAAAGGATGAACAGTGCCTAGAAAACCACTCTTTGAAAGAAAACATGCTATCTCAGAGGGACATTCTGCCTAACTTTCAAAGAACACAATTATTTAGATGAAACTTTGTTTTAGCTTAAATAAAAAATATCCCACTCTTTGTAATAATAACTATTTATTGTATCAAATCCCTCCTTTTCTTTTTGGACACCTAAGTCTCATGTAAAGGGCCACACCACTCTTCTTCCTGTCTTCTTAGGATAACAAGGATAACAATAATGTCAACACTGTCTATCTACTTCTTGTATCAGGGAACCATGGAAGGAAGAGAAGCTCTGGGAGCTACCAGGGAAATGAGGAGCTCAGCCTGTGAAGAGCTGTGAGGAGCTCACTGGCTCCTCACGCTGTGAGGCGAAGGAGGGAAACACTTGGTACTGAAGGCAAACCCCAAAGAAAGCAGGAGAGCTCCCATCCAGAAGACGAGGCGAGATCAGTTCCAGCCATCCCGGTGCTGATCCTGGCTACCAGGGCCAAGCAGGACCTGAAGAAGGGCTCCACCACCAGTTCTGAGGTCTGAGACCACTATGGACTGTAGCCTGCCAGCTCCAAGGTCAGAGACCAACCCAGTCTGCCGGTTCTGAGGTCAGAGACCACTGTGGACCCCAGTCCACCAGTTCTGAGATAACCAGGGACCTCAGCCTACTGGTTCTGAGAGTGCCATGGCCTGCTACTTCCCATGTCCAAGACCACTGTGGATTCCAGCCTCCTGGTTCAAAGGTCTGAGACCACTGTGGATCCCCAGCCCACTGGATATGAGGACTGAGACCACCCCAACCCTCCAGTTTTGAAGGCTGAGGCCACCACGGCCCCTGGTTCCAAGGTCTGAGACCACTGTGGACTCCAGCAGGCCAGCTCCAAGACCACTACAGACCCCGGTTCTTAGGCCTGACATGACCATAGACTCCAGCCCACCAGTTCTAAGGTCTGACACCATGTCAGACTACTGGTTCCTAGGTCTGAGACAACCAGGGACCCCGGTTCTGAGGTCCGAGAGCACCCAGGACCGCTGGTTCCTAGGTCCCAGACCACCTCAGCCCGCTGGCTCCTAGGTCCCAAATCATCCCAGCCCTCCAGTTCCCAGGACCGAGACCACCCCAGACCCCGTCCCGGGGACGCTCCCTTACCTGCGCCAGCACCACGGGGAACAGACCCGCTCGCCCTCCGTAACTCGCCACCAGGGAGCCACCCCCGAGCAGGGCAGCGGCCGCCACGCTCCAGCCGGGCGGGGGCCGCTGGTTCCGCGCCGCCCGCAGCCCCGCGAGGCGCCCCCGCAGCGCCGCGCGCCCGCCCGCCGCCAGCGCCGCTCGCCACGCCGCCATCTTACCGGAAGCTGCCGCGGCGCCGCCGGCTTCGAACAGGATGCGCGGCGCATGCGCAGTGCGGGGACGCTGCCCTCCCCCGCGCCTTGCCCCAAAGGGCACCTGCAGCAAGTCTTGTAAAGTCCAAACTTATCAAATACCAAGGAGCTTTTAGAAAAGAGTCATCCAACCCAAATTATTCTATGATTCTATACCCAAATCCTTAAATACTCAAGAAACTTTGAATACAAGCATCACAAGTGCATCTACACCAATGCATGCAGCATGAGCAACAAACAGGACGAATTAGAAGTCACTGTATAGCAAGAAAACTGCTGTAATTGCCATCATGGAAACGTAGTGGGACAGCTCACATAACTGGAGTGCTGCTATGGTTGGTTATAAACTCTCCAAGTGGGATAAGCAAGGAAAAAGAGGTGGTAGCTTCGATTGCCTTGAGCTCAACAATGGTGGTGACAAGGTTGAGTGCCTATGGGTAAAAGTTTGTGGAATGCTCAAGAAGGCAGATATTGTGGCGGCAATTCCCAAGGTTCAGAAACCCCTTTTGATTACTTTATCATTTGTCTCTGCTATCTTTTCACTGCCTACATAAAAAAGCCACTAGTGAGTTGTAAAATAGAAGCAGAGATCAATCTGATCAGTCAGCAAGCACCTTTATTCAGCTTAGCTGTCTTTCTATATACCCCATTTGGTTACATAACTGTGTGCCTGCGGGGATGACTACAGTGTATTATTGGCTAAAGGTAGCTGTCCATAAGACTATTACCAACATATTATTGGCTAAACTACCGTGCATGCCAAGAAACCAAGTTATACTAAAGTTAGCTATGTTGACAGTTCATGTCCATTGTTTTCCTTTCAGCTGGTACTAGTTCCCACTGAACTAGCTGCTGGGTTCCTCCCAGCTGACCTGTGTTTATCTTTTGGCTCTCTGCTTCAAGGCCTTGTTAGGGTTGTTCAGTATCAAGCAGTCTCACAGCATCCAGGTCTTGTTCTCTGTAAAATCTTCCCACAGTGAGTCATGAGGGCTTCACCAGACTAAGGAGTTTTCTGGTTCTATCTCTTCCTGAGTGGTGGTGATGTAGGTGGTTGACGGCCTAGACGCTCCCTCCCATCCCAGAAGGATCAACACCCACATCATCGGCTGTTTGCCCATGCAGTTTCAGGGCCTGTTGTGTACAAGCACCTGAGAAGAACAAGGCAGGCTTGGTGAAGATTCACCTGCCAACCTGAACAGTAACCCTTTTCCATCCTCTCCCATCTCCTGGGCCTCTTCCGTGTGCTTGATGGTGGCAGGAAGGTGGGGAGACCTTTGTCTCTTGTGCTGCAGTTGGCTGATGCATCTCTTTCAGGGACAGTAGCATATGACTCCACCAGTCAGCTTCCTTCTCTGACTCCCTGATACTCCTCAGTCTGGTCACGAGGTTGAGTGGTTCCTTTACTTAGAATCATTGAATCACTAGGTTGGAGAAGACTTTAGAAATGATCAACTGCAACTGTACCTGTCTGCAACTAAATCATGTCCCCAAGTACCTCATCTACCCACCTATTAAACACCTCCAAGGACGGTGACCCGGCCACCTCCCTGGGCAGCCTGTTCCAGTGCCTGATAAACCTGTGAAGAACTCATTCTCATGTCCAATCTAAAGTTCCCTCTTGTCCTATCACCTATCACTTGGGTGTCACCTACCACAGCTCACCTGATATTGTTTATTCAGAGTTTGCACAAATTCTGGGCACTTGGAGGCGCAGACCCTCCAAACTCCAGTGTAAAGCCACCAACAAAGCCCCCACAGTTTTATACACAACAGAGAAATTAATATTTATACAATTCTGAGAAAAGTCAGGCGTATCCCTAACTACCAATACTACCTTGATATCTCACCATGTGTGAGCCCCAAAATGCCAAATATATTATTTTACAGTCACTTTTATGACCTCTCGTGGCTGTTCCACAGCCCTTTGCTGCTGAACTCTTGCCAGTTCCTTGCTCATATTAAAATCAAATCATTAGTCCTTGTGTTTCTCAGTTATCTCATTTTCATTTGGCTCAGCTTACCAGATGATTTCCGATTTTATATTGCCCCACAACACATATTCAAGGTTAGTTTTGCTAAAAAGATGGGACATTTAATCAAATGATTCAGTTTTTTTGTAAAAAATTGGGGCAAGTGTCTCCTTTTTTTTATATTTAATTGCTGAAAGTGCCTCCTTTGTTCAGAACCAATTGGGGAAAGCATCTCTTTTTCATATCAAACTGAGGAAAGCACTTCCATTTTTTTTCAGAACAAAATAGGGAAAGAGTTTTCAATTATTCTTAGAACCAATTGGGAAAAGCTTCTGTCGTGTCTAACTGGAGAAAGCATCTCCTTTTTATATTGAATAGGCAAAAGCGCATCCTTTTTTCAAAACTTTTTTCAAAACTCATTTTCCCACAACAATTTTAGTGACACCACCTCCAGCTGTAATCCGACTTTTGGCTTCTTGGCAAACCCTTTTGTCTTCATTGTAGAGAGGAGGGAGCTGGCCTCTTCTCCCAAGTGACAGGGGACAGGACAAGAGGGAATGGCCTCAAGCTCCGCCAGGGGAGGTTCAGCCTGGACATCAGGAGGAAGTTTTTCATGGAAAGGGTCATTGGGCATTGGAATAGGCTGCCGAGGGAGTTGGTTGATTCCCCTTCCGTGGAGGTGTTTAAGACACAGGTAGATGAGGTGCTGAGGGACACGGTTTAGTGTTTGATTGGAATGGTTGGACTCGATGACCCGGTGGGTCTCCTCCAAGCTGGTGATTCGGTGATTCTATGATTCTGCGACGCCTTTGCAGTTTTCGAATGCCTTGATCTGACGCTCCCCCCAGCCCTGGGATCCCGCCACGCGCCCGCTGCCCGCGCTCTCTCCCCTCACAGGCAGCGCGAGCCCAACCCCAGCGCCGCCGCCCCGAACCGGCTGCGACCGGATCCGCCCCCGCCGCGCGCTGCCTGCCCACCTCCGACCCACAGGTCCGAGGCCCCGCCCACCCCAAAGCCACGCCCACTGCCCCTCCCCACGGGTCATCATGGAATCGCAAAATTCTGAGTTGGAGTTGGAAGGGACCTTAAAGACCATCCAGTCCCAACCCCCCTGCCCATGGCAGGGACACCTCCCACAACACAAGGCTGCCCAAGGCTCTGTCCAACTTGGCCTTGAACACCTCCAGGGATGGAGCAGCCACAACTTCCCTGGGCAACCTGTGCCAGTGCCTCACCACTCTCAGAGTGAAGAAATTCCTCCTTATGTCTAGTATAAATCTGCCTCTCTCCAGTTTATACCCTTTGCCTCTCCTGCTGTCACTACAAGCCTTTGTGAACAGCCCCTCTCCTTTCCTGTAGCCCTTTCAGGTACTGGAAGGTCACTATAAGATCTCTTCAGAGTCTTTTCCAGACTGAACAACCCCAACTCTCTCAACCGTCCTCGTATGGGAAGGTGCTTCAGCCCTTGGATCATCTTTGAAGATGAACAGAGACAAAGCTAAATGTCATTTGTAGGTTGGTAGTGCCCATATCCATCTTTTCAGAGTAGGGGCTCCATGTGAATGGAAAAGGCTGGGGAGAGGAATTGCTGTATGCAGTTTCCTATTATTTTGGCTGTTGGTCAGAATACTTCATAAAATACTCAGTCCATTTTAGCAAACTCTTTCACCTCTTTCTGTTATAACAACCAGTATTGTGTTGTCAGCATTACAAATGCTGTATTAAAGGCCCTGAAACATGGAAAAAGCTTTTTGCCTTCTATCCACTGACAAATGATGATCATCCATCAGTGCCACTAAAGTAATTTTAGTTCACTCTGCTTCCCTGATGTGAATTTTGAGTCATGAATTCAGTTTCATAGATGGTAAGTTCAACCATCTAACTAATGGCATCTCAGAATTTATCCAGTCTTCCATTAGCATGTGTTGTTCACTGAGTGTCATTCTGTTAAGTGTTTGGGACATCTTCAGGAATGTGCCACCTGAGATCTTAGTGGGGTACAAACCCTTCAGAAACACCTTCTCTGGGAACAGAAATGACTGCTCATTGCAAAATCACCCAAGAATGCAATATGCAGAGTGAATAGTTTCTATCTCCACAAACTAATGTACATTGCAAAATCTTTTTTCCTACCCCCAGAGTCTAGAAAGTAACTTATATGGGAAAATCCTTTCTAATCCCCAGATACTGTAAAACTTAGCAAAATCCCTCTGTCGTCATGCACAAACACACTGCAAAATCCCACTTATGCTGTAGAGATGTAAAACTTGCAGCAAATCCCTGTCCTCTATTTCTACTTCCCTCTAGACAGACAAAATATTTGCCATCCCAACCTTGTAATTTGGCACAAGAATATTTGCACAAACACGTTAAGAATACTTCCCTTTCTGTGCCAGCCGCTAACAAGCACTTCATAAATGCTGGTGACATCTCAGAAACATTGTAGAGGAAGGCTGAGAGATTTGAGCTCTGAATGCCAGATCCTTTGATGTTGAACACACAACCACAACACAGGTAAGCAGGTTTAGTTCAGCACACTGCCAGATATTTTCAGTTTTTCTTTGAGTAAGAACGAATAAGTAGGTCATTTGTCTTTCCTCAGATGACATTCCTGCCTGGAACAGATACAGCTGTGATGTGAATGAAGAACTAGTCTCATATGACCGCAAGCACGCAATGCTGATGGAGAAGGTAAGTGTCCTCAGCCACCCCTTCTTCCTCTGCGGTAAATTCATCCTTGTGTGTCCAGTATTCAGGAGTGCAAAGCTACTGCTGTACTGCACCTGTGTTGCCAGAACAGGACCAGTATCCTTGTGTGTGCTAGAACATACACCTAAATAGTCAGGAAACCCTTGGCTATTAAAGTATTGCTCTGCGTCACTTCATGCAGTATCACTGCAGAGTAGTTTATGACAGAAAGCAAAGGTCACTGTGGTCTCTAGAAATGGCACTTGAGAGTCTGGTCAACATAACAGGATGTTTCATCAGAAAAACGGAGCTACACGGTGACAAATGTCATGAAGTATTATGCCCTGGGGCACTAAAATGTTAGTTCAGAGGCTTCCTGCAGTTTGCTTTTCCTTGGCTCTTGTAAGCAGAAGTCATTACATTTAGCAAGCTGACATGCCTGCTTTTTTTAGCAAGTGATTTCTACATTTTGACTTCAGACTTGGTTCCAGAGATGTTTGCGTTGCTGAAAATTTGCAAAAGCAAATGAAAAGCCTAATAAAATATTTTCTTAAATGTTTAAGAATGTAATTTTCCTATAAGATTCAATCTTTCACTGAATTCACAGAATCACAGAACAACCAGGTTGGAAGGGACCCATCGGATCTTCTAGTCCAACCATTCCTATCTAACACTAAACCAAGTCCCTCAAGACCTCATTCACCCGTGCCTTAAACACCTCCAGGGAAGGTGACTCAACCACCTCCCTGGGCAGCCTATTCCAATGCCCAATGACCCTCTGTGTGAAAAACCTCCTCCTAATCTCCAGCCTAAATCTCCCCTGGTGGAGCTTGAGGCCATTCCCTCTCGTCCTGTCCCCTGTCACTTGGGAGAAGAGGCCAGCTCCCTCCTCTCCACAACCTCCTTTCAGGTACTTGTAGAGAGTAATGAGGTCTCCTCTCAGCCTCCTCTTCTCCAGGCTAAACAACCCCAGCTCTCTCAGCCGCTCCTCATAGAGTCTGTTCTCCAGCCCCTTCACCAGCCTCGTTGCTCTTCTCTGGACTTGCTCCAGAGCCTCAACATCCTTCTTGTGCTGAGGGGCCCAGAACTGGACACAATATTCAAGGAGTGGCCTCACCAGTGCTGAATACAGAGGGAGAATCACCCCCCTGGACCTGCTGGTCACACCATTTCTGATACAAGCCAGGATGCCATTGGCCTTCTTGGCCACCTGGGCACACTGCTGGCTCATGTTCAGTCGGCTGTCGACCAGCACAAATTGTTACATAACAATACTTAAATGCATTTTGTTCTTGTTAGGCATAGTGAACACAATATGAAGTCACATCAAAAGGTGAAAACGCACCACTATGAAATAAACCCCGTGTGACTCATGTAATTCTTAGGAAATGATGTTTGGCAGAAACTTAATTTCTTTCAAGCTTTGTTACAAAGTCACAAGCAAAAATTAAAAAAACAAGTAAGCCTGAACATCCACTTCCATGTCTCAATGTCTTTGAGGAGGGTTAGGCCAAGTTCCAACAGGGATTCACTCTCTGCTAGAACTCCAATCCCCTCAAGAGCATTAGGCTTAGTGCCAGCATTCATTTATCCTTGTAGTAGCTTAAATTAACTCCTGTTACGTCCAATTTAAACCCTTTCTCACTATTTCAGATAGAATAAGAGTTGAGAGATGGATTCAGTCATCCAGTCTGAGGGCCACCCATCATGCGTGTCTGTCTTTCAGGACTCCAAATGCTGCATAAACTGGATTGGGGAAAGCAACAATCAGACAGTTGTGAATTGAGGGTGAGGCTGGCAAGCTGTCTTTTTTATACATGACCCCATTCCATGAAATATAGCATGGGGGTGGTCTGACTTATATACCATATGTACATTTGTCAGTAAACTCCAAAGAAAAGCAAGTTTTTGGTGGACTAGGTGCTGTGTTAACAATAGTTTGGGTATTTTCCTGGAGGAGCTGAACAGACAAGGCTAATTGAAAGGCAGAAAATACCACTATTTGGTTTTGTAGGTAAAGAACTGGAGCTTAGATTGAACTGTGTGGAAAGTCAGAGGACTGAAATGGAAGGTCTCACAAAGCCAGGCCTTCTTTAGCCCCTTCAACATTACATATGTCACTTGTATTTTACTTTAACAGACGTGAAAGCAATCTGTCTGCCCATGATTACAAGGAAACCACTCTGAGGCAGATAAGGATATGAACATAAGGAAGACATTTTTTATTAAAATGATAAAATGAAATAATCCCAGCGCACTTCAAAATCTACAGGGGGATTGGATAAAACTGGACAGTCTTTGAAGTTGTCCAGTTGACACCTTGATCTCTATCCAGAGTCTCAGAGGTCCAGTACCAAGACTGTTTATGATGCAGGTTAGGAGTTGGCTTCAGGAATTTCAAAGATGCTTCTTATGCTAGATAGGCTATTATTCCATAATTTCTACCCATCCCTCCTCCAAAAGAAAAAAACCCCAAACACCAATAACCAGTTGAGAGATCAGTGTTAATGAACCTGAAATACTCTGAAGAGGAAACCTTAAGATGTGCTGTTGTTATAGTTTACAGAAAGTCCGGTTACTTTATAGGCTTTGGAGGTGTTGGAAATAGAACTAATTGCCAGGAAGTCAACATCTATCCACTAATAAGATTGAAAATAATATGAACATTTTGTGGCTAGATAACACTGTTCAGCTCATAAATAAGAATTCATAGCAATCTTTACATTTAGGACCTAGGCCATAAATATAGTTTAACTTCAAATATTTTCAACTTGCTAAAGTTACTTGACGACATATCATGATAAAGTCCGTTTAAAAGGAAAAGAATTAAAATTTATCTAGGATATATGCCCCCAAATACCACTCATAGCATTAATTTGTATTGATTTTTCTAATACACTTATTGTCTTCCCGCTCTATTCTTGTGTAGTGAGCTGGAAACCACCTTGCTGGTGTATGTAATAAGTTCCATCAAACTTCAGAAGCGTTACCCTAAGTCAAGTTAAAAAATCAGAGAAAAAAGTTGATAGCAAAATTCTTGATTTTTTAAAAAAAATACATGTAAGAATTGTAGATACTAGAAATGTAATTGAGAAAGTTTAATAATACAGTTTCTAAGTTGATAGTGACCTTTCTGTGATAAATATTTGATTCATAAAAGAAATGGTGCACAGACTGTTGATACATTGCTTTTATGTGAATAAGAAAAAGAGACAGGTTAAAACTGATAGATTCTTCTGAAAGAACATACACATTTTTGAATTTGAAAAGTATACTCGTCACGTTTCTCTATGTTAGGCTGTAGATCTCAGTTATGTGAAGTTACATGTATCATGTCTAATTTTAAGCATTTTGAGAAGTTCTGTGGTCTGAAGCAAGACTAATCCTGCTGTGTAAAACTAACTGTATGCATACGTCTTTGAAGACTGGGGATTGCTATTAGATGAGAACTGTGGTTCAGCTGCTGTTTTATCTTTTAATGATAAGATCACATGGTCCTCTGAAAACATTTTAAGTAATAGAATTACATTGTGTGATTTAGTAGTGATTTTTTTCCTCATGGTTCCACATGAATAAGTTATAGTTCATTTTTTTCCCTTTCAAACATTCCTCTGTAGTGTTACTGACACTGATAAAGAGATAGACCCATATCTAAGTGAAATCCTACCAGTTTTATTTTTTAGCTGGATCTTTATATCCATAAATATGTATACGTTTCTATATGTACTTTGCCTGTAATATATTAATTGTAGAATTACCTGAAATCTTATTACTAGTGCTTCCCATGTAAATATAAAATTTTATTGTGAGTACCTTACTATAGTTCAGGGAGTGCTACTTCTCTTTTCTTTCATCCTCTGAAATCAGACTGAGCGTTGCCATCAATTTTAATTATACCAGTATTTCACTCTTAAGTTTTATGGGAAGAGTTGGCAGCAATAACTATAGTTAAAGTTGCCTAACACTTTCCACTGTATAGATTCTGTACTTAAAAAGGGAGAGGATAGAAATTGTACATAAGGGTACAATAAAACAAGTCAAGATTGGCAAAGTTAATATTATCTGTGTTACTTGAAAAACCAGGAGGATTTATTAGGGACTCAGACTCTGTATTTTTAAATGCAATGGGATTGATATAATTTTAAATAATTACTATTATGTAGTTCAGAAATACATTAAAGATGGCAAAGACATTACTTCACAGTATTACTAAAGAAACAAATATAAAATTATCAGCATTTTAATCTATAAAACATTTAAAAAATATATGTTTCCTGGAAATGTTGAAGTGGAAGGTACCTTCTTTCTTGTTTCTTTTCCCAGACTGCCGTCTAAAGCTACTATTAATAACACTTTACAGTGCTACTGTGATTTATTAATGCTATCTTAAATTATAGCATCTTTCATACTGCTGAAGATGGTGAAGTGTATATTATTATTTCTTTCAAAAAGAAAGGCATTATGAAACTCTAAATTACTGTTTTCTGCAATGTATTCCATTATTTTAAGTATTGTTTACTTCTTTTGCTCAGAATACCATTTACAATCTTTTGATTGCACCTATCTTTGTATAAGCAAGGGAAGGCATGATTACTTTCCAAATACGTATGTTTAGCAACTAGAATTAGTATAGGGTCTAATCTACGCTAATAGCACATGTGTGTGGTAGACACATACCTTCACTATAAAAGGTTCTGTGATCCTTTCATAGAGAAGTTGAAAGTCCCAATAGCTCACTGTGGTCAGCAGAATCTCCCCATGTCTGCATTTGACTCTTATAGAGTTGAACAAAAGCTATACTATTTGTAAATCTTGTGGGCAGTCTTTGTATATTTGCTGTTGAAGAGTTCCTTGGTCAGTAACTACATGAAAAGGGACCGTTGGAGCCACTCACAAAGGCATAGTAATAAAGGCAGTAATAAAAATCCCTGAAAAAGCTGTGGACAAAGCTGCTCTTTGGGGAACGGTCCCCACTTGGCACTGTTCAGGCAGGAGCTGTGGACTAAGCACACCCAGAGGGGATTTCCAGTCAATTGCAGGACCCACTTCTAGAAAAGAGAAGTGTGTTGAGGGAACTTGAGGGAGTTTGCACTCTGCAATATCTGAATTACATGTGTCCAAGGAGACATAAGCTATACCAAGAGCAGAAAGTCAAGATAAAGTGACCATGGCTTATGTTCACAAGGCTTAGGGGGTGTCCTGTTCACATGGCATTCGCAGCATTTATGGGTCTTTATATTCACACAGCTTAGGCATGATCTCTCTCTGTACCTGGTCTGTAGTGGAGAGATTGAGTTGGAGCAGCCCAGAGCACAGCCAGAACCCCTGTATGGTGGCTGGTTCTGATCCCTGACCTCAGTCTCTCTTTTACGTAGCATAAAATATGTACCCATATTAGTATTAGTCAAGATGCACAGCAGACCATCTTAATTTCTGAGGAAAGCAAATTGGTGAGACTAAACCACATATAACATCATTTTGTGCAGAATGGCAAGGATATGTAAGACACAGCTAGGGTTTTTCTGCCTAAAAATATATGTAGGTGTCTGCAGCTAAATTAATTGCCTTATGCTCTTGTTATACTCAGTGGGGAGAAGCATGCATCTCTGCATCATGATCCATCTCATCCTAGGAGGTCTAAAAAGGCTCAGATTAATTTCAACCCAAGAATACCCATTTCACTCTTCCAGACTGTAAGGGCAACAGAGATTGTTTTAGTGCAATGCTAAATATCTACACTGTAAGGTGCTTTTATTTACTGCTTACTGTTGCTTCAAGTATTCTTGTAAAGGAACCCTTGCAGATCTGGATATTAAGCTTGTTGGGCACATATGCTGTTGGAGTTGGCAACAAAGGAGATAGTCAGACATGGTTTGATTATGGGATGCCACCTGATGACAGATGGAAGCACAGGTGTATAATTTCAAGGTGCAGCTGAGGGAATTGCTGTTGTGTGTGAGAAATTGTGATACCCTAAGTACTAGCTTGTTACTAGGCTTATGAACACCTGTGTTTGGGAACACTGGAATTTATGTCTCATTCATCATAGAATCATAGAATAGTTTGAGTTGGATCATCTAGTTCCAATCCCCCCCACCATGGGCAGGGACACGTCCCACTAGACCAGGCTGCCCAGGGCCCCATCCAACCTGGCCCTGAACACCTCCAGGGATGGGCCAGCCACAGCTTCCCTGGGCAACCTGTGCCAGTGCCTCACCAGCCTCACTAGGAAGAGTTTCCTCCTTATGTCTAGTCTAAATCTTCCCCTCTCCAATTTATAGCCATTCCCCCATGTCCTATCACCACATGCCTTTGTAAGAAGCCCCTCCCTAGCTTGTCTTGCTTTGTATGAAAAGGGTGCATATCTTCTGTCAGTTCAGACATCACTCCCATCATCTGCTGCAGAGAGAGTTCACAAAGGCAGATGGTCCAGTGTTGCAGAGGCTACCTGCCTACCTGCCTGTTTTCGTTGAAGACACTTAGGAGTGCTTGGCTTAGCGTGCCAGGCTGCCCTAAGCTTAGCTGGGGTGGGACTTTATGAGTAGGGAGAGGGCAACTGATGAAAGCAGTTTATTGTTCATTGCTCTCTACAACAGCAAGAGAAACTGCTATTTTGACTCACAAGACCTGAGGTCAGCTTGGAGCCTCCCACTCCATAAGACCTAAGAAGCTCCAGAAAGTGTTAGAGCAGCAGAAGACTGAGGACTAGCAGAGCCAATAGGCCACCTGCTGGAAACCAATGACCATCCATGGTATGATCTTACCCCAGTTCTCCCCATGGCAGCTTCTGTTACACCTGATAACATCCTGGCACCCAAAAAAGCTTGCTGCTCTGACCTGACCTGGATGGACAAAGTGGAAGGCAACTATGAGGAACAAGTATTGCATTTTTATGTTGAAAAAGTAATGGTTGCTGTCACAGACTAAGTAGGATCTAAATAACTTAATGTCCCTTCTGTCTGCTTCTGTTCTCTTCTCCCATTTTTAGTCTACTCTACTCCTTAACTTATTTCTGTATGATCTGTTTTTCATTACAAGTCATATGATGTGTATTCAGCAACTAGGTTTACTTGCTGATCACCAGAAAGTCAACTACCACCAGTGGTTGGGGAGGTAACAGACTCCATTCACACAATTCATAATCTCTATTTTTCCCCTAGCTTCATAAACAGCTTAGTCAGAACACATAGTAAATGTCCTGCAGAAGTGGCTTTAGATTCCCCAAAATTATTATCTCCTTTCAACAAAAATGATGTAATCCTGTAATCATCAGAATTATGTTTTGACTCCAAACTATCAACCCCTCAGATCATTACATAGTAGCATTAAAAAATTCTGCTAGGTTGCAATTGCTCCTTATGGATTATGTTGAACATTTTAATTAGTTAGCATTTCCTTTGGTGACTTGATATTTTTCAAAGCTGTAAACTTGTTCATTAGCCAGTATACCACATGGGCTAATTTGGATGCCCACAGGTATGCTTCTTAAACATCAGAGAGTCTTCAAAACACAGATGAAAGGTTACTGCTGTCTGGATATTTAAGAACATTTTTAAGAAAGCGAAGATACTTGGGTGAGTTACATTCACATTTCTTGCCTCTGCCTCCTGAAGTAATCCAGGAACAAGCTAAAATAAGCACTGAATCATTTGCAGATAGTTCCAGTATTTTTGAAAACTCATAGAAGACAGAGGAGACAGTAGAGAACTGAAAAATGGAAACGTAATACCTTTTAGAAAAAGAGATAGAAAAGAACCCAAGGTGTCAGGTGGCCTAACAAGCTCCCACTCCTGGATTCTGGAACAAATTATTAAATAAGCAGTTTCTAAAGGCCTAGACCATGATAAGGTGATAAAAACTTGCTGAAATGGTTGTCTTAAGAACATAGGTCACACAAAAGTAATTTTCTTCTTCAATATATTGCCCAGTAGGTATAGATGAAGCAAGAAAAATGACTGACTTTGATTTTAATAAGGCTTCTCACTGTTCTCTTTTGGGTTTTATTAGTAACAAAAGAAGTATGACCTATCTGAAATCACTGGAAGGTAAGGATGGATGAAAGCAACTGATCAAAAAATACTGCACTGGGAAAGTGGTCATTGGTGGCTTATAGTCAATCTGAGATGGCATTTCTTGTAAGCTTTAGGAATCTGGGGACAGTTGCTAGACTATATGCTTATAAATTTCAAAATTTATGTTAAGCTGGAAGAAGTTGGAACTATACCGGAAAAAGGGATCAGAATGGCAAAGTGATCCTCCCAAGTTGCAGACATGGCTTAAAATCAACAAGTGCAGTAAATATAGGTTCTTACATTGATGAAGGATGAAACAGTTGCACAAAAGCAAAACAGAAAAGAACAGATGGGACAGAAAGACTATAAAGATGACTGCATAGATCTGAAGAAACTTACAAGCTAAATGAGATTGATAAATGCAATTGTGTGACCTAAAGGCAATTCTCCTGTATGATATGTACTGAGAGACAGAAAGATTGTATACTCCACTACAAATGATAGAACAGCTCAGGCTGGAAGGGACCACAGATGACCCAGAAAGGAAGGCCAGATGAGATGCGTTTCAGAGGCCTGAACTAGTTTACTGTACCCAGTTTGGGACACTGAACTTTAAAAAAGATAAATAAATAGCAGTAAATTCAGTGAAGTGCAACAGTATAAGGAAACACTGCAATTTAGTTTAGTCTAGACAATGGAAAGTAGAGGAGGGAAGTGCTGACAACTCTCAGTATGGAAAAGATTTCTTAAATCTTAAAGATTTGTTCCCCTAAGAAAATGGAATGGTGAAATTCTGGATGATAGCCTAGACCTTAATTTAATTTTCTATATTAAATCTTGAAGTATGAAGATTATAATATTAATTATTTTTTGTTGCTGCCTACAGTTGATTTTTTTTTAAATTTCAAACTTTCTATCTAATTGGTGTAAATAAAAAGTTACTCCTCCTAGGATGTGCTGTAAGCAATTCCAGAACATCTGCAAACAGAAGTGATGCAGCTTGGTTCAGGTGATTGATTTCTGAGCCAAAGGAACAGGCTGCCCAGGGAGGTGGTTGATTCACCTTCCTTGGAGGTGTTTAAGGCACGGGTGGATGAGGTGCTGAGGGGCATGATCTAGTGATTGATGGGGTTGGCCTTGATGATCCAGTGGGTCCTTTCCAACCTAGTGATTCTATGATTCTATGATAAGAATGCCATTATTTATATTTTACATTTCCACTGCTTTCTCTGAGTTCTTTAATGCATCATTAAAGACATCTGCCCTACCATCCCCTATGAATCCTGCAGTTATAATATTGATTCTGTGCAATACACAACCCTGTTGTCATAGAAGCGATAATATGTGTTAGGCTTATGAAAATGAAGTGAGGGCTTACAGTCAATCACAGCTTTCATTCTAGCAAATCAGAAAAATGGTAGGATGTTTACTAACAAAAGGTATCTTGCCTAGTTTTCCATACTTGCTATTACCTTGGCAGTTATGGAAGTAGAAATTACTGTCATTGTTTTACACAAAACCAGAGATTCTGCAAGAAAAAAATTAACGTAATTTGGAACACTTTTTAGTCTTCAGAATCACCTCCATTTTCTCTGCCACTCAAATTATTTTAAACTGTAAGTAGTTTTGCAAAGCTGTTAGCATTATTTTCTCAGCTCACGCAATTTCTCTTTTCACAACACATATTATCTATGATGAATCACAGCTTCTTTTATTAAAATAGTTATAAGAGCATTAAAACTGTCAGATATAATTTGTAGCTTTTTCTCCTTTAGATTCAGCACTCTCTCTGAACAGAAGTTAATTTAATAACTAGGGAATCTGAGTTATAATCAAATTTATTATATTTACCAGACTTGAGTTTCAGATGAGATACAATTAAAATGTATTTGAAGAAGAAAGAGTAGAACCGCCAGTGGGCATTGAATTAGCAGCCTGAAAAATGTCTAAGAACATTGTGATCAACCGTGTTATGATGATGAAAAAGGAAGATGAATTCTGTTTGCCTTTCTTTCTATCTTTTACATGTTATGCAAGCTGAAATGGAGGCTACAACCTCACTCAAAGCTTCATTTGAGGGGAATAAGCATCCTCTTTCTAGATTTTTCTGTGACTTACGAGAGGCTTTCATAACCTAGCACTGCAGTTCTGCTTTCAAATATCTAAATCACTGCTAAAGAAATAGGTGCTGTTGTTTATGTGCATATATGAGCACACTGTACAGTGTGTTCTGAAAGTTATCCCATCAGTTCTGCAACCACAGAACTTCTGCTGAATTTGAGGTGAGGTTTATGATTGTAAAGCTTCTGGATCAAGGTTTTCATGTCAGAAAGAGCTCAATAAAAGACCTGTTCAAAAACAAACAAAAAAAAAATCCAACCAAAAGCAGTCTTTTCCTGTAGCTAACATTAGTCTCCTCTGAGTATCAGTCTCCCAATCCCCTTAACCAAGTCTGTGACATAGATAATATTTTATTTACAGATATATTTGAATGCAGTCTGTTATTTTGTGATCACATTAGTTGCATTTGTACTGTGGAGATTTTTAATTCCAAAAAGTTCTGTCAGCTTTTGTGCACACAGTTTAAGCTTAAGGAGAGTTTTTGGTTTTCCCCCGAACTTCTACTGCCTTTCATATATTTAAAATCTGAAGTTGTGGTTCTTTTTGATTTATTGTCAGTTAAAGAACATTGGCTGTGCTAAAACTAGCAAAGGGCCTAAACAAGAATAAAAAGGCAGTATTCCAGAAAATGAGGGTACCATAAAATACTGCTTCCTGAGGGTATGTTGCCACCTAACAAACACCGAGAATAACAGTCACACAAAGAGATAAAACGAAAATCAAAAAAGGCCTAGGAAATTCTGCTTGATTCTGAAAAGCTGAATAGAAGAACTTGAGGTTTGAGCATTCCTGCTGAGCTCTTTGCACAAAGGGGATTGTCTTTGTGTGGATGTGACACATCATCAGCAGGACAGAGTAAGTCAACTGTTCACCTGGCTCTGCTGTAGTCTTAACCCTCCATAGCCGAGAATGTTCCTATCAGTAATGGGAGCAGAAGGAGGATGCATTAACAATTTCTGGCATTTCAGAAGATGTGTGTGCTACTGTGCAGAACCTTTGGTGCTGAAGGTAGCTTTGACAAAGAGGTTATTGCACAGGGGCCATAGCTGATATGAAAATACTGGGTCTTGCTCTCAAATGCCATATTCTGTTAGTCTCTGTTTTACACACATAGTTCTTTGAGGAATCTCATAGTTTGAGGATGACAAATTTGATAAGGAAAATGGAAGAGATCAGATTGTTACATAAGAAGAACGAAATGAACTTTTGGTAGAAGGGCAGGAACAAGATGAAATGTTGTAATAGCAAGTGCAAGGTCATTGTCTGTTATTATTAAGGGCAAAATACTAGAATTTCTGCTCTAAAAATGCTCAGTGATTAAAAGCTTAAGGATTCTCTACACAAATATGCATTTCTTGTTCCAGTCATCAAACAGCCACATGACTATGATGAAAGGCAAGGCTGCAATGGAATGTGAAGCTGATGAGATAGCTCCCTTCTGCGAGCTGAACTGGAGATGAAATCAAAGCTGGTTGAATTGAGCGGTCTACACCTTCCTGAAAAGGCAAAGAAGCAAGGAAGGGTAAGAGCCATTTCACAATTGTAAGAAATTAGAGGGAAAAAGCCAAATCATGGAAGACAAGATGTGAAAACAGCTCACATGACATTGCGATCTTGGTGCTTATGCTCTCAGCCAGAAGAGAAGGGATGGATTTCTGCAGACTCATCAGAAATTGCCACGTGGCAGCAGTTAGTACTATTGAAATGCTGGAACTGATGGGAACCAGCTCGGCTGTAGTGACTGTGAACAGATGTCTGCAGAAGAGCATGAGACAGCATTCTGCAATGTGAGAGAAATCCTTGCCTATCAGGTCTAAACTGAAGGTTAGTTTTGTGGACTGGGTTATGTATTACTCACTAGATAGGAATTTTAGCTTTTTCTTTCTTCTATATCAATTGATAACCAGTCTAGTCCTCAGTGAAACTGGGACAGTCTTAAATAGACTGTAAATGCAGCCTAATGGATATTAATTTTCAGCAGTATGTATGACTAGCAAGAGTGCCTGCATTTGTGAAAATATTCAAGGATTGCAATGTCGGGAACAGTTTGTCTCCAGCTCAGTGTGAATTCATGTTCTGCCATGATCTAGCATAACCAACCTTGAATTGAGTTGTTTATATTCCTCCTTGGAGTAAGACTGGAAATCGGTTAAGCTCATGCAGTTGTATATCGTTGAGCAATTGCAACTGGAGCTACTTGTGTGAAGCTTTCCTCCAGGAGATTTGAGGTTGCTGCCTAATTATTTCCACAGAGGTAGGATTTGAGTTTGCAGCCTACTAAGGTTGCTGAAGTCCAAGAGAGTCAGAGCACTCACATTCTGGTCAGAAAGAGTCCCTGAGCATGAAGTAGCTGTGAGATTTATACCTGTGCTGCCCATCTAAATTGAGAGGAGGAGGCAGACTGCTCTGCATTTAATAAAGGAATAAGGACTGTGATCTTTGTGCTTAAACACTGTTCAAAAGATGCAAAACAAAAAAAACTTTACAACCTTCTGCTCAGAAGTAGTTTATGGAAGAACTGCTCTTCAACGGAATTGCTAGTAAGGTCGGGCTGGAAGGCCAGTTACAGGCAAAATGCAGCATTAAAGCAGTCTTTGTGTGAGGGTGATGAGGCAGTGGCACAGGTTGCCCAGGGAAGCTGTGGCTGCCCCATCCCTGGAGATGTTCAAGGCCAGATCGGATGGGGCCTTGTGCAGCCTGGTCTCGTGGGAGGTGTCCTTGCCCATCACAGAGGGGTTGGAACTGGATGGGCTTTAAGGTCGCTTCCAACCCAAGCTATTCTATGAATCTATTCTTTGTCTCCTGGTGTATCTTGCATACAGGCTTGGGCTGTCTTGTTGCCTGCACCAGCTCTATATCTCAGTTTGCATAGGAAGAATCATGTGATTGAAAAGGCACCATAAATAAAAAAGTACTGTGCCTGTTAACCTTCTTGGTAGCTTATGTTTGTTCTCCATAACCTGGAAGGACTACCCCAGTGACTATCCAAATACTCTAAAGCAAAGATCACACCTGTATGGTCTATGAAATAAGAAATCTTTAGTCATTTGTACTGGCTGACATACTTTTCAGAAGGGCTAAGGTGGTATGAAGTAATGTAAAGCAAATATTTTAAATTTCTACACCTGAAAAATCCCACAGATTAATGAAAGTGTAATCTCAGTCTCAGTACAGGAAAACGAGGCCAGGAATTTAAAACAGAGAGATTCAAATCAGGCACTTAATGCCTTATCCTTACTGAGGACATAAGTAAGTAAATAGTCAAAGTTATTGAAAAGATCTTAATGAAGCCTCATTTTCTCTATGTACTTTCTGAAGCTCACTTACTGAGCATCTTCAGAGTTTTTGAGTATAAGTGCTCCAAAAGAGCCAACAAAGAGCAATTCTGAAAATCGTAGCCTTTCAGTCTTAATTTAGGCTCTGTATTTTGAATATTTACCCTTAACCTTATAAAATGCATAATTTCAAATAATTTCAGTAGTGGAAATTATTGGATTCTCTATTCAATTTGTAAAACACCCTTATAAATGACCAACTCTTTTCAGGCATATTACCAGTATGCTGTTTTTTTCCAAGTATGTAATTTTTGTGTTTTACATATTTATTTTTACCTTTCAGTGATGCTACAAAATAAGCTTCATTATCACTGATAAGTTAGTAGACAACTCCAATGCCTCAACTTTTAATAGCTTTGGAATGCAGTAAATCTGAAATATTTTATAGACACTGTGTTATATAGACTTCATTTACACCCAAGGGAATTTGCAAATATAGTAACAGCTACAAGATGCATTCTTGCTGTCTGAATACTGTGCAAAGATGTTTAAAATGACTAGACAAAAAATAATGAAGGCAGCATATGACTCAAATTATAAATAAAATATGGGGACTAGTGGACCAGAATCTGCATGCAGGAAAAACTTAGTGACAGTCAAATCTACAGAGAGGATTAGCCAAGAGCATTTACTAAGGACTCAATCCTTGCACTTTTACAGTTGAGAGTCAAGTATTTTGAGCAGCTGGATGGCAGTCTTTCCAGAAATTCAGAGTAACTCTGTAAATGTTTAGACAGTTCTTAGATCTTTTACTCATTTCTGTGCTTGGTGTACATGGCCTTTGCTTTCAGCTGTCCTTCTATGATGACTTCTACAGTTTTTCTTTATTATGGAAGCTATGACCGAGAATGGCCCACAAATTCTGAGAGTTTGCAATGGACAACAGTTAAGAGGCTTTTTTAAACCAAAGAAATAAAAGACTAAAATGTCCTTATCTTCTATTCATATTAATTGTCAGAGATCCAGAAATGGGATGTTGCTGTGAGAGTTTACTGAGCTGAAAATCTGCCTCAGTTTTTGGAAGGCTGAGGTTTGCAGTGGCTCACTGGAAGACACAGTCACAAAACATGTACTCTAAACAAGGGAGCAAGCTTACAAGGTCCTTAGCAGCCCTCAGCAAGCCAGCAGAAACAGGTTCCCAAATACAGAGCTGGAACGATCAGATGATTACAAGAATACAAGGTATGAATTCCAGAAAGTTCAAACAAATTCCTCTCGCTTGTTCCTATCAAGATTTATACAAATAGCATTACATGAGGATTGGCAAGATAATTTTCCTTCAGTTTTGCCATATATTTCTTAGCAAGCCTGCCCCCCATTTAAAAAAAAAACAGGATCATTGATCCTGCCTGATGTCTCAACATTTGCATGCGTAGTTCTGTTGGCTGCAGTGCTACTGCGGTAAGGGCAAGGTAATCAGAGCCAATTTGTCTGTATCTGCAGAAGAAGGAGCTCTCAGTGCTTTGTTGTGCTATAAAGCCAGTTCCTGAAAATCCCTGATGGTAACTGTATTCTCCTTCACAAACTTACAGCAATATTTAAAGCTAAGAAAGCACCGGAACCCCCTGAATGGTTTCTTTTCCAATTCCCTGTCAGTGATTTCACTGCAATGTCTAGAAAAAGCAAAGCAGTTCAGACAGCGTCTATTGCTGGTGTGAAATCCTAGTTGTGGATTCCCAGTGCTAATGTGTTTTTCAGACCCTCTGGTGAATTTCTAAGCTCTCTTCAAATAACAGCTGCTGGGAGGGGGCTGGAATCTCCACAGTGGATTTCAGGTTTACAGATTTTCATGAAATCTCTGAACAACAGGGTGGGAAAGCTGTTTTTTATCAAGAGCGGCTATGAAGGCAGAGAACCAAACTCTTGCCAGTAAAGTGCTTTTCATCTCAATGTCCCGTTTGTTTCTGAGAAATGAAGGTAGGATGTGGAAACCCAGTATGAATTTTGAGGGATGGGGCAGAGGAGTAGAGACTCTCTACTGTTCAGATCCTCTGTAGGAAGGTATCCCCTGTCGGAACTAGATACTAGCCTGGTACTAGAAGTGTGCTGGTGACTCTCATAAAAGGACTGAGAAGCTCAACATGAGATGGCAATGTGCCCTCGCAGCCCAGAAGGCCAACCGTATCCTGAGCTGCATCAAAAGAAGTGTAGCCAGCAGGGTGAGGGAGGTGATTCTTCCTCTCTATTCTTCTCCTGTGAGACCTCATCTGGAGTATTGTGTCCAGTTTTGATACTCTTAACATAAGAAGGAGATGGAGCTCTTGGAACGGGTCCAGATGAGGGCTATAGGGATGATCAGAGAGTGGAGCACCTTCCATATGAAGATGGGCTGAGGGAGTTGGGGTCGTTCAGCCTGGGGAAGAGAAGACTCCAAGGAGACCTTTTAGCGACCTTCCAGTACCTGAAAGAGGCTACAAGAAAGCTGGGGAAGGACTGTTCATAAAGGCTTGTGGTGATCGGATGAGGGGTATAAACTGGAGAGGGGCAGATTTAGGCTTGATGTAAAGAGGAATTTCTCTACCATGAGGGTGGTGAGACACTGGAACATGTTGCCCAGGGAAATTGTGGCTGCTCCACCCCTGGAGTTGTTTGAGGCCAGGTTGGATGGGGCCTTGGGCAGCCTGGTCTGGTGGGAGGTGCCCCTGCCCATGGCAGGGGGATTTGGAATTGGATGATCTTCAAGGTTGCTTCCAACCCAAACTATTCTATAATTCTATGATTCTATGATTGCCCTGAAAGCCAGAGAGAGAGAGAGGAAGATTCACATTGAGGACTGTGTAGTACCCCAGAACCACTGCTGTTGATTTACTTTTCCTCTTCTTGAAAACCTATTTTTTGCATATTTTAAACCTAGACGATACCACTGTTACTGTTAGTTAACTCCCTGTATAACATTAAACAGGTTTCAGGTTTGCATGAAGATCTGAAGGCAAAAATCTCCTTATCTGAAACACCTTAGTAGTTGTTAGGTCACAGGCATTTCCAACTCTTCACCAGCACATGGCATAATACATAAAATGCTTTTGGTGGCTCATGACAACATGTAAAAAGATTACACTGATGGCAATTTGTACAGCACAGTCCCTCCTCTCCTCCTTCACCTTGTCAGTGTAGTAGTTCACTAACAGTTGACAGTGTTAGAGGGCTATAGCCCAGCTACTGATGAAAGATCCCTGAATACCTTAAGCTGGTGAATACCATCAAATGTAAAAAGTCTAACAAACGCCATTTAATGGCGTGTGATGTCACTGTTGTCTGCAGATCAGCACACCACCATGTTAATGTCTTGACTACCACTGAATTTTCTACTAGGATCAGACCTAAACATTTTTAGTTGAACATAGGATTAGCCCTGTTAGCCGAGCAATCAAGACCTGAGACAAGCTTGTGATACAGTCTCCATGGCTAGAATGATATTCACCGTATATTGTGGTCAACACCTGGATACTTCTCTGGTATTGTACAAGATCTATGATATGAAAGGACCGCTGCTTGCTATCTCTGTGATGATGGTCACAGATATTGTGAAAGAAATTTACCATTGATTGGTTCCACAATACATCTGACATACTGTACACAAAACTTAGGTTCCTTGACCAGTTCCTGGAGCACTAACCTGACAGTGAGCAAGTAAAAGTAACTCCCTAGGATTCTTCTGGCTTCTCCCTTAGTTTAGCATGATATTGCTTAAGTTTCCAATAATGTTTATAATGTTTATTGTCTCCTTAAGGGAAAGTAAGTCTCTTGCATGTCCTTAGTGCCTTTTGAGAAGTTACATAGACCAGGACTCTTTAGTTTGGAGAGGAGAAAGCTGAGAGCAAAGGTTTACAAAATTGTGAAGGAAATGGATCAGGTGAATGAATAACTTTTATTCACTTGTTATTCAACAGTTACAGCATAAGGATTAGGAGATTTTCAATGAAACTAATAGGAGATTGGTTTGAAACCATAGAAGAAAGTTCATTTTTTACACAGAGAGTAATGAACTTCTACAGTTTGTTGTCATAGGAGACTATGGAGGCAGGGTCAAAGCAGGGTTAGGCAAATTCAGGCACAGTAGATCTGTAAGCAAATACTAAAGGCAGTATGCAGGGAAGTACCTTCTGAGATCCCTATTCCATTGATTGTTGTTGCTGGGGGAGATCAAAGGGAACAGACTGCACACAGTGGCCAGGGACATGTACTCCCTAGATGTTCTTCCCACTGCCACTGACCTAGGGAAGGTAGTGGTATAGCACTGTATGTATAATAGTGGTATGGTACGTGCTATAATCATGTTCTTGTGTTCTTACATTATCTAGAGAACTAAACAGATCAGACACTATCTCTAAAACCCAAAAGATGGTGTGCATTTTATATGACCTTCCACTCTCTCCAAGATGTAAAGTGTCTACTCTCATACTCTTCCCCAGTTCCTTCATAAACTTATTCAGACTGGGCAAACAGAAATCCCTTAAACAGAAGGTGGGAGTCCTCCATGGAGAGTAGCTTAGTAACCTCACAGTCCCTCGGCTCCCCACAACTACTGTCTACAGCTTCTTTTCTCCCCATACAAGGAGAAAGGGTCTCCAGTCTTGCACTAAAAGCAGGCAGTTCAGGACAAACAAGCCAAGATTCCAGTCAGAAGTGCTTTTGCCTTGGCCAACCAAAAGGAAAACATTAATACGTACTGAGGGTAATTATTTGAAGAAAATGGTTACCTTTTCTGTCCCATCACATCAGGGGATCAGAGTGCAGTTACATACTGTTGAGTTATTGGTGAAATGGTTGGACTAGAAGATCCGATGGGTCCCTTCCAACCTGGTTGTTCTGTGTGATTCTGTGTGAAATAGCAGCAGAATGATTAAAGAAATCAACAGGAATAATGATGCAAAATATGTTAGTTGTCAACAAGGCAATTGGATGGCATTTAAGTGAATGAAACAGACACAGGCATGTAAAATATTACAAAGGATTATTATAACTGTAGCAGAGAGTGGAGGTTTCCAAGTGACTGCATTCCAAGTAACCAACTACATTCACAACTGGCAAACATAGGGCTTTCTCATCACTATCCTGCTTCAAAGAGCAAAAATTGAAGGGGGAGGTCACCCCAGAGGTAACAGGGTTTCCCAGAGAAGGGGAAATCATAAATAAGAGTGAGAGGAGGAAAAGTTTTAGCAAGGAAGAAGACAAAGTCAGATTCTGAATTCTGTTAGCTAGCTACCAAGCTGTATTTCATAAAAAGGATAACTTTTAAGCCTGTTGTGGTTCAGTGGTTACAACAGCAGTAAGAACAAAAATGCAATCTATAATACTGAAAATAATTTAAAAATGGGGAGAAAGAAGAATAAAATTGATTTGCAAAACAGGGAAAAGTGATAAAGTCAAGCTGAAGACTAGGTGAAGAAAGTCACTGATGGGTTTAAAAAGAAATGAAAATTTTCTGAAACATCTTTATAAAGGAAGAATTCCTAGTGATGGCATAAGATATTTGTTTGATGGGGATGGTACATTTAAAATAAGTAAGAAGGAAGAAAGTTTTTACTGATTTGGATCTGGGAAGGAAGAAAATTATGGAGATTGTGACAGTGAAATATTTCTAATTCATTAGCACAAAAGGAGAACTTTTAGTAAGCAGAGGCAAGACAACTTAAAAACTGGTCTTACAAGCACAGCCACCCTCCCCTACACAAGCGCAGCTTCCAGCTCCACTTCCATCCCTGACCAGCCACAGACTCACTTCAGAGCTACCTCGAGGTCCTTGCACGGCAGGGCCATGTCCTCAGTGATTGCTCCCTTCCTCAGCATCATTAGCCATGGGCACTCAATGCCTGCCCAGAAACTGGGGGGGCACTGCCCCATGCTGCCCTTGGAGACCAGCCTTTGCTCAGCTGCCTCAGGTCAAGCCAGTGGGGACTTCGGCTGCCACCATGACCAGTCAAGGGAATCACACCCATCAAAAATGAATGGTGCCTCTGACTGCCCCATCATAGGATCATAGAATTGTTTGATTGGAAAAGACCTTTGAGATAATTGAGTCCAACCATACCTGTCCACTACTAAACCATATCCCTAAGCACCTCATCTACCTGTCTTTTAAATACCTCCAGGGATACTGCCTCAAGCACTTCCCTGGGCAGCCTGTATCAATGCTTGACAACACTTTGAGTGAAGATTTTTTTCCTAATATCTAATCTAAGCCTCCCCTGGAACAATGTGAGGCCATTCCCTCTTGTCCTATCACTTGTTACTTGGGAAAGTTTGATGACACCAAGCTGAGTGGTGCAGTTGCCACACTGGAAGGACAGAATGTAATCTGGAGGGACCTGGACAGGATGGAGAAGTGGGCCTGTGAGAACCTCATGAGGTTCATCAAGGACAAGTGCAAGGTCGTGCACCTGGGTTGGGGCAATCCACAATTTCAATATAGGATGGGGAATGATGTGATTGGGAGCTGCCCTGCAGAGAAGGACTTGGGGGTGCTAGTCGATGAGAAGCTCGACATGAGCCAGCAATGTGTGCTCACAGTGGCCCAGAAGGCCAAACATATCCTGGGCTGCATCAAAAGAAGCATGGCCAGCAGGCTGAGGGAGGTGATTCTGCCCCTCTGTTCCTCTCTTGTGAGTCCTTATCTGGATTGTGTCCAGTTCTAGAATCCTCAACATAAGAAGGAGATGGAGGTGTTGGAGTGGATCCAGAGGAGGGCTACAAAGATGATCAGAGGGCTGGAGAACCCCCCATATGAGGATAGGCTGAGAGAGTTGTGGTTGTTCATCCTGGAGAACAGAAGGCTCAAAGGAGACTTTATAGTGACCTTCCAGTATCTGAAGGAGCTACAAGAAAGCTGGAGAGGGACTGTTAGCAAAGACTTGTAGGATGAGGGGAAACGGGTATAAACTGGAGAAGGGCAGATTTAGGCTTGATATAAAGAAGAATTTCTTCACTCTGAGAGTGGGGAGGCACTGGCACAGGTTGCCCAGGGAAGCTGTGGCTGCCCCATCCCTGGAGGTGTTCCAGACCAGGTTGGATGGGGCCTTGGGCAGCCTGGTCTGGTGGGTGGTGTCCCTGCCCATGGCAAGGGGGCTGGAACTGGATGATCTTTAAGGTCCCTTCCACCCTAAATCATTCTGTGATTCTATAACGAGACCAACACCCACCTCAGCACAGGTAGCTGTAGGCACGCTGAGGTCTCCCTTCGCTCACGGATTCACTCGTTCTCGGTGTTGCCGCTCGGGGCCGAGGCTTTGCCCGCTAGAGGGCAAGAGAGCCCCGCACAAGCGCAGCCCCCGCACCGCCTGCCCCGGGCAGCAGCGCCAGCCCCGCAGACCTCGGGTCATGGGGGCAGAGGGTGGCGTGGGCTGGAAGGGACTGTACACATCGTTAAGGTCCTTCGAGATCTTTAAGTGATCTTTAAGATCTTTAAGGTCCCTTCCAATTCATATCATTCTGTGATTCTATGATCATCCAGTTCCAACCCCCCTGCCATGGCCGCTGACCACCTCTCCGACCTTCATGTGCTTTAGCACAGCTTCTAGGAGGATCTGTTCCACGATATTCCCAGGCACAGTGGTGAGGCTGAGCCTGGGGTCATCCAGTTCCAGCCCCCTGCCGTGGGGAGGGACACCTCCTACCAAACCAGGCTGCTTCAAAGCCCCATCCAACCTGGCCTTGAACACTTTCAGGGATGGGGCAGCCACAGCTTCCCAGGGCAACCTGTGCTAGTGCCTCACCACTCTCAGAGTGAAGAAATTCTTCCTTATATCAAGCCTAAGTCTTCCCCCTTCTTCCAATTAAAGTCATGTGGGAGGGAATGTCCTGTATGGTAATCACTTCCACTGTGGAGCTAGTGAGACTTTTAGCAGTTCCAGAAGGTGGGCATGGAGATGGCACAGAGATGGCATGGACCACACTCTCCACTGGAGGGAAGGCTCGGCAGGCCGCTGCACCTGCTACAGTGTAGGGTGAAGTGTGAGTGGCAGCACCCACCCAGCTCCTGCCGAGCCAGATGAGCGCTGAGAAGCACCTTCTACCTGCCCCAAGGGAGATGGTGACCAGCTGGTTGCTGGCTACAGTTCTCATCTGATCATTTGGATATGGGCTTTGGTAGGTGTACAGATGCCACCTCACCTTTCAGGCAATTAACTTGCCAATAAAGGAGTGTGTCAGGCAAAGGAAGAACCTCAGAGACACCCTGCAGCCTGCTAGGAAGCCCTGCCAAAGCCTACAGTCACAAACGAGCACCAATAGCATGGCAGCATGAAGAAGGCAGAAACCTCTTGGAACAGAGGACACTGTGTGTGCTTGGACAGGACAGGAGCACAGGACAAAGGGTGGGCAGCGGCAGACCAGTTCTTGCAGCGAGTCATTCTGTGAGCTGTGCCACACACATCACTGGCCATGCAGAGGCTTTTGTGGTCACCTGCACACATGGCAACTCTGATTTCTTCCTCTTCTTCCAATGAACAGCTCTTTAACTGGAAGGACTTGGAAAATCAAGTCATTTCTAAGAAGAGCAGATAAAAACCATGCATGAATACATGCATGAAAGGAATTGGAAACGTATTTTGGTAGCTTTCACACTTACATCACCCTCCCTACCTTCCAGCGTTCCAAGAAGGATGCATGTTCCAGAAGACTTTATCAACACCTATGTCAATGCTATCAACCATATCTGAACAATAACAGCATTATTACTTTTGTACTTAAATACCTTAAAACACGTATTGTGATAAATTCCTCCATAGGACAGTCACAAAGATTGCATTCTGCCAATGCTAATTTAGCATAGATTCACTAATTGCGGTATGCAGCAAAATACCATAATACCACAATCCCTGTCAGATATCCTGCTGCAGCTGTGATTGTTGGTGTTTTCTTTGACTTTTCCATCTAAAGTACATGTTTTACACTCCTCTGGTCTGAAAATTTGCTGAACTGAGAAAATGGACCCTTCCGTGTTGTCTTCTGAGATTCTTACGAGCAATCTTTTTTTTTGTTATAAGTGCTTCACTTTTTTCCTACAGTTTTTGAAGTGAGGATGCAAATATATTCTACATGAAGTTTTCTAAACCTGTAGGTACTACTTAGGTTAATCCAATCATCTCGCATCACACAGTTAATAGGTTTTCACAAATATTTTATTTCCAGGCAAATCGAATGTTTCATAACCATGACTTTCAGTGACTTTTCATTGCTGAGATGACACGAGTTTTCTTTGGAGGATTAATTTGCTCAGCTATATTAATAGTTTAGTGCCCTCACCAGCCATTCTGGGGAAATGCTGAATCACATATATAGAGTAGTAGCAGGTGGGATCCATCCAGTCCTATCTAGACCTCTGTCGTGTAGAAGTCTACATCTAATATAGGCTCCCTTCATACACGAGGAATAATTAAGCATCTTTAGAGCATGAGTCATGTCATCCTAAAGTAGACGCCTAGAATAGGTCAGATGATTTGTGCCCTAAACTTGCTTCTATTTATCTGCATTAAAGAACGAGTAGTTTAGGTCTCAATGTCTCTATTGTGGCAGCATCAAGTGAGGTGCGATGAGTTAATAATCTTATATCTGGACTTATAGCATATTTCAAAGCAACCTAAAAATTCTTATTTGTAAATAAAACTGAATATAGCACTACTTTCTATATTATTCTTGATTTATAAAAAAGCAGTTTTGAAAAGTTTGCTGACTCAAGATATTTTAGTAAAAATGGCAAATGCCATGTGTTTCACAGGAAAATTGTCATACCTGTCTTTTTAATAGTGTAAGTCTTCCAATTCTCTGTCTACAAGGAAAAATAAACAAGTTAGATTAATTGCAGCTCCAGAATGGGATCTTGTATTTTTGCTGAAATTATGCAATCTAAGGGAATGACCACCCACCCACCCACTCCCATTTTCTTATGGTAGCTGATACAGTTTTCTAAATGATACTCAAAAACTGAGAAGTTCATATGAGGCTGAACTGGTTGGCAGAGCGGAGGTGAAACATTAGTTTGTTTTTATTTTTTATTTTTTAAATAAAATGTCTAAAACTTGCCAGAGATGTCACACTAGGGCAGTATGTGTGAGAACATGTACCAGGAACTACTTAAGTAATCCAGGATCCCTCTGACCAGCTCTGCTTGCAGGAGTTAAAATCCTGCATAAAGTTGATGAGTAAGCTCTTGATGACTCACTGTGGCAGATGCAGTCTTCAATTCCAGGAGGGTATAAGGGAAGTGGGTGTGAATCTCGAGTAGAGGGGAGCTAGGGATGTTCCTGCCTCAGTGTCTTGGAGGTAAAAGTGTAGGTTAGTAATACAGCCCCAGCTATCAGTAAAGCCAAACTTCTGTAAGGGGTAAGTTTGACATTACACATCATAGATTTTATGCGAAGCAGGGTTGGAACACCACCTACTCACAGATGGGTATAATTTTGGGGATGTCCTGCATAATTCATGTGTGGCTTTGATACTTATGAGTAATTCAAACATCAAAGGCTCAACTTAGATAACACTTTTATAACACTAAACTTCTTATAGCAAATAATCTGTGGACTTCCATTTAAGTTCCTTTTTTTTTAAACAAAAAGCAACTATTCCAATACTTACTTTTGTACCTTCAGATACATTTCATAAGGTGTGCTGGTCTGAAGTACGAGATGCAACATACGGAAGACTGGACTAGATAAAAAAATTAAAGCCTCTTTCCCAGTTGTTTCTAGACTGAGACCACACCAGATACCAGGCCCTTTGGGCACCCTGCAATATTCCCTCTGCTTTGCCAGTGGCACAAACCTTCACTTTTCAGCAGTCCAATATCCTAACAAGCGATTTTATGTTCTCTTCCAAGTTAGACATTCTGCATGGACAAACCTTCCTGTTAATAACTGTGAAGGTCCTTTATTGTTCTCCTTCAAATCTCCTTAAAAGTTACTTCTGACACCAAACACTTGTCATTGGCCAGGCCTGTTGCTTTTTATTCCCAAGGCTGCTTTTCCCTTATCCTTCCCCCATGGGCCTGTGGAATACACCTGTTGTCTTTCATCATGGGTTAAGATCATAAGCTCTTTGGGCATGGACCATCTCTCTTATTACATGTGTCTACAGTATCCGACACAATGGGACTGTGATCCCTAAACGGGGCCTCTGGGTACTGCCGTGATCCAGTTGATAAAGAATAATGATTTTTGACATGGTGAGTTCCGCAGTTTTTCCCAAGTCATTCTGCAGTTGTTCATGCTGATATAACCCGTGTATGTGTGTGTGCATGTGCGAGCAGCGTCCTTAAACCCCACATATGGGGTAAATGCTATGGAAGTTTTTAGTGGGGAGTGCTGACTTCCCTGCTGGGGGCTGGGGCCTCATCCGCTCTCGCACATCCAAGTACATGGACTGACATGCAGCAGCTGCTTCTTTTTTGTGGGTTTGTACAGAACTAGCATTATGGGACCATGCTCTGAAGCTTCTGCATCCCATCCTTCAGACAGAAATAAAGACCCATGGAGTCAAATGAAAGGGAGGTGGCTCATGCACCACTGACATAGTGTGTGTCAGTTCCCTAAAGGTCCATGAGGATTCAGAGCACAGCATTTCCCTGCTGCAGTTTCCCCGCTAGACATGGAAACTAGAAGCCTTGTTCCCTCAAGTGTTACGTCACAGTGGCAAGTGGGGGGGATGCAGAAAGGCTGCACCAGTCAGAGCTGGGTTGCTGGGTTTTGGGGTGGGGAGGGTGAAGACAGCCACCCCCTCCACCACATGCCCACCAGGCAGGAGGATGTTCAGGCAGTCAATTATTTTTAATTAACCTCCTTGCAAATTTTCCTTCTCTGGAGCTCGGTTTCCAGCCTCTACCTGTGACCTTCTGGGCCCCACTACCTCAGAGATGGACATCATCATTCACACCATGCAATCTCTTCCCCCCTCCAGCCCCATCTTTTTTTGATGCCAGCCTCTCTCTTCCTCCACCCACCACCCACAAAAGAGCCTGTTTCCAGGTTCTGCATAGAATTTGAGGGGCTGCCAGAGCCGTCCTCTCCTTCACAGAAGCCTCTGCATCATGCTCTGTCTTTAAGCTCTGCCTAAGCCACCCTTCTGCAAGGGCAGGAGACACTTTTGTCCCTTTGCTGATTAATGCAGCTACATTGGAGTGCGGAAAAACCACACCACCAATCTTCGGCACCATAAGAAGAAATGGGAATCCTCTCCCCCTTGGCTGGGTTTTTCCTGGTGGTTTTAGATAACTTCTTTTTTGAGGGGGAGGTGGTGGTGGGGGTGGTGAGAAACAACACATACTTAGTATTGACACCCCTGCCTCCCCCATGCAACCTCCTGCCTGCCTCTCCTTTCCCTCCACTGCGCTGTTAAAAACTAAAGCTGGGGGAGCGGCAGGTGTCCCCCTGGAGCACCCCAGATCACCCCCAGAGCACCCCAGGTGACCCCAGAGCACTTCAGGTCCCCCCAGAGCTCCCCAGTTCCTCCCTGGAAATTTCCAGGTCACCCCCGGAACACTTCAGTTCCCCTTGGGGCACCCCAGCTCCCCCCACCCCCCGAGCACTTCAGGTCCTCCAAGAGTACCCTAGCCCCCTCATAGAGTACATCAGGTCCCTCTGTAGCTCCCCAGCTCTAACCCCCCGGAGCACCCCAGGACTCCCCAGAGCTTCTCAGGTGCCCCCCCTGGAGTTCCCCAGCTCCCTCCTGGAGCACCCCAGGTCCCCCCGGCCCCCCCCGGGTCCCTAGGTTGCTCCCGGAGTCCCCCAGGTCACCCGCCCAGGTTCCCTTTGAAGCCCCCCGGATCTCATTTGGAGCTCCCCCCTTGAGCCCCCCAGGTCCCCCCCAGGTTCCCTTTGAAGCCCCCCAGATCCCCTTCGGAGCTCCCCCCCTGGAACCACCCAGGTGCCCCTAAGGTCCCCCCCAGCCCCCCCAGGCAGTGGCAGAGGTTCCCGCGGCAGCATCCCCAATCCTGCCCCGCAGCGTGGGGAGGGTTAAAAAAAAAATACATCGTGGGTGATTACGACTCCCCCCAGCTCCTTCCCGGGTCCCAAACTTCCCGCAGCCCCTCCGGGAGCCGCGTGTAGCCCCCGCCCGGTGGCGGGACAGCCGGTTACCTGCGGTGCGGGGCTGCGGTGCGGGGGCGCTGCCCCCCCCCCGGCTGCCCCCCCGGCAATGTCAAGGGGGACTGGGGCTAATGCGGGCATTTCCCGAGGAGCCCGCAGCGCTCCAGCTCCGTATATTTAGTATCGCGGCGCTCTCTCTCTCTCTCTCTTTTTTTTTTTCCCTCCCTCTCTCTCTTTCCCTCCCCCCGAAGTTTCTCCCCGTTTATTTATTTATTTGCCGGCGAGCGCTGCTGCCGCAGAGCAGTAAGAGCCCGAGCGCTGGAAGCCGCTCGGTATTGCAGCAGGTAGGGAGGGCTGAGCGCTAGGACCTCGGAGAATCCTTCCAGCAGCAATCAGGACTACCTTAAACCCAGCCCAATGCCTCTTCCTGCGCCACTCTGCGTGCTGGATGGAGATCCAGGAGCTGCGGCTCAGTGCTGGAGTACAACATTTCACTGGGAGCCCTGCAGAAGCAACACCTGTTCCGAGGCAGCCAAGAAAGGCACAAGCGCTTGTATGTTGCCGCTTTGCTTGTGGATCGTCAATAATCCTAAACCAGTGGACATCTGCTGAACCTCCTGAGAATTCTGGATAATACATTTGGACGTCAAAAGTTTTTTTTTTTTTTTTCTTTTTTCTTTTTTTTCCTGATTTTTTTTTTTTTTTTTAATTGGATTTATCTCAGCCAACAACGTGAGATTTCCCCCCCCCTCCCCCTTTGCGGGATTCATGCTGATGTATGCAGTCTGTTATAGAGTAAAAACAGCGCATGCCTTTCTGGAGTCAGAATCCATAAATCCTGACGTAGCCTGTGCATCTTAAAAAAAAAAAAAAAAAAAAAAAAAAAAAAACCAAACCCTATAACGCCTAGGTATTTAAGTTGCTATGGTCATTCTTACCTTAAACCAAATGGAGAAACTACGGATTTTTTTCTTTATTACAGTCGGATGGGCTGAAGACCGTATTGCTTGCTAAAGAGCTGGGAATATATGCATTCATATAGATATACACATCTATATGTTTATAAATATGTCAGTGTGTGAGTATAAAGTGGTGGTTTTTCTTAGACTAACTGGTTTGACCTTGAACCTGTACCAGTCAAAACAGAATATTACTTTTATTTATGCGTTTAATGGATTGAAGAAAGAACATTTTCTCCGTAACTGCGCTAGGGAGGGGAGAGGAGTGGAATATACCTAATCTTTCTATCTCCTGGGTCTGGCACCATCATTATTGTTTATTCTTATCCTCTAAAAGCAGAATCTTCTGATGGCTCCCTTAGGTGAAGTTGGGAACTATTTCGGTGTGCAGGATGCAGGACCCTTTGGGAATGTGCCCGTTTTGCCGGTGGACAGTCCGGTTTTGTTAAGTGACCACCTGGGCCAGTCTGAGGCAGGTGGGCTGCCCAGGGGGCCCGCGGTCACGGACTTGGACCACTTAAAGGGGATCCTCAGGCGGAGGCAGCTATACTGCAGGACTGGATTTCACTTAGAAATCTTCCCCAATGGTACTATCCAGGGAACCAGGCAAGACCACAGCAGATTTGGTAGGTATTATCCTTAACCCTTTAGCGGCCGTGGGATGAAATAATGGGGCAGAACTGCGGGGTCGGGGCCGGGGGGGGAGGGTGCGAGGTGGGATGGAAAGTGGGGGGTGGGGGGGTAGGGGGGGTGTTTGTGTAGCCCCAAGTTCTGCCTCGGAGCAGACACGGGCTGGGAGGTGGCGGCGGTGGAATTTTTTTTGCTCGGGACGTTTCTGCTGAACGGTTTGATTTGGCGAGTTTAAAGGGTTTTTAATCATTAACCACCGCGATTTAAAATGCGCCGAGTTTCCTGAAGGGAGTGGCTGTCGTCCTGTACGCAAACTGACGGCGGCTTTTCTTGCCGTTTTTCTCTGCTCATTACCTGCCCTGCTAACTGCTGGAATTGCAAACCCAGCCTTATTCCCGGCGCGGAATCTCCCGCAGCGCCTCAACCCCGAGCACCCTGCATCCCGCACCCTGCATCCCTGCACCCCGCACCCTGCATCCTGCATTCCGCATCCCTCACCCTGCATCCCGCATCCCGTATCCCGCACCGGGCAGGCTGCACCAAACCCTGCTTCTCCCGAGCTGCCGACAGCGAATTGGAAGGAGCATCCCCCCGGGTTTCATGTCCAAGGGGACGCGGTTTGTGACTCAGCAGCCCTTTGGCCGCTCCGAAGAGCCTGTGAGTTCACACACGGACCCGCAGCCTGGAGCAGGGACTGGCACCGGAGCAGCTCCAGGCTGCGGGTCCGTGCAAACCGGGCACATGGAATGCAAAAAAGTAACTAAAAGAGCCCGGACGAGCCGATTCTTTCGGGTTTTTTTTAGGCAGGTTAGCTCAGCACTCTCCCAGCTGTTGGAAGGAGTTAACTTGTGAGTGACCCAACCTGACAGCACTGAAATTCGGTCGTAAAAACAAAAGTCCTGTGATGATTTTTTTTTCTCTCTCTCTCTCTCTCTGTCTCTTCGTATTTTCATGCCAGATGTTGAACCATAAACTGTATTTTATTGCTGTGTGAAGCTGTTTAGCTGATGCCCGTGTGGTAGGAGCTGATCTCCGAAGGGCGCAGGAGGGGGAGGGATGAGGATCGAGCTGTCGGAGGTTTCTCCTCCGTCCCCATCCCACCCGGGTCCCCGGGGCCGGTGTAGGATCGGGGTTGGGGGGCGGGGGGGGGGGGGGGGCGGTGCGGGATCAGGGATGCGGGGCTGGAAGTGTTGGATCAGTGATGGGGGATGCGGTGCTGAGCTGGCAGTGTAGGACCAGTGATGCAGGGGGCCAGAGAGGGGCTGGTAGTGCAGGATCAGTGATGGGGGATGCGGTGCTGAGCTGATAGTGCAGGACCAGCGATGCGGGGGTGGGGGAGGTGCGGGACCAGCCATGCGGGGCTGGCAGTGCAGGATCAGTGATGAAGGGGGACGGTGCGGGGTGGCCGTTCAGGATCAGTAATGCGGGGGGGGGGGGGGCAGTGCGGGATCAGTGGTGCTCGGGGTGCGGGGCTAGCGGTGATGGGGGATGCGGTGCGGAGCTGGCAGTGTAGGACCAGTGATGCAGGGTGGGCAGAGAGAGGCTGGAAGTGCAGGATCAGCTATGCGGGGAGGGGCTGTGCGGGGCTGGAAGTGCAGGATCAGCGATGGGGGATGCGGTGCGGAGCTGGCAGTGTAGGACCAGTGATGCGGGGGGGGGGGGGGTGCAGAGAGGGGCTGGAAGTTCAGGACCAGCGATGCGGGGGGGCGATGCGGGGCTGGAAGTGCAGGACCAGCGATGCGGGGAGGGGCGGTGCGGGGCTGAAAGTGCAGGACCAGTGATTCAGGGGTGCAGAGAGGGGCTGGAAGTGCAGGATCAGTGATGGGGAATGCAGTGCGGGGCTGAAAGTGCAGGACCGGCGATGCGGGGAGGGGCGGTTGCGGGGCTGGAAGTGCAGGATCAGTGATGGGGGGTGCGGTGCGGAGCTGGCAATCACAGAATCACAGAACGACCAGGTCGGAAGGGACCCATCGGATCTTCTAGTCCAACCGTTCCTATCTCAAATGTAGGACCAGCGATGCGGGGGGAGCGGTGCGGGGCTGGAAGTGCAGGATGAGTGATGCAGGGGGGCGGTGCAGGATCAGAGATGCGGGGGAGCAGTGCGGGACCGGCGATGGGGGGGGCGGGGCGCGGAGCGGTGCGATGCGGACAGGCGTGGGACCCCGCGGCTGTGCTCACAGCGGGAACTGCGGGGGCCGGGACCCCGCGGAGCCCCCCGAGGAGGGTCGCCAGCTGCTCCCTGCGCAAGGCGGCGGTGACCACGTTTTTGGCGGCGTTCTCTTTTTAAAAATGGCTTTCCAGCCGCCGTTGTAGGAAACTGCCGGTTCCGAGGAGCAGCTCTTCCAGAGCTTTGGCTTTAACCAGATTTTTTTCCCCCTGTGGCGGTTCGGTCACCCTCTCCTCCTCAGGATGCGCCCTTGTGACAAACCCTCCGGAGCGCTGGGGATGCTCCTGCCGGGCAGAGCGGGCATGGCAAAGCCACAGGGATGCGTCGGGGCTCCCGGTTTATTTGGGGGTCGGGAAGGGATCTCAGGTGCTTTTGATCTGGTGCTGTGACATTGCAGTCGTGTTTGCCGGCAGCTTCCAGACGTTGAGACTCTGGAGAGAGTCCAGAGAAGAGCCACGAAGCTGGTGAAGGGGCTGGAGAACAGGCCCTATGAGGAGCGGCTGAGAGAGCTGGTGGGGTTTATCCTGGAGAAGAGGAGGCTGAGAGGAGACCTCATTACTCTCTACAAGTACCTGAAAGGAGGTTGTAGAGAGGAGGGAGGTGGCCTCTTCTCCCAAGTGACAGGGGACAGGACGAGAGGGAATGGTCTCAAGGGGAGACCATTAGGCTGGAGATTAGGAGGAAGTTTTTCACACAGAGGGTCATTGGGCATTGGAATAGGCTGCCCAGGGAGGTGGTTGAGTCACCTTCCCTGGAGGTGTTTAAGGGACGGGTAGACAAGGTGCTGAGGTACATGGTTTAGTGTTTGATAGGAATGGTTGGACTCGATGATCCGATGGGTCCTTCCAACCTGGTTGTTCTATGATTCTATAATGACCCTGGGCTGCATCCCAAGTCTGGAGCTGCCCGTGGGAGAGAGGGTTAACTTGATCTCTGAGCGTGTGCGAGAAACCTGTGTGTGTGTGTGTGTGTGTAGGGGGGGATTGGGGTGGGTGGGAGGCCGATAAGTGAGAAGGAAGTTTTCCTCCAAGAATAAGGTGGACAAAGAGAAAACCCCCGGGGGGATGCGCGTAAACTCCTCTCTGGGCTCTGCCCTGTGGGATTCCCCCTCCCCGCACACACACACACACACACACACACACACACCTCTGGAGAGACATCAGATAAGAGTAATTCTTTTGTGATGCTGTGTTGGATGAGTGCCCGTTGCATACAATAACCCGAGCCGTGCTGTGTGTCTCTACTCGCCCGCTTCTGGGAGCCTTGGCATTTCGCAATTCCTGCAGCAAGATGTCCATCTCTCAAAGAAAAAGCTCCCCGGGAGAGCTCGGCTCCTCGGTCCCTCCCGTAACGCCATCTCAGGTGATCAAAGCCTTATCTCTCCCGGGTGACAAATTTAATTTTTCTTTTTTTGATGCAGTCTCCTTTAGTCTAGGGCATTTGCTAGGCAGTGGAGTCATTGTAAATTCAGGAACTCTGGAAGAGGCGTGTCTCTCTGCGTCAGCACAAGTACTGCATGCACAGCATTAAAAAAATAGGAGCGTGCAGGGGAAAAAAAAAAAAAAAAAAAAAAAAAAGCTTGTCAGCAGGTGACCTCCGCTCCCCGGGACCTGCTCCTACAAGGAACCGCTGCCTTCATCACCTGCGGGAGCCCCGGGGCCAGCCTCCCAGCCCTCCTGCTGCTGCAGGAGAGCCCCAGACCGGGGGTGGGGGGAATGTTGAGTGGGTGTGTGCCTGTGGAGGGCTCTGCCCCCCAGGAATGGGAATTGGGGTCTGGATTTTAGCGGGAGGGAAAGCCCCCTGAGCATCCCCCGCATCCCCTCCCCTCGCTCGCCCAGCGAGCGAGGGGAGGGGATGCGGGGGATGCTCAGGGGACGGAGAGGGGGGCGAGGCGAGGCTAGGGCGCTGGGAGAGGCTGGAAGCGAAGCAGAGCCCCTCTGGCTCCTGGGGGGCTCTCGCCTGTCTGCGCTCCCGGCGCTTAATTGGCATCATGTGCGGGAGCGGGCGGAGCGGTGACAGCTGGCTGCTCCAGCGACCTGCACTCCTCCGCTCCCCTCCTCCCTGCATCCCTTCTCTCTGCATCTCTCCTCCCTGCTCCCCTCCTCCCTGCATCCCTCCTCCCTGCTCCCCTTCTCCCTGCTCCCCTTCTCCCTGCATCCCATCTCCCTGCTCCCCTCCTCTCTGCATCCCTTCTCCCTGCATCCCTCCTCCCTGCTCCCCTCCTCCCTGCTCCCCTCCTCCCTGCATCCCTGCTCCCCTTCTCCCTGCATCCCCTGCAAGGCGAACAAAGCAGTGGTTGGCAGAGATGCTTGTTTACCCTGTTGGTCGATGGTGTGTTAGTGTGCTAAGTGGACGTTAAATTGCTTCAATCCAGCCTATATATAGCCAAAGACAAAAAATGTGCAAAGGGTGGAACACTCACAATTGAAAGATCTGTAGATGTTCGTCGTTTAAACCCAAGGCAGATGCTTCTGTAGGTCTGTTGTGCAGCAGAGCCAAACTAGATGAAAGTCAAAATTTCACCTTGTGTGAGCAACCCACCTCTTCTCTCCCGTGAGCCTGGCAAGGAAAGCAGAACTGGCCTTCATGGCCAGCATCCTGGTGTCCTGCTGCTGTTCAGCACGATCAGAGTTGGATCATAGGGAGGAAGGTACTTGAAGGGCTGATGGGGGCATGTCAGGAATAACTTTCCCTCAAACTTTCTTCCTCCTGGGTCTTTGCCTTGGAGTGGTTTCATTAAAGAAAATGCTCAGTGTCTGACAAGAAGATACTCAGTGCTCCATGCACTGAGACAGTTAATTCCTCTCTCCTTTACTTCTCTTCCCTATATTTAGCTATAAATAGGGCCCTAGCTTTTAAAGTTTGGAGCTGTCCTGGTTTTCATTTGGTCCAGCCTCATTTTGAACGGGAATATCTATTTTTATATCTGGTTCGGGTCCTAAGCACTATCTGTATCTTATAGAAACTATACAGTGAAAATATTAATAGGAGCGTTGAACCTAATCATGCCATCCTTAAACTGGCAAGACACTTGTGTAAGAGTGCGTGCTTAGCCCCAGATAATCTCTGGAAGGACTTAACAGCATGGCACATAAAACTTGCTGTGAATAGGCTTTTGAATATTTCAAATGAGCAAGGCTCTATTCTGATCTCAAATATGAGGAAGCGCTTTGCCAAGCACCTTAAATTAATCTTGTGCACTTACAATAGGATGTGACAGTGCTTTTTTGTTCCTTTGACACACTAAGCAGCATGCAACCAAATGTTTGAAATGAGGGCAGCAATTAAAGTCTACATTTATGCTCATGAGAAAGATGCCAGAGTCACTAATTTAGCCGTAGGATGGTATATTGCACACCTAACATAAGATTTAACCTCAGTTAAAATTGCTTGGTAATATATATCAGGTAATATGATAGTTTGGCAACAGCTTTGCAGAAGAAGCCTTAGTAAGAAATCTGAAAGTGTTTTGTCTCCGGGTACAATGTGAATGTTTAAATTGTTTCAACGGATTGATTGTATCTGAGATACTACATATGCTAGATAAGCAGCATGCTACCATTTTTTATTACTTTAGAAAAAAAAAATCTGTAATTATTAAGCATTTCCTCTCGGTATTTTTTATTTGTGCATATGCAGAGAATAATTTAAGATGCCTAGGCCTTAAAACAGGGCTATCAAAACAATAAAGACTCTGGTGTTTGTAGTACTGAATAATATATAAGGTAATGATCAATGGTCCCTTACAGGGAATACATTTCATCTTTATATTAGCCTGGCTATAAATTTTCCCTATTGGCTTCAACTTGTGCTGTGTTAGATTTATGTGATTCATGCCTGTTATTGATTAGTGCTCAACTGTTTTGCGAGAGATGCCAAATTAATTGTTCAGAAATCCATGAAAGTGCTTTTTTATTGGCCACATGAGGCTCAACACATACTGTGCTGTTATTGTATTATTTCATGTAAATATAGTTTCCAATAAGCTTTAAAAATAGTTATGCAGTGTGCTTAGGCACAAAAATTCACAAAATATATCAAAAATGCCACTCTGTGCTTTGTTTTGTGGCTCAGAAAGTAGCATAGCGCAGCAGTGTGCCTCTGAACGTTGCTGGGAAACTCCTGAGAGGTTGTTACTGTCTTAAACAAATGCTCCCCAAATAGGAAGCAATTTCCATTTTTTTCCACAAGACTTCTAGGTTTATGCAAGGTTTGGCTGGTAGCATCCTCATTGAAGAGGTAAGCAATTTGCAGGGAAGGCTGCCAAAACCACCCCAAACACTCACCAGATGAGCTGGTATTTGATACAGACACTTACTGTACCATGTGCATTGATGCTGAATCTAGGAGCTTTACAGAAGGTGCTTCTCTGCAAAATCTCCTTATCTCTAGTGCACAAATGTTCACGTAAGGTTGCCGTTACAAGCATGGAAAGGCTTAATAATTTATGCACTATTACTTAGATTTAGGATATTTTAATTTTCAAATTTGAGATGAGTAAATAATAACATAGCAGAGAGATGGTTAATATCTAGGTAGAAGTGTGTGAGAGACTGGACTAAACTAATGAGTTTCATTTCTCAAGCTTCTGGAAGATCACACTGTGAGTAAATATTTCCAATTCATTGATACCTGGATGTAGATTATTTGGTTCCATGTGCAATATTGTTTTCATCTCACAATGCTGATTGAAATGTCTTTTTTCCAGAAATTATTTTGCAAGACAAATTTCATAGATTCTTTAGTACTACTAATTTTGGCAATCTAAATGCTCATTTTTATTTTCTTGGGATGTATTATTTGTTGTCTAAATTAGAATAAGAGTGAGCTTTAGATTTGTGTTGAGAAATTACGTGAGAGATTGAGAACAATCTTTTAATTTGGTATGATAATGCTGTCTAAAATGCATCCTTCTAGCAGAGACACAAACGACTTCACTCTTCAAGTATTGTACTTTAAGATATATTTGTTTGCTCCTCATCTTCCTCCAAACAACTCTGAAAATGGGAAAACACCTTTGAAAATAGCTGCTTGTTGCTCAGGGATCAGTCACATCTGAGAAAAAACAAATCTTTCAATGGAAACACCGTGTACATGGTTTTTTTTTTTTTTCCCTGCATTTTATAGGTATACTGGAATTTATCAGTATAGCAGTGGGCTTGGTCAGCATCCGAGGAGTCGACAGTGGACTCTACCTTGGAATGAATGAGAAAGGGGAACTGTACGGCTCGGTAAGTTCCCGCCTGTCTTGGTCAGTCATGATCGTTACGTTCTGTGGGATAAATACTTGGTAACTCCTACAGACCCTTGTTGCACCACACGCTGTACAAGCCCCGTTTGTGTTTTAAGTACCTTGCAGTCCAATTAGAAACCAGACCCTGTGGGTGGTGTAAAAATACAGGAGAGGGAAAAGGTGACAAAATCAGGAATGAGGAATAATGTGGACAGATGACAAGTTAAATACAAACAATGTAGACTGATGACCAGGGCTGGTCACTGAAGGCTTAAGGATGTACTGTAAGATTTGTAAACCTGTCCTTTTAGTAGAGACCTAAACTGAGACAAAGTCACTGCCTTTTGTGCGTAGGCAGAGATCTTTCTAGGAACGACAAAAGCAAGTAGAGGGGGAGGTAAAAGGGTGGCATATGTGATAAAAATTGCCAAATAGGGGTGGGTAAAATTTATAAAAAGTATAGGAACGAGGGCAGGGGCTTGGTGGTCTTAATGAAACTTAAGCTGGTGGTCCCTGCGGGCTGGCAACAGCAATGAGCAAGGGAGAGATGAGTGTAACACTATTTCAGATATGAAAAAAACAGCAATCCAACCTGCCTGAAAATGTATGTGTGTGTGTATGTGTGCAATATGACCCTTACCTGGGAATACTTAAGACATCTGATGTACATGAGGGTTCACATCCCAGGTAGATCATGGGCAAGGGGAATCTTGAAATGGGGCAAATAACTCCCCAAACAGTAGAAGGCAACGTCTTCTGGCAGGAGAATATCAACATCCAAAGCTGGATTTGAGGACTAGAGAAACAGCTGGATTTGAGGAAGAGAATGGCAGGTTCAAAGGGTAAGCAAGGGTCTAAAGTGAAAAGAGGCTTCATTGGGGTTCACCAGAAGCACAGTGGAGAAGATAACAGTTGTTGATTGGTGGTATAAATGTTTCAAAGAGTGACACTTAAAATAGGAGTTAAAGTGATAGAGAGTGGTTTTGGGCGTAGCTGAAGATACCTCAGTCAGAAGGGAGTAACCATGACTGGGAAAGGATGGGGATGGGACTGAGTGGGACAGCAGTGAGAGTGGACAGAGATGTGAGAAGATGGTGATGAGAAGGTAGGTGAAAATTCCTCAGGAGTGTGTGGAAGTGAGACCAAGTAGGTCAAGCAGAAGTGTTCTTTTGGGGGTGTCCAGGTTCACTGGTTTGTTTCCAATAAAATTTTATGTGGGAGAGGAAAGGTAGAGAGGGCAAGGGGACTGTCTTCCAAGCAAAGAGCAGGCTAGGAGAGGAAGCCAGCAGTGTATGTGGGAGAAAGAAAAAAATATAGAGGAAAGAGGAACAAGGCTGGGATGGAGAATGTGTGAACATGGGAGAAGGGGAAATGCAGAGATGGTGAGCACCAGTGAGTGGGAAAGGCCAAGGAAAAGGAATTTAGCATAAATGGCAAAGCAGAAGAGAAAAAGGCTGGAAGGATGGGAAGAAGAAGACAGAAAGGGAATGGATGCATTGACAGATGTCGTCAAGTTGCCTGTGAGGAGTGAGTAAGTTGTCAGAAGTCATAATGCTTGTGAAGCTGATGAATGGGATAAAGAGGTGAAGTCATGAGTACTTTTATGGTTCAGTTAGACAGCAAAAAAGCAGAACAACAACAGTAACATGAATCACTAATGTTGATAATCATCAGTAAGAGTAGTGGTTTAAACAGATGAACATAGTGAATCAGTTACTCTACACTTCTGACATTCAGAAAAAGAAAATGTGATTATTGATAGAGCTTAAATGCATAAACTTTGGAAAGCAAATGCAACACGACTTTTGTGTGCAATTTATATTTAGCGATGGCAATGTGTTTGACTGTCAGAATGAAGTACTCAAAACATTCTTTGCTGAAGAAATATGCACAAGAAATTCTTTGTAAATTACTAAACTCGCTGTGTTAATAAAATAGTTGTTCCATGATCAGCAGCTGTAAAGGAGCCTGTTTTCCTAGGCGTTTGTGTCTCACAGTTCAAGACATGAGTCTCCCTCATCTTGTGTTCCGCCACAGACACAAATTCCGCAGCCTTTTATGTTTCTTGCATGGAGAAAGAGACACTGTTAGCTGTCTGTGCTCACCAAGTTGTTAGTTTGCAGGAATTACATAGCTCACTACTCCCAACTGGGATGTGCCAATGATTTCTATTCTTTACTTCGCCTCTGACGAGTCACAAAACTGATGGGAATTTAATTGTCTTGAAGACCTTTGACTCCTGTTTCAAACTGCTTTAAAAGTTAAGGAAGGACAGACAGGCAGATGGATGTACAATGTGAGTGGATAACCTCTTTTCCCTAAGAAATGATGCTAAAAATATGAAGCCATTCATAATGCAGAACTGGCAATCTGTAGAGCTAGAATGCAAAGTTCAGGTTAAAATCTGATGGATGATATGGCTTATTGTCAGCATCCAGAGCTGGGACATACTAAAGAGTGATGGTAATTCAATTACATTACTTCCAATGAAATATAACCTCTAATGGCTACTCAGTGTGATGATGCTTTAAAGCCTTGTCAACACTAGCCATCTTAGTGCCTATATTTCAGCAACTGTCAGTTCTCATGGAAACACTGAGATAAGCAGGCCTGAGAGCAGATTTTGTGTAGAATTGGCTGGACATTTTTAAGTGACAGTGTTTTGCTTTTAGGCAAAACCCACAATTAATTGAAAATGAAGTTCTGTGGTGGGAATAGATGTTGCAGTTTGAACCAGAGGCAAGGCACAATCCTCCTCAGAATTATCTTTCGGGCAAGAGAGATTAGTTCAACTGAAATTAGTTTCAAGACTGATATGTGATAGACTGAGGTTCCAGTTTTCCACCTGAATTAAGCAGAGCAGTCACTTGAACTGTTCTGTAGCATCACTAAGTTATCCGTTTGCTGCCTGTGCTGGGAGATAGGCCACTCTGTCTTGATTTCTTCACTAAGGGCTCTGAATAGCATCAGCTTTGTCAAGGAGCAGGTACACTTTTGAGACTGTGAACGTGTTTTCTAAGGTGGGAAAACCATCTTCCATGCACAACTGAGTAGTAACCTAGGAAATAGCTGGTCCTGCTCTACGTCAGCACTGTGGGTCTAAGCAGGGGTGTTTCTGCAGGTACTGCAGCACTCAACACTGCTGGAATAGATGCCTTGTGTTTATGACACTACCATATTTATATTCAGATTACTGCATGAAAAATATATTAGATGAGAATCAAATGAGCGACCTAAATGACCTTTATCCTTCTATATTTGTGTTTGAAAGATTTGGCACAGAAAGATTTTTCCCAGCATATTTGTGGTGCCACTGGAGATGGGACATATGGTGAAACAGAGCAGCCAGGATGGGTCATCGCTGCCAATTTTCATGAAAGGCAACAGTTTCAGCATATCTTGATCCAGACACGTTCCTTTTGGCCTTTCAAAGTGCTGTTTTCCTCCGAGATTAATTGCCTGACAAACTCTTCCCAACTTGCCACTGTTACGGGGGCAGATCCTACTGTATCTTCTGGCTAAGAGAGTGCAGTGACTCTCACATTGTTCTCAGGCATCTGTGTATGACAGAGTGGCTGTTCACAATTTCTTCTTTGTGACACGGATTTAGCCAGGGAAAGCTGAAGATATATGTATGTGGTACTGCAGAGGAGACAGTGGTAGCTACATGGTGATGAGCAACAAAGCTGGTGAAAGGGCTGGAGAACAGGCCTTATGAGGAACAGCTGAGAGAGCTGGGGGTGTTTAGCCTGGAGAAGGGGAGGCTGAGGGGAGACCTCATTGCTCTCTACAACTGAAAGGAGGTTGTGGAGAGGAGGGAACTGGGCTCTTCTCCCAAGTGACAAGGGAACAGGACGAGAAGGAATGGCCTCAAGCTCTGCCAGGGGGGGTTCAGGCTGGACATTAGGAAAAAAAAACTCATGGAAAGGGTTATTGGGCACTAGAACAGACTGCCCAGGGAGGTGGTTGAGTCACCTTCCCTGGAGGTGTTTAAGGGACAGTGGATGAGGTGCTGAGGGGCATGGATTTTTGATCGATAGGAACAGTTTGACTCAATGATCCAATGGGTCTTTTCCAACCTGGTGATTCTTTGATTCTATGACTGGTTAGTGACAGTACCTTCCCCTGTGTCTCTCTCTGTTCCTGCTCTCCTTTTACCTTGCCTTCCCCTTGCAACCAGCAGCTATGACTCATCATATTTCACAGCAGCTACTGTGCTTGTCACTGGAGAGGAATAAAAATTCAAACTATAGACAGGACTAAAAGGACAGAGACATGAAGACCTTTTTCCTTCCTTAGTGCCAAACAGCCTTTGCCAACACCTGTGGCAAGAGTGTCAGCTAATGTGTCTTAGCTGTGATCCTCAGTGCCCTGCCATGGCCTAAGGGAGGTCTTTCTGATCAGTCCCGTGACCTTCACCCCTTTATGGGCTATCCCCACCTTCATGTTGACTCGCTTTCCCTGGAGGTGTTTAAGGTGCAGGTGGAAGAGGTACTGAGGGGCATGGTTTAGAGATTGGTGGGAATGGTTAGACTTAAGGGTCTGGTGGGTCTCTTCCAACCTGGTGATTCTATGATTCTATGTTACTCTGTGCCACTGCGCTTGGGAATATCAAAAGCTGACATGCACATGGCGGGCAGTGATGAACACCCACAGGATGACTGTTGTTCTCACTGAAAGATGTCCTCTGAGGAAGTCCTATGCTACCTCAAGCATTGCAGGACCATGGGACACCCTCACCTCAGCTCTCCTTGTTGTACCAGACTTTCCTGCAGGAGAGAGATGTGCTACATCCCACTGCTAGCATCCCTTCCCTTCTATTGGACACAGACCTGCTTCACTCATCTTCTTGTACTAGATATAAGAAAGAAATTTTTTATGATGAGGGTGGTGAAATGCTGGAATATGTTGCCTAGAGAGGCTGTAGATTCCTCATCCGTGGAAGCATCCAAGGTCAGATCTGATGGGGCTCTGTGCAGCCTGAGGTAGTTGAAGATGTCCTTGCTCACTGCAGGGAGTCTGGATAAGATGACCTTTGAAGAACCCTCCCAACCCAGACCATTCTATGAAATGCTGGTATCTCCATTGCTCCTCATGTCTTTGGCAGGTGGCAAAAGGCAGCTTAGGTTGGATGCTCTGGAGGAAAATTTGGAGTTGGAAGATCTGAAACAGCTGTGAGGGAAACTGTGCAGGGGAAGGTGGAAGACAGGAGGGGTATGGTGGAGTCGTTTGGGAAGGGGGAGAGCTAGAAATGCTTGGAAAGAGAGGGGAGGGTAGAGAGGGGGAAGTTTCATATGCCCACAGAGCAGGTTGGATGGAGCTGAAGAGCACAGTTCTGAAGCCAGGAAGGGAAGCTCCTTATCTCTGGGTTTCAGACTTAGAGGGTGTATGCAGCAAAGTGAGATTTAGGACTGCTTGTAACAGGGTAATGAATTGCTGTCCTTCAAATGAACTGGAAACTTGTTTGTCCTAATGTTTTTGGGACACTAATCCTGCCTTTTGCTCCTAAAGCTGCTGGGGAGAGGGTGGATGAGGAAAGAGAGAGAGAGAGTGCTGTCCTTGAAGAAATATATTTTCCCAGTAAGTGAGCAGGGAGGCGGCAATATACCTCTTTATTGTCCCAGCAGGGCTGCACCTGCAGTGCTTTGTGCTTTTGTTTGTGTCCCCACAGTCCTGGAAGGACTATGCAGCTACAAAGACGGGTGAACAATATTTTTTTTGTCAAAAATGGGACAATTTTTCTTAGTTCACTGAAAATTTCTTGGTGCAGGTAAGGATTTCTTTTGGTGTGTTCTAAAAATATCTTTTATGTTCCCGTGCAAATAAGGGAAGGGAATTGTTCAGTCCTTCAAATGGTGGGTCAAGGTGCACGGAAACAATGTAAAGAAAAAAAACAGGTTGAAGGTGCATGTTTGGAACAGCATTTGAGTCAAGTATATGGTCATTATAGATATCTAAGAATAGGACAGATAAATAAATTACCCTGCGGTATCATTCACGCCTTCCTGTTAAACACTTCCGATCTAAAGCAATTCCATATGCTTCAAATTGATGGTTTTTAATAATATGGATTATCTGTCTGTCACTGTACACACAGGTGCCTGTGCCTGAGGGGAGCTTGGAAACAGGGCAGTTGCAGTGCACAACAGGTTGTGGAGGGAGAATTAAATGCAGTTTCCCTGAGTGGAGGCACAGATTTCTAGGCTGAGAATGGTCAGATCCCCAAAGGGATAAGGGCTGCTGCAGCAAGGTTAACACCCTTCTGCTTGTGTGTAAAATAATAAAGTACTTCTTGGTAAAAGCTGTAAACGGTGGAGAGAGAGAGGGGGCAGTTTCTGAGGCGACTGAGTTGTGAGGAGCAGTGAGGCTTTCTGCACGAGCAGCATTACTCAGGAAAACCTGACACTTCCATGATCAAACCCCCAGTGGTGTCTTTTAGCTGTAACAGACTTACGTTTTCCTCAGTTAAATCCACTTTAAGCAGAAGAATTGCAAGAAGTGGGCCTGTAGTTAATTTGAAAGGGCAAACTCTGAGATCTGAAGAGGACCAGTTCAAAAAGGTGCTTATGGCTCTGAATGTGAAGGAAACTTGAAACTTTGTCAGAGATGCAGAAATTCTGTCTAAACGGTGTTGCAGCAAGGATGAAACTGCCAGGAAGTATTGGAAACTAATAGGCTGTGGGCGCTTGGCAGCAGGTCTGTGAGGAATGGGAGAAGGGGAGGTTGCAGAAAAGCTTGTGTCTTAGAGGCACAGAAGCACAGGGATAAAATGGAAATTGCTGCAATAAAGATGGCTGAGGCTCTGATGAAATGCATATTAAAATATAAGGCAAAAAATTCTGAACCTCTATAAATGAAAAAGGAGCAGGAAGCTGTACAAGTGTTGTGTGTTCAGACAGGAGGGTAAATGTAATATTGTCTGAATGTGGCTGCTAACTGGAATCCTTGTGGTGGTAACATGGATCTGGGGGATTCCCTGTTGTATGATGGACAAAGGGAGCAGGGGCAGCTGACACCACTGCTCAAAGAAGTGGCTCTTTTTCCTCCAGCTATCCATCCCCTCCCCTTTGCTGGCACAAGCTTTTTCTATTGCAGCTTAATGAATTGAGGCAGGCAACTGGCAAACAATCTGGCCAAGCAGAAGGGCTGTCTTCAGCCACAGGTCACTGCAAGATGTGGTGCAAAGGTGGGAGCAAGCCTGGGCAAGGGAGGATTTGTTTCTCTCAGAGGCCATGCGTGTGTTTGCCATCCTCAAACATTTACAGACCTCTGGCTATTTGATTGTGTTTAGCCAGGAGAACGATCTAGGAAGCTGGAGGGCTACCAGTCTAGCTCTGCTTGTGCTTGGGGTATTGGAACATGCTTTTATATGAAAGTGTAGAGGATGACCTGGAAGTAGGTACAAAATGAGTTTACTGAAGCTGGATAGATAGTTTCAGAGAAGACTGGTATTTTATTTTTGGTGGATATTTCTTTATCTAGAAATGCAGTTTTGCTAATCTGCAGGGCTGTGCGAGGTTTGACCTGCAGAAGAAAGTATTTGCTACAGTGGGTAAAATGGGTGTTAGTAGAAGGCTTTTATGATAGATGGTGAAAAAACTAAAGAGAAGACAGGAGTGGGGAGTGCTGAAAAGTGTTAGACTGGAGTAAAGCTATTAGTGGATTTGTTATGGATTAGTCCTTGGGCTGGTTTTATTCCCTGTTTTTATTAAGGACATTAAACATCTTGTCATAAAAACGTAGTAGTGTGTTACTGAAATTGTTGTGAATTTCTGAAGTATTTTCGGCACAGAAGGCAGCCTCACAGAAGAGGCTTGGTGACCTAAAGTGCTCAAAATGTTTACATGTAGGGGTCAGGGAGAGCTCTGTTGGTGCCACTGCGCACAGGACGGGTAGGATCCAGTCTAAATACAAAGTGCAGTTGGTCACTTGTGTTAAAGAAGATGAATTGAAACTGAAACAGGTGCAGAAAAGGCTTACTGGGATGAAAAGAGGGATGAAAAGACTATCAAATGATAGAGTCTAAAGATCTTGGCTTATTTAGCTTGCAGAATGAAAACTGAGAGGTTATGCTCTTGGTCTCTGTAAATACATTGAGGTTTAACACCAAGGAGAGAAAAAAAAGTCCTTGAAATAGAGGAGAAGAATGAATTTGTTAGGAAGGGTCACAAGAAAGCTTAGACTGGATAATGGGGAAGTTTTGGATCATGGGGAAGTGACCTAGCCTAAGGAATCTTTGCAAGGAGGTGGGAGATGAAGCATAAATGCTTTCTCTCTGCATAGTACAGTATGAAACAGCTTTGTAATTGTGGACATTTTCTTCGTGCAAGGCATAAGCCTGAGAATAGCACTGAAACTTTAGTTACTTAGAAAGATTTATCTACAAATTCATCTATGTCCCCACCGTGGATAGCCTTTCTCTGAATGTGGATGGGCAGCCTTGCTGAAAGCTGGATACCGCGAAGTGGTGTTCCTCATGGGTACCAGCACTGGGGAACAGGGGAGCAAAAACTCCAGCCCACTCAGTGAGGTACAAAGAACTCTGTAGTGAAGAAAGATCTTTTGAGATGTCTCTGCTGTTTCAGGAAGAATGATAGGTGAATCCACATGCTTAACACAGGCAATACAGGAGAAAGTTCTGTAAGAAACTGCAGCTATTGCGGTTCTTTTGAAACTAAGGCTTCAGCCTGCTTTTAAATCAGAGTTTCACGGATTATACCACCTGTCAGCAAAGAGGGACACCTGCTAATAGTTTCTTGTGGGACAGATACCCTTTTTCTCAGGTCTTTGATTTTCCTCAGAGGATTTAATTCCAGATGCGTACTAGGTCTGGGGATAATTTTATATGACAGTAAACTCTCAGTGATCTCCTTGCCTTGGTCTACAATTCTCCACGGATCTTGGATTCTCACTACATGTGTGGGACAGGAAAATATTAGAATATCTTGTCCAGAAAGGATGTATGTATTGGTATGTATGGGTGTATAAAGCTCAGCTGTAGTAAAGCAAGATCCTACTCAAACTGTAGTGGAATGATTTACTTTCCTCTAATTAAGGAAGTCTGGAATTCTGTATTGTTATAGGGGATTAGAGATGCTGCCTGAGGGGCCAGCCAAGGTGACCTAAGACCTTGCAGAAACCCCATTCTAGAAGGGACAGTCCTGGTTCTCTGCCTCTGCTACGTGCTTCTGCTTCCTTCCTTTCTGTGACACCAGCACTCAGCACTCATCTGATCTGTCAGAAGGCTAATTTAGGGATCTAAAACCACATGAGAAAGTGTTTTTTTTTTTTTTTTCCTAATGTGTGTGTGTGGTTGCTTCTCTGCTGCTTTAGCTCCCTGAACTGGTTTGTTGCCTTTTGCAGGCACTACTGGGGGAATCCATTGCAGCGTGGGATGGGAGAGGGGTTGGGACTGTGCTGTTAGAGTGGCATAACTTCATCACAAACCCAAATCCTACCCAGCAAGCAAGCAGAAGCCATGTTCAGTTTAAATGTCTTCGGATTCACTTCTTTGCAGTTGTGTAGCTCTGCAGACGCTGCAGCCCTGAATGATCCAGGAGCCAGCTCTGTGAATGATGCAGAGGTGTGAAAAGGTTCAGCGTTTTCAGTTGATCTGAGAATATTATGTTGAAATGACATGCTAAAAGAGCATCAGCAGCAGTAACATACTGAGATATGCTTGGGGATTATTTGCTGCATCAGATAAAGACCTGATGTGCTCTGCTTCTTACTCAGGAGCCAGTAGGATGTGAACGTGGCACTCTCTCCCACTTTACCATTCATCACTTTCAAAGACAGAGTAGAAGTCTGCCCTGTGGGGACTTCATTAGGGATTTTGTCTAGGTTGAGGATTTGCTCTGCTGTTTGAATGTGCTCAGGCTAATTTGGTGATGTGCAGTAACGCAGATCATTTGTGTCACTTTCAGAAAGCTGGAGAAATAAGGCTTGTTACAGTGCAAATCCATTTCTCCCCCTTTCATAAAGCCCTTTGGTTTCTTTTTCATTCCTTTTATTAAGGCAGGCTTCAGCCGTTAAGTTTGATTTGAAGATCAGATTTTAAATTCATGTTCCACAACTGCTGCTGAGATAAAACTTGGCTTCTGGTATGGATGCTGCATACTTTTGAGGTCTGGCCAAGGCTGTGCATCTTTAATCTGCTAAACTTTACTCTTAAATTTAACACAATTATAGAGGCAACCGTGACTCAGGAGAAATTTTGACTTGATTCTATTATGGTTGAAATACCATTGACTTCAATGGAATCAGGATTGGACTTGCTCCTGTAAAACCACCAATTAATTTTATGTTTGTGTCAGCAGATCCTGATCAAGATAAGAGCTCTACTGTATTCATAATTTTCAAAACTTAAACCTTGACAGGGTTCCTGCCTGTGAGAGTCTGCAATCCAAAGACAGTCTTTTAACATGTAAATGTTTATTGCTTTTGCATAGCAAGGGAGATTTTGGCCTGTTGATGCCTTTGTTAGGATAGCATCTAGTGTATAAACTGGACTCAGAACAGGAAACTTACAGGGGAAGGCTTGGGAAACTCCTTTGAGTCATTTTAGAATATACAAATGTTGTAAAGGTTACACAAAATCATCAGTATTTTTTTCCTTTATACTTTAAAATTCTGAATTCTTTGGAAGGTCCATGTGCTGCTGGTACCTGGTAGACCAACTGCCTGTTCTCTGATCTCTTCAGTCACCAGTTCCGTTGAAGTTGTTATTATAAATCAATTTTTTTATATAGAAAGATTGACAACTTCTTTCATCAAAGCTGAAATTAACTGTGTAGCTAAAGTTGGACCCATTGAAAGATGGGTTCACTGTGTGTGTATGTGAGGAGTTGGGGTCTCACAGAGGAGCAGAGCCACCTGACTTTCTCCAGCGTTTCCCAAAGAGTGGGTCGGCTGTATCACTGAGAACCCATCAGGGCGTAGCAGATACGTGGATTCTCTGAGATACTTTTTTAGGGATACTTTTTTAGGGATACTTTTTTTGTCCTACTCAGAAAGTGAAACACTAAAAATTATGTATATAGATCCATGATCTTATGGTGGGATTGCCTCTGGGAAAAGGAATGGGGGAAGCTTCCGAATAGTCATCTCTAGAGAGGCTGCTTACGAGAAATGTTTGCCAATGGAGGAGCTCTGCAAATGTGACGTTATTTCATCTGCAAAAGCTCTTTGAAATTCAGCCTTCCTTTCTGTCCTAAATTGGTGGGAAATTAAAAGGCCTAATCTTTAAACAACTTAAACTGCACATGCAATTGAGTTCTGTTGGGTAAAAATCTTAGAGTATAAACCTTTTGCCACGAAAGCACTGTAGATTTTTAAAATCTCTCTGGCAAATTTATTGCTTTCCAAGACTCCAGTGGATTTTTGGCATTTCAAGAAGGAGGACTGGATCTTTCCAAAATGCAATAGCCTGTGATGCTCTGTTTGTCTGTTTGATGACCCCATCCAGAATGGCAATGTTGAAGGTAATGTCCGTGTCTTATGGGCTAGTACCCAGCAGGTAGCTTTACATAAAATCATTAACAAAATATAGAGACAAGCTTTTGTTCACTAGTCCTTGACCAAATCATCTTGCTGGAAGAATAAAACATGAAGTACTTTTATAGTGTAAATTTTTGTCACTATGTATGTGTTGGGATCATTTGGTCCCCATGGCAAATGTGTTTCATGAAGGGCCCTGAGCATTCTGCTGAGGGATAAGGTGCTTTGCTAATGGTTGATGAATGGAGTTTAGTCAATACTCGCTGACTGTAGAGGCTCATGCAGATTAAGTACTTTTATTCACCCACTTAGCAATGTTTTTCAGGTGTGAGTTTAGCTGTCCCTGCAAAAATGCTGCACTTTCTGGTGGAGGAGGTCTATCTTTCAACTCAGCATTCCATGCTTAGAAAACCATAAAACAAAGTAAAAAAAAAAACCTGACAAAACACTTTGATACTGTGTTCCATCTTAGCTGTATTTATGGAAAGCGTGTTTTCTTTAAAAGTCTCTATTAGATTAAAAGCTTAACTAGTATTTCATGTTAAAGATTGTGAATGTAGCTGTAGGATAACAGTCTTGGTCTGACATACACGTTGTCTTTTGATAGAAGAGAATTTGTGGAGTGGGGAGCTGGGATAGGTCAAGTTACAGCTTTCAGTAAATCTGAGCATGCCTGAAATGGTTCTTTTAGTGTCTTAAAATATTTGTTGCCTTTTTATCACTGCAAACCTGATCCAAGTTCCATTTAAGCTGATGGGAACTTTTCTCCTGTCTTTAAAAATTGGCTCTGGCCCTGTATCAGATTGCATACCACCTTGCTTTCTGATTCTTGGAAGGGTTCAGCCAAGCGTTATGAATTAGATGCTTAGATAACATTGATGGCTGCAGTTCTTGATTGTGCCAGGGAAACCAAAAATAAATAGAGGTCAGAAGTGTGACTATTAAATGACACAATGTGGACCTGGTCCTGCTGGCATGGAAGGGAGGGGAATACACCTACTTGTTTATTTGTTTTTTAAGAGTTGACTTTGTCCTGCTTTGTTGTGGTGTGGAAAAGGAAGCTCTTCAGCTTCCAGAGAAATGTCAGTGTGACAGCTTATGCGGCCCAAGGCTTGTCCCTGGAGCTTTGTCATGACTTCCAGCAGCAGCACGAGCAGACCCTGGGTGTGTTTTTAGGTGGAAATGAATTTTCATCTGATGCACTTGGCAGATCTAAATCAAACCTTCAAGGCCATAAGCATGTCTTCTGGTTGGCAGCCTGTGCTGGCAGATGCCAGTGGGGCACAGTGGGATGGCTCTTCCTGTAATGATTCCATGTCCAAGGAGGATATGCTTGAAGCTTGACAGATGCTGCAAACTTGAAACCTCAAAGGAGTGGATACTGGTAAAACCAAAAGTTGTGGACTTGTCAGTGGCAAAAATAGGTGGAGGCCTAATTGGCATCTCATCCTCCTGCAGCTCATGTCAGAAAAGCTCTGTAAACAACCCTGGGATAGTATGGTGCTGCATGCCAGTCTGATCCCTCTGGAGGAGGAACATTATGATGTGGAGAGTGAGGGAGCAGGAAGAAAGGGGCAATGGGGCAAGGGGAGAAGCCACAAAACCCCTACTGCACTGACAGTCTCCTGTGGTTTTATTGTTCATACTGGAGCCTGCTTGCTTTGTTCAAGATGCTTTACTTTTTTGTCACCTTCATCGGTGAGTAGAAGCACCTATATCTGTGTAGCTGTTGTGGCTTTTGATTATAATGCTCCCAAGGGGACCAGGTTCTGCTGGGTCTTGGGAACTTTACAGGCTTTTTGTATGAAAGATATTGATCTTTAGGCACTCTCATAACTGCTTGATGGCAGCAGTAGCAAACAGTCACACTTCTTTTTTATTAGAAAGTGGAGATTTCTGTATAATAAAAAATTTATACAAATTATTTGGAAGGTTAGGAGGAGAAACTAAGATGAATACTTCATCCCTGTAAAATTACAAGGTGATCTCAAGCAGGGAAAATGCAATTGCCCAACTGTGTTTTTTCCAGGACACCTTGCCTAATTTCCCTCATCTTATAAAAAGCGCCATGGAATATGAAATGCGTGTGAGTGGCAGTGTGGCTGCCTGGCTGTTTGCTTGGTCTCTCTTCTGGCCTTGCAGGGTTTCCTGCTGTCTTTCTCAATGGAGAAGCACTGACACAAACACAAAAAAGCAGTCAACTAGTCCTTTTAGCAGACTTTTTTTTTCCGTTTTTTTTTTTTTCTTTTTTTTTTCCCTGTATTTCCTCAAATTATTTAACAAAGCATTTTTTAAAAAACACATTGCTTGGTGGAACTGTACAAAAAAAAATCTCTGTGGCACTCACAAAATGAGATGCTCCATGTTCATGTCTTGCCTTGCACTGCTGCCTAACTTGGAAAGGAAAGCAGTGCTGCTTGGACACTAGTATTTGGGTTCCCCTTGTGGCTGGACCTTGTCTACCTAGCCAGAAACTAACAGGCGTAGCATGGGAGATCAGACAACACTACAACAAATGCTAAATTACGCCTTTATTTATGACAACTCTGGATGAGTGTTAATTATTAGCAGAATGTGGTATGTTCTAGACTCTGTTTGCATTACAGCATGGGAAGGGCCAACTGCATGTAAAACATCCGTGTTTGTAGGCAGAACAGCAAAGAAAACCACTTTGGAAGAGAACAGCGTTTTTGTTGTTTCTCTTCACTGTATATAAAGTTTTTTGTTAACGTCATATAGTCATGAGGGATGTTCGTGAACTTATATAAGAGAGTATGTATTTAAACATGATTTTATTACCACAGGGTGGATTAACATGGTGATAACATGCAGCAGGTATGTAGGAAGTGCTGACTATATCAGATGTGCTTCGTGTTAATAGTTGTTTGAACTTCTGGATTAGTTTTTTTCTTGTGAAGTGTCTTGAATTAGTGCAGCAGTTTGTGAAAGGGAAAACTATATGTGGCATTAAACTAAATAGACATGAAATGTATTGTGACTTCAGGAATGGCAGTCTGAAAAGGTTTCCTTTTGTCAGGCCACAAAATAATTTGGAGTTTTAGCTCTGTAAGGTTATTTAAGAGAAAAAAAAGAATATTGATGAGTTTCATACAGGAACGTGTACTTTACTTCCCACTACTAAACAGCACAAATGTCTTACTATTCTTTAGAGTCATGAAACTGTTCTCTGGGCACCGTAGATGTACTTTGCCTGTTTCCAATTAGCTGTTTCACAGGGGTATCTATTTTTAGACAAGATGGCAAATCTTTTGTTATGATGGCTGTCACTATCTACTTTATTAGCTTACAATCTCACTTTTAATTCATGTACCTAGAAATAGGATAACATAATGATCTTCCTCCCCTGTTAGACAGTGAAGAGTGTAGGAAGGGAAAGGGATTCTGGGCTTGCTAACACTGACCAAATGTTAACAGACGTCTGAATTAAATCTGCCTTGTTTTTCCGCCTTTATGACGTTAGCATCTTTGCACAATTCAATTATTTCGGTGTTCTGAGTCAAGTAGTGGGTTAAAAAACATAGGTAAAGTATGGAAATGTAGCAAATTGAGAATCAATCACTTTGTAGTGGAATACTCTATCAACAGCCATCATAGAAAACATGTGGTATGTGGTGCAACATCTGATTTATATAATTTTGAGGTTACCTCTTTATTTGACCCCTGAATTAAACGATTTGATCAAGGCAGGCAGCCTCCCTTTTCACAGGAATGCAGGTCACTTTCCACAGCTGTTTGAGTTGGGTATGTTTGGTATTTGTGTCAGACTTCAACAAAGATGTCTAGTGGCATTAAGTATGGTGCAAGGAAACATTGGTACAGAAAAATGATAGGGAAGTCATTTGCTAGAATAAAAATATGCAAAAATTGCTGTATTGTAGGCCTAAATATTGCTTTTTGACTATGCATACAGGGACTTCTAAAAATTCATAGCCAGAAGGGGAAATGCAAGCCACTTGTGATCAGGTAACATCATCTTCTTCCCATGCTGGGAGAGTTGGCTTTCAGCAAGACTTTCCCCTGCTGAGCTGGTGAGGCAAGAACGTGCTTGTCGGCAGGATGGACCAGCCTCACCCTTGTATTATGCTCATTTCTGGCTTGAATAAAGGCATGTGTGCTCAGAACATAAGTGTAAACTAGCATTAAATAATGTCATGCTAATTCATGATTAGGAGGTGGGCTTGACAGTTAACAGTTGGACTCAATGGTCTTAAAGGTCTTTCCCAACCTAAATGATTCTATGACTCTACCTAGATGACTGCCCTACTAGATATTGGTTTTACAGGGCCTTATTCAAAGTCCCCAACATCAATTTACTCCAGCAGTCTCTGGCTGAAGCCAGGATTTCTAGGTATTCTAGAAGGAAATAGTTTGAAATTATAAAGAAATTATTTCACTTATCTGAATGTGTAATTGTTGGTGTCCCTACACCTGCATCCCAATTCCTCTGTCAGGTTCCTGTTGAGTTATTTTCCTACTACCTATGTATGATTTTCTGAGAATTTTGGGGCAGGACAAAAGAGTTGTAGTTGTGTTGTAAGAGGTTAAAAAGCAAAACTAGGATAAGCTTGTAAAATAAAGACTGAATTTGTAAGCTTGAAATCCATGGAACTCATCCAGAGCACAGTACAATGCAAACCCCCTTATTCAAGGTCTGCTGGTTAAGTTCACCGCAGCATTGCCATGATCCATCAAACCTGCCAGATAAAAAGAGGCTATTTTAAAATTTCTCCTTCAGGGCATGGGGAAGTACTGTTCTTGCAAAGATAGAAATTTATGGTGATGCTAAAAAAAATGCAGATGAAGTGAATAATTAATGAAAACAAGACAGGACTGAAATATCTCCCTAAAATGTTGCTATTTTTAGCAGGGAGTGCTTCTGCAGTGCTTGTCATGTGATCCTATTGCCTTCTGAGAGAAGGAAAACAATTTGAATTAGTTTCTCTTTCCCCACGGATGTATACACCCAGCTTATAACACCCCTTAGCATCTGCTTCTGCCGTAAAGCAAAGAAAATTATTTTAAACCTCATGCAAAATAAAACACTAATGAAAGCTCTACTTAAAGACAATCTTTATAGCAGCTGAATGGTTTTTATAATAGTTTGTGCTCCAAGGTGGTGCAAGAGGACTGCTGCAATGGGGGCAACGTTTAGCTGCTGCTGAGGTCAAGTAAAATTCATTGCTGCTGCACTTTCTACCTGTTAAGGCAATTATGGATAGGAGGTTGCAGGATCTGTCCCACAGACAAGGATTTAATGTAAACAGTTTTTTTCTTCTTTTTCCTATAGCCAGTATAGTGTGTTGCTCTGTTTAAGCTACTTTGCACATAAAAATGGTTACATTAAGAAACACCTCTAAAATAAATTGTTATATATCCCCAACCTGCACAGGTGCTCATGTTTTTGTCTCTGTTTCTCGGCTGGACCCACAGGGAGGGGATTCTTCCAGTGGACCCACAGCAGAAGCTACAAGGGATGGTACTGCCTTCTCTTTTCTCTGTCACAGGCTCCACCTGGGACCTGTGAGCCACAGCCACCTGGGTCCACCCAGGGACATCGCTCTACTGTAGTGAATAACCGAGTGTTTGACATCTGAAATCTGGTCCTGTTGGGGGGTTCTCCTTCCTGAAGGGTGTTGAGGTTCCTAGTGGCCACGAAATGAAAAGTCAGGAGCTGCTTTTTTTGCTGCCTTTCCTGCCTACTGGACTTGCCACAGGCTGAGTTTAGAAAGAAATTCCAAATGCCAAACCTTTAGGTGCTGAGGAGGACCCTGGCTTTGCAGCTGAGTACCTAGTTTGTAGCGGTGCAGAGGGGTGCTGGCTTGTTCTCCCCACTTGTGCAGGGATTTCTCTCCCCACGTGGGATGGTTCCTGGGTGACTTCTGTAAGGTGTGTCGGGCTCCTTAGACCTGGCTGGGACGCTGATGCCCAACCCTGGTGGGCTGCAGAGCTTTCACCAGCCTTACCATGCAAAGCAGCGAGGATATATATGGGCTGAAGCATAGTACTCTGAGAAAGGGTTGTGAACTGACTCCTGAGCAGAAGAGATGGCCCCAGGACAAGACGCAAGTTTCAGGTCATGGTGGGTTTTGAGAAGCTCCTGGGTTAAACCATCGATGGTTCTTGAGCTGTGGGTCCTTAATTGTGTACAGGCACACATTTATGGCTTGGGGGGTGTAAAGGCTTTGCAGCACCTGGGTTTTGGTGTACTTTCCCCCTTCCCTATGTATC